>JAOCZM010000115.1:1462500-2087500 GCA_026122235.1 Vinca minor | reverse complement strand
TCATATGCTAGTTAATTCAGTCTTCATAAGGTTCAGCCTTCACGTTCAGATTTAATCTTCAGATTTCAGTTTTCAAAATTTAGACATTAAATATTCAATCTTGAGCTTTATCTAACCTTCCCTGTAGTAGCTATAACAAAAGATAAAAGAGGTCTTAGCAGTGGCGGAGCCAGGATTGAAGTTTTGTTGGGGGGGGGGGGCGTAGAAAAAATTGAAAATTCTTGGGGGGCCGTAGTATAATTTTTTTTTTTTTTTTTGAACCGTTGGATATATATACCTAGTATATAAAAAAAATTGAAATTTTTTGGGGGGGCCCCGGCTCCTCTTATGCTCCGCCAGTGGGTCTTAGGAAAAAAGAACCAGGTATAAAAGCAGGAAGCCTGTTTCTAAAGTTTGGCTCAAGACTCTAAAGTCTAATCATGAATTTGGTTGAGAAAGTTAACTAAGTCAGAAAAGTAAATATCACCGGTATAGAATGGCTCACATAATCTTCCACAAAATTTTATTTAAAAGTAAAAATGCTGCGATCCCTCTTTCAATGATTTTTTTCCCGCAGTGGGCATCTTGAAGCATCTATGCCTCTTCATCTAGCTAATATGGCATCAGACAAATTCTTGACTTTTGCATGGTGATTTAAGATACTTTAAAATAATTTTTTCTTCACGATACTGATTTTCCTGCATGTTTATTTTTGTGTAACTTAGGAGCTCCATAAATTTACTTTGTTACTGTATACTTGTTCATGATTGTCTCCCTTTGATTTAGCGTTCTTTTAAGTTTTCATTTGCCAAAAAAGCATGTTGCTTTCTTATTATCTAGGTGATATATTTTTTTTCTTTTATCTTGCCACTACCCCCCACCCGAAAAGAAAAAGATAAACAAGGGGAGTAGCACAACTGTTGGATGCATTTCCTCTTTGTCATTTTCATCTATGCCCTCTTTCTCTGGGGTTCCAATAGTTTTGAAATTTCAATTATGAACCTCACAAGAGTATGTTTGGCCTCTTTGTTAGGGTTATCATGGGGATACATCAAAGACTTTTCTTTGTGGCAATATTAGTGATGCAATGAAACGGCTTGTTAAGGTACAATTTCATTCACTAGTAAAAGGAACAGAAAAATTTCCACTTATGCCATTTGGGCATCCAAGGGAAACAACGTTAACTAAAAAAGAAAAATTTCCACTTATCCCGTTAGGTCAAAAAAAGAAAACTGCAGTGCCTACCTGTACTTACTATTAGGTAGTGTCTTCCTCTCAAAAGATTGTCGCCATCAAATAGGTTTCTTATTAATACATTCATGCCAGGTAACTGAAGAGTGCATGTATAAAGGCATTGAATTCTGCAAAGATGGTGCTCTTTTCAGGAAAATTGGAAAACGCATAAGGTATTATCATATAACATGATCATTTATGTATGTACACACTTGTTTCATGCATATTCGTATCTGTGCATACATGTAAATTCTTTTGCATGTTTATGCATACTTTCTTTTTAATCGGTGGAGGGGGTCTCGAACCTGAAACCTATACTGAATCGGAAGTGCTGCTTAATGCTCGAGCCTCCTTGACTGTAGACATCCATCTTGTCTTTTGTGTCTGAATGATTGAGGTTGATCGTCCAACAAGGGTAGAACTTTGGTTGTGTGAGAGGTGTATCGTCTGAAAGGGATAGGATAACTATGTTTCTTATAATGAGGCCAGTTAAGTGCCAGGAACTAAATGAAACAGCTGCAGCGATGTCATTTATTGCATGTAAATCGACCTTTATAGAGCTGTGACCTTACCAGTTTATGTAATCATACTCTGAGAATCTTTTTCTGCTATTGCCTAGTTTCTGTATAAAGGATTCAACAAACTAGTACGGTATGAGCCATACATTCTACTTTAACCAAATAGATTCTTGTGATTTCCAGACAGAACCTGTGATTATTTATTCTGTGTCTGTAAGTGTCTTGTTCTGAGAGGCTCTCTTAACTATTCTTTCAGTGAGCATGCTGAGAAATTTGGGTATGGCGTTGTTGATCGTTTTGTTGGGCATGGCATTGGAACGGTGTTCCACTCTGAACCACTTATCCTTCACCACCGTGAGTTTTTCTTCAGCTCATTTGTGCTAATATTATCTTTATATTTGCTAAATAGACTTCACAAGCTTTATTATCCATGATCAATCGGTAGTGCTAACTTTTTGAGTTCTTTATTGAACTATGTTTGATTCTTGTGAGGCTGAGTATAGTCTGATGACAAATGAATCTTATTCCTCCAAAATTTAACAAATTTCCCGACCAGCATCTTTGTGATGATTTTGTTGGGGCAGGACTGGACAGATAGTAAAAGACAAGTTTTTAGTAAAGTCTTTGATCAGTTTCCAGACTTACTTCGATCCCTTTTATGCTAATAAATAGTCTTATTTCCCCAAACAACGTATAAATTGGAGCTTATTATCTATCATTTTAGGAGAGATGATTTGGTTACACTGGCATGGGTCTAGCTATTTTGTTTTTGGTTCACCAAGTCACTCAAAAGTTAAATTTACGTATCATTGATCATGTAAGTTGGAAAACATAGGTAGAGAAGACTTAGATTTATGAGAAATTCCAAAGCACAAGACTTCCTTCCAAATTTTGGGGATTATCACCCGTCTAACCAGAAAGAAAGAAGGAAAGGACCGGCATCACCAAGGAACCATTACCATTGCCATCATATACTTACATTTCTTAAAAGTTGTGCTTCCACTATGTTATTTCCAATTTTAATCTGCAACCCTACGGTCATAAACTCGGCCAATATGTAAATGTCATGTTCATGTTAATTCTATGCGGTTCTTGTTTCTCCTTCCTATGCATCTTCTGTGTCTTCCATTTCTATACCTAAAACTGTTCAGGAGGCCCTATCCCATCTTGGATGGAGGCGGGCCATGTTGGATGAAATGGAAGCTCTTCATTCTTCTGGCACATGGGAACTTGTTCCTTTACCCCCGGGAAAATCTGTTGGATGTCGATGGGTGTTTACTATTAAGGTTGGGCCGGATAATGAGATTGATCGATTAAAAGCTCGCTTGGTTGCAAAAGGGTATACTCAGATACATGGTATCCGAGCTATGGGTGAGAGAATATTTTTAAAACCGAAGTTCATCACGATTTTTGCTCAGATTTTTAGGCTGTAGTTCATTCCGGTCTATCGTGTCTGATATCTAATCTAAGACGAAGTTCATTCCGGTTCTTTCAAACTTTTGATAGTGGAATCCGATGGCAGCATTGTTACTATTGCTCAGTTGACCCAAACAGGAGACTCTGATGACACTTGCCATGGAATTTCAGGAGTTTCTAAGGTTTCGAGCATCCAACAAAGCTACCATTACTATAGACTGGATTGGGGCCTCCACTGCTTTTGTCTCATATTCCTCTAAATCGCCATAGATCTTTGATTCATGTGCTTCTGACCATATCTCTGGTAATCCTGCTCTTTTTACTAATATCACTCCTAAATTTGTACCTTCAATCAGTGTTGCAAAAGTCGCTAGTCGGTCGGCAGACAGGGGACTAGCGACTAGTCGGCCTAGTCGGGGAGTAGTCGGCGACCCTAAATATTAAATATATTTTATTTTAATCATTTTCGAAAATGTTTTCTTTTATATTTTTGGTCTAATTAAATACTAAAAATATAAAGTAGGTCATTTAGGACTTGTTTGTAATATAAAATATAAAGTTTGAGGTCTAAAATATAATTTTTAAAAGTAATTTCGGACTTTAAATACAATTTATTTCTAAATTTAGGTCATTTAAGACTTGTTTGTAACATAATTATTTTTATAGGATCTTATGTGCTAATACTTTAATTGCACCTTTAGTGCTGGGTATATAATGTCTCCTAAGAGACAACCTTAGCCCACTTTTCATTTCTCTCCTCCTCCTTTCTCCCTCTCACAGCTGAGGCTCCCCATCTTCTCTGCCTCCGGCGTTCTTCCGCCCTCCTTCTCCTTCCTTGGCGTTTTGCTACCGCCGCCGCCCTCTCTTCTCCCCTCTTCCCTTTCTTCTCCTCTCTCTTCTTTCATTTTCTTCGTCTTCTTTCTTTCCGCTGCTGGTCTGTTGCCGGTCGGTCTCCTTCACCGGCGAGGTAAGGTTTTCTCTTTCTTATTTTTCTTCTTTCTTTTCCCTTTTTCCTCCGCCGCTGCTCTTCTCCCGCGGCTACTCCATCACCATCGGACTTTTGACCGACTAGTCGGAATTTTGACCGACTAGTCGGACTTTTGACCGACTTTTTTCAAAGACCCGTTTTTTTGGATTTCTAGGCGGCCACCGGCCGACTACCGACTAGTCGCCGGCTAATCGGCCAACTAGGCCGAGTTTTGCAACACTGCCTTCAAACACTTTTGGCGACGAGTCTAAATCTAATGCATCTTCTTGAGACTGCACGCACTATGAGGATACACAACAATGTCCCATTACGATTTTGGAGTGATGCTGTCCTGATAGCTTGCCATAATGCCATCCTCCGTTCATTCCCAAAGTCCTCATTCTCTTATTTTTCCACATGATGAACTATCTAAACTTTCTCTTCGGGTTTTCGGTAGTCTTTGTTTTGTACGGGATATTACACCAGGAAGGGATAAGCTATCTGCTAAGTTGCTTAAGTGCATGTTCTTAGAATACTCTCGTTTTCAGAAAGGATACAAATGTTATTGGCCAGATTCACATAAATTCTCGATCTCTGCCGGCGTCACATTTTTTTGAGTCCACCCCGTTTTTTGAGCCATCAGAATCATCTCTTCCCGAGCCACCAGAATCATCTCCTCCCGAGTCGTCAGAGTCATCTTCTCCCGTCTTTGCAATCTCTAGACCTCAGGATTCCTCTCCAATATCTCATTTTCCACAAACTTATCAAAGGTGCCCTAGAGCTATGTTACTCGGACTCGGGTACGGGTGTCGGATACAGGTATGTATTTAGGTGTCAGGTACTTAAACATCTAAAATAAAGGATACGGGGACACTTCCGCAAATTCGGACACGGATACGGGGATACGACAATAAATTCCAACCGTCTCCCATTATTCTCTCCCCATGTGCTAATTAATAGTTTAAAAAAATCCAATCGTCTCCCATTATTCCCTCCCCCATCGTCTTTCCCTCTCCGTAACATTAATTTATTCTCTTCCTCCTATCAAATTTGCAGCTAGTACATATTCAAATTACCAGCTAATTCGATGCCTTGTTTGACTCCTATACCTCTCTGTATTCCATCTTCCCTTCACTTATTGCTTGAATTTTGTTCAAGCTCCTTCATCCACCCAAACTCCAATCTCCAATAGACGTACCTTCGATATCCAGCGACAGCAACAATGGGTGTCCCAGCGATGGCGGCGATGAGCTTTCAAGAGTTTGTCAAAATACTCATTCGCAGTTGACCATGTCAAAGTACCCATACCCATACCCATACCAACGTCATACCCTGTCGACACCGGTACGGCACGACTAAACGGAGAGTCCGAGTAACATAGCCCTAGAGATATTCTGTTCAACGACTTCCCGGTGCAATCATCTGCTCCTATTCCGGCTCCAGATCCTCCTCCCCTCTTGAGGTACCTTTTGAGGGATTGAGTTAGGCCCAAGTCCATTTTTAACATGGTATCAGAGCAGACCCTTAGGCGGGATGTGTGGGCTCATATTGCCCAAGTGGGCTATAATTGTCCCTGTACGGCCCAAGAAGGGAGACGGACATTGAACTGCCCCCGCATGACCCAAGAAAGGCGGCGGACCTTCAAATTGACCCCACCTCGATGTGAGGGGGAGTGTTGAAATATAAAGTCCCACATCGAGTTCCTAAAGAAGATCCAAACAACTTTTAAGCTCATGGATTAACACCTCTCATTGCCAATTGATTTTGAGAGGATATGTAGGCCCATGAGCTAATTTTCACACTTACTAATGTTACAGTTGTTTCCTTTACTGCTTTGAACATTCTTGCATTTTTTAATCCTTTAGTCTGTTTTGGGTTCTTTGACAGGTAATGATGGGTCAGGTTTCATGGTTGAAGGCCAAACGTTTACAATTGGTGAGAGCCTTACACTTAAAAAAAATACATGTAGTCAATCACAATTGATATTTTAATCTCATGATGCAATTAGCCATGGCTTAAATGTAACTGAAGGACCAGACGAGATTTAGGGGCAAAATTTTCTGGGGTGTAAAATACACAAAATATGCTAAGTTCTAACTCAAAGTAGCTTCCATTTCTTACCATCATCACTAATGCCATAGTACTTACTACATAACATGCTTTGGCATCATGTGAAAGTGATCAAATTTTGACCATTTTTTTGGGCTTAACGGAGCGAATTGGGACTTTCATGTTTTTCACCAATTTTTATATCTTCTGAATCAGCTTTTGTTTTGACGTGCGCAACGAATTTTGCATCATTCATATGTTCTTAAATGGAAAAATACAGTTTATCAGTAAAATTCTTAGAATTTGAAATGTGTATTCCTGCCTGATGTTTTGTGATCATTTACTCTGGATATTTGAATTCCAACAAAGGACCCTATGGCAAAAGATCTGGTTTCTTTGTTCACGAGTTCATTATTCAGCTTTGTCTTTAATTTAGTTGGTAATATTAATTATGAGTCAGAAGTTCGTTTAAATTTTTTCTAGTATCTAGATAATGTGTTGTCATGATTCATTGAAAATCAGCTAGTTTAACAATGCAAAATTTACCATCTTTACTTTGAATCAGACAAGGAAAGACTTTGTTGGCTCTGTTTCTTAAGTTTTGTAAGCGATTCCTATTTTCTCAAACGATTCTTTTTGTATAAAGCGAATGCAGAGCAATTTTTCTTGAAAATTTTATGTCTGCATTTTTATCAGCGTAACGACATCTCATTCTTTACATTATTTTCAGAACCAATTCTTACGTTGGGAAGCACGGAGTGTACAACGTGGCAGGATAACTGGACAACCCTGACTGCCGATGGCAGTCCTGCTGCACAGTTTGAACATACAATTTTGATCACAAAATCCGGTTCTGAAATTTTGACAAAGTATTAGAACATTAGATTCATTCTTAGCTTCTGTGCATATGTTGGTGAATGATCAAATCCGATCGAATCTCGGAGGCCATATTACTCAAAGATGATACAAAAAAAATATAGCTGATGGAATCTTCTTGCACTAGCTAGAACTGAAAATATAACTGAGTAATGATAAATTTTGTTTTTGGGCTAAAGTGAAATGTAGATGTTTGACCTGTTTATCTGAAACAGTGGACTTCTGTGTAGACTTATTCTTATGTTCAATGGAAAGTTGTGTAGCATTAAGGATCATTACTTTTTGTATATAGTTGACAATTCTGCATGATTTAATTGGTTGAAATGTATATTTTTTCAGTTGATTACCACATCAAAGATTGTGTTTCTTTAGAGAACCCAGTATCCTCGCATTAGGTAAGACTAATCTAGGTTTGGTGTTTAGACTGCGCTTGTAGAATCTTATGTTACTTGGACATTTCGTTTATGTCTGCCGTAGACGTGGGTATGTGTATGACATACTTACCAGATTTGGTCAACACCGGTAAGATACTTTGTTTTAGATGTTTAAATACCTAATACCTAAATACGTAACCCGAGTCCGAGTAACATAACTTGAGTCTTAACCCTTATTCGGAGTAGGTTTGACCTAGAATTCTTTCAGTATGGCATCACAAACAGAGGTGTGGATTTCTTCCTCTGTTTTAACATGTCAAGATGATTCAGCTACATCTTTGAAGCCAAATTATGACAATCTTTGGGTTGTTGATATATTATTTGCTCATTTTCTGTAATTGTCCAAATTACCCCCCAACCCCACCAATTTTTTTTTTTTTTAATACTGGTTTTGGACAATTTTCAAGTTTTCAGGTACTTTCTTGGCAATCTCTATCCCACATTTTCTATCATCTCCATTTTTAAAGTCTAAAAATACAGGTGCACCACATGCAAGCAAATAATTGACCTTTGATAGACAAAAAACCTTTATCTGATTCTGACAATTTTTTTTTTTATTAATCCTCCATATTAGAAAAACCTGTTCTTGACTATAAACTATTATACAACATCAAAATCATCTAACAAATGGGGCATTACTTTATTGTTTAAAGATGCTTGTTGGTATAGCTTTTGCCTTTTAAAGTCCATAGATACATTAGTTCCCCCCTCCATAGATACCTTTTTTCTTTCTCTTTCTTTTACCTATCTAAGGAAATCAACATAAAAAAAAATGGCAATTTCAACCTCTCTGTTGAAACTTTCCAATCTTAATTCACTTCCTAATTTTCAATCATCCCATCAAAATATTGCCTTCAATTTCACACATCCATTTTCATCCAAGAACATTAAAATTTCAACACCCCAATCATTTATTCTTGCACAAGAAGATCATCCCCAGTCAAAGCATTCTTCTTCAACCTTGGTAAACCAAAGCCTGAATCTCCAGTTCCTAGTAAGTATTCCCTTTTAATTTTTCTCTTATAATATGAAAAAAATTCTTGAGGGCTTTTTCTTTTTAATAAGATTAAACAAAAGAATCCCAAACTGCTGTTTTAGTGATATTTCGTAAAGCAACCCGCTTTGTGTATTCATTGTCAAATGTTAGGCCAGTGTTCAATTCATCTGTTTCAGTGGTATTATGGGAGTAGTCACTTTGTGCATTTATTACCAAAAGATTAGGTATATCTCCTTCCATACCCGAATTATTGGAGACTTAATGAGTTATTCTATTGTTGTAAATGAGAGAATCTTCAAGTGTTCGGCTCTGGCTCTGCCTATGTTCGGCGGTGCATTATTTTCTCAATAAGATTAAACCAGAGAATCCTGCACCGCGCAACAGAGCCAGAGCCAGAGCCGGACGAATTGGGATTCACTGGTTTTTCTTATCTTATCTATCATAATTTCTTGAGTTTGATACTATAAATTTTTTATTTGATCCAGGTAAAGTTCAAGAACTGTATGTTTATGAAATCAATGAAAGAGACAGAGGGAGCCCAGCATTCTTGAAACTAAGCAAGAAAGAGGTGAATTCCCTTGGTGATTTAGTCCCATTTAGCAATAAGCTTTATAGTGGCGATCTGCAAAAAAGATTAGGCATAACATCTGGTTTATGTGTACTGATCCAAAATGTTCCTGAGAAAAAGGGTGATAGATATGAGGCAATTTACAGTTTCTATTTTGGGGATTATGGCCACATTTCAGTTCAGGGACCTTACCTGACTTATGAGGACACATTTCTGGCGGTTACCGGTGGGTCTGGCGTATTCGCAGGAGCACAAGGGGTGGTGAAATTGCAGCAAATTGTGTTCCCATTGAAGCTTTTCTATACATTTTACTTGAAGGGGGTTAAAGATTTGCCATCTGAGTTAGTTGTTAAACCAGTGAGTCCAACTCCTTCAGTTGAGCCCTCAGCTGCTGCTAAAGCTACTGAGCCTAATGCAACTATTCCTAATTTTACTAACTGAAAAAAGTACTAAAAACTGAGGGTTGTTTTAGCTTTATCTGTCAGCTGGTTTGGAGACGTAAAAAGAAGACCGATTGACGTTTATGTTAGAAGACTTCAAGGGTGAAAAATAATGAGGGTGTAAGAGGTAGAGGGAGGTTATCCGAACCGAAGTAATATTTGTGTGCGCTAGATATGAATGAGAGTATGATATTAGATAGAAATAAAAGGAGGATGTCTTCATGTGGACAACCACGTGTAATCTTTTGAGTCTGTTTGTTATTGTATCTATATGTTAGTTTATCATTTCAAGATGTTGAAATAATTTTTTTTTAGAGAAAAGCTCTCTCTATATATACTATACATAAACAATTTTTGATTTTTTTTTCAAGTAAACTTTTAATTTAGCTCTTTCTGTATATAAACTATTTTCGAACTACTACTTTTGTCAAATTAGTATAAAACTAGTGGTTTCCTGAAATTTTTAATCACCTGTTATGCACATATCTCCATTGTTAAGGATTTAAATTAGCAAAAATTAATACCCTTAAGACTGGCAAACATGTATAGAACATGTGTTCAAAAGTGGCTGAAAACATTAATTTTACACTAATTTGACAAAAGTAGTAGTTCGAAAATAGTTTAAGCACAGAAAGAGCTAAAATAAAAGTTTACTAGCAAAAATAGAAAAATAAAAATTGTTTTATGTATATATAGGGAGGTTTTCTCATTTTCTTTTCAATAATGATTGTTGGATAAAAAAATTAGATCAAATAAGGATTAATAAGTATAAAATGAAAATGACTGTTAGAATTTAATGTGACATTATGCCTTCTTGATCCAAATTTGATCCCAAATTTTTTTTATCTAATAATCACTACCCTTTTCTTTTATCAAATTTTGTAATGGAATTGAAAGGGATAGATGAATGAGTGAATAAGGGTTCTTGGAATTGTAATTGAAGATGAATGATGGAGCTGTCTGTGGTATCTTCCACTGACAAATGAAACTTTATTCTGACCATTTTCATTGAAACTATTTAGTGAACTGCTACTTGAAATTTTTGTACTTTGTGAAACTTCAAATTTTGCCACTCTGAAGATTCCCAAACTTGATGTATCAGTGCATTTAATCTCTGTGTAGTTTGCTGTGCATATTTTAGCTAAAGAACTGACTTGCAGAATTTGTTACAATATTGATATTATAGAATTGCAATTGGATGCAAATATATTATCAAAAAATGAACATTACTCATGTTCTTCTTTTTCTTCTTTTGTTTGTGGGATGTAATTTCTTATGTTTTTCTTACGGAAAACATAATATTGTTAATATATTGAGGTCATTTGCTACAAATGTCTTTTTTTTCTTCCCCCAAGGTCGAACTCCTAATGTTCTGATTATTTCATCGTGTAAAACCCGTGACTTTTGCTTACGCGATATTTGACGTATAATTAATTTTTCCGCGATTAACGATGTAGGTATAATTTATTTCGTGTAACTATTTGACTACATGTCTATTTTATTTTTATAACATATTACGTGTTATGTTTGTATACTTTTATCGAGGGACATTTCGCACGTGTAACGTAATTAAGGGACTTAATTGTAATTTACATAGATGATTAATTTAAATAGATAATTGATTGGAATTGAAATGAATAGGAATTACTAGGATTGGTGTATAAAATAAGTAATAAAAAAAATAAAAGAAAAGAATTAAACGAAAAAGGATTTCGTGGGTCAGGGGAATAAGGAAAGGAAAACTCAAAAAAAAAAAATAAGAGAACATCGTGGGATTAAGGGGCATCATGGCTGGGTGGCCTATCTCGTGGGAAATGATCCAAAATGCAAGAAAAAGAATGTCACACCCCATAACCAGGGTCAATGAAATGACAGTATCTCATTGATTGATGAAACACCAAAGTCGACAACCAGAGTTACTAAAAGGAAATTCATTTATGATATAATCCAAAACAAGTTAAAGTAAGCGGAATTAAGTTACTATGAGTGAAATACTAAGTATTACAAAGGAAAAATGTCCAACAATACTATAAATGAAATAGTTCTACGAATAAACGAATAACAAAACTAAATCTCTAACTAAAGCCGGTTATGAATCACTCTTCCTGTTCCCCTTCCCAAGCTCTATCAACATCATCAATGTACTCGTCATCACCTGCACAATCAGCGGATGGACTGAGCTCCGGTGCTCAGTAGGGACTAAATATTCACAAGTAATAAACACAAGTAGGCACATAACACATTCCAAAATACAAGTTTGAGACAACAAGTAAGCTAAATAGTCACATTCTTCGCATCTAAACGCTTTCACAATCGAATGTATGCAAAGCACCACGCTTTACCAACACAAGACACTCCATCACTACATCGTTTAGACACTAGGAACATCACTACCGCTATGACACTAAATCCCACAATTTGAGCTCAATCGTCTATTCACTTATTAATCAACAATGACTGTAACGGCCTTAGTTATAGTCCAAACTAGGACAGCCCAAGATGTTACAACACGTGGGTTCAGTATAACCCCCTGAACTAAGGGTCCAAGGTTTAAGGATCCATTCTATGTTATTGCCTCATCATCCCTCACCAGGGACTCCACAAAACCGTTACAGTCCCAATGATCTCCTCATCGGGTTAAGGCCCTAGATGTTTCACTGTTCACTTAGATCACAAAGGACCTTCTTATATGACTCGATATTCGAATGAATCCTGCTAATCAATTGTTCATAGACAAGAGCTCAAATAGAAGGCGACGACTCGGTCGACCAAAACCAAGAAGACGACAACCAAATATGACAATCAAAACGATATAATTAGATAGGCAAGTTCATCAATTGACCAACTAACAATTCATGAATAACTATAAAGGTATACAATTAGATATATAATGAATTACATAAACAGTGAAAATATTTCAGATTATATCTCATTAGGTAAACATAACAATTTCAAGATAATTATACGATTAATAAAACAATAAACACAAACGTGCAATTAATTTGTAACCTCAACAATTTATATACTAATTCACGTAAAATCAGTAATTAAACAATCCAAAACAGTACCAACACACACACACACATATATATATATATATCAATTTCGGACAGAAAATAATATAAAAGTAGGGTCCCTACCTCGATCGGAAGCAATTAAATACACAAACCCGAAATCTGCACTGCCCAGACCCGCTCACAGTGCGATAACTTCCTGCTCGGGACTCGGAATGACGTTCCGTCTGCTCTCACTCGAAGCTTATTCCAATCGCCTTCGAATCAGTATATTATGAGTTAAAAACAGACAAGTAACGCTCCCTCAGCAATCTCTCAAAGTCTGACCAAAAATCTGAAAACTCACCAAAATCCTCAAGAAATTGCAAACTGTTGCTCTAATAGGCTGCCCAGCAGCTTTATTTTCTTGTTATTAGACACGATACCCAAGGGAAGAAAAAGAATTCACGGCTGCTTTCTCATTTCTTATTTGTTAATTATGATTTGTCCTTGTGATATCCCAAGCCCCCTGCCCTTTTCATAATATATAAATATATATCAATAACCCCCGTCCCTCCGGTTCCTTATTTATGAGAGATAGTAATTCCTATTTATTTATTCACTTAATCAATGCTCCCCATGACCCCTTCAAGTCTTAGAAACCCCCGATTGCTTAAACTTCCTTTTACTTTTAATTTAATTTCCAATTCATTATCTAAGTGAAACACAATTTAAGTCCCTAAGTTATGAAATGTGTGTCAAACGCCCCCTCAATAAAACGTATAAAAAATGTAACAACAACATGCTATAAAATTAAATGGACACGTAATCAACGAAATAAATTGATGCCCACGCAGTTACTCGAAAAAAAAAAATTAATTACAAGTCGGAAATTACGTAAGCAAAAGTTGTGGATTTCACAAAGAAGAACCGGCTCCTGGGCAGTGTGAGAAGCAAGAGAAAGAAAGAAAGAAAAAGCTTTGAGAGCTATGTTTTTCTAGCAACTTTGAGAGGACTTTTGAGTGGGCAATCAATGTTGGATTTCGACGAACCTTATATGGAAATTGATCACGACGAAACAAGCTACTAGGGTTTGGAAGCGGATTCACATTTCGAATTCGGAGTTGGAAGATATCTCACCAAGAACGGGGATTGGTTTTCAAAATTTTATTTTCTGTGCAGTTTCAGTAGAATCGTCGTATAGGTAACATACAAACTCCAATCGTTAGATTTTTAAACTAGACTAATAGGTCTATAATCTGACCAGAGGGATTGAGATTTTAACCGTTAGATTTTCCGTAATGTATGTCAGATTGTTTTTGTGCGATTAAATATTCGAAGCAGCTTCGACACGATAATTGAAGGGGTTTCGAGATTAATTTTTCATCGCGGGATATACTGAATAGAAGATATTCAAAGGGGCTTCGAGGCAACGCAGACGGATTGCCAACCGAGTATCTGGATCGCGAGTTATTGCCCTAGAAACGTTTCGCGTCAAAGTGATTTTTGGATTCTTTTCCATCTTTTATCACCGTAACGGTAGGGACACGCTTTCCTTTGTTGATTTCTGTTCCGTAATTTTGATTAATACTGATATACTGTTCTGACATATTTTTACTGAATTTGGGGATATTCAATGGGACAAACTGCTCGGCAATTAATTCTTGGATTATCTAATTTCTTATTGTTTAATTTGAAATACGGAATTGTTGGTTGATTTGAGCATGCATGATTGATTTCAATTGTTTTAATTAATTGCTAAAATCTTATAAACTGTCTCTGCACTGTATCGGTACTGTTTTGCGGACTATGGAGTCCTTTTTGTAAATGCCTTATTTGAGTCTTAATTGAGTCGTCTTAATTAGCGTCATTGTTTCAGTCCTAATTGGTTATGGTCGACCTAGTCGTCGCCCCCTATTGAGCTCTTGTCTAGGATCACTAGTTAGCAGGTTCCGTCCGACTTCTGCTCTGCTCTGTCTGATATATGACCCCGAGAGGTCTTCTGCTCTGTTCTGTACTGGGTCTTCATCTAGTGGGACCAATCATTAGATACGGTAGTGGTTTTGTGGAGTCCCTGATGGGGGGATGATGAGACAATGTAATGGATTGAACCTTAAAATCCGTGCCTTGTCGTTTGGGGGGCAACCCGAACCCGCGAGTTTTACTGAACCGTCCTAGTTTGTTTTATAACTGGGACCACTACCGTTATTCCTGAGTAGTAGTGAATAGATAATTGAGCTCATGTGGTGGGATTGTGTGTCATAGCCTTAGTGATGTTCTGAGTATCGATCTAAGACGAGTATGTGATTGTGTGTACCGGATGGGCAACGCGTGGTGCTTGTCGTACACTCGGTTATGGAATCGTTTAGGTGCAAAGAATGTTGTTAATTGCTTAATTGTTGCATTAAATGTGTTCGTCCTTGTTTGGGGATCTTTTGATTGCTGGTTGTTGGAATCATTTTGGTCGCATAGGAGTTGGTAGAGTTGGGTATTGTTTAGTGCATTTTTGGCACAAGTTTGCATCTCATTTTTCTGAAATTCGCAGTCCACTGTTCTGTTCTGAACTCTCTGTTATGTCTTGATATGTTCTGTACTGCACTGTACTGTCCTACACGGAGTTCTGAGTCTTGCGAGACTTGGATTGAGTCGTTTGCATATACTTCCATAAGGGTATTTTGGGAAACGGGCATCTTCATTATCTGTATCTATTTCTGCTGTTCTGTTTTTGTTCTGTCTTTATTATATTTATTACTGTTTTATGTCCCTACTGAGCACCGGAGCTCAGTCCATTCGCTTTTATTTTTTTCCCGGATGATATGGGTGAGGACAAGTATTATGATGATGACATCTGAGAGGGGGATTACGAAGAGTGATCATAACCGGCTTAGTTAATGAACTTCATTTTTCCTTTCTAGTTATTTATGTTGGTACGATTAGTTCCATTTTCAGTTTTAATAACTTAGAAATAATTTGCTTTTCAGAATAATACTTCTGCTAGTGTTTTTATTACTATTATGGATTTCATAATTGAACTGCCTTAATTAGTAATCTCTGATTGTGGCTTAGGTGTTTCATTAACCAATGGGACACTGCCATGTCATCACTGCGGAGACGGGGTGTGACACATCAGACATACTCACATTTGCATTATGGAATAGTGACATGTAGTGATGCTATGTCCAAGCCAAGGAAACTTATGTGAAAGAGTTCTGATAATTTATGATTCAGGTGCGATTCAACATTTTTGAACCACGAAATGCTTGCTTTCCATTTCGGTTGCAGTGGTTAGCAACCTGCTACTGAAAATAGGGCATAAAGAAATCATAAAGAAAGTGCACTACTACAAATATCATCGTTAGTGTGTAAATCAATTGTATACCACCACCTAGGGGTGTTCACTATTCGGTTAAATCGAAATTCCGAACTGAACCAAACCGAATTTTATTATATGTTTCGGTTTATTCGGTATTTTGGTTTATTCGGTTCGATTTTGAAAAAGTTAAAATAATTCGGTTTTCAATTTTTAAAAACCGAATTACCGAAATCCCGAATAGATCAATTTTTTTTTTATTAAAAAACATTTTTATTATACTTATAAGTATTATTAATATTACTTAGAGTTGTCTTCAATCCATATGTTTCATTGACATTTTGGGAGCATACACTTTGTGCATTTATTTCCAAATGTTAAGTTTATCTCCTATTCATCCCCGCCCATACCTTGAATTATTGAGTACTTAATGAATTATTTTATTGTTGTAGAGTTGTATTTTTATTCTTAATTTGTAGTTTATTGTTTTTATTTTAATTGTGCATTATAATTTTATCTTTTGTCTAATTTTTATTAAGTTGAGAAAAAAATTTTCATTTTTTTTCGGAACCGAACCATACCGAAATTTCGGTATCCGGTTTCCATAAAATTTTGGTTTGGTTCGGTTTTAATAAAACGTCATAAAACCTAACCGAATTCCGAAATTTCGTACCGATACCGAACCTAATTACCGAAAGCAAATACCACCGATAAATACCAGAATAAGCAATATTCATTGGTTAAGAACACTATCTCGAGCAAAAGTATACACAGCCGATCGACCAAAATGAGAGTCCCAAATTGTTAG
This sequence comes from Vinca minor, assembly GCA_026122235.1. Taxonomy (NCBI): domain Eukaryota; kingdom Viridiplantae; phylum Streptophyta; class Magnoliopsida; order Gentianales; family Apocynaceae; genus Vinca; species Vinca minor. The sequence goes on along the minus strand of JAOCZM010000115.1, from coordinate 2,070,912 downwards.
GGGCGGACCTATAGCTTCTTTGGGAGGGGTCCTGCTTTCCTCCATTTAAAAAAAATAATTATATAAGACCTATATTTTATGATGATATCATTTGCCTCCCCAAAAAACTATTAATTTCCCCCTTCCCAATTCATAATGTATACATTTTGGCCCTTCTCAAGGTTTAAGTCTTGTTCCGCCCCTGAAGTACTCCAAATTTCTTTGCTATGTTTTTTTTTACTTAATGAAAATAAGGTGCAAAAGATGATAATCAACACCTCTCGTTATCTCATGTTTGAGCTTTCGCGTTGAACATCAAAATTTCTTTGTTAAGCTACATAAAACTGATTTTCGACAGTCCATAAAAAAATTATTGCTAAAGTCCATTTGCTAAAAATATATGGTAGTCAAGTAATTGAATTCCTTTCATCTTATTAATATAGAATTTATGGCAAGGGTATGTGGTGAATGAAATTTGGAAAGTGCAACTCAAGAAAGCAAAAGGTATAAAGGTTCTTGCATCTATATATTTGTAAAGAATTTAATACCTATTTTGGTCCCTAAACTATTTATGTTTTGTGATTTTGTCACTTAACTATTTTTTTGGCTAAATATATCACCATAGTATTTACATTTGACTAAAAAATAAAGCACCACAACTTTTCACGATGGTTTCCGGCCCAGTTAGACACGTGTTGAGCATGTGAGTGAAAATAGAGGGGTAGAAAAGTAAAATCACTCTAAACTCACTTAATCCTGGTTACATATCGAACTTTAACCCACAATTAAGTTCTAGATTAAGATTAGGTTAAGTAAATCTAGAGTGATTTTACTTTTTTTACCCATATATATTTAGTAACATTGCTCGACGCATGTCTAACTTGGCCGGAAACAACCGCGAAAAGTGGTGGCGTTTTAATTTTAGCCAAACACAAATACTAAAGTTGTATATTTAACCAAAAAAATAATAGTTGATTGACAAAAATCGTAAAACATAAATAATTTAGTGGTCAAAATAACTATTATATCTATTTGTAAAACCGACAAATTAATAATAATTATAACCATCATGACAGTATTTGTTAGGACATAAACCGGTTCATATAATTATTGTTCTACACATGGCTTTCTTCCAAACTCTTTTTCTGCAGAAAGAATTGCACTATAATAAAAGTATGTTGCACTCTTGGCAATTCTACTTTTTGTTATGGGACATCCTTAGCTTGTTTTCTTCTTTTCAGTTCTATTTTCAGAACTAATTATCCAATAAGTGGTTCATACCAAATTAGCAATAATGACAAGTATTAAAACACAGAAGGAAAAACATCAAGTTAACGCATGCATTATTAACCACCAAAAGTTTAGGTAAAATAAGAATATTTCTTACCATATTGATAGCTAAAATTGAACTCCAATCATCTTAAATGAGTTGTTCACGTTTTTGTTTTTATTTGTCTTAAATTAACTGTCTATTTTCTAAATAAAGTATAAATTAATGTTGATAATTCTAATTTTACTCTTATTTCAATTCCTCATTTAATACTCTTAGTTAATTAAAATTATCATTTTTCAATATATAATTAAGTGGTAGTTGAATGTTTTGCTAGAAGATGAGAGAAGGGGAGAGAAAATGAGAGAGAAATGAATAAAAGTAATAAGGAGTATTTAATACTTTTGTTTATATTTTACTATCAAATTAATCAAAATTTTAATACACATACATTTGTTAATACGGGATCTAGTTTGTTAGTTTTGGATGGAGTAGTAAGAAACTACGTTCATACGTATCTAGTTTTACTAATTAAGAAGTTTCTCTAGGACACTCTAGAAGCTCTTTTTTTCGAGTAAAAATTTCAAAACTTGAATAGAAAAAGTGAAGTGACTATTTCAAGAATTTATTGACCAAGATGATGTCTCGGGTTCAACTACTAAAGTAAGGTTACATGTTTGACTTATATTTTTTAGTGTCATATTAAATTAAATCAATATGTTCGAGACTAGGCTTTCTCTTGCTAAAAATCAGACTTCGAGAGTATTACTTTGGTTGAAAGAAAATTAAGCTCATAGAAGATGAAAATAAGTGATGCTTTTAAGGGGAAAAAAGAAATATGATTAATAATATCTGATGACAGTAAATTATGTTATGCTTAAACAACATGAATTAGGAGAGAAAATCGGCTGTCCTAGAACCATATTCCCTTCCCTATTTCACCACTAGAAATGTGTCACATGTCCCACTTAGAGAATAAGAGGTAGTAGGAGAGAAAAATTAGGAGCTTGTTGCAATGCAGAGGGATGGTTGTGTTATGGATGACTAGATATGTGGCACATTTTTAGTTGTGAGATAGAGATTGATACAAAATTTTGGGACAAATGATTTTATGCCCATGAATTAGTTTTTTTTTTTTTTTGACGCCCGAAGGCGATTGTGAGCGGAGAGTACCCTAGATCAGGGAGATTGTAGCATGCCCCATGCCTGGGGAGGGAGCTTACCCTCATAAAGAGGAGAATATTATTGCCCCATTTGCGGGGAGAAGGTGTCGAACTTGGGACCTTTCGGTCCCAAGCCAAAGGCTTACCCACTGGGCCAAACCTTTTGTTGACGCCCATGAATTAGTTTGAGTGGGAGGAGCCCATCTAGGTAGTTCCAAGATTTTTAAAATTGTGTGTTTTACCAAATTTTTTTTGGTGAATATACCTTTTACTCTTTGGGTAAAAATTCAAAGAATTAAACAATTTAGACATTATACTACTACAACAAAAATTATTTTAAAAAAAAACTAATTGTCTTTTGATATTGATTATTGTACTTGACCCTAACATAAAATTGTTGGTTATGGCCCTACTAAATTAAATAATGTCTCAAGTTTAAATTTTATGAATAGAGAAAAATCGGTTATCAACTCCATCTCCAAAAGAGTCAAGTCAAACCATAATAAAACGGGCACGGCTATCGTTTATGTTTCATAGGTTGCAAAAAGAAAAAGTAAATAAATAATAAAGTTCTGCATGAAGTTAGAATTTGAGTTTTATAATTAGCCTAAAAGACAACAAAAAAAAAGACATTGAGCAATTGATGATAAATGATCATTAAAAGTAAAGGTCTTTGAATCAACCATGCAAATTGAAAGCAGCAGCAGTTCTCTTAAAATGATCAAAGCAAAAACCTAAGATAAAGTTAAAAGGGGAGCAAAAAAGTTGGATGATAAGATGGTGAAACTGTAGGGAAAGTCCATCTCCATTCATGGAAGCAGTCCGGATCCTATGGGGATAGATGTTCTGAGACTCAGAACAGGTGTTCTAGAGCGGTAAAAAAATAAAATAGTGTTTCGTTTTAAATCAATCTTAATTGTCAAAATTTTAATTCAACGGACGAAGAGAGTTTCGCAAGTACAGAATTACCCTGTTTCCCACTGGAGCCAGCGTCTCATGGAAGGATGAATTATTATTAATTAAGAGAAAGAGATGTAAAATAAAAGAAGGAAAGAAGAGTGAGACTGGCACATATTATGTAGTGACTTGTTTGTTTTATCCCAAAAGGTGGAAAGGTAAATACTTTGGGTGAAACCCCAAAAACAGAAATTTACAGTGGTCCATTCTTTACCTTTCTGACCAAAAGACTCTTTCACAGTGTTATTCCAGTAGTAGTGATAGTCGAAGCTCCTCCTACTAAAAAAATAATAATTACTACTCACTTACTGACTCTGTCTATATCTCAGTAAAAAAAAGTGAGAGAGAAAGTGAGAGTGTCTGCTCTGCTATATATATATAATGTGACTCTAATGGCAAGCAATTTTATGTGTAGCAGTCTGTGTATGCAAAGGCAATATATGAACAGTAGATTCTGAAAATGTACTCTTTCTGCTTCTTTTGCAGAGTAGTGGCTGAATGAATCCTCCTTGATAGCACTGTCAAACGGGCTGGCCCGGTCCGTCGCGGATTATCCTAAAACGGACCGGACCGGATTTGGACCAATTTTTGCGGACCAAGAAACTCCTAGTCCATACCCGTCCATAAGAAGTCCGCGGGTTAAACGGGCCGGTCCGCGGACCAAATTAATTTTAAAAATAAATTTTAAAAAAAGAAAATAAAGCTTAAAAATGACTTTTTTTTGTTTTTATTTTTAAAAATTGAAAAGAAAAATTGAAAAAAAAGAATATAAAGCTTAAAAATTGAGTTTTGTTGTTTATTTTTGAAAATATTTATAAAACAAATTGTAAAAATGAGAAGTAAAACTTTAAAAAATATTTTTTATATATATTAATTTAAATGCGGGTTGGTTCGGGTCCAGTCCGATCCGGTCCGCCTTGGTCCGTGGTCCAAACGGAGTGGGCTAAAATGGCCCGCATTTAAACGGACCATGAAAAGCTTGGTCCAAATCCGTCCAAAAAACGCGGACCACAGATTGGTCCGCGGACTAGTGGTCCGTTTGACAGTGCTACTCCTTGACCACCACCACCACCATAATATTTGTCCGGTTCCAATCTAGTACGAAACAAGTGTTCTGCTCAAATGTGTAGATATAATACCAATTTTTTATTTTTTATTTTTTATCTAACGGCTGTGAGAAAAGACGAACAACTGTTATTTGTTATTGAGCTGTTCATAATTATGGATGAACTGTTTGTTAATCCTACTTAAAAAACTCAATATTCAAGTCAGTTGATTTGAATATTGAGATTGTATTATGCACATGTGGACAAAGCACAGGTTTCTTGCAATGAATTCAAAACCATATTTCTCTCTTTTTGATTAGATTTCTATCTCACAATTAAAATATTTGAAACTATCGAATAGTATATATACGAGTAATGAGTCTAAATACGGTAAAAAATTCTCTGTCCCTTTTCCTGTCTCCATCCTTATCCCCAGCCAATCACAATTCACCCTGTGTATATATAATTGAAAAAAATATTTATATAGTAAATTCTGATTGGTTGGGAACAGGGATGAGGATAGGAATGAGGACAGAGGATTTTCACCCGTCTAAATACTAATTGCTAACTTGATTAACTAAAGAGGTGGATGGGTATTCATGAAACATGCCTCACTTTCCGAGCCGGTTAATATATTGAGAGGTAAATCTCAGTACTGTGCAAATATTTTCAAATTGTCTGATTGAAAGATTTGACAGTTATAATACAAAATAGCTATTTTGCATTACAATCGTTATATCTTTTTATCCAACCGTACACAAAGTTACAACATGGTGTTAGAGAATTTACCTCCCTCGTCACCTTAACTAAAATTCTCACCTCCCTCTTCAAAATGTCAAGTGGTTAATGAATGTTATCAAACACGTGGACTATGAGTTGCGCTTCTATATCCCTTGATATAAGACCGTGACATTCCCTTTTAAAATTTGGATCTCTCTAGTTTTTTAATCTTCTATATTTTACATACATGTGAAGTAAATGGATGGACCAAATTCCTTAGGGTTATATTATTTTATAACTTTAAGTTTTATTTAAAAAATAATCATAACAATAAATTTCCACCATTGATTACAACTGAAAGATTTCCAATATCTTTAATCACCGGTGAGGAACCTTACCCTTCTCTTTGTGTTACATTTGTGTAAGTCAGGAGGTCAAACCACCGAGAGCATGGATCCAGACAGATTTCTTGAAGTATGAACGTAATATACATATTTTTTTATGCTGGAATTTCAGATTTTATGTCACTCTCATTTCATTATTCAACCGGTATAAGTAAATTGTCACATATTAATTTCTTTTGCCTCAAAAAATATATACAAACAATAAAAAAAAGATAAAGTGAGGGAGCAACTTGAGGATCCTATACATTTCGGTCGGACCCAAAGAAAATTAAATAAATAGTACCAAGTCGAAAATATTAGGTATGAGGTGTAGGAAAAATTATATTCACTAAAAAATATGAGAAACAGATAATTTTACAAACTAGATCAAATATTGTGAAATACACAATATCCTTAAACCGAATTCGCCTTCTTCCCTCTGGTGCTTAGGATTTTTGAAGGTGTTTGATTCCCAGGATAAGATGATCTGCAAGTAGAGCCTTCACAAGCACTGGAAGCTCCACAAGCGAACTGCCGACGATCTTGCGACTATCACCAAAAACTGTTTGTAAAAATATTGTAGAGTTTTTGTGTGTTGTGTGTGCAATGGGGAATGAAGGGAATATATAGTGAAGCTGGTTCACTCCAAGAGTTTGCTGAATTTACTAGCATTCATGTATCCAAACATTCATGAATCCAATTGATTGCTGAAATTACAAACATTCATGAATCCAAATTGATTGCTGAATTTACAAACATTCATGAATCCAATTGATTCATGAATCCAATTAAAATCAGTAATTGTGTGTTTGAGATGCAAAAAATTATCTCGAATTCAAGCCAAGACCCCCAAGGCCCCGCTCCCGAACTAATGTATTATATAATCTACCCGAACTAATGTTTTATATTAGTCTCGGTTGAACTCCGGTTGAACCTTGCATGCACCCGCGGGGGCTCTGCCATACTCACACATTTACTCTAGCTTCTTGGTTCCCTTCTTATTAAGTGAACAAGAAACACCAAGCAAAACAATATGGGATACAAACTTTGCATTCACTAACCATATATCCAACATCCCCTACATGAATCAAAATTTGTATTCATATCCAATATACCCCACTGGATACAAACTTTGAAAAACCTTTTGACTCGATAGTGGTGATAGCAACAACGAACAATTCCTGCATAGGATAGGTAGGTGTGGTAGCCCTTGAACCTTCCCTTGTGTTCTACGTTTACGTTCACCAACAGACATAGTAGACACGATGCTTTGAACTAATCTGTTATAGCCAGCAAACCATTGACGTATTCCACACAGGTCTCGATCTGACTCATTTCAGTTCTCACGGTTGTGTTCGGTTTGGCCATGGACACACGCCTGGTTCTGTGAGTTGTCCTCAAGAAATGCGGCCTTCAACATTTCTCTTTTAAGGCGGCCTCTACCTTAGCTTACATAGGTGACTGCTCATATTTATTTAAGTAAACCCGCCGGTTACTCCTTCAACACACCCGAGAGTCATTAAAAGCATAACTTAACCTCATCCACGCGGGTATCACTATTTCTCATCTAGGAATGGTTGGAGGTGAACCCCCCACAGTGATCTCTATGTGCGACCTGAGCCAGTTTCCCTTGAAATCTAGATCTTGGGATCTCCAGTCAACTAGATTGGGTTGTCACTCACCGCACATTTTCCTGGGCCTTTAATCCCATTCCTTTCGATGATTTATCAACTAGTTCTCTTTTCAAACCTTTGGTTAGCGGATCCGCAATGTTATCCTTTGATCGTATGTAATCAATAGTGATAACGCCAGTTGAGAGTAATTGTCGAATGGTATTATGTCGTCTACGTATATGTCTCGACTTACCATTGTACATGTGGCTCTGGGCCTTCCCAATTGCTGATTGACTGTCGCAATGAATGCAGATTGGAGGCACAAGCCTTTCCCATTCTGGAATATCCTCTAAGAATAAGCGTAACCACTCAGCTTCTTCTCCACATTTGTCTAACGCAATGAACTCAGACTCCATAGTTGATCTTGCAATCACTGTTTGCTTAGAGGATTTCCATGACACGGCTGCACCACCTAAAGTAAACACGTATCCACTGGTTGACTTTGATTCTCTCATATCTGATATCCAGTTGGCATCAGAATATCCTTCAAGAACAGCTGGATACCGTGTATAGTGCAACCCGTAACTCCGAGTATATCTTAGGTACCGAAGTACTCGAAAAAGAGCCTTCCAGTGATCACTACTCGGGTTACTCGTAAATCTACTCAGTTTGCTTACTGAATAAGCAATATCTGGTCTAGTACAACTCATTAAGTACATCAGACTTCCAATTACTCGAGAATATTCGAGTTGTTGCACACTTTCACCTTTATTCTTAGCAAGGTGTTGACTAATATCCATTGGTGTTCTAGAAACTCCTAGATCATGTTGACAGAATTTCTCAAGGATCGTGTCAACATAGTGTGATTGGCTCAACACTAGTCCATCTTGAGTTCTTGAGATACGAACCCCTAAGATGACATCAGCTTGTCCAAGGTCCTTCATGTCAAACTTTGAGTTTAACATGTCTTTAGTGGCCTGAATCATTTTCTTGTTACTTCCAATAATAAGCATGTCATCCACATATAGGCAAAGAATGACATATCCGTCTTTAGTGGATTTCACATACACACTTATCACACTCATTAATTTTGAATCCACTCGAAAGCACGGCCTTGTCAAACTTTTCATGCCATTGTTTAGGTGCTTGTTTCAATCCATATAAGGATTTAACAAGTCGACAAACTTTCCCCTCTTTGCCTGGAACTACAAAACCTTCGGGTTGTTCCATGTATATTTCTTCTTCTAAATCTCCATTTAGAAAGGCTGTTTTGACATCCATCTGATGTACATCCATATTTCGCAAAGCAGCAATCGCCAAAACGAGCCTTATGGATGTGATCCTTGTCACGGGTGAATAAGTATCAAAGTAATCTAGTCCTTCCGTTTGTCTATTCCCACAAATGACTAGTCTACTCTTGTACTTATCAATCGTCCCGTCAGCTTTTATCTTTCTTTTAAAAACCCATTTTGATTTTAAAGGTTTACATCCTGGTGGTAGATCCACTAACTCCCAGGTATGATTTTGTAAAATGGAATCAACTTCACTTCGAGTTGCTTCTTTTCAAAATGGAGCCTCGGTCGAACTCATAGCTTCACTATAAGTTCGAGGTTCACTCTCAAGCATAAAAGTCACAAAATCAGGACCATACGTTTTCTCGAAACGTGTCCTTTTGCTCCGTCGAGGTTCTTCATCCTCAATTCCTTTTGTTTGACTACTTTCACCCACAGTCTCATGTCCAACACTACCCTCAGGTTCACGTGTTCTTTTTGATCTCGAAGCCTCTTCATTGGATTTCAATGGAAACACATGTTCAAAGAACGTTGCATTCCTCGATTCTAATATCGAATTCTTGTGCACCCGTGAGTTGTCACTCTTATGTACAAGAAATCGATACGCATTACTATTGTGAGCATATCCGATGAAGATTGCGTCCACAGTCTTAGGACCTATACTCACTTTCTTAGGAGGAGGTACTAATACCTTTGCCAAACACCCCCACACACGAAGGTGATCATAGGTAGGAGCTTTACCTTTAAATAGTTCAAATGGTGTCTCATCCTCAGACTTACGAGGAATTCTATTCAAAAGGTAATTCGCTGAAAGAATCGCTTCCCCCCACATTCCTTGGGGTAATCCTGAGCTTATCAACAAAGCATTCATCATCTCTTTCAGAGATCGATTCTTTCTTTCAACAATTCCATTTGATTGAGGTGAGTAAGGTGGTGTAACCTCATGTACTATGCCATGCTCGGCAAAAAAATGACCAAAATGTGCTACATACTCCCCACCCCTGTCACTTCTTACTACCTTTATTTTCTTTTCAAGTTGATTTTCAACTTCTTCTTTGAAAAGAATAAACTTAGATAAAGCCTCATATTTGCTTTTCATTAGATACACATAACAATACTTTGTGCAATCATCTACAAAAGTGATGAAATAGTTATTTCCACCTCTAGATGGCACAACGCTCAAGTCACAAACATCACTATGAATCAAGTCAAGTGGCTTGCTATTCCTAATTACATTAGGAAACAGAGTCCTTGTTAATTTCGCTTCAACACATGTTTCACATTTGTAATCTTTAACAATCTGTTCATAAGGTATGTGATTTAATTTTAAAACTCTCTTTAACGAATTAAAATTCACATGTCCTAATCTACCATGCCAAACGTTAGCAGACTCAATCAAATAAGTAGAACTGGTAGTAGTTTTATTCATATTCATCACCATTACATTCATTTTGAAAAGGCCATCAACCACATAGCCTTTTCCCACATACATACCAGACTTGGACAGTATAACCTTATCAGACTCAATTACAATTCTAAAACCATGTTTGCTTAACACTGAACCAGACACCAAGTTCTTCCTGAGCTCTGGAACATGCAGGACTTTGTTCAGAGTGACTTGCTTGCCTGAAGTCATCTTGAGCACAACACTCCCTTCACCCTCTATGGTTGAAGTGGCAGAATTCGCCATGTACATCTTCTCGCCATTAGTAATTTTCTTGTATGTAGTAAAGTGTTCCTTAACCGAGCACACATGCCTAGTTGCACCTGTGTCAATCCACCATTCTTGTGGATTTGTCCCCACCATATTCACCTTTGAAATTACAGCACTTAAGTTGACACCACTCAAGTCTTCAGTTACAATATTGACCATATTACCCTGACCACTTTTGTTAGTAGACTTTTTAGGTTGTCTACATTCATAAGACTTATGACCTCTCCTATTACAATTGTAGCACATTCCTTCAAATTTCTTAAAGGTGTTACCCCTAGAATCATGTCCATTTTTCTTGAAAGAAGTTCCTCTAGGTGCAAAGTTGCTTCTCTTCCCCTTTCTTGATTTAGAGGCAGACCCTTGTTCCACAACATTAGCTTTCACCTCTCCCACAGAAGGGTTGGGTAAAAAACTAACAACTCCAGTATTTCTGTTTTCTTCCTCAATGCGAAGACGCAGGGCCAATTCTTTCACGGTCATCTCCTTTCGCTTATGTTTCAAGTAGTTCTTGAAATCTTTCCATGAAGGAGGAAGTTTTTCAATTATCGCCGCAGCTTGAAAACCTTTACTTAGCATCATACCCTCGGCATGAATTTCATGGAACATCACCTCAAGTTCTTGCACTTGATCACACAGGGATTTTCCATCAACCATCTTGAAATCAAGAAACCGACCAACAATGAACTTTTTGGCTCCAGCATCTTGCGTTTTGTACTTGTATTCCAAAGCATCCCATACTGCTTTGGCAGTGTTCAAATTACGATACACACCAAACAGATCATCCGAGAGATAACTCAAAATATAGTTACGACTCAGATAATCTGAATGCTTCCAGGCCTCCACATCGGCCACATTCCAAACACTGTTTCCACCTTCTTGAACCGTAGGAGGATCCTCTATCAAAAACCGATTAAGGTTTAAAGTCGTAAGATAAAACATAACCTGCTCTCTCTAACGTTTGAAGTTCTGTCCAGAAAAGATTGATGGCTTTGCTTGAGCATGAGTAGGCATGATCCCCATGTGATGTGGTGGCACTGGTAGTTGATTGGGAACTGGTGGTTAAGGGGGCAGAGTTGTAGTAGTAGCAAAAACAGGAGGGACAACAAAACCTCCGGTATTCTGGGGTACAACATTTTGGTTACCAAACATTGGTGCAGAGATTGAACCCAAGTTCATAACATCAGAGGTAATAGGAACAATCATACTCCCAATAGTTATGGATCCAGTTGCAGGATGAGCTGATGAGAAGGCACCATGTTGTCCAGCAGAAGTTGGTGGAGTGTTCATGTTTGAAGTCATTGCAAAGTTTTCTGTCTCCAGGGAAGTAAATTTTCGGTTTAAGCTGTAGGAAAAATTATATTCACTAATAAATATGAGAAACAGATAACTTTACAAACTAGATCAAATCTTGTGAAATACACAATATCCTTAAACCGAATTCGCCTTCTTCCCTCTGGTGCTTAGGATTTTTGAAGGTGTTCGATTCCCAGGATAAGATGATCTGCAAGTAGAGCCTTCACAAGCACTGGAAGCTCCACAAGAGAACTGCCGACGAGCTTGCGACTATCACCAAAAACTGTTTGTAAAAGTATTGTAGAGTTTTTGTGCGTTGTGTGTGCAATGGAGAATGAATGGAATATATAGTGAAGCTGGTTCACTCCAAGAGTTTGCTGAATTTACTAGCATTCATGTATCCAAACATTCATGAATCCAATTGATTGCTGAAATTACAAACATTCATGAATCCAAATTGATTGCTGAATTTACAAACATTCATGAATCTAATTGATTGCTGAAATTACAAACATTCATGAATTCAATTGATTCATGAATCCAATTAAAATCAGTAATTGTGTGTTTGAGATGCAAAAAATTATCTCGAATTCAAGCCAAGGCCCCGCTCCCGGACTAATGTATTATATAATCTACCCGAACTAATGTTTTATATTAGTCTCGGTTGAACTCCGGTTGAACCTTGCGTGCACCCACGGGGGCTCTGCCATACTCACACATTTACTCTAGCTTCTTGGTTCCCTTCTTATTAAGTGAACAAGAAACACCAAGCAAAACAACGTGGGATACAAATTTTGCATTCACTAACCATATATCCAACATGAGGTTATCTGTCTTGTTTCTTATTCCCATTTATAAATGATAACTGCTACATGCTTTACTTTTTTTCCCAAGTATTCTCAGGGCTGTGTTAGAGAATTGTGGACCTTAGGCAAAATTTGTAAGGAGATCTAATTACTTTTTTAGTTTTTTTATTATATCTAAGAAGGGAGTGTTGATTATAACAAATATTATTTAAGGTCGGAAACACTTGTCAACTACACTAATCTTTATTGACCAAGCTTAAGTTTTTTTTTGAATTCAAAATCAGAGTGTTCATCGTCGAAAATAGTGACTAATCATTAATCACCCTCGATGCAAGAGTTCGACACATCTGGCCATGACGTAATTGATATAATTAGTAACTATTTAATACCCCAATTTTTTTTAAGAGCCCTCTCTCTGCTGTCGAGCAGTATTAGACCACTGCCTTAATCGCCTATAAAACCCTGCTTGAGTATTCTACCAATTCTTTATTTTATAAAATTTAAAAAATATAAACAAATATATAATAATTTGTTGAGCACTATGAAGCCTGCGGACAAAACTTTGAAAATACAAAGGAGGCTTGAATTGGATAATCAATAGATAGAACTGCCACTTCCAACATTAATGCAATATAGAACCGTGACTTTCATTATACTGTTTGTCCTCTTCCTCTCTCTCCTTTTCTCTCTCTCTCTCTGCCTCCCCCTCTCTCTGCACAGTCAGCAGAGACACTCACAAATCAATCTCAGAAGAAAAAAAAAACTACAAGAAAAGGTAAAAATATTCAATTTGTTTAGGGTACAAGCAGGCATTTCTATCAGTAGCGTACAAATAAATTTCGATCATCGAATCACTTAATTAGACGTCCAAAACAACCAACGTTTAGAATAGTTGTTTCACATGTGATCATGTCCTCCAATTTCTTTGTTCTTCATGATTTTCATCATCATCATCATCTTCATCTTCATAATCATTTTCATCATCAACCTCAGTAATTTCATACAAATTCTCACTATGGGGTGCATGGCCATTTCCAAAAGCTCTAACATGATCTTTTAAAGATCTTTTATGTTTAAAATCAGAACCACAAATGCAAAACCAAAGTTTCCCACAATTCTTTTCATGAGTTCTCCAATCTCCTCTAACTGCAAATGCTTTTCCACATTTTCTACATGGAAATGGCTTTGTTCCATGTTTTCTTTTGTAATGTGTTTGAAGTGTTCTAAAATCCTTCAATGGCTTTGATCTTGGATGTTCTATGTTGTTCTTGCAACCTTCAGCACAACAATAACATGGAAGTTTTAACATGGATGAGGATTGTTTTGTTCCTCTTAAAGATTCTGGCCCTTTTCGGTACTGCGATCCATGGCCCCACATATGCATCTACAAAATAATATTAATCATAAAAAAAAATGTTCAAAATTTAATCAGACTAGAATAATGAATACTGAACCCCATTTGGCAATAGTCTTTCATTAGGGTTCCTTTTGCATTTGGATTGTTTCTTCACGAAAATCAATGCATTTTTTTACTACTTTTTCAGGGTTTTTTTGTCTTGTTTTTTATCTCACAAATTAATTTACCTTTTTTATTCTCAAAAAATTAATTTTAAAAAAAAATCAATCTACATTTTTTTTTCCTTTTTGAAGGTCGTGCTTGTCGCAATGGTTAAGTGTTTAATTGATATCTTCTAGGTCATGGGTTCGAACCCTGTAAACAACCTCTTTATGAGAAATAAAGGTAAGACTTCATACATCAAGACTCCCAAACCTTTCTAATGCGGGAGCCTTGTGCACTGGGTACAACGACATTTATTTCCTTTTTCTTTCAGCCATTTATTTGTCTAGCTTTTTCTCTCACAAATCAATTTACATTTTTTATTTTCAAAGAAATATATTTATTTTTAAAAGAAAACCAGTTTAAATACTTAGGGAAAGAAAATCCAAACCCGAAAAATGAAATTTTATAATTTCTTTAAAGTGGATTTGGAATTGCTAGAAAAGTGCAAACAAATTTTATGAACATGCTTCAATAAACAATTTAGTGTTATATATTGGTCAAAGTATGCAGAATTTAGGAGGAAAAATGTGAAAAAGTTCATTTGTTCTAGAATCATTAACAAAAAAAGTTCATGATGTCTAATTAATTAACAAATGAAATGGAACAAAGGGTTATAATTGGAAATTAATTACCTGCATGTTGTTGTATCTGTTAAATGTTTTGTTGCAAACAGAGCAAGAGAACTGAGTTGGACCAACAAGGATTTGAGCTGGTGTGGGAATCCAATATTGCCCTTCAACAAGTCCATTTATGCCCCTAATGTCATGGCTTGAGTTGGCTGATGATACTGAAGTTGGTAGACCAAGATGAAGTGCTACTGTGACAGCATTATTTTGACTACTAGGGTTAATAAGGTAATTTTGGGGTTGAACTTGAAGATGGTTAGAGGAATTAGAGCATTCAAAACAATTAATATGTTTTGAGGAATTTTGGCCTGGAGGAGCAAGAGAAAGTGTAGTTGATGATTGATCATCTTCATTTTCACCCTCCAAACAAGAACTTTCATGACTAGAAGAAATGTATGCTAAAGAATTATTTTGCATGGAAAATTTTTGAGATTTTTATTTTTATTTTTTGTGAGGACAATACAAGTGGGGTAGCAATAAATAAACAAAACTCACTAGATTTATGGGATGAAGAACTAGGTTTTTGGGGGTTGTGGGGAGGGGAGAGAGGAAGGTAGTGAAGTTTGTGTACTTTATTTTGTTTCTGCACGTGGAGTGGAGTGGAGTGGAGAGGGATTTGTGTTATGCAAGTTGACGCACGTGAAGGATTTATTATCACCCGTCAGATTAAAATTTTAACGGTCAAGATTGATTTAAAACGAACATCTGTCATAATTTTATAACACATATCGTGTTTTTTAAGAGATCTATTGTGTTTTTGTGTCTCAAAAAAAACGTTCCGTACGTGCGGATACACAAAGGGAAAAAAGATGATGAGAACATTGACATAAGACTTCATGTTGGACTCCCTCCTAGACTCATGGTATGATTTATAAGTGACAATTTCTTCTTTTAACCTACTTTGTCATATAATATGGTCAAAGGAAAAAAACAAGTGACTAGTCAGATAACTTTTTTAATTCGCTCATTTTTTGTCTTCAAGGAATGAGATCTTTCATTCATTGCTATATGATAAACGGTACAACAAGTAAAAGACTATGTAACATATTTGTGTAACATATTCATTTAATGCTAGAAAATTATAATGGACATCTTTATAAAGTTGAACTACTTCACTATGGAAAAAAATTATCTGTCATCGTGTATATTCCTATTCATATACCCAACAAATTATAATTCGCCAGGTGTATACATAATTGAAAGTAATATTTACATAGCGAATTCTAATTAGTTGTGTATAGAAATAGAAATATATACGCGGACAGACGATTTTCTCACACTCACTACTCCTTCTCATTCCCCAATCCCACGGCAATATCCTAAAGGAACTTGCACCGGGTCACCAATTGTCTAAACGTGGTATGTTTTAAGATAAAAGGACCAGTAAACCATTTGAACTTGCACATTAAATATACCCAATCCTTAAACATTCTTATTTTTCATTTAGTATATATGTAATTCCATCAAGAAAGACAATTAGGTAAACGAAATGCTAATATTAAAGTAAAATCATTTATTCAGTTTTTGCTTTTGGATCACATGTGGAAACAATTCTGGGGAAGCCTTCCCTAATTAAGTGACAAGCTGGAGATGGTAAAATCATTTATTCAGTTTTTTTCTTTTGGATCACATGTGGAAAGAATTCTGGGGAAGCCTTCCCTAATTAAGTGACAAGCTGGAGATGCAACTGGCAATTCGTATCGGAGACAGAGATTAGTCTCATCACAGATAAGTAAGAATAAATTTGTGTACCACTTGAAACCACCAAGTGTGACCCTAGATGTGCAAGAAGGGAGGGAAGATGGTGTGATGGGAGTACGACTATGGTGAAGAATGCGGATTTTCAGTATATACGAAATAATTTTGGCCGTTCTGGGTCAATGGATCAAAAAATTCAGCGGTCTATTTTTTTTTTTTGGACATCTGTTTCGTAAGATGTGTGTTACATGCTTATGGATAAGTGCTTATATCGAGAGAATGCCTAATATAGTCTTAAGACAGGTGTTACATTCCTAAGAACAAGTGTTTATATCGAGAGAATACCTGTTGTAGTCTTAGGCAATGTTGTTAAAATCCCGATTTAAATCGTAAAATCGATTTAAAATCTATGATTTTACGATTCTACGGAAGGAAAACGAGTTGAATCGGAAGTAAAATCGAAATCTGGTAGAATCAGAGTAGAATCGAAGAATCGGATTGTAAAATCGTAAAATCGTACGATTTTACGATTCTACCGATTCCACAAATTTACTATTTCCAGGCGGATTTCAACTATTTCCAGGCGGATTTCAATTACTCGTTAATAAGGTCAAAATTATTTGTTCAGTTCTCTAAGTTTCGTATTTTAATAACATCTTGGTGTTCATATCTGTTGCTTATTTACAGAATCGGTGGTCTGATATTTTTGTGGTTTATTTTATTTTGATGTTTTGAAATATTTATAAGTTAAAAATTATGTTTTGTCGCGTTTTTATATTTTAAAAAAACTTGTGAAATTATGTTTTATGGATTTTCGCATATTGTTAGACCATATGATATGATTTATATGTTAATTATTGTTATTTATATATAAAATATATATTTTAATTCTTCGATACGATTTATTTTACGATTCACGATTTTATGATTTTTTACCCACACCGATTCTACGTAGAATCCCGATTTTAACAACCTTGGTCTTAGGACATGTGTTACATGTCTATGGACATGTGTTTATATCGAGAGAACACCTAATGTAGTGTTAGTACATGTGTTACCTGTCTAAGGACATGTGTTTATATCGAGAGAACATCTGTTGTAGTCTTATGACAGGTGTTTGTAACGAGAGAACACATATTGCAAATTTCAACAACTGTTCAAAAACATTCAACATATTTCCAAAACGTGTTTCATATATACTGAAAAACAAGCATTCAACGTTATAGCCGTGAGTGTGGGGGGTTAGGGGTGAATGCAGTATTCCCTCCATTCCTAAATATAAGACTTTCACTACATGTTACGAAAACTAAGGAAGTATAAATTAAGATTTTTTATAATTAAAATATCAATATTACTCTCTTAAATATTACTTGCATACCACTAATTTTATTTAAGATAATAATATTGATATTTTGATTGCAAAAACATCTTAATTTTTGCTTCATTAATTTTCGCAATATGTAATGAAAGTCTTATATTTAAGAATGGAGGTATACTCTGTGGGCGTGGGTATCGCTTTTTTGTATAGGAGGAATGGAGGTATTAGTATTGTTCAAAAGGAAAAGTACAAAGGGAGAAGCAATGGGCACACTTTTGATTTGCATGATCATCAGAATGCTCGTTTCCCAAACTGATAGAGATGTATGTATAGAGGGAGCAAAGTTAACAGTAGAGATGGGAATTCATCATTCTCTCTCTTTACCACTTTTGTTAATAAAGGGATAGGAAATTGATTGAAAGATTAATTTTATTTATTTATTTTTTATTTGGTTGAATGATTGAGAG
This sequence comes from Vinca minor, assembly GCA_026122235.1. Taxonomy (NCBI): domain Eukaryota; kingdom Viridiplantae; phylum Streptophyta; class Magnoliopsida; order Gentianales; family Apocynaceae; genus Vinca; species Vinca minor. The sequence goes on along the minus strand of JAOCZM010000115.1, from coordinate 2,053,006 downwards.
ATGTGTTGTTTGAATATATAAAGTTGGACTATATGTTTCACTGCAGTGAGCAAACAAAGAAAGGCTCTTCCTCAAATATGCATTCAACATTTTCCCACTTTACTCAATTATACATTATTTTTTCCAATTCCTTTTCCACCTCAATGGTCACGGATTGATTTGATAGCTATTACATTACCTTAATAAATTTTTTACATTATTAGATATCTTTTCCTTGTGCTTTTTCTTGAACTTTCTATTGTTTGCTTCTTTTGTATATGAAGCCCTCTTTTTACAATCTGGATCTTATGCGGAACAGTTTTTTTTTCAATACATACGGAACGACTTAGAACAGGTGTTCTAAGGCTCAAGACAAGTATTCTGCAAGGTAAAAAACATAACATGTGTTCTGAAACTAATAATAGGTATTCGTTTTAAATTAATCTTAACCGTCAAAAATTTGTATCCAATAGACGAGGGGAGTTTCGAACGTGCAAAATTACCATGTTCTGCACAAGAGTCAGCATATCTTTTTATTGGGCCTATATATAGTTGGTCTATATAATCAAGTTGTATTGATTGATCTATATGACTCTGCAATTGTTAACAGTGATATGAAGTATTTACTTGAGGGAGATTCGAATGTTTAGTCTCCAATATTTATGTTTCATCTTCTGAGTGCTAATGCTTGTTTTTTGCCTCGTGAGCCCCTATGTTATTTACGCGCTACGGGAAGAGTTCCGGCCGCCACCACTTCTACGGTGAATACTAATTTTTTTATATGAAGACATTTGTCTTGAAACGTTATATATGTACTGAAAAAAAGACGGTTCCACATAATCCAGACGAGTACCTACTAATAAGATTAGGGTAGATTTTTAGAACGGGATCAAGCTATATAAATCTATTAGGTCAATCCTATTTGATCACTGGGGTTATATGTAGTGTAGGGAATTAATAGTCAAATTAGTCATCAACTAACTTTCGTCCTGCCACTTTCATCCTTTTCAAGTTTTTTTTAAATTTTTTTTGGTCATCAATTTATTTTCTAGCAGTCACTATCATCCATTTTAACTTTTTTCAGCCACTTTCATCCCCAAAGATTTTACAAGCAGACATTTTGGTCATCAAATTATTTTCTAGCAGCCACTTTCATCATTTTTAACTATTTTTTTAACTTTCTTCATCCACAAAGATTTTACGAGCAGACATTTTTTACGAACAGTAAATGAATTTCAAGATCTTAAGTTTGAGTTTGGGGTGATAGATGGTGATTTCACTCCAAGCTGCAATATTGTGGATCTACAATTTCATCAATTTTGACTATTTTTAGACAATTATTTGACAGAATGATAAAAATGACTACTCTGCTCGTAAAATCTTTGGGGATGAAAGTGGCTGAAAAAAGTTAAAAATGATGAAAGTGGCTGCTAGAAAATAATTTGATGATCAAAATGGCTGCTCGTAAAATCTTTGGGGTGAAAGTGGCTGCAAAAATTTAAAAATGATGAAAGTGGCTGTTCAAAAATAAATTGATGACCAAAAAAGTTTAACAAAACTTGAAAAGGATGAAAGTGGCAGGACAAAAGTTAGTTGATGACTAATTTAGCTATTAATTTGTAGTGTAGGTTATAATTTTTTTCTTTCTTTTTTGATAGATAGGTTATGTTTAACTTATAAACCCCAAACTATAACACCATCCTTCTCTTCTTTGTAACAATATGAAATCCAGAATAAAAAAAAAAATGTTTCCTAAATATTTTCCAAAAGTTCTCTGTAAAATATTTTTAAAACGGAGCATTTTCAAACAGTTTAACGCTATGTTTGGATTGAAGGAAGTGAAAATAATAAGAGAGAAATGAATGGGGAAGCACTGGAAGGAATACGGAGGTGATTTGGGTAATGAATAAGAGGGAAATTAGATATTTGTTTTTGAGTGAATATATAAACATTTTAAAATAAGGACAATTTAGTGTTGAAGGAAAACAAATTAAAGTTAGCCCCATTTCTTTCAGTTTTGTCTACTTCTGAACGGAAGGAGACTTGTGTCTTAAAGTTAAACCTAAATTTATTTAGGACCTTGTTAGGCTGCTAGAATTATTGGCTAAAAGATTGACTAAAATAGTTTTTCGGACCTTTTTGCCCTTATAGTTGGGTGAATCCCTTATACCAGCAGGGGGTAAGATAGTCATTTAACACCCTCAATTTGGGGGTTTAGGGTGGGTTTCTATCCCCAAAATTCTAGGAGTAAATCATTTTCCATTTATTTATTACCCTCCAATTCATTTACTTTCCTTTAAAGGTTAAAATTCAATGGCCAAGCACAAAAAATTTAATATCTCCCTCTCCTCTCTCCCATTTTCTTCACAAAAGGTTGCTTATAGATTGTTAAAATAAAGTTTGGGTGGTTTTGGCTCTGGTCACCACCACGGGTCAGGGCAGGCCCTAGGACCATAGGTCGCTTACAAGGGTACTTACAAATCACCCACCAACATAGGCAGCGGGAATTGAACACTTGACATTTGTAATGACGTGCCAAATCCTTCCCAACTGAGCCAACTTGTGTTGGTAAGGTTGTTTATAGATACATACCATATATAATAGTAAAAAGAATTGCAATACAAAAAAATAGTAAAATAGTGACGGACGATTTGGTCACTAATCAGTCGCTAAAATGAGGATAGCAATCCTTTAGCGACCGAATGCTTGCTCAGATAATTTTTGTCGCTAAGTCAGTTAGCGACTGAAGTTCTACGTTGGTCGCTAAATAGTGAAAGTTTAGCGACCATTTTCAGTTGACTTTGACCGCAGCTTTGCGACTGAATAACAACCGTCTCAAAGATGCTACCAATTTAGGGACCGAATAGCGACAAAAAAAATTCCGGTCTTTATTCGGTCGGTATTCCTTCGCTATTTGGGAGACTGAAATTTTCAATCGCTAAATAGCTGTTTTCTTATAGTGTTGGTTGTTGATATATGAAACCAAATATGACATTCCTTCCATAAAATTAAATATTTACATGTTTATTTTTAGAAAAAATTAAAATTGACACATTTTTGCTAAATAATATCCATTTTATGTATATATATATATATATACACACATTAAGTTGAAGATGGTTTAAATATTTATTTAAGGTTGTATGTCATTATTAACTTGCTTCAAGTTTATATAGTATTACTTCTACTCAATAAAAATTAATGTCATACTATACTTATAAGTACTTATACATGCATACTTAGTACTTATACATGTAGAGAAATCTTTTGCCCTATCTATTTGTATCTCCAAGATACATATACTTATTTCTTTAAGATAAATATATTTATTTTACTAAAAACTATGTACATATTATGTAAAATTCTGTTTAAGAATAACCGCTCCATTGTAATATGGGAATTGGCTCCGGCTCGGCTCCGGCTCTGGGGAGCTCGGCTTGGCTAACATGGCTTTAGTATTTTTTTTAATTTTTAGAAATTTTTTGGTGACGAGCCTAGACACTTGTGACGAAAAAGTTGTCACTAATGCTCACTTTTCTTGACGAAATCTAGTCGTCACAAATACATTTTGTGACAAAAACCTGGATTCGTCACGAAATACCTTTACCGACAGCCAGTATGTGACGAAGAAAAATTTCGTCACAAAATGTCTTTCGTGACGTTACGATAAATTTGCGTCACTAAAAGTTTTTGTAGTAATAGTACTTATACATTCAGAGAAATCCTTTGTGCTATCTCATATATATCTATTTGTATCTCCAAGATACATATATTTTTTTTCTTTAAGATAAATGTATTTGTTTTACTAAAAATTATGTACATATTATGTAAAACTCTGTTTAGGAATAACCGCTTCATAATAATATATTTCATGTCTCATGAATATGTTTTTAGGAAGCTTTTACTATATAAAATTAGACAAATTATATTATGAAAATTGCAAGAATTATTTATGTTTTCTTTGGTTAGTGATATTGTGTGATCACCTTTAGGAGGAAAAAAGGGATTTTGTGTGGTTGATAAATGGCATGTGTAGTGTTGGCTGGAGAAGGAAGAGCTTATGCCTAAATTGGACAGCCCAGGTTTAGGCCCACATAAGCTTCAAATCTGGAGGAGCCTTTACTGTCCAAATGGATCCCACGTGTTCTTTCTGTTTAATCTTACTTTCGAATGTACACTGAGATGACCAACCCATGTTAATTAAATTCTTAGTTCATCTATGATACATAACATGTGTTTGTTTGCACGTGTGAAACAAACGATAGTCATTTCTTGATTCGTTTATTAAAAAAGAGCAAACACTTATTTTCAATTCAAATACAAATACAAGTGTTCTTCCTCAACAATGCTCAGTTGTCAAAATGTTATATTCGACGAATGAAATTTATTTTGCATATACGAGACATTCCCTCCCGCCCCACCCCTAAAAATTAAAAAAAAAAAAAAATCCTTGTTTCATCATCTATCAAAATCATAAGAAATGTCACATATCCTATCTCTTCCTTGGAGTTTAACATTTATTTAGTCTGAATAAAGAAAAAACATTCAACTGTTTAACAAAAAATGAGATGGATAATAAGACAATAGATCCGCCCGAAGGCGATTGCCCCCGAAGGGGAAGAGCGGAGAGTACTCTAGATAGGGAAGATTGAAGCATGCCCCATGCCTGGGGAGGGAAGATAAGCCTCATAAGGAGGAGAATTATTTGTCCCATTATGGGGAGATATATGAATCGAACACGGGACCTCCGCCCCGTGTTCGGGTAGCCTTACCACTTGGGCTACTCGATTCCCATCGCGCTCTTATTAAACTTGAGGAATTTTTAAATCTAAGCATACAGTTTTCTCAAAAAGAAAACAAAATATCTGTATGTGGGAAATTGAAGACTATGCATGTTGAGGTGATGAATGCCTAGAAAGCAAAAGAGTAGCAGTTTGAGGTATTTGCTTTCAAAAAATTGGGTATTAAAAAAAGTACAAAATGGGAAAGAAAAAGATAAAATTTGCTAAATAATTGACTAGTATTGAAAGGGAAGCCTGGAGAAGTCTTATCTTATGTTTGACAGTGAGAAATCTTAAGAGCAGTCTCTTTTAAACTGAAGTGCCACAGTGTCTTTGATTGACAACATATAGATAACAGATGCCACAGCTTCATTATGTCAATATAGCTCACTACTCCCAGTGCATAACTTATTTGTTTCATACATGCAAAATAAATTTTACAGTCTTTATCTTTTAAGAATATGCGATATTCCAAAAAAATTCAATCGTTAAAATGTATGTTCGACGACCGAGATTAGTTTGTACTGTGGAACAAAATGCGTTCTACACTAGAGTCGGACTTGGCGATATGTATAAAAAAAAGAGGTCAAAGTTGTTGAGAATCTCATATCGACTAGCCAGTGAGCAAGTTTGTTCATTATAAGGATTTGACAATGATCCCCCTCTAGAGGTACATTTTGAAGGATTGAGTTAAATCCAAGTCCATTTTAACATGGTATCAGAAACACCTAGTTTGAAGTTTGACTCACATTGATGATCACGAGATATACAACTCTGGGCGTGAGGGGGTGTGTTGAGAGTCTCATATCGACTGACTAGTCAGGAAGTTTGTTCTTTATCAGAATTGGACAATCCTCCCCTCTTGAGGTACCCTTTAAGGGATTAAGTTAGATTCATGTTCATTTTTAACAAAATGTAAGCTTGTTAATATAGGCTTTTCTCACCATATAAGATTTATTATGAGTTATGAGTTAGCTCGATCCAACAATTAAGTTTTAAAAAATACTCCCTCCGTCCCAAATTAACTGTCCACGTTTCTATTTTTATTTGTCCCAAATTAACTGTCAACTTTCTAAATAAAGTATGTATTAATGACAAAATTTCCAATTTTACCCTTTTCCAACTCCTCATTAAATACTTTTAGTTAATTAAAATTATCACTTTGCAACACATATTTAAGAGGTGGTTGGATGTTGTGTGAGAGGAAGGAGAGAGAAATACATAAAATTTAAATGAGATTAATAAAATTAATGAAGGGTATCTTAGACTTTTACTTATATTTTACCATCAAAATTACAAAAACCTTAAGACCTGTGCATTTGTCAAAGTGGACAGATAATTTGGGACGGAGGGAGTATTAATAACTATTTCAACTAAAAACATAGCTGATTTTGAATAGCTAAAACAAATATATTAAATAAAAGAATAGCTATTTTAAAATCAACGATTGAGAGTATATCAGCTTGGAATCAATTATAAATAGAAATAAACTCTGCATTATCATAATAAGTTATATTTTTAATATCTCGCATTAAGAAATTTGTCTCAATATAATAATAAATGGCCCACATTGTTATATTAAGTTGGAAGATAGTTTTTTTTTATGGGAGGGGGGGGGGGATATAGGGGCTCGAACACTTGACCGAAGCCAAGCGTGGGAGGGCCTTTTCCACTGGGCCACTGGAGTCCTATTGGAAGATAGTTTAAATACTTACCTAAGGTTGTTTGTCGATGTTATATTATACGTAGTATTTATACATGCATAGAAATCTTTTGTACTTTCCTAAATATATGTATTTGTATCTCTGAGATACATATACTTGTATCTCCAAGATACATACAGTGGCGGAGCCAGCCATTTGTCATAGGTGGCAAATTTCTTATTGAAATTTTTTAGGGGGGGAGGGGGCGAAATACAACATTTATAAGAAAATATCATTAAAAAAAATTCCTACAAAAAATTCGTCGTTTCTAAAAATTTGGGGGGCCCTCATGAAACTCCGCCAGTTGATACATACTTGTATGTCCAAAATACATGTATTTGTTTTATTAAAAACTATGTATATGTTTTATATAATGTATGGAAATTAAAATTTTAAAAATTACATCTTTTATGTGAATAATCTCTTTATATCAATATTTTTTCGCCCGAACAGATTCTTATAGGGAGTTTTTACTGTATATAATTTTTACATTTTTACACCAGTTAAAGTCATAAAATGTTAGCTAAAAATCTTTTTCACCTCACCTTACCTGATCCACTCTATCTATTCCTTCTCACCCCATTGGTTGTTCATCTACCAGAATCCTTGGGCCAAATTAGCCCTTTTGGACTACCTAATCCAGATCCAAATTGGGAGTAGAGAGCCCATTGCAACCAGGCTGACCCGTTTAGTTTAGTGAATCCAACTCAGAAGCAGCTTGATTCGGATGGAAACAAGAAGAAAAAGATAGAGAGATGTAAATTGTGACCTAAATAAGACATGTATGTTGGTTTGGTTGGGCCGTAAACACGGATTTATCGTAGATTTACACCGACTAGTTAGTGAACATATTCATTTTTTATAAAGATTGGAAAGTCTTGGCACCCTCATCTTGTGGGGTAATGGGTATCCCCAGGGTGGCCAAAAGTAGGAGTCAGTTAAACAAAGTTGGTTGGGTTGGTATAACTGGTTCGACAACTTCGCTCTTTAAGAGAGATTCCCACTCACGTATGGAGTTGTCACTTTGGCAAGTACTTTATCCTTTTATGGGCCGACTAGGTGCGAGTAGGAATTAATTTGATATGATCTCCAGCAAATCGCATCCAATTAAAACAGCTCGTGGCAAGACAAAAAAGAAAAGAAAAAGAGTAGGAGTCAGCTTCTCCTAGAATTTGAGAACCAACCCAACTCTCACATGAAAGGCCAACATCTTCTACCTACTATACATGAATACTCTTCCTCCAAAAACATTTTGAAGAGCACGGGACTTGATTTTTATTTATTTTTTATTTTTTTTAAAGGAGGATCAATAGTGGTTTCTCATTTTCCCTCTGATATGACTTGAACTCCTAACCTACTGGTTGGAGTGAAACGTCTTACTGCTTGAGTTGCGATTCGTTGTCAGAGCAAGGGACTTGATTAAACTGCCTTTAATTTTCCAAGTCGGGCTCAAGGAATAGTCTAAGAAGTGTATAAGCAAACAAGAAAAGTTCGTGGGTTAAAAAGAAGAAAAGAAAAAAAGAAAAGAAAAGTGCACAACTTTTTACAAGTTTTGAAACTTCTGTTCCCTTTCAGAAATATATATAATCAAACATGTTTAATATTTGCATCTTTTTAGAGTATTGATCCAACTAAATATACTGCCTCAAGGTTTGTCTTTTTTAAAAAAAATATATATAATATAGATAAATAATTGATATATACTACCTTCATCAGGGCCGGTCCTGACATTATTTTTGCTTTCTTAATTTTTTCTACATATGCTAAACGATGTATATTACTTTGCTTTCTTAATTATGTTCCTTTTCCTTGGTTTTTTCATATAAATTTTCACTAAATCTGATTAGAAAATAGAATAATATGTAATGAAAAATATTAAGAAAAAAAGAACCCGAACTTTTAAAGATAAATCTTTAATTTTAGTTGAGTTTGTAAAAATAAGGAAGAGCGACTCTAACAACACTTTTGGTATTTCCAACTTCTCAAACGACAAGTTCGGTACATTGGAATGAAATGATATTTCCAATTTTTCTTTCCATTACAGTGTTTGCTTGATCAAATTTAAGTTGTAAAAGATTTTTCACGGGGATGCTTTTTCCAGAAAAGAATTGAGAAAGACCATTTTATATTAAAACTTATGGAATAATTTTTCTAAAAGAAGTTGTAAATCACCGTTTAACAATAATGATCGTTATATTACCATTCTTTGAATTAATTATAACTAGCAAAAAAAAATTTGCACGACAATCTAGATTAAAAATGGATTTGGATCCACTGTTCGGATAAATAATTCTGAACCGTAGTTGTATAACCACCTTTTAAATTTTACCATTAAACAATTAATCTAAACAATTCAGTTTCAATAAGTAACTACTCCCTCCATTCCCTATTAATTGTCGTTTAGGAGATATCTAGGTATCCAAATTAATTGTCGTTTAAGGTTGTTTTGTTAGTTGTCAACAATTTATTTCAATTATACCCTCAACATTTTCCTTTCTTATGACAAAGAAGTGAGAGAGAGGGAGGGTGGGGGATAATATTGGAAGTTTAGGTGAAAATGATAACTCTCTTAATTTTCTCAAATTGTCTAAATAGTCTTATATTTAGGAATGGAGGGAGTACTTAACAAAACTAAGTGAGCATATTACCCAAAATTCATAGAACTACCATACAGTACAAACCAAAAACGAAAAAGTAATGTGATTCATGGGGAAAACCCCTTTGCAACTCTATTCCCGTAATTGAAATGGATAGAGGATTCTTAGTATATTCTATATGGTAAGCGATTTTGTCTAAAATTAAATTAAATTACATCCCATTATGTTATATTACGATGTACCAAACGAAGTCATAAGAGTGTAAATGAATTGTATCTGACTTAGATTTGACTTAAAATTAAGCACCTCATATTGTATAAAAGAAAAGTTGTGGGAAAATATGTAAATCCTACATGTGAGAAATTTCTAAATAAATCTAAAAAATAACTAAATGAAATGTTAAAATAAATCTTAATATTTATTTATTTATAAATAAAATCTCGATCATCTTAAATCGATAAATTATCATCATGTGATGAGATGAGAACTCTGTGTTTTCCAGCCCTAATAGTACCTTTTTATACGAATTTTCTCACTAGCATATCCCTGAAGAAAATTAGGAGTTATGTTAAAATTATCACTTCTTTTTTCGAAATTGCCAGCAATTGAATCCTTTTTGTTTGAACTATGAGTCAGACGCTTGACTATAATCTGTGATACTCGAGACTTTTTGACTTATGTGTAGCATGATTGTAATTAATCTCGCATGATAATTTGTTAATTAATTATTAAAGGATGAAGTTACTTGTTATGGAATGTAATTATGTTCCTATTAATTATTATAACACGATTACATGTTATATGTTGGATACGTTTTGTTCAGGGGCGCATTTAACGAACTTATGAGTTGAGGATTTAAGTATCACTACAAGAAAATTGATAATTAGTGTTGACGAAAGTCGTCACTATAAGGTACATTTTATGTCACTATTGTTATTTGTGACCTTTTTTTGAAGTCGTCACGTGCCGTCACAAGTACCTCCGTCACTGATGAAATTGTGACAACATTTGGGGATTTGTCACAATTACCCAATGCATTTGTGACAAATTTCTCGGGACTAAAAGCATTAGCATATGTGACAAATCCTTGTTGTCACAATAAATATGAATATTTGTGACGCATTTTTCAACACAACAAAAGATTAAATAGTGATAAAAAATTCATAACAGTATTATATTTTGTTGTGACCACTTGATTGCCACTAAAATACTCAAAAAATTGTGACAAGACTTTTGTCACTCATGGTATATTTATTAGTGACCATTACATGGTAACTATTTATTTTTGAAATAGTGTCAATTGAGTTTCATCACAAAAATAAAAATTACGTATTAGAAAATTTTGTCACTAATATGTTTATTAAAGTCAGAATAAATTATGGATTCAACAGTGAAACTATCATTATTGAAAAATAATTTTCAATAGTATATTTTATTTATGTATAATTTTTTTAACAAAAGGTTAATATCAATTAATATTATATAAAAATAATACAAAAGTTACAAAATTGCACGAAACTCAAATTTACAATATCTGTAATTGGAAGTCTTAAAACAAAAATTACAATCATGTAAATTCATAGTCATCCTAACATATTATCCTTCCCTAATTAAAAAAAAAAAAAAAAAAAAAAAAATTTGGCTACTCTCCGACCCCAGTACTCTTCTGCACCAATCTTTAAACGAAGCCCTTCATTCCATTTTTCCTGCAAAATCAGAAAAACAAAAACAAATCAATTAATCAATTCATTTGAGAAAATAAACAAAAATATCCTAATTAGAAGCCGGAAAGGTCAAGGGAGGACTGAGATTTTAGGCAGACTTATCATACTGCATCTCTTAGTAACTCGTATACAAGGGGAAGAATAAATCATAAAAGAATAAAACAAACTTTAGGCAAAAAGTGAACTTGTTAGATTTACAAAACTTTCAAGAATTAAAGAAGATACCCAAACAAATATTCAACAAGCACATTATTCAGATCTAATCATGAAAATCGAAGACATAATACAAAACAGTAATCTTGAAAGAAGATAATGGATACTATGAAACCCAAAATATATTCAAAGCAGTGTAGCAGATTGTACCTCGGTTAAGGAGTGGACGAAAGAAGGAAAAATCAGAGAGAGATCGAAAAGTATACATTTATAGGGCAAAAAACCCTATGTCACCGTTCCTGTACCAGCCAATCACAATTCACACTGTTAGAAAAAATGTTTATACAGTAAATTCTAATTTGTTAGGAATATGGATGGGGACATGAATGGGGATAGAGGATTTTCACCCCATTTATTGAGGGATAAGAGGCTAAATTTTAGGGTAAATGAGGAGTTGCCTGATTTTTAGGATTTACTTTGCCCACAAGATTCTGTAATATAGGATCCGCATGGGTGTCCACTGCAAGAAGTCAAGAATTTTAATTGGAAACAAATTCCAATTAAGAATCCTAATTTTCTCATATTTTATTTAGTTTCCCAATTAATGTTGGAGTTTACTGCTTCAAAATCTTGATTAGTCTCGTGTGACTAATACTTCACTCTCTAGTGTTTTCTTTTTCCTTTCTTGGCGCATTATGCTTCTTGACGGGAAAAGATTTATATCACTTGTTTTACATTTCTTGACCACTAATAATAATTTGCAAGTGTGAGTGTTTAAAAAAAATCTATAATCTAAAAAAAATTTGGAGCCCTAAGGGGAAGTGGCCGGAAGAGATATTCTTTCCCGAACTCGTGTCTTATTTTCTGTCATACTAATAATAATGTACTACGTGTCAGTTTTATTTTTTTTAAACTTAGATAGAATATATAATTAGTGGGATAAAGAAAGAAACACAAATATGAGATAAAAAAATATGGTTTCCTTCTCAACCTTCTTTTTGCTTAATTGTTTTTCCTTCTTTGAATATGCTCTCAAGATACGAAGTTCTTTCTCTATTATTAGAAAAGGGGAAAAAAATAGTTATTCCAGTCATATATATTTTTCAAAATCAAATATCTATATCTATATATATATATATATATATATATATATATATATATATATATATATATATATATATAAAGCTGAGGCAGACGCCTATAGCTTCGACACGTGGACTTGATATTGTAACGGGCGAATCAGAGGGTGCCATGTGGTGGCTTTGCATTGATGAAGTTTCACCTGCATTAGCTAAGGTTATTAGTACATAACATAATCTTTGAACCTAATTTATAAAGAATAAGTTCAATGTATATGTTTAATTCAATAATAATGACTATTTAATAAGAAGAAGATGCATAGATTCTAAAAACCTTTTATAGCATTATAAAAGACCTTTAGCTATACTAATTAGCTATACTTCTTCTAATTGTTCAAGAAGCTCTTAAACAAATCCCTTTAGAAAAAAACCTTAGATAATATCTATAGCTAATAGAGTTCTTGAGGGCATATCGGGGATAACACATTACAATTGATACATTGATTGAGGATTAAATTCAGAATGTGAATAGTTGTACCATACTAATGATCATTAGATTAATCTAGACAGTTTTACATAGATAAAGGGTGAATAGTTTTAGCCTATTAATGATCATTAGATGAATATGAACAGTTTTCCATAGATAAAGGCTAAAAATCCCTGATTTTTGCCTCACCCTCGGCTTCCTCTGTACTTCTATTTTCTCTGACCTCTCACTTTTTTTACTCTAAGCTTCAGAAGGAGATAGATGCAATGGATGAAGGTGGTTGATTTATTCTGTTGATGTTCTATTTTTCCTATATTATTTGTCTGATTGGTGAACATGAGATGAGGTCAGATGATGGTTGAGATGGAGAGTATATCTGGTGAGATTGGAATCCCTCATTCACTGGGGATTTTTGTGTGTGTGTGTTGGGGGGGGGGTTCGGGAGTGGAGATCGTTCTTCCTGATCAAAGGAGACCCCTGCTTTTAGGAAATGTAATTTTCTAATATGGACAACTTAAAGGTAGATTCCATTTTACTATCTCGAAATTTTTTTTTCTTCTTATCGACAGGTTTTGCATTTTTGCAATCGGTTTTTTTTGTTTTTTTTATTTGTTTTTGTTAAATTTTTTGCGGTTGTTTTGGCATATAGGGCTACGGGAGAGAAAGATGTGCAGTTCAAAGTAATGTATTGTGGGATCTGTCATTCGGATCTTCATATGATCAAGAACGAATGGGGCATGACCAAGTATCCTATTGTTCCTGGGTATGATTTAATTCCTGTTGTTTTAATCTATTACGTACTAAAATGTTTTTTTTTTTTGCTGTGTCATATTCTGAATTTCTTGCCGTTCTAATTTCCTTGATGGGGCTTTTCAATGAATGATTTTATTTGAGTTTTTACTTACCTTCCTTAATGTAGATGTTAATTTTTTTTTCCTGGAATTGGGTATCTTTTTAAAAAATATATATGGGGCTTAAGTTCTTATCTTTTCGAGTTCTTAACCCTAATTTCTGTTGTTTTATTTTCATTTACTGATTTTTTTTTAATAGTTATGATTAAGATGCATACAACATAGTGTTTTGCAGTTGCATTTAGCTGCTCAGTGGACATAGAAGCACTCAATATGCAACAGGTATTAGTTACACACCACAATGACTAAATACCAAGGAATTGAACACTAAGAGTATACAATTGCATATTTAACAAAGTCAAGCACATATTACAAGATTTACTTAACAATTTGACAACATTTATTGCACACTTCACAATTTCAAGTAGTCATATGTTAAATTTGATGGTTCGGGTGCCATTGTAAGCATTTCTTTTTGCTATGTATTGGTTACTTCCAGAACATTATTGGATCATTAGTTCAATCTAATTTGTGGTTGTAATGCCTGCAGATATTCATTCTTCTGTCATGCTCTCTAGCAGTTTTCTGCAATGTAAGTCAGTACCTATGTATTGGACTCTTCTCAGCCGTTTCCTTCAAGGTTTTAGGTCATATGAAAACTGTTTGTGTCCTAACTTTGGGGTGGCTAATATTTGATTCGGAGCTGACATTTAAGAATATCATGGGGATGGTCATTGCTGTGGTTGGCATGGTGGTGTATAGCTGGGCTGTAGAGCTCGAAAAACAGTCGAATGCTAAGATAACTCCCCTTGCAAAACATAGCTTAACTGAAGAGGAAATTAGATTACTGAAAGAGGGAGTGGAAAACACTCATCTTAAGGATGTTGAACTCGCTGAGCAGAAGCAGTAAGTTGCAATGTACCTTAAAGTCATGCATTTGTTAAAGTGGACAGATAATTTGGGATGGAGGGAGTATAATACTTGGGCCAATATTATATGTTAACCAAAAATTTCAATTTATCCATGTCAGTGTTTGTGATGTATTGATTAGTTGACTTCTTTTGGTTGGTTGCAATGAATTTCTTCATATTTTTTAGAGCACCATCGTGGTATGGTTCCAGTCTTCCAGAGATTGACTAAGAAAATGTCTTTTTTTTTATTTATTTATGAAAATAAGAAAATGTCTATTGAATGTGCATTCACATCATGGTTCCAGAGAGAGTAAAGGAAAAAAAATGCCATTAATATTTCTTACTCAGTTCAGGTCCTGCTGCTACTTAATTAATTAACCCAATTTTATTACAATTTTAAGTCTTCTGAGTAATATGTTTTGAAGTTTTAGCCCCACAAATTACAAAAGTTACTCGGAAAATATGAGCAGTGCATCCTACAACAATAAACACAGCTATATATATATTAAAATTCATGAAAGGTAACACCCAATCATAATGAAACCCAACAGACCCCATATGAAAAGTCACGCTTATTCAGAATATACAAAGTTATTGGAATTAAAATCTTTGAAAACCTTTAATAGTCATCATCAATCACATAAACAATCAATTAGACATTTTTTAGACACATCATGACAAAAAATTAAACATGCAAATCAAATAATAAGTACAGATCATCAATGTTCAAAGAAAACTCTCCAACTTCAACAGTTCATGAATGTTCCGAAACAAAATTGACATAACGATTCATGAATTATATCATGCAGTTTAAAAACAAAGTATCCATCAAAAGTTAATTGTGAATTAAATCAAATAAATTCAAGAAACCCAACCAACATACCTTTACATTCATACTGCCAATCTAATAATCATCAATGATTCTCTTCGACTACCAGATTGTATAACCGAAGCATTAAAGTCCTTTTCAGATACATTGAACCGTAGAAACCCCCAATTCGAATTCAGAAAAAAAATTAAAATTGAATTAAATAAGGGAGGAAAAAAAAAGGAAAATATCGACTCATAAACTCATAGAAATCAATAATATTGCGAAATCCATGAAAAAAATAATCGAAAAGACTCGAATACTTTTGAGAGATTTTCGTCAAAATGGAACATCTCGCTAAAGCAAATCGGAGAAGACGAAAAGGGGGGTTAAGGCCGCCTTTGCAAAGCATCCCGCGACACGTGAAATTAAGTCATCCTACTTGATGAATATAATGTGAAGAGACACTATTGTTCGTAATATTCAAAGTTTCGAGAATTAAAGTCTTCTACATACCAAAAATCGAAATTTACTTTGTAATTAATTTAAAAACCTTTAGAATTCATCATCAAACACATAATCAATTATACAGCTTTTAAGACACATTATGAGTAATAAATTTAAAATGCACAACAAATAATAAATACAAGCATAATGAAACCCTAATGATCTCCATGTGAAGAGTCACTATTTTTCGAATATTCAAAATTGTCTGGAATTGCATTCTTTTACAAACCCTAATCAAAATTTAATTTCAAAACCTTAATCATTCATCATCAATCACATAAACAATCAATTATACAATATTTTAGACACATTATTAGGAAAAAATAAACATTCAAATCAAATAATAAATACAAATTCATCAAAATTAATTAAAAACCCTACAGATTCAACAGTTCATGAATAATCAGAAACAAAACCGACATATACATGCATGAATCATATCATAAAGTTAAAATTAATTATCCAACAAAACTTAACAGTTAATTAAATCAAATAAATTCGAGGCACCGAACCAACATACCTTTAAATTCATACCGGCAATCTAATAATCATCAATGATCCTCTTCGACTACCAAATTATATAATTGAAGCATTAAAGCACTTTTCAGATACATTGAACCGCAGAAACCCCCAATTCCAACTCAGGAAAAATTGAAATTGAATTAAATCAACATGTAATGAAGGAAAAAACGACAATATCGACCATAAACTAATACAAATAAATAATATTCCGAAATCCATGAAAGTAATCCTCTGGAAAAAAAATAAAGGATTACAAACGATTTCCATGAAACTGAAAAAAAAATAAAAAAACTTGAAGAAGACGAAAAAAAGGCCTAAGGCTGCCTTTGCATCATCGGCCGCCACCTGTTTTCCAAAACAGCCTTGCGTGTCTAATAACCACACACGTGGTAAGCACTAAAACAAACGGACGATTTTTTTTTGAACAGAACGGACGAATTTAATATAATTAATAACAACACATTAAATAAATAATATTAATTAAATTTGAAATCTGTATAAAACCCCAACACCAAACACAAACTCAATTCAATTATTTCTGATTTATCATTCAACCCAAAAAAGAGATACAATCCACAAAACACCCCTCTGAAAAATTGTAAATCCAACAAAATCAACAATGGCAATTTTTGAAAAAGGATTCATCAAGTGCATGACAAATGCCAATGATTTGATCGCAATGGTAAATATTTCAACTACTTTCGATTTTAATCCCGTTGTAAATCTATCATATGTAATTATTTTTTTCCAAACTAACCAATATTTAATTTTAGGAAATACCAAGTTGCTTTATCATTGACAACGAAGACAATAGTCCAGAAATAATCTTCCTAACAAATCAACAAGGCACATTATGGAGTGTATACATTACCAAATTACAAGAGACTAAGATTCTGAATGATGGATGGGCCGAATTTGTCAAAGACATGGAAATCAAGAAGGATGACTATGTAGTTTTTCAAAAAGTAAGAGGAATCGTTTACAATGTTGTTACTCTTGGATCAACAAAATAATGAACTATCGATGTAATTCAAATTCAACTCTAATACACTTTTTTCCCCTTTCATATATTATATTTTTATGTTACCTTACAATAGTAAAATAAATAAATAATGCAAATCACCTATTTTATTATATATACACATTATTCGATGTTAAAATATATTCAAACTACCCCGCGCAACGCGCGGGCTTTACCACTAGTTAAGAATAAAATGAAAGAAAGTAAAAAATTACAAGCGAGGAAAATTTAATTAATGACAAGTCATAAATATAGTAGTTAGTTTTCACATGTAGCCTCCAATACTAAAATAATGACCTTTAATGCTAAAATTTGTAAAATAACGAAAATTCATAATATAGTAGTTAGTTTTTTTATTTTATAAAATGAAGAGCAAATAGCTTTTTTTGCCACAAAACTAGTTACGAGTGCTATATCTGCCACAAATCACGTTTTCGTGCTATATCTGCCACAAAACTAGTTACAAGTGTTATATCTGCCACAAATCGTTTTTCCGTGGCTTTTTTGCCATGAAACATTTTATGAGTGCTAAAAAATGCCACAAAAAAGATGGAGGGTGAAAGGAAAAATAGGTAAGAGATCAAATTAATTTCAAATAGACCCTATAATTGAAATTTTATATTATATTGGGTACCTAATTTTATTTTATTTTTAATACTTGACCCATTCTTCCCAAATTTACCAAAACCCTCACCGCTACCTTCTTCTTTCTTCTCTTCCCACATCGAGCCACCACCACCTCCCATCCCGTTACCCAATCCCTACCCCCACCCATACCAAAGAGTACCAAATCTGCCAAAAAATGATTGCTTGAAGATTTGGAGAGGCGTGGTGAAGGTGATAGCCTAGCAAAAATGCCTAAGAACAATTAGATATTCTTAGGAAATTGGTCTGCATTTTGCATATTTCTTTGCGAGAGTCCTTTTTGTTCAAGAATTCTGATGGTTTCAGATGCAAAGCATCTCTGTTAGGTTAATTATGTACTGCAAACTAATCTACATTTTGTTTAGTACTTTGACTGGTATGTATTTTGTTTAAATTTTTTCGATGGTTTTAGCAGCAAAACACTTGGTTAATCATGTAGTGCAAATTGATTAGCATTTTGCTTATTGCTTTTGACTTATATGTATTTTGTAAAATAATTTCTAAACGTTAGAGCAGCAAAGCATTGTGAAATTTGTTATATGTGTCTGAAATATAGATCTAGAAGTGCTTTAATCATATGGATTGCTATACTTGGTTAATTTTCAGGGGGTATGGTGGGGGTTAGGGATTGGGTGACGGGATGAGAGGTGGTGGCGGCGGCTCGAGGTGCGAGGAGAAGGAAGAAGAATGTGGTGGAGGCTTTGATAAATTTGGGAAGAAGGGGTCAATTATTTAAAAAATAAATTGTGTACCCAATTAAATATAAAAATATGATTTTAGGGTTTATTTGAAATTAATTTGATCTCTTACCTATTTTTTCCTTTCACCCTCCCTCTTTTTGTGGCATTTTTAGCACTCATAAAATGTTTCATGGAAAAAATGGCACGGAAAAACGATTTGTGGCATATATAGCACTTGTAACTAGTTTTGTGGCAGATATAACACGAAAACGTGATTTGTGGCAGATATAGCACTCGTAACTAGTTTTGTGGCAGAAAAAGCTATTTGCTCTAAAATGAAATAAAAAATAGTGATTAAACAAAACATGTTTTTCTACTATATGTTTACTATTAAATCGTTATATCGATAACGACAGTAATAGCAATAAAACTGACAATAATTATCATTACATAAAATATGAATAATAGTGACCATAGTGATATTTTTTTTTTTTCTGTGACAATATTTAGTTGTCACGATCTCTAATTGTCATTTTTGTTACAAAAAAATTTGTCACAAAAAAGTAAAAACAAAAGTAACGAGGCATTTTCGTCACAATAAGAAAAATTACTTTGACAAAAATAAGTTTTCTCACAAACTAGTCTTGTTTACACAAAAATACAACTGGCGCCTAAGCACATATGTTATTAGTGACAACACTCCAGTGACGAAAAAACTTGTGACACAATCAATATATCAACAGTGCGACTTAATTGTGAGACACACTAAATTGTCACAATTCACCTTGTATTAGTGACCAAAAAACAAGTCATCACAATTTCTACTAACATTAGTGACCATACAACGTTTTGTCACAATTAACCATTTATTCGTGACAAAATGCATGTTCATCACAGAAAAATTGTCACTAAATATCTTAATTCTTGTAGTGTATAGACCCTAGGAAGTGTTGGGATTGCTTTGTAGAATTTTGAAAAGTATTTTAGTGGGTTTTATTGCTGGTAGAAAGTGGAGTGGCGGTTAAGAAAAGAAAGAGGACAGAAAAGAGTGCAAAAAGAGGGATGTGAAGTCTTTCAGGGGTTTGACATAGCAAACAAAGTCGGAATTGAGTGTGTTGGAAAGAAAATAAAAAACTACGCGCCAACATTGACGGATCAAAATTCTGAGTTCCCTACAGAGAGTAACTGCAATTTGAAGTTGTTGATTTTCGGGTTTTCGGAGGGATTATGGGTATTATTTCACTTAAGTTGATCAAGTAAGGATCCCTCACCCTTGAATTTCAGTCCCTAAAAGTGCATGAGTTGATGTTTTATCGAAATTACTGATTTTCTTTGATTCAGACTTTAAATTCATGATTTTTTGCATCAAAATTGGATTAAGTATTGATAATTATTTCATTGAATTGTGTGGGTAATTGGATAATCTGTGTTTGGTAATTCTCATGTGATTGATCTTCTTATTTGGAGTCAATGTATCATTCCCGCCCCGCCCCGCCCCGTTCCCTGCCCCGTGGACAGAACAGATCGGGTTTGGATATGATGTTTGCCCCGCCCTTCCTCGCCTCGTTCTGACCCGTTTGAAAACAATAATATATATATATATATATATATATAGTAATTATACTTGGGAAAAGAAAATATATGCTAATTATATTACCTTTGAAAAATAGGACGGGGCGGGGCTGATATTTCTTGCACGGGGTGGAGCGTGGGGCAATAAGTGTTGCCCTGTTGCGGGTCATGGGGCGCCAGATCAATAGCGCGGGGCGGGTTTGGGTATTCAGAAATCCGCCCCAACCCGCCCCGTTGCCATCCTTAGTGAGCGATGATGATATAACCGATGTGTCCTTAAACTTTAGCCTCGTATTTGGAGGGTTAATATCTGAACACATGTTAAGTACTCTGGCCCACCTTAACGGGTAAATGAATAGTTAGAGGCTATTAACAGGGTTTAGGGCCGTGGCCAGACAAACAAGCTCAATTGTGTGAATTATATTTTTGAAGCATTACTAGAAGTATACTTGATTATCTAACATTAAAATCCGTTTGTAATGCATGAGTCGTTCATGGTGCTCATAGCACAATTTTCGATATGTTAGTGCCATATGTGATGTTAGTGTTTTGTATGTGTTTAAAGGTAAAAAATCGGGCGCGGGAGAGGGAGGGGGTTGGGTTGGTTTATTTGAAAATGCAGAAAACCATATTTCTTTTGTTAATTTGTGCAGGAAAAAGTATGCTATGAATCTCGGACGACTGGTCCGGTCGAACGTAATTCTCTTCATGTTGTCCGGAGCAAACTACTAGGACCAGTCGGACGACTACTCTTGGTCATATTGGCCAACCGGGGTATTATGTTTATCATGCGGGGGCTGGTTCGGACGACCTCCGGTCGGCCGGTCTCAGCTTCTTATCGTCCGGACTTCTGTACAAACCTTCTATCCGGATCTCGAATGACCGGAACCCTTTCCAATCGTCCGGACCTCTGTTTTATCAACTGCTCTGTTTTCCGTTCTATCTTCAGTCTTCTATTCGTCTCAAGTTATTTTTTACTGTTTTATACACTTACAATATATTTTCAGTTAAGTTCTGCATAAATGATTTGGGGTTGAGAAATGTCTTTTCAAGTCTTAATTGATGTTTCATCCCAATGGTGATCGGTGTTTACTAGGCTAATTTAGTAGCTCACCCCTTACTTTTCCTTTTTTTGCATATGAGTTTGTCGAGGGTGCAATTGGTGACACATAGGATGAGGATTACGAGGTGGATTTAGTTCGGCATTTTAATAGCTTGAGTAGTGGAACATTTACAATTATTTAGTTCTCCTTTGAACATTAATATTTTCCCTCTTGTGATGTAATAAATTTATGGATCATGATACTTTTTTTTAAGTTAATGATAAATGAGTGAGGTTTCCTTTTTAGTTTTTGGGTTCGATATCTCATTGATTTGGAGTGCTGAGAGGTCATCACCCGGGTTACGGGGTGTAACATTATCTAAGTGACACAAAATTACCATTTCTTTAATGGGTTAAATTACTATATAAACCTATTCAAAAAAAGAAAATAAAAAAAACACCCTTACAACATGTTAGTCCGGCTCCTATGCGTAACATGTTTTTTTCAATATATATGAAACATTTCAGAACATGTATTTTTAGTTTAAAAATAGGAATATTCCAGTTATCCAGACAATTCCCAAACCTAGAAGAACACTTCTGATCTGGACCGGGTCCACTGGACCATGCGGTCCAGATTTGGCCACATCATTGCATTTCCTTCTCTCTTCTCATTCTGCATGGATGTGGCCAAATCTGGATCACATTGTCCACATAGACCCAGTCCATATCAGAATTTTCCAACCTAGAATGGGTCCCACTGAACAGCCACGGCTTTGAAACGTGATTAGGTAGTACACTTCACGCACCAACTAAAGTGATTTAAGGAGAGGCAAATAGTGTTTTCAATCCCTGGCTTTTTCAATCCCTGGCTCTTTGAGCACACGAAAAACCAACATCATTTCATTTCAATCCCAACTGTAGCTGTATAATACCACATATTTGGGTTTTTGCTCAGTTTGGACGTTTTTATTTTTATATATTCATTGAAATAGATATGTTTATTCGGTGACTTCTAAAATTAACTAAACACAATGCAAGAACATTGAACAACGATGGGTTAAAGTGCGTTGCTCTGAAGAACGCAAAATCACTGTGTAGTTTAAACAACGCAAGTACCACATGCGTTGTTCTCAAATCATGAATTTCTTATATGAGTCGTGCCCAGTGGCGCAGCTTACAAGGGGCAGGGGAGGCCAGGAATTTTCAATTTTTTTATATACTAGGTATATATATTTAACGGTTTAGAATAATAGAGCTATTTTTTTTAAATGGCCCCTCCAAGAATTTTTATATATATATATATATATATATATATATATATATATATATATATATATATATATATATATATATATATATATATCCAACGATTCGAATAAGATAGATTTTTTTAAAAAAAAAGATCGGACATTTTACAAAGTACACGAAAATATATTTTTTGATACCCAAATCTACTCATAGATTATTAAAGTAACCAATAATGGATTTTAAAAGACCCACTAAAACCTAATAGACCCACCA
Source organism: Vinca minor (assembly GCA_026122235.1). Classification (NCBI taxonomy): domain Eukaryota; kingdom Viridiplantae; phylum Streptophyta; class Magnoliopsida; order Gentianales; family Apocynaceae; genus Vinca; species Vinca minor. The sequence goes on along the minus strand of JAOCZM010000115.1, from coordinate 2,030,420 downwards.
AGACCCATTATTACCCAAACAATTATATACGTGACATTTTTCTCTCTCAGACCTTTTTCACTGATCAGTAGAGTGAAAATGGTGAACAAAATGTGTATAACTCTAGTCTATAAGATTTATCAAAAAAAAAAGTTTTGGCTCCGCCAATGATTATATGCTTTTATGAATTTATTTTGTCAATGTTAATTGTGCCCCCAATAGAGTGAAAAGGGTGAACAAAATGTGTATAACTCTAATCTATAAGATTTCATCCAAAAAATTTTTTTGGCTCCGCCAATATTTATATGCTTTTATGAATTTATTTTGGCCCTCCCCAAAGAAAAATTCCTGGCTCCGCCACTGGTCGTGCCTTCATAATTTCATGGCTTTTTCATTTTAAAATTATACCATGAGCCCTGAAGATATGTTAATGGTAGGCGTTTCTTGATTTGCCAAATGCAATTCTCTCCCGATGTTTGTAATAGAATGTTATATTTAACTATACAATAGCTATTAAATTAAATTGATCGGACAACTAACAATTAATTATGTACTAAGAAAAACATACATCAATATCAATTTTAGTCCAACTTTTATTTCTAATACATCTTTTACTACGCGATTTAATACACTAATAATATTATTACACGTGTAATGATGAGATTAGTCCAAACTCAAAAAACATTTCTACACTAAAAACAGTCTTTTGCGACGCTTTTGTACCAACGTTTTTTTTTTCAAACGTCACTTAAAATATAAAAGAGTAAGTTAAAGAAACACTTTTTGCAAACGTGTCTATGCTTGGATTTTATACAACGTTTCATAGTGACAGTTATAGTAATTGTTGTACATACTGACGTTTTGATGTTCGTTAGCGACATTTACATTAAATGTTGTTATAAATTGTTATCTTTTGTAACTCATATTGCGACATTTATATACTATGTCGTTACATCTTGTGATTTTTCAGACAAACGTTGCTATATTTGAATTTTATACAACATTTCATAGTGTCGGTTATAATAATTGTTGATAAAATCGACATTTTTAGTTAGTGATATATACATAAAAAATTGTTATAAATTTTTACTTTTTGTGACTCATATAGCGACATTTATATACTTAAAGAAAAATTAAAGAAATTTAATTATTAAAAATTTAATGAGAGTTTATTAATTTTAATTTAATTCATAAAAATTATCAAAGAGAAATTAAAATAAGTAAATGTACAAAATCAAAATCCCATTAAAATAAACATAATAGGAGGAGATACAAATAACAAATTATCAGTTAGCTCAACGTCCCATTACACGTCATACATGCAGGAGCTTGCGTGTTCAATTCTCATCTCTTTGAATAGGGAGAAACATAATTCTACGTTATTCAAAGGTAGCTAGACTCGACGACTCGGCTCGGCTAGTCTGATTTCAAAATTTACGAATGTCTAGATATTTTTTTGCTACTATTTAAAAATGTCGGGAAATTTTTTTTGGATACACTTTAAAATAACGTAACAAATGTCAGAATAACTACTTATTCACGGTGTTTATAAACGTCATAATAAGCATTTTCTTATTGCTACATATGACAATAGACATTTTTGTTATAGTGAAAGCTGCATGTGGAACAATATAATTTGGGATTTTTCTGATATGGATCAGGTCCACATGGAACAATATAATGTTGTACTATCCCATTCTACAATATAAGTCGTTTAGAAAATGTAACGAAAATTAATAGCTATTGTATAGTTAAACATAACATTCTATTACAAACATCAGGAGAGAGTTGCATTTGGCAAATTAAGAAACGCCTGCCATTAACATATCTTCAGGGCTCATGGTAGAACGCATGTGAAAATTATGAAGGCAAGACTCATATAGAAAATTCATGATTTGGGAACAACGCATGTGATCCTTGTGTTGTTTAAAGTAAACAGTAATTTTGCGTTCTTCAGAGCAACGCACTTCAATCTTACGTTGTTCAATGAATAACGCACAATGCAAGAGCATTGTGTTTAGTTTTAGAAATCACCCAATAAACATGTCTATTTCAATGCATATATAAAAACATGTCAAACTTGATAAAAAAATCTCACATATTACGCGCCTTTATTAAGCGTGTTTTCCACTCTCTATTACGAGATTCTCTTTCCACAGAATGTTTTCATGATTCCTCAGAGCCACCCAGTCCGGATACGAAATAGCTTTTTGTTTAGTAGTTAGCACATGCAAAATATTTTAGGATAGGTGTTCTGAGATTCAAATAAGGTGTTTTGAAATTTATAATATGTGTTCATTTTAAAATTAATTTTAATGATCAAAATTTTAACTTAACGAACGAGAATAATTTCTCACGTGCGGAATTACCCTTTCCGAATTGGAGTCTCGCCCTGAGCCACCAAGTACAGTATATTCCAAGCGAACATTAGAGATATTATAGTGAGAGAAAAAGTTGTGTCTAGAAGGAATCAAATTTTCTATAATTGCAGTGTAGCCCCACTACTAGTTTTACCTTATCAACTCTCAGCTAGGGGTGTCAATCGAGCTATGTGAGCTGAGCGTGCTATGTGAGCTGAGCTTGGCATAGCTCACGCTCAGCTCACATAAAAATTCAAAAGCTCACGCTCACGCTCGGCCCGGAAAAGCTCATAAACCTTGAGCTCACGCTCAGCTCACATTTTAACACGAGCTCGAGCTTAGCTCACGAGCTTCCCAAGCTCACTTATATAAGCAAAGAAAACGAAAATCCTGTCTCAAGAATAGCATAATACAATGAGCCTTAAAACTAAATTTAGACAAGGATACACAAAAAGAAGCAAAAGTGTCAGAATTGTTTGATATGCTAATAAAAGGAGTCTTATATAAAAAAAACAAAAAACAAGAGAATCCATGCACTTAAAATTTTAACAAATGATAAGTTTGCAAATTTCAAAAGATTGATTTAATTTCATTGTCGGTGGCAATTCCAATTTTGACAATCCCATTGAATTCTTCTACACCGTCTCACTTTTTGTTGTGATTCATCCCAATGTATTTTGTACCGTGTTTTTCCCACGCTGTCTTTTCCTGTTTTCTCTCTTCCTTTAACTTTTGTACCTGTCTCTCTCCTGGTGTAAGACTCCTTCTTTAATATAATCTCCTTTCTACCCAAAAAAAAGATTATTGAGTTAATCCACACATTATAATTATAATTATAATATATATAAGTTTTTTTTAAATTAGTATTATTATTATTATTATTATTATTATTATTATTATATATATAATATTTTAATTGTATTAATCTTATTCGGGTTCGAGCTTTTTTCGACATAAGAAGCGAGCTTGAATATTAAGCTCACGCTCACATTACCTCAGCTCACGCTCACATTTTTTCGAGGTATGTGAGCCGGGTTCGGGCCGGCCCTAACCCGTTGACACCCCTACTCTCAGCATATTCTTTACTTTGCTCCTAATTTATTGTTTTATTAGATTCAAATTAAATGTCTTATTTCTTATGTATTTGTCAAAAAAATGTGGACATTTAATTTTTAATTGATATTTTTTAAATAATTTTTTCTAAAGTACTTTGTTTTTTTTTTTTCTTTTTTCTTTTGTCCTAAATACATATTGCTAAGAATTATTAGCCATTTTGATCATCAACGTTTTTTCGCCAAGCCACTTTTGTCAAAAATCAACTTTTTTAACTTATTTGATCATCAAACAATTTATGAACAGCCAAATCGATCATTCCGTTAGAAACTTCTTTATGATGTTGGGATGGGGTTGCATTGGTCGATTTTGGAGTTATTTGCTGGGTTTTTGCGATTTTAGAACAAGAATTACGGATTTCTGGTTTTCTGGCAGAACTGTGCCTCGCGCACATTTTTGCGATTTTCCGTTGATTCGGTAAGAGATTCTTGCTCAAACTTTACAGAAAGATTCGTACTTTAACTGTGAACAAGAACATATGATTTAATTTTAGTTTAATGGTGTGTAGAGACTGGGCTTTTTATTTGAAGTACTCGCTTTTTTCGTAATCGTTTTTACGCGTAATCGTTGTTCTTAGGTTTTAGTCGATTTTTGATTGATCCGTTATGAGTTTGAGGCTCAAACTTTGCAGATAGATTCGTCTTTTAACTGAGAATAAGAACCTATAACTGGATTTGAGTGTTTTGATCTGTAGTGATTGGGTTATTTTGTGGAAAAACCTCTGTTTTTCGGATTATTTTACTAGCAGATTTGGTGTTCTTAGTTTGGAGGTGCTTTCTGGGTGTTCTGTTATGAATTTCTTGCTTTAAATTTACAGAAAGTGTCGTATTTTAACTGTGAACTAGAACCTATGTTTAGATTTCAGATTAATGGTGTGTAGAGAGGGGATTTTCCTTCAGATAAACTCATTTCTTCATCGTTGTTTTCTGACAGATCTGTTGTTCATAGTTTGTGGGCAGTTTTTGGATGATTTCTTGATGTGTTCTTGGTGGAAGAGGCAATTTTTTTCAGCTTTTGATCTAATTTTTTGGAAGATTCAACTTTCTAGGTGTTAAATCATGTTTGTTAATGGTGATGAAGAAAAAGATGAAGGTGAAGGTGGTGGTGAACTGGTGATGATGAAAGATGAAGAGGGAACAAAAAAAAGTTTCTTCCAATTTTACCTCAGGGAGAGAGAAACGTAGACATTCCGTTAGACACGTCATCATTTTTTACGTCTAATTTCAAAGTTTCTAACGAAATGACCAATAATGATCAAATAAGTTAAAAAAGTTGATTTTTGACAAAAGTGGTTAGGCGAAAAAACGTTGATGATCAAAGTGGCTAATAATTCATATTGCTAACTTATTCTAGTTTTCCTATGAATTGTTTTAGTGGGAGCTAATGGATCCTTTTTGTAAAAGTAAAATTCTTGTGAAAGAGGAATATTAACTAACAAGAGTATAATTATTAGTAGTTTTCTTATTAGGTATATATCATGAATTTATTTGTTAAATTAATGTATAAACGTTTTCTTCATAAAAAACAGTTATGACATTTCTTTCTTTTTCTTTCTATGATACTGTATGAATTTACAATAAAATATTGGGCTAAAGGCACTAAATTGCCATCAAGTATTTCGCTATTTTGAGTTACGGTCGAAAACATTTATTTCTTCGACATTTAGCCATAAAAAACTTACGGGTCGCTGTATTTGGATTACGATGACAATCCGTCAATTTTGACCAACATGTGAGGGGTATTTTAGTCTCTAAAATACGACGGTCCGTATTTTTTACCCACCCGTTGATGCTCCCAATAAAAAAAAGACCGTCCATTCCATTTACCCGAACCGACCCATGAAATATTCCCTATAAAAACAACATTTTCGAGAATCTAGGGTTCCATTAGATGAAAACCAAAAGACAAACCCTAATCTCCTCTCTTCTAACTATTGAAATTCACTTAATTTAACAGCTAATCTGAATTGTTTAAACAAAATACAACTCGTTCCTAGTGTTTTTCGTGAATCAGTTTCAAGAAATGAAGCTTAGAGAGAAATAAAAGTGGAATGAAAACCCTAACTATGGTAAAACTGATTACAATCTGACGTGGGATCTTTAACACACTCTTTACGCTCAGAGTTGGACATCTAGAGCGTGTACATCCATGGGGGCCCAACATCAGACTATGTAGCTCTGATACCATGTTAAAAATGGGGTTGTGTCTAACTCAATCTTTCAAAAGGTACCTCAAGAGGGGGAGGATTTCCCAAACCTAATATATTGCAAATATGCTTAAAAACTAGCAGATGTGGAATCTTTAACAACATGATTTAAATTTAGGGGCTGAACGAAAATTCGTTCGCGGTGTAAGACGATGTATTTGAGGTAGAAGAATACATTTTTATTAGAAGATTTGAATTTAATCGATATTCATCTTCGGAATGAGATAAAACTAATTACAAGAAGTGACAAATTTGTTTAAATGAAGAAAAACTGACTAGTTTACAGAAGTTAGTGTAAAAGACCAACCATACTTCAAAATAGTATGAGAAAATTATAAAAATATTATTTGATTAAATGTATGTATATTTTTGGAGAAGAGTTAATATCCATTTTTTGTCACTAAACTATTTGCGTTTTGCGTTTTTTGTCACTTAACTATTTTTTAGCTACATATATATCACCCTAATATTTACATTTGGGTAAAAATAATATGCCACCATTAGTGTGTTAATAAAATTTAATCAATAAAATTAAGAAAGTTAGTGCTGGAACTATGTGTTAGTAGAGTTTAATCTCTTTAAATTCTGAAATTGGCGGGACCAATATACTGTAAATTTTAATTATATTAGAATATAAGAGACTACTAGTCGAATTTTAAATTAAAATTATTTCTATTTTAGAAAAATGAGACATCCAATTTTGGAAAAAAGAAAAAGAAAATTGTACATTCAAATCCGAATAGAGTGAGTAATAAACAATATTATTATAAAAGTTTGTGGTGAAACTATATGTTATACAATACTATTTATGAAAAAAATATCCCTAATACTAAAATGAAAATTTCATAAATCTTTTTGTGGTAGTGGTGGTGGGGGGTGGCCCCCTCCTTCCCTCTCTATCCTCCGCCAGTGGAGATGAGAGTATCCAACACACCTTGAGACCCCCAGCTATAATGTTGAACACATTTTATTTTAGTAATGAGGAACAATTTTTACTAAGTGTTACATTTTTTTGGACAAGTTTCAACTCCAATGCAATGATGTTCTTTTATTATGAACATTTATCCCGATGCTGCAACATGCGTTTTATCTTGATGAACACATGTCATTAGACATATAACATCTGACTTACGTAATATGTATCTCCAAAAATAAAAATCTTGAATTATTACATATTTATATCCACCAATCCAGAACAATTAAAATTAATCAATATATACTGAATTTAGGTCGTTCTACATTATAACCGGACTCGCTGTAGAAAACAAAATTAAGCTACATAAACTGTGAATTGATCAAAAGTAATTGAGAAGTATAAACCCTAATTGAAGAGAGCTAAGAGAGAGAGAGAGAGAGAGAGAGAGAGAGAGAGAGAGAGAGAGAGAAGAAAGAAGAAGATATTTTTGATGTAATTGTTTTTCTCATTAAATGAATCAGTTACTTACATCTCATATATATACTAGTTTGTATAAAGTTAACAAACTAACTAGTGCTAACAAACTAACCGAATCTAAACTAATTCAATTTACAAGTTTTAGTACACCAAGATTGACTTTGACTATCTTCTTCTTCACTGCTGTGTATCAGCTTTTCCCTTTGTGTATGGCATTCCAGATTGATCGACAATCTCCTCAAGCTTTAACACCCTCCCACAAACTGGAATGCCATATAGATTGTGCAATCCTATGGCCTTTAATAATTCTTTGAACCTTGCTGGACCTAAGGCCTTAGTATATAGATCTGCCAACCGTTGAGAAGAAGAAACAGGTAGTAATTTTATGACTCCATCTTGCAGCTTTTCTCTAACCAAGTGACCGTCCAGTTCTATATGTTTAGTTCTCTCATGATAGACTGGATTTTCAGCTATGTAAATAGCACTTCTGTTGTCACAAAATAGTGGAGTTGGTTGACTTTGTAATACTTCCAAATTTGTCAAAAGAAACCTCAACCATTGTATCTCACATGTAGTAGATGCAAGAGCTCTATATTCTGCCTCACTTGATGATCTAGATATTGTAGCTTGCTTCTTGGCCTTCCAAGAAACTAAAGAAGATCCTAAAAATATACAATAAATAGTGATGGATCTCTTGCTGTCTGGACAACCTGCCCAATCTGAGTTACTATATCCTTTCAAAGTCAGGATATCTGTTCATTTAAATAGCAAACCCTGTCCTGGTGCCAACTTTAAATACTTCAGTACTCTCAAAGCTCCATGCCATTGCTGGATTGTGGGACAATCCAGAAATTGGCTCAGTTGCTGCATCACAAAGGCTATGTTAGGTCTTGTATGTGTCAAGTAAATCAACTTCCCAACTAGTTTCCTGTAATGAGTGTTATCTGGCAGCATTGTTGAATCTTCTTTGGCAAAATGTTATCCAGGTTCCATAGGAGTGTATACTGGTTTACAGCATAACATGCCAAAAGAATCCAATAACTCTAGACAGTATTTTCTTTGGCACATATTGATTACAATAGCACTTTTAGTAACCTCAGAGCCAAGAAAATACTTAAAATTTCCCAACTCTTTGATCTTGAACAATTTATGTAAATGCTTCTTTACTTCAACAATGGTTATCATGTCAATACCAGTAAGCGGTACATCATCTAAATATATGAGCAAGGCAGTATATCCAGTAGAACAAGACTTAGTGAAAATAGTGTAATCACTAGGTGACTGTTTGAACCCCAGTTCCAGAATAGAGGCAGTCAGTTTTTTATTCCATTTTCTACTGGCCTGTTTAAGACCATAAAGAGATTTTCTAAGTTTGCATACTTTATTAGAATGAGCATTAAAACCTAGTGGCAACTTCATGTAAATATCTTCATCAAGTTCTCCATGTAAAAAGGTGTTACTTATGTCAAACTGTTCTAAGAACCAGTTTTTAGAAGTTGCTAAAGCAAGAAGAACCCTGATGGTGGTAAATTTGGCAACATGTGAAAAAGTGTCTAGGTAATCAATGCCCTCTATCTGTGTAAACCCCTTCAAGACAAGTCTGGATTTGGGTCTTTCTATGGATCCATCGGCTATCAGTTTCAGTCTAAACACCTACTTATTATCAATGGCTTTCTTTCCTAGAGGTAAAGAAACCAAATCCCAAGTGTGATTTTCCTCAAGAGCCCTTATCTCATTAGCCATGGACTCTCTCCATGAAGCATGTGTTATTGCCTCAGCATAAGTTTTAGGCTCAAAATGTGAGCCCACTGCAAGAATAAATGATCTATATGCAGGTGCTAACTGATGAGTAGAATAAACTGTGTTGAGTGTGTGAGGTGTAGAATGAGGAATATTATAACATTGATAATCATTCAAATGTATAAGCAATCTAGGTATTCTACTTGACCTTCTAACAGGAACAGAAGAAGACAAAATAGATTGATCACCAGAAGATGTAGTAACCTGAGGAACATCTGAAGTGACATGAGATAAAGGAGATGAATTATGATAAGTATAGACTGCAGGAATACCAGAAAAAACTGGAAGATAAATAGAATCAGTATTAAAGCTAGTAGTATGATCAGAAATATTTTTGAAAAGAAATAAATGTTCATAGAAAACAACATCTCTAGAAACAAAATTTTTATTAGAGGAAACATCTGCAAGCATATACCCTTTTGTGTTGGCAGTATATCCTAAGAAAGCACATTTCCTGATTCTAGCATCAAATTTAGTTCTAAAATGAGAAATGGTGGATGCAAAGGTTAGACATCCAAAAACTCTGAGGACAGAATAATCAGGTTCTTTTTTTTTAAAGAATTTCAAAAGGAGACTTGTTGTGGAGTTAAGGAGTTGGGCTGATATTAATAATGAAGGTTGCATGGAGCACTGCATAATCCCAGAAGTCAGAAGAAACACCAGACTGAAACTTAAAAGCTCTAGCAATATCCAAGATGTGCTGATGCTTTCTTTCAGCAACTCCATTTTGTTGAGGAGTCTCTACACATCTGGTTTGGTGTATAATACCATTTTCTAGATAAAAATATTTCATAGAGAATCCATGACCATTATCAGATCTAATGGATTTAACTACATGTTGAAACTGAGTTTTGACAAACTGGCAGAAAGATTGAAGTAAGGACCTAGCTTGTTCTTTATTAGTCATAAGGAAAAGCCAAATAAACCTAGAATGATCATCAACAATGTTAAGAGAATATTGTTGACCTGAAAGAGTAGGGTATTTATATGGCCCCTATATATCAACATGTAGAAGATCAACCAAAATTTTGGAACAAGTATTGCTAGAAGGAAATGGTAGTTTATGTTGTTTAGCATAATGGCACACATCACAACAATCTTTATTTAAATATTGAATGTCAGTACAAACAGCCTTTACAAATTGAAGCTTTGAATCAGGCATATGACCTAATCTGTTATGCCAAAGAAATTTAGTTGAGGTAAGAGCACTAACATTACACTTATTGGAAGAAAAAGAACAAGAAGAAGGAATATCAATAAATAATGCAGCATAAACAGTAGAAGCGGGATTGAAATAGTACAATCCATTATTGAGGACTGTTGAACCAATCATACTCCTGGTTTTATGTCTTGAAGAACACAACCAGTAGGTGAAAAACCAATGGAGCATGAGCCTCTGAGCATATATTGACTAATAGAAATCAAGTTAAAACTGAAGCCAGGAACAAGATAGACATCAGTTAGAGTAAGATAAGGGTGCAATAAGACAGTTCCTTTATGAGTGGCTTAAACAAAAGTGCCATTTGGAAGCTTAATAGGAAGAGGATGCAAAGTAGGCATGTAAGTGCTATAACAAGAAAAAGAATGAGTGACTTGATTGGTAGCACCTGAATCTAAGATCCAATATTCAACATAAGTAGACTTATCAATGGTACCTGAACTATGTGCTAAACTAGCAGTCAATACAACTGCTCCATGTGAATTGGTTTCCTCAGAATTTGTAGAAGAGTTTGCAGTTGGCTGTCCTGCAGATGTGGCATTCTGCAAAAGATTACCTGTAAAATAATTAGAAGACTGCAATTGCATGTAAGACATCATAGATGGAAGATTCTGTGTCATGCCGTTGCTTCCAGGAAGATAGTTATAACCAGCAAAGTTAGGTGCATAGCCTTGGCTCACAAGTTGAAGCCCTTGCTGAATATAGCCTTGGCTCATAGGTTGAAGTCCCTGTTGTGTGGAATTCATGGATGGCTGAAAAGGCTGATATCTAGCATTGTAGTACAGAGCAGTAGGTTGCACATATGAATTGGCAGTAGGCTGATATTCAGTCATCATCTGCATTTTGATTCACCTGCCCAAAGTTACTGCTTGTGTTCTTTCCTTTTCCTTTCCAATTGGCAGGGTAGCTATGCTTTTTGTAACACATTTCCACAGTATGACCTTTGAGGTTACAAAAGCTACACTGCAAATTTTTCTTGTTTCCATTTTGAGGATATCCTCTTGAGTTAATTGCATTCACAGCTCCCATGGATGATGTGTTCATGCCAGGAAAATGCATGACTCCATTTTGACTACCAACTACAGTTGTCATACCTAATGGAGTATATAAAAGCTGCATTCCTGCTTGTGGATGAACTATACTATAGTTCATTCGCCTCTCACATTGCAATACCATGGAAAAACATCATTTATAGCAGGAGTAGGCTTAGTAACTAGAACTTAACTTTTAACTCCTGAGAAAACATCTGAAAGACCTTTAAGAAACCTAATGACATAATCAGAATCTGAACATCTCTTTAGGATCTTTTGTATATCACAACTACACTGAGGAAGACAAGTACATTGAGGTATAGGTCTAAGCATGAGGAATTCTTCCCATAATATCTTCAATTTGGTATGAAAATCTGTTACTGAAAGGTTACCTTGTTTAAGGTTGTGAATTTCTTCTAAAAGGTCTGACAACCTGAAGTCATCTCCACTTGCAAATCTGGATTTAAGATCAGTCCAGATAGCATGAGATGTATGCAACCTTAAACAAATTGAGGATCTCATGGAATTCAGCAGCCATGATTTAACAATATTATCTGACTGCTTCCATAAGGCAAATTGAGGATCATTGATTGCAGGAGGTTCTAAACTACCTGTAATAAAATCTTCATTGTTCTTGCAAGATAAAGCTAGTATTACAGACAGACTCTATGGATGATAATTGGAGGAGTTCAGTAAGGGCTGAACAAGAACAATTGAAGGACTCTCTCCAGGATGAATATACGATGGATTAACTGCCTCCATTAATGGCATAGAGTTCATCATATTTGAAGAGGAAGAATTCATTCTGTTGAATTTCCAGAAGAATTGTGCAAGGGAAATGAAAATTATCAAAATAAGAAATCAAAATTTCTCAGAAAAAATGACAGAAATTAGAGAATAAAGCAGCAATTACTCAATCAGAGATTGTAGCAAGTTCTGATGCCATGTAGAAAACAGAATTAAGCTACATAAACTGTGAATTGAACAAAAGTAATTGAGAATTATAAACCCTAATTGAAGAGAGTTAAGAGAGAGAGAGAGAGAGAAAAGAAAGGAGAAGATATTTTGGATGTAACTGTTTTTTCTCATTAAATGAAACAGTTATTTACATCTCATTTATATATATATATATATATATATATATATATATATATATATATATATATATATATATATATATACTAGTTTGTATAAAGTTAACAAACTAACTACTGCTAACAAACTAACCGAATCTAAACTAATTCAATTTACAAGTCTTAATACACAAAGATTGACTTTGACTATCTTCTCCTTATTCACTGTTGTGTATCAACTTTTCCCTTTGTGTATGGCATTCCAGATTGATCTCCAATCTCCTCAAGCTTCAACACTCGCATCTTCTTGAGATAGTGTAATGAGGCGCGTGATCTTTGGGTCCATCTTAGTTTGCTGCAAGATAATCCCAAAACTCCAGTCTATGGGCTCCCCTGGAGAGTGTGATTTTTGCTTTTGGGTGCTGGCTTTCTCTGGACCAACCGTAATCATAAAATTCCCGTCCTACAGAGAAAGCCTATAATATGGCCAGCTAGGGAGACTATTGCCTGTGGCCCCATGCCTCTGAGTTTAATTGTCACTCTGGGGCTGATTGAAAAGTCTACTCGGTTGCACAGTTGGATTAAGCCGCCTATAAATTGGTTTAAATTTAATTCTGATGGTTCTTCGATTAATAACACCGGCCCTGTGAAAGGGCATGGGGTCTTATTAGAAACTTAGGTTTTACACCTACTACCCTATCAGAACTTTGGGGAGTGAGAGATTTGGAGGATATTCAATCCTGCTTTTGGAAGCCAATTAGTGGCATTAAACGCCCAAGAGGCTAGCTATATTAGCTATGTTTGTAAGGCTAGTGATATTGCCAAGGCAAAATTCCTCCTGCCAAGGCAATTTGTTTTCGAGTGACTAATATACCCTTTTAGTCAACATTATTCTCTTTAATTTAATTTATCTCTCAAATATTTTATTCCCTATTCTATTCACACTCAATCTCTATTTCTCTCTCCCATACCCCCAAAATCTCTCCACTACTTTCTCTACAAAATACTACAAAAACTTTTTAAAGTATAAATTTGAACCATAAAACATAAAAAACTTTGACATCTAGAATAGGATTTAATAAGAGTCGGAATTTAAGGTAAAAAAAATCCATTCTAAGTCATGCAATAAAATCCCAGTTTTTGAAAAACAAAGCTAGCTCTGCTGAGCACCACTGGTTTTACAAGACACTGTATTAACAACATTGAGTAATTTACAACTCAACATCGAAGTAAAAGTTCTTGCACTAAACATCAGGAATACAAGTGTAGCAAGCATTCGTCCTTATAACTAGCCTTTAAATTTACTACTCCCTCCGTCCCAAATTAAATGTTCACTTTTCTAGACAAAATGAATAGAGAATGCTAGCCACTAACTGTGGCTACGTATTACAAAGAAAAAGATTACTCAAAGTATAGTAGTCTCTAAAATGAAGTTCAATGCAAATAGGAGCAAGTGCATAGTCCCTCAATTCGGCCATTACAATTAAAACAAGTAAATAGCTTCACAAAACAAGCAATGCAAACAAATCCACATTCTATTCAAACTCAAGGCACAAGTTCTGAACTTTTACAACATCCTTTTTTAAATTTTTTTTTTTAGGATGCAATTAGGATTCTGATTTGCCTTCCATTGATCGAAGTTACATTATATTGCTCGAGTGCGAAATCCTTATGATAAAGATATTTCCAAGCATTATCATCATTAGCAGCATTGCGCATAAGGGAAAGTCTACAAAGACTTGGTCACTTGGGTATACAACAAACATAAGCACTTTTACAACATCCTTAATACCAAAGAAACATCACAAGTGAAACATAAACCAACCATGAGTTCCCAAAAGCTCAAGTCCAAAATGCAAGCTCAAAGCCGTCTCTAAGCATTTCACCCAACCATGCACCATATCACTAAGCACACTTGCAGAAGTAACCAACAATTTCAACCCTACTCTAATTCCCCAAGATGCATGCATTGTCAAAGATATACAAACAAATAGAATTTTAACATATAACATCTCAGCAATATCACACATCAATATTATGCTCCACAAAACTACAATTAAGTACTAAAACTGCTTGAATCCAAACTAAGCTCATAAAGTTTTCAAATTTGAATTTCAATTCCAGAAAGATTCTTCACTTAGACTGGGGATTTTGTTCAAGTCAATTACACGTCTATCATCAAACAAATATGAGGCTTCATTTACGTATAAAGTACTTGTGTCATCTACGAGCATGGTACTGTCATTCACATTATTCTGCGAAGTCTTATGCCTCAAAGATGTTCTACTATCTCAAATTGTGAAGGGTCTCTTCTAGTTGAACTGGAAGCTTTCCTTTTTTTCCGGCTGATGGTCTTCCTTTACCTCGTTGCACATTTGGTTCAAAACTTAAAAAACATTCTCCATCAATTAGTTGAGATACTTTTTCTCGAGCTTCTTCTTTATCAACAAGAGGCCATACTTTATACTTTTGTTGCAAATCCGAAAGAAATTCTTGCAATGTACAATCCTTACTGTGTGTGTCATACATAAAAAGCGAGGCTCTTGTATCAATGCGCCATTGACTATGTATATCTTCAAGAGGTAATGTCTTACTCTTCCAACCAACTATCATATGTGCACAAGGTAAACCCATTGTTGATGTAAAATTACCAGTGTATATTGCTTGCATTGAATGATCACATGCCATTTTGAATTGTATTGCCAACTTTTTCAAGGCAAAAAATGACACTCTAGTGGCAACTTCTCTGAAAAATGGGGTGTTGCACTGATGAAGAATTCGAAGTCTTTCACTCTGCAATTGAGTTTTGATTTCTTGAACTTCATTCAAAATGAGAAGAATCATTTTTTTTCTTTTATTGTTCGAATATCTCCAGTTGATACCATTAAATATTTTTTAAGTTTTGAAAGTGCTCCTTCAGCTCTTGAAGAAACACGAGTTTCAAAATGCAAAACTTTATCCGTCCATGCACCCACAAATCGCTCCTTATATGGAAGCCACGTTCTTCGAAGATAATTCAAAATTTCATTCTTGCCTGAATACCCCAATTCAATATCTTTCCAAGCACTCTCATAAGCTTCTTCAGTTGTAGAATATATAACCCTGTTCCAAGCCAAAATAAAATCATCCCAATCTTCTTTCTTCTCAAATTTAGCCTTGCAATTAGAAACTATATTCTTCTGAATATGCCATAAACACAACAAATTTGTAGCTCGAGGAAATACCAATTGAATAGCGTTCATCAATGCTAATTCTCTATCAGTGACGATAACAAGGGGTTGATGATCTGTACCAAGAATTTTACTAAATGCGTTCAGAGCCCATTCATAATCTTGATGCGCTTCTTTCCTCAAAAAGATATAGCATGAAGAGAATGAAGTGTTGAAACTTGTAATTCCAATTATTTGAAGCAAAGGCATCTTATACCTATTAGTTTTATAAGTGCAATCCATAACAAACACAGTCGAATAGCTTCTACTCAATTTGATAGACATGGGATGAGCAAATAATATGTGAGTTAAATGACCATTTTCATCTTTCTTGACGTCAAATGTAAATTAAGCCTTACCAAGTTCTTCAAATAAAACTACAATCATGGAGCGACCATTAAGGGTTTCCTTGGTGATCTTCTGCTTCATGTTATATATGTTTCTTGCGACCGCTTGAAGACTTGGATTCCTCTGACGAAGAGATGAAAGAATTTGTCGAGGTGCAATGCCACTTTTGGTCATCTCATCAATACTCGTTATAGCTTCTGCTGATAAAAGACGAGATGTAGGATGTCCAGACAAATCTGTAGAAGCGTCATGATTGTGCTCATTATTTTTAATTTCTACTTTCCAAATCTCATCCCATTGTCTCTTACCTTGAACTTTGAATGGACAACTTATTAATCTCGTGCTTGTATTCCTCTTTCGTTCTTCCGTCGGAATCTTAAGCCAGTCACGATATTGACCTCCTCGATCACAACCAAGTATAACATATTTGTCCCGTCTAGAATCTTGGATCGACAAAATATAACCTTGATCAGCGTAAAAACTCTTTACAACTTGTACAAGATCATCTCGCTTTTTAAATCCAATATCAAGTAGTTGATGCTCATTCTCACAATTAATTGGTTCTTGTTGGTCATCCATACTGCATGAAGTTAAAAAGAGATAAAGTAAGTCAATAATTTTGTCGATCAAAGAGTACAAATTAGGCAACTAGCCTTCAATTAGGCATAAGTGGCTCCTTTATGCAAGGAATAATCTTCATTGTGTCCGTACAAGTTGCACATGATGATACAATTGGAATCAATCGTGTGATTACGAGTAAAACGTATGTAATTTTCCATGTGAATTAATTAAAAAAAGGTATAAGAAAGAGTTTGTAATTTAAATATAATGAAGAGGACAAAGCTTCTATGCCTACCTATTTGAATTTTGAAGTATTGATACGAAGGTTTCAAAAATCATTTAAGCTACTTTTATTATTAAAAATATGAAGTTTCTTAATGAACCTGTATCTTTCCAACATTAATGATACAACTAGCCTTCAAAGTGATATTGTCATGGATTTTAGATTTTGAAGGTAAAAGAGTTAAAAAATTTTTACCTTTTTCCGAAGACTTGGAAAAAAAACAAAGTGATTGAATGTTGTAGTGTGTAGAACTTAAAAACTTGGCAAAAAAAATTGTAGAGTTTTTACTGTGAAAAATCATGTCAAAGAAGAGAAAGAATGACGAGAAGAGAAAGAGCGATGGTTGGGATTTTGGAGATAAGAGAGACAAAATTAGATATTGAGGGTAAATAGATTTTGTAGAGAAAATAGTGGAGAGATTTTGGGGGTATGGGAGAGAGAAATAGAGATTGAGTGTGAATAGAATAGGGAATAAAATATTTGAGAGATAAATTAAATTAAAGAGAATAATATTGACTAAAAGGGTATATTAGTCACTCGAAGACAAATTGCCTTGGCATGAGGAATTCTGCCTTGGCAATATCACTAGCCATGTTTGTAACTGAAAAATGTTTGGGTTTTTTTTTGGTTTTGATTAGAATTCTATTGTTATGAAAATATATTAAGTTTGGAGTCCTTATTCCATAACCCCTTCAACATTATGGATACCTTAACTCTCCTTGTAAGAAGAGTTATAAGAAATCCATAACCTACACATTCAAGCTCCATTATCTACCCTTTATGAAAGGTTTCATAACCTACATTTTCTAACCCTATAAATAGAGAGCTTTTGTTGATGCAAAGAGGGAGATGAAATAATATAGAAATACTTCTCCTATCTCTTGTGTCTTGTCTACTTAATCTTTATATTATGTTTTAGTTTTGTGGTGAAATTCATTCTAGAATTTCATCCGTTTTATAACATCTATGAATCTACTCTTTATGAGGAAAAAAAAACATTATTGTTGTAAATAATGAATGACTCTAAAAAGCCCATAAAGCCCTAGGTGTAAAATGTGAGGCCCATAAAACCAAAGGGTTTATTCTCTACAAATAGAGGTCTTTGGTTCATATCATAATACATATAATATTATTTTATTCTCTCAAAAGCTCTTCTCTATACTTATAACACGTTATCAACACGATTCTATGTCTGGGTATACGATACAATTCTTAATTTTTATTCGATACAAAATATCTATATCTGGTACGATTTTTTTATTTGGCACGAATCTCTTTCAATTTGGATTGAAAGCAAGTCACGAGTTTCTACATTCAAATATCTAATTTTTTATTGTCTACAAAGCGTGAAGTCTAATTACCATAAGAGTGATTGATCTTTATGTATGAAGATTTGAAGCCTTCAAGTAAGTAATTGCTATGTTTTGCACAATTCATGGAGTTGTTTAATTCTCTCAAATTTCAAAACTAAAGCACTGCATAAGCAATTGTAAGTATTTTCTTATTTTTAAAGATTGACTTTGTTTAAGCTACGGCTTCAAGATTTCTTCCCTGTTAAGATCAATAGTTTACATAAGCTATGATTTCTCTGTTATAGATTCTTGATTAGAAAATCCATAATTAAAATATTGGGTTCCAAAAACACTCCTAATAATACATTTTTTTTTCATCGAATATTTATAATATCAATATTCTCGAAGAATATTGAACTATTACTACACTATTACATAAGTAGTAATAGTGTAAATTAGTAACATTACATGTTTTTTAAAGTATTATGTGATATTCCTGAAGAATATTATTATTATAAATTTATTATTTACTCTTGAAGAGTATATTATAATCTAAATATTCTCGAAGAATATTGAACTATTACTCTGATGTAGTAATAGGTTAATTAGTCCTTGAAAAACATCATCTGATTTTATTTTATTTGATTATCACCCTAAGTGATAAAAAAGGAAAATTTATAGTACTTATTTTATATTTTGATGAACTCTTATTTATTAGTTTTGGAGACGTATTAGAATTTTTTGTATTGTAATTTAATTTCAACTGCTTTGAATTTTTATTTATAAGATTATATTTAGTTCTTGGAGAACTATATGCTATTAAAAACTCTAGAAGAGTTTGCATATTGAAGAGTTCCATTAGAACTAATTTATTAATAACTCTAAACGAGTTATTTCATCAAAAATTTGAAACAACGCTTCTTTTATAATAGTTCTTGAAGAATTATAACTGATCGAACTGATAGATGAAAAACTCTGGAAGAGCTAAATGATTAAAAGCAGTTTCAATGATTTTAGTTGAAAGTACAAATGTCCAAAATATAAATAATATTGTACAAATCTAGAGGAAGTAGTCGATTAAAAAGCTCTTGGAGAGCTGGTTGATTAAAGACTCTTGAAAAGATCTAGGTAATCGATTATTATCTATAATTTTTCTTATAAAGATTAATTCAGATAGAGGGCAAATGCATTTTCAATCATTGCTATTGTCATTAGCAAATAAATTTGCATTGAAGAGATTATTGTTTATCTTTTATAAATTATATAACATTCGAAGTGTTTGCATTGAGATGCATTATTGATTAAGCATGAAGCTTACTTTGTTAATGAAATATATTAGTTGACATTACTGATTAGACCATCTCAGTTCATTAAAAATACGAAATCATAAGGAATTAATGAATTTTTTTTATGGAACCAAAAGTTTTATAAAACAATCAATTGTATTTAACTACATATTTCAAAAAAATTATATTTGTCTTAGTACTATGAATATTGGGGTTGAATATATTTTTGGGCTGAATAGATTGTATTCGATGCATCGATATATGTATATCATTAATCCGCAACTTGAAGTTTGCGTTTTTCTTGATAAATTAATGAGCTTATATCTTTCGATTATCCCATAAATATAATTTGTCTCAAAGTTACTAGTGATATTATATGACATACATAATAAAATTTGCATATCCTAAAGAATATGTTCATATAATAAATGTTATTATAGAATCATATATTGCCATCGAATTTATTATACATTTTTTTGTATTTTACCAACTATTGATTTCTTAGTTCTCCTTTTTTTTTTAATTGGTTTATGGTTGTAGACTAAAAATATATTCATCTCAAAATATAATGTGCACTCATAATCAACAAAAGGTGTTGAGATGTGTCCTCAAAAGAGGATAAATTTTATGTTAGTTATCAATCATGTTGATTGGTATATATATATATATATATATATATATATATATATATATATATATATATATATATATATATATATATTGTTGCAACATAAAGAGGGGAAAATATATAGCCGAACAAGATATTTCTATTCATGTCTCTTGTTGATCCTCAAGCAAATGAGTTTGAACCAAAAGTTCAAAAGACGGATAGTCAGGAATATTTCATGACTAAAATTCGGCTAGAAAAAATTTCATGATATTTAATGTCCCTGAAGGACAAGCTACCAATAATATGAAATTAAGACATTGAAATGTGGTAGCATTATGGTTCTAATAATAAAACTTCTCGCAAATGGAGTAAATATTTATGGTTGGTCAAGTCGAGAAGATTAAAATTCTAGAAGAATTTTTCCAAACATGAATATTATATAATTTCTAGTAGAAATTCAGGTACCTGAAAATTTGTGAGAATTATGAGATCGGAAATGTTTGGGAATGGATGGAACCATATACACAAAATTATGCAAAAGCCAACATTGTTTATGCGCGCAATAAATTGAGGATATTTAATTTAAAGTCTGCAAACTCAAAATTGAAAGTCTATAGATGATTGGTCAAAATAGACCATTGAGTTCACCTCAAATTATGAAAAACATGTATGGAGAATTAATATATATTACTTAAGGAAATTATACACCTGAAGTGTAATCCTAGAAAGATATTCGATTATAATAACGAACAAAGAAATTACTTTGATGGTGAATACAAGTGTATTTGAATAGCGCACAAACACTTAGTATGTAAATAATGTTACCATTTAGTAACAACATTTATATGAAGTCCTCAAAGGACTTGATATATCAGAAGCATATAAGTAATTCTTCCCGAAAAATATAAACATCAATGACTTAGTGATTAGTTGGAAGCATTATGGAAAGATAACATATGTCAATGTATAATAGTTTGCTTGGAGCTTTTATTTTATTTTATTAGTATCTTTAGTATTTTGATGAAATAAGTTATCCCACATCAGGGGGAGAGAAAACAATGAATGATGTGGGAATATGTTGTTAAACATCTTAATTCTCTCAGAAGCTCTAATGAACTTGGAGTTCAATAGAGAAAAATTGCATAGAGTCTCAATTTAACAGGTTAATATTTTGTTAACATCAGGAGAGTTGCAAATTGAATATTCAAAATATATATGCTCTTATTTTGCAAAAGATTATATATATATAGATGACGAGTTCAAGACACACCTGATGTGTGACTTGCCTCTTTCTTATGAAAATAAAAATCCTTGGATTAGAGAGGATTAAATCATCAAAATATTCCTCCCAAAGAGTTTAGAAAAAGCAAGTGAATGTTGAAAGTTTTTGGAAAAAACTAGTATTTAAAAATTGTAACATCCGAAAGATGTAATTTGTTGATTATATGAACAATTAATTGACTAAGATAATACCAAATGTAATTTTTAAGGTTGATCTGAAAGATCTATATGCATTGGTTCAATAATGTTGTTAACAAAATGAAGTAATTTGACATAAGAATAATGTACTCTTTTTCCTCGACTAGGCATATTTTTTCCCACTGGGTTATTTCCTAGTAAGGTTTTAACGAGGCATATTTTTCAAGTTATGAAAATCCAAGAGAAAATGGTGACATCGATGTTAACCAAATTCGGTCAAGTGATAATGTGGAAGATTTATTTACCAATGCTTTACCAACATCAACATTTAGAAAGTTGATACATAAGATTGGATTGTGTCGTCTTAAAGACATTCAATGATCAGGGGGAGTAGTCGTACTCTTTTTCCTTCGTTCAGGTTTTGTTTCATTGGGTTTTCCTAACAAGATTCTAATGAGGCGACAATTAAATACTCCAACATCAATTGTACTCATTTTCTTAGTTTGGTTTAATTTTTTCCCAATGGATTTTTTTCCAAACAAGTTTTTGTGAGGCAATTTGTTGTATAGATAAGTCATTCAGGGGGGAGTGTTGTAAATAATGAATGACTCTAAGAGGCCCATAAAGCCCTAGGGTGTGAAGTGTGAGGCCCATGAAATCAAAGGGTTTAACCTCTATAAATAGAGGTCTTTGATTCATATCATAATACACATAACATTATTTTATTATCTCAAAATCTCTTCTCCATTCTCTATTCTTATAACAATTATAATTTTTTTTATTGTTGAATATTTCATCATTGAATTATATAAAGATCTTGAATAATTTTTATCTTTAGTTAAATTGATTTTGAAAGAAACGTTAGATCTTAGTAACCTTATCTATTTTCTTTGTCTATTACATACTACCAAAAAAATTCAACCTCTCTAATGGATAAGTCATAAAGATGAAGAGTTGGATGAGGAGGACGGAAATTAAACCGAAAAGCCAAATTAAGATGACTTTAGGGGCCAAAACCTTAATATTTAAATCATTGTGCTCAATACCTCTTTTTTTTAACACAACGGCTCCAGTGCGGAACATGATAAGTTTTGCAAGTCATCGGATTAAATTTTTTACAGTTAAAATTAATTTAAAACGGGATAACTATTTTGATTTAGGACACTTCAAAATAGGTGTCAACCCTATACAATCGGTATATGCAGAAAATATGTTGTTCGGCATAATATCCGGATTGCCCTTTTAAACCATAGTTTTATCAAGAAGGCCAGAAAAAGAAAAATATAAATAAAAGAAAAGTGGGTCTTTGATCTTATCTAAAAACCATTAGTACACAAAATGTTAACGTCAATGCCGGCCCATATTTAAGAATCACACCTTCGAATATTCAAACCTCTTTCACTTTCTCTCTCACATAGACACACACTAACCCTTTCTTCAGTTTCATCCTATCATCAAATATTCGTTTCTTACGACGCGACGCATCGACCTCGACATCACGCATTCTGATTTCTCCTCCTCTTTCCAAAAAAAACAAAAAAACAAAAAAACAAATATAATAGCAAAAATTTACGGATAAATGAAAAAACAAATTAAATCTTTAATTCTATTTTTGCGTACCTTCTCCTATTTTATTTGTGAGACTTACCTCACATGATATACAACCATGAACCTAAATATTTACTATAATTTTGAAACATCTATTTTGTTATAACGAGTTCGATTACTAATTAAATAGGTGATCGTGACTGTGATTAGAATCATGAGTCGCATTCCGGTCCTGCGGGTACGATGTTTGACATTTATGGTATTAGAACACGGTACTAGGAGGGCGTGTAGAAATTGAGTGCTACACCGTATATGATGATATTCACTTCTAAAATCCTACACACATTAGATATGTTTGAAAAGTTTGACTGATATATAAGTATGTGTCTAAACATTCACTATCATCTCAGCATATCATTTTTAGCCAAGAGAATTCGATTGTCAAATAGGTGATCGTGTATTTTCAGGCACATGAATCGTGTTTCGAACCCGCGGGCACATGGCTTGTCATTATTAATAACTAGTTGTTAAATATTAATATTTCAAAAAATATTTAAAACCTAAAATAATGTTGGAATCCTTTAAGAAAGTACTGATTGATTTTCTGTAACACGTTCTTTAACAATCTAATATACTATAATTAGGACTATTTATAAAAAAAAAAAAAAAAATTGATAGAGAGAATTTAGAGTCTAATGTACTCAACAAATAAAAATCTAAATTCTAATGTGTGACATTTGAATATTTCTAAAAATGAGACAGAATATAATCACTTCGAATTCTTTGTGTTACTTGCATTTCTAATTATACCATATTTACACTTTAATTATATTGTGTTCACAATTATTATTTTATCTTTTTAATTTATGAAAAATTGTATACTGTAGTTAGTGACACAGAGAATCAGATATGGAATATAAGGCAAAAAAATAGATTATTTCTTTAATATGTACCATGGTTTACTAGATCATGTGATCAATATTTGTTCATATAAAAAAAGAAAATATTTTTTTCCTAATATAGGCATATTTGAACAACATTATTTATTATACCATTATTAATATAATATTTTCCCAAAAATTAAAACAGAATATCCAAACCGGTCCAGATTAATCAGCCCTATCGCGATTGGACAATAAGGTCGAGATAAAAAAATATATTTCTTTCTTTCTCTATGTTTAGAAGGAAAAACGAGTATAAACATATTCTTGAGAACCAGGATTATTTCATTTCTTGATTCTACCTAGATCCCTTTGTTCTTTTTTCCGCATCCGGACCTCTCTAGACTCTATGCTATCAAGACAAATTATTAAACGACCTTTCCCTATTTTAACCCCCTTGCCTTTGGTCCCCCTCCCCTTCAAAAAGGTTGGGAAATTTCTCCAAGTCAATCAAACTTTTCTTTCTTTACAGAGAAAAAAAAAAGTATAATTAGAGGAAGAAAAAGATGATGAAAAACCATAACCATAATAGTAATTTCAGTGAGAAAATGCAGAGAACTCAAGTGTATATTGAAGCTTTAGAAGTAGAACGTCAAAAGATTCAAGTTTTCCAACGTGAACTCCCTCTTTGTCTCGAGCTTGTCACTCAAGGTACCCTCCTGTTCAAATCCGGTGTGAAACAGTGTTTTGTGGAAACGTGCAGAAGTTGTTCACCTCATGAAGAACCACCAACGTTTTTCAGGGTGAAAAGCTATTCAAGAAGAATTAAGATGTTCGTATGTGCAGACAAAACACTCGTTTTTATAGTGGACAAAAAATCCTTAATTTTACTTTCTGATTTTCAAGTTCTTGATTTTTTTAAAAATTTTTATGCGGGGTTCTAATTTTATTTTATTTTATTATTTTTTTGGTATGCAGCTATTCAAGCATGCAAGCAGCAATTACCAGGGAAAAATGAGTATAATTATCAGGGTCAATCTGAATGTTCTGAGCAGACATCAACTGAAGGGCCAATTTTGAAAGAATTTATTCCTTTGAAGAGTACTTCAACATCTTCTGATGAAGAAGAACAATCTCAAAAAACCAAGAGTAAAAGTAAGGATAATAGCAAGAACAATAAGAAAGGTTTATCAAAAAAATCTGATTGGCTTAGATCTGTTCAGTTATGGAATCAAACCCCAGATCCAACATCAAAAGAGGTACCCTTTTCAAAATTATCAATCATTTTCAATTTTTGGCATCTGGGTTTTTTTTTCCTTTAAATTTTTATTATTATCGCGGTAAGGTGTCGTGTCAGACTATTTTTTGTATTAGAAATGTTAAGTCAACCGCGTTACATCTGGGTTTTTGATAATTTGGATAAAGGTTGAATCTTTTCTATATTTTTTATTTATAGGAATCAGCAAAGAAGGTTAAAGTTAGAGAGGTGAAGAGAGATGGAAATGGTGGAACTTTTCATCTATTTCAGAAAGAGAAGAGTAATAATGGTGGGACTACTAGTGCCGATGCTGCTGTAACACCGCCACCCGGGCCTGCGGCTGCTGCTAGTTCGACGGCAGAGACAGGTGTTAGTAATGGTGGTGGTGGTGGTGGTGGTGGGTGCAAGAAGGAAGAGAAGGAGAAAAAAGGAGATTCATCAAGAAAGACAAGGAGATGTTGGTCACCTGAATTGCATAAGAGGTTCTTGATGGCACTTCAACAACTTGGTGGTTCACATGGTATGTATGCATTAACTAAAAAATTAAATTTAGGTGAAACACCAATTATTTGATTTTTCCTTTTTTTCTCCTCGAATTAATTGAGTATAGATATTATCTAATTTAGATTTCTTTTTATTTAATTTTTGCAGTTGCTACACCAAAACAAATTAGGGAGTTAATGAAGGAAGATGACCTTACTAATGATGAAGTCAAAAGTCATTTGCAGGTTTGTTTTTCTCCTCTAGGTGTTGTCACATTTCCAATGTTATTAGATTGTCCCTATATTAATTTAGGGTGGAAATCGTCTGTCCCCATACATGTTTTATATATGTATCTATCACTTAAAATTTATCATGGAGATATTTTTTTTAGTTATATATGCACGAGGTGAATTGTGACTAGTTAAGTAAAGAAATTGGAACATACACGGGGATAGACGATTTTGTGTCATTAATTTATACATATACAATTTGTTTCCGGACACGCGCCTATCTGGATAGTATTCCGTTTCAAATTTAGACACGCACCAAAGAATTTAACTCCTACAGTATTCATGTTAAAATTTTCAAATGCAAGCTCTATCTTACCCGTTGAATTGTACCACGTAACGCTTCCATATTTCTGGGGTAGAAGAACGTTACTGTATTATGAAAGGGAAGTTGGAACTACTTGCATCTCTTTATTCTTGGAAAGAAATTATTTCAAATTTTCAGAAAAGGATATGTTTCGTGTTTTAACAAGAAAATTGGCTACCTAGTAGGAATGACAATGGGGCCGGGTGAGACGGAACATAGATTTTAAATATAAAATTTTGTGATTCCATAACATAATACTATTCAAGTACGTTTGTGATTTGAATTTTGGATTCCGATACAATGTTCTTGTGATTGTATGCATGGCCTAAATGTCCCGTATGATTATTTTGATTACAGAAATATCGTTTGCACAGTAGAAGGCCGAATTCATCAATTCACAACAATAACAACCAACAAGCGCCACAATATGTGGTGGTCGGAGGAATATGGGTGCCACCAGTAGACTGTGCTTCAATAGCCACAACTACGATCACTGGTTCAGGGGATCAACCATCCGGAGGAGCAAATTCGAATAGAATCTATGCTCCAATTGCTACATTAGCATCTCCCCTTCAAGATCCATCTGTCTATAATAAACACAATAAGCGATCGCACTCCGATGACTATCATTCTCCGACAACCTCGTCCTCCACGGACACAACCACAACCTCGCCAACGTATGGATGTTAAAACATTTTGTAGAAAGTTTTGTAAGAAAATTCCTCAGGTAATCTTCCCTTATAAAATGATATACAGGAAAATTATAGAATTATTGTTTTTGTGTGATTTTCTAATCTTGTTTGACATTTGTTGTATTTGTATTTTTGTTTTTAAGGTTTTTTTTTTTTTTTTGAGGATCTTGGATGCCTTGAAAGTGATGGTAAATTGAATAATTAAGAATGTATTTTACAATTTTCAACCCACATGCTAGGGGTTTGAATGAACGAATTTAAATTAATTAATCAAAGACTTTGGATTAGTCAATTGTTTTTTTACTCAAGTCATATTAAAACTTCTATTATTACCACTTTAGGCGCAAATTTACTGTGTTGGTTTATATGACCACTATTCTGCTTCGTCGAAAAAGATACAATGTTGAACGATTCCAAATTCAGCACCTGCTGAACACGTTTGGAGCCGTTAGATAGAGATCATTTATATCAAGTGGTTGTAAGGCATCCGCATGTCTGTTGGGCTCTCCACACCCAATCCAATCCCTCAAAACTGTTTACCTAAAAGATTTTCCACCTCAATCAAGATTTTATCCTTTATTTTCAGATAATGATAATCTTACCTAAAATTTATCCCAGATTCTGTAATTTTCTCCGTCTCAAATTGAGATTTTTTTCAAATTCCTTCATATTCTCCATCTCAGATTGGGATTTTTTTTTTCTTTCAAATTCCTTAATTTTCTCCACCAAAGATGATGAAAAGATTATTACAAATTTCATCAAAATAAAAGAGAATTTTTTTTTCTTGAAGACAAAGGAAGCAAAAAAGGTTTCTGTGATTTTGAACTTGTAAATCAATTCATTCCAATTGTATAATCTTAATTATAATATTTTAAATTGTAGACTGGTTACAACTATTATGAATTGTCTTATAGCTATTATATGCAAAGCTAATAGCTATTATAAATTTGTCTTATAGCATATGTCATGTAAATAGCTATTATGAATTTGTTTTATATCTATTACTGTTCTTAGATTTTCTGAACTTGAATTTAAAGGGAGCTTATGATGATAATATCAATTATCTTAGCGGATTTCTGTGAGATTCTGAATATGTGATCTCATTGTTAAGATACACTCTTACAGTTGTTAGAAAAACATCTAACATCTTTTAGGACACATACTATCTACCACGATTCTCACCATCTTCCATAACCGTAACAAAAACTTACCAACAGAAAATGAATAATAAACAGTGATGGATGAAGGTTAAAATAGACAGTAATGGAGTTCGGTTAAGGATTAATGGAGAGTTATGGTTGAAGTCGTTGGATTACAGTACAGTTATGGAAGATGGTGAGAATCGTGGTAGCTGGTTTCAAAAGTTATCAAAAAATATTTGGGTAGCTGATTGAGAAGAAAGAGGAAGAAGATGAACATATCCATTATTTTGGGGGGCTGATTGAGAAGAAAGAGGAAAAAGATGAATTTGGGGTGGCTGATTGAGAAGAAAAAGGAAATTCAAGATTGAGAAGAAAGAGGAAGAAGATGAATTTGAGGCGTCTGTTTTCTCTGCATTGCTTGGATCCAGTGTGGTAGCCCTAAAAGTGGCCATTAAAAGCTCCGCATTTTCTGGCCAATGGATGTAAGATATTTTCATCTAATGGCTGGTATGTAGTTTTGTAGGTGCTGAATAATAGGGTGTTCAACACCCTAGCCGAGTCGCTTCTTCGTCAATCAATATTCTAACCGAATCCTCTTAAGAATCTAGGAAAAGAACAACTGAAGCTAAAATGATGTTTTCATGTTAAATGGTCTTAGTTTAGTTGGTAACACATGCAATTATTTAGAATCAACCAATTTAATATTGTCAGTTTGAGACACGTTAAGAGTTACATAATTGGAGAATTTTCTGCAAGCAGGTCTTAATGTTTATTCAATTCAAAACGGATTAATTAGGTAAAAGGACTTGGATATCGTTGGAAAAGATTAAAAAAATGATGCGATGATTAATTATTCTACTCTTATTTATTCATTTGAAAAAATGATAACAATTGGCAATTCCTTGAACGAAAAGACATTTTGCACAACATCGGTGAGCAGATCTTGCTTAAGATTTACCGTCGGTGGCGGTGGACATATCTCATGATTCTTAATTGCAACCCAAGGAAAATCCTTTACACAAAACTACCGATATTTTATTTATTTATTTTTTCTTTTAAGTGATGAGGCTTCGACTCTAATCTCTTAAATTGTGATCCAAACACTTGACTATTAGATTACGAGTCGATTATGGTGTGTGATGCTTCTTTTTACGCACCTGCAAATAGTGGCGGAGCCAGGATTTGAACTTATTGGGGGTCGAACTAAAATTTATTTACAATGTATGACAGTATATTTAAAGTAGAAAGATATATTTTACTAAAAGATTTTAAGTTAAAACATAGGCGGACGCAGGAGTCGAAATCTGGTGGTGCAAATCTGGGGGGCGAAATTGATAAAATTCTTGGAGGGAAATAAAAAAGGCAAAATTACACTATTAAAGCACTAAAAAAACTGGTCACAAATTACGCTATTACAACACTAAAGATCATGCCCAAATTACAATATTACAGAACAATGAGCATTCCATGAATAAAATAGACAATTGAATGAATGGAAGACGGAGATTTTTTGAGGATGGAAGAATTATGCAAGCTACTACCGAGAAAATACATTTATTCTGAGAAAATGAATATTAATTTCGAAATAAACTAAAATAGAAAATATAAATTCATTTTGAGACGAAGAGAGTACTATTATGAAATTTCAAAATTTTGAGAAAGACCAAAACATTTTATATTTTAAGGACTTATTTATACAAAAAAATATTTCTAGTACTAATATGCAATTGTCAAAAAATTTGGCCCCTCATGCCTCCATGAAGCTCCGCCACTACCTGCGAAACACTAAAAGTCGTTGGATGATTTAATTGACGACTGAGATAATTTTTTAACCCTTGTTAAAAAAAACTCTTATTCATCTCATCAATTAAATAACTTAAAAAAGAATATTATTCGTACTGTTATATGTTCACGATTAATTGAATTTGCTCTTAAGGTTAGACCTTCTTTCCACGGAATTCTTCGTAGAATTTTCATTCTGAGACTTCACATAAAAACATTAAACTTTTTCCATTTGTAACGACTCTTACAAGTTTGAGACTCATCATTGTGTACTTTGCTAATAAACAATTTATTTTTTCCTTGTTTTTTACTGTAACTGATCATCTGTTCTTCTACTAGTCATTTCATAATATAAGTCATTTAGTACATGCAGCGAAAATTAAGAAAGCAAAAAAAAAAATAAACAAGGTGTTTTACTAGTCAAAATAACAATATTACTATCATAAATAAGACTTGTATACCACTATTTCTATTTAAGAGAGTAATATTTATATTTTAATTAAAAAATATCTTATTTATTGTTTTATTAATTTTTGCTACATGTACTAAACGCTTTATATTAAGGATTGTAGAGAGTACAAAAAGTGTTCTCCAGGGTGTTACTGTCAAAGAAGGCACATAAGAGTAGGAGAACAAGAACATTCATGTACCTGAATGACTATTGGATTTCTCATTCCCTTAGGACTAGACAAGTATTTCGCGAATAATCAAAGTAAACAGAAACAATAAAAGAGATATATATATATATTTTTTTTTTTTTATTTTGGTTTAAAAAAGTTTGGGTGAGTTCGGCTCCGGTTACCACCACGGGTCAGTGCAGGCCCTAGGGACCATAGGTCGCTTACAAGGGTACTACAGATCACCACCAACAAAGCCCTCACGTCGGCAGCGGGAATTGAACACTTGACCTTTGTGAGGACGTGTCAAGTCCTTACCAACTGAGCCAACTTGTGTTGGTATAAAAGAGATATATATGGTAGAAACATATATGAAGTAGAAGAGGAGAAAGGAGAGAGAGAGTAGTCTGTTGAGTATTTTGATCTAATACTACTGATTGAGTATTAGCTCAAATACCACTTGTAGAAAAACTCAATTAACAAACACTTTTATACTTCAATTGAATTTACACAATACAATGCCACCTAACACTCACACCTATATACTTGAGCTCATTTAGCTCTCAAGCTCACAACTTTGATTCACTCTCAAAGTTGGCTCTTGCTTGCTCTTAACTCTTCCTTGACTCTTTTTTATGCTTACCGCACATATCATATTTATAGTAGTTGGTTAGATTGGTCTCTAACCATCCAGAGTATTCTACCAACTATGTATTTAACCAAGAACAATCTAGAAGCTATCATTCTCATTTTCTCTAGTGAGTTCCCATGGTTTCTCTCATAGATCATTCTAGAACTTCTTTTCTAGGAATGAACTTGTGGATCAATTCTAGAACTTTCTAGAGCTTGTTCTCTAGGAGAATTTCTTTCTCCATTTCTTGAAGCTTGTAGATCAATAGAGAGAGAGAGAGAGAGATGGTGATTTCTAACACTCCCCCTCAACAACTAATCTCTCTCATTATTGCTCGCACCTTTTGCGATAATCCTTGAGCCATCAACCGAGCCTTATACTTATCAATCAAGCTGTCCGGTCTAACTCTCAGCTTGTACACCCATTTTCAAGGAATCGGTCGTATAGTATTTGATATTGATACTACGTTCTACGGCTCGTTCTTCCTTAGCGAAGTATTCTCGACCAAAGCAACGTTAACATACTTAGGATTTTGTTTCCTTTGTCTTGTAGACCTCCGAAGATGTGGCTCAGATTCTTTTTCTTCATCTCCTTCCTCATATTGGCTTGGCCTTTGTTCCTCTATAACCTTGTACACTCCAGTTTCCCATGGATTTTTCTCTTTTATTAATTCTCGTTCTTCTGGCATTTGTGTTTCTTCTTCCACCTCTTTAATGGGTGGGGAATCTCCCCATTGCCCCTTAAGTTTTTCTTCGACATTTTCCTCGATCTCTTTCGAAACTGGTAGCTTCAGAGCTTCAGATGACCACCAGGATGATGCTTCGTCAAACACCACATTTCTAGATGTGTAACATCGCCCAGTATCTGGGCTGCAGCAAACCCAGCCTTTATTTTGCGGATTATAGCCGACGAAGATACATCGGATCGCCTTCTTATCAGACTTGCTTCATAAATGATCGGGCACAAGTAAGTAGGAAACGCATCCGAATACTCTGAGGTGAGATACCAATGGTTTATTTTTCCAGAGCTTCTCATATGGCGAAATAAACCCAAGTTTCGCTCGCGGTAGCCGGTTAATGATATAAGCGGCTGTCTTCATGCATTCAGCCCAAAAACGTACTTGTACTTTCTTGGCATGAATCATACTTCTATAAGTTTCCGCCAGATGCCTGTTCGTTCTCTCTGCAACCCCATTATGTTGTGGGGTATTAGGACATGTCAATTGTCGTCGGATCTTGTTCTTTTACAAGAATTTCGTAAACTCATGGGAGGTATATTCACCACCATTATCTGTCCGTAGACACTGTATCTGACGACCTACCTCGTTTTCTACTTTCTCCTTGAAAGTCTTTAGCTTGTCCAACTCCTCCGATTTTTCTTTCATAAAATCGACCCAAACATAACGAGAACAATCATCGATAAATGTTATCATATATCGATAGCCACTTACCGATGGTTGCTTCACTGGTCCAAACACATCTGAGTGTATTAGCTCCAGTGGTGTTTTGGATCTGAACTTTGATTCTTCGTATGGTAGTTGGTGTGCTTTCCCATATTGACATCCGGCACACACTATGTTATCTCGTAACTCTAGCTGTGGAAGTCCCTTAACTATCGCCTTCTTCATCATCACCTTTAGTCTTGTGTAGTTCACGTGCCGTAGCCGAGCGTGCCCTAAATCTGGTGTCTCGTTCTTCCTCGCCTTATCCACATAAGCGATTTCTGCTGACATTTAGTAGACGGACTCTAGTCTACGTCCTTCCATTACTGGTGGTCCCACTGGCTTTAGGTTACGATAAACCTTTACATCTTTTGGCCCGAACACCACATAGTTCCCGCCTGACGTCAACTGTGATACTGAGATGAGATTCTTCTTCATCCCAGGCACATATAGCACATCCTTTAACTCTATCTCGTTTGAGTGGAAATGAGGTACCACCGCGGCCTTCCCAACATGCGTAATTGGCATTCTTGAGTTATTAGTAGTCACAACAACTCGTTTCCCGTTATATTCTTTCATATTTAGGAACTTCTCTTTATCTCCCGTCATATGATTGGAGCATCCTGAATCTACTATCCAATCACTGTTGAAATTGATTAAAGTTTCACTTACTGCAGTCAACGCGTGATCTTCCACTATAGTCAGGGATGTCTCTTCGTCCCAATCATCGTCACTGCCCTCAGTCTGTTTTGAAACGACAGTGTTACATTTCTCTTGCTTGTGCCAGCAATCTCGGGCGAAGTGTCCTTTCTTCCCGCAGTTGTAGCACACGTAATCTCGTCGTTGATCGTTGCTAACTTTCGGTCGACTTCCCAATTGTTGGGACCTTCTTCCAGGGCGTCGCTTCGGGCTTCGAGCTACTTCTTCCTTCATTCTTCATTTCTTCTAGAATTGTCTTCCCTTTAAAATGTCCTCTTTTGATAAAGAGGGCTCTCTCTTCATTTTTATATGAAGCTCTAACCTTTTGTTTATTGAGAGCTTCTTCGTAAGCAACATGTATTCCAACTCGTTAAGGGTGAGTTGTTTGGCCCATCCACGAGTTGCTTCTATAATTGGATTAAATTATTGTCGAAGACCCGCACTATTATCCTTCTCATCCGTGTCTCATCGGCAGGATGAAAGAGGATCTAATTTTGTAATTTTTTCGGACAAAGATTTAACTTTGTCAAAGTACTGATTTACTGTCATATAGCCCTGTGAGAGACTCATCAACTCATTCTCGAGTCTCTGCAGCTTGGAGTCATTTTCCTTTGCAAAGCACTCCGCCAATATATCCCAAGCTTCTTTGGGAGTCTTAGCATCCTTAATTTTGTCCAAAAATCTTTTCTCTACGGTTAAGGCTAGGATAGATAAAGCCTTCCGGCATTGGCATCCCACTTCTTATACTCCGCGGTATTTCCTTCTGTAGGTGGCGTTGTCTAGTTGCCATCGATCATCTCCCACAAGCCTTGTCTTACCAAGTAAAACTTGAGACATATACTCCAGTCATGGTAGTTGTCGTCGCTAAGTTTCTCTATGCTGCTGGTATTTATGAACTCCGCCATTGTGACTTGGTGATGCTCTGCACTCTAACCAAGTAAGTTTGGTCCCCGACCAACGACTTCACAATCCCTGACTGTGTTCCGACAGAGTTTCCTTGTACATCGATCTCTGATTCGTCAATGTCGAATTAGGTCCCCGACCATTTACTTCGAGAGAGTCTCCTCGTAGAGCGACTATCGATCGACGATCTCTACTACGGTCCCTGACGACCTGCTCTGATACCACTTGTTGAGTATTTTGATCTAATACTACTGATTGAGTATTAGGTCAAATACCACTTGTAGAGAAAATTCAATTGACAAACACTTTTATATTTCAATTGAATTTACAATACACAATGCCACCTAACACTCACACTTATATACTTGAGCTCACTTAGCTCTCAAGCTCACAACTTTGTTTCACTCTCAAAATTGGCTCTTGCTTGCTCTTAACTCTGTTTTATGCTTACCACACATATCCTATTATAGTAGTTGGTTAGATTAGTCTCTAACCATCTAGAGTATTCTACCAACTAGGTATTTAACCTATAACAATCTAGAAGCTAACATTCTCATTTTCTCTAGTGTGTTCCCATGGTTTCCCTCATAGATCATTCTAGAACTTCTTTTCTAGGAATGAACTTATGGATCAATTCCAGAACTTTCTAGAGTTTGTTCTCTAGGAGAATTTCTTTCTCCATTTCTTGAAGCTTCTAAATCAATAGAGAGAGATAGTTGGTGATTTCTAACATAGTCGAGTCATTGAGCTGCTGCTAATAAACAATTCAATTTTTATAAAACTTAAAACAAAGACTTCAAATAGAAACTAAATACTCCCACCATTTCATAATAGAAGTTCTTTTAGATAGTTTAATATAGATTAAGGAAGGGGGAGACGTGCAATTTTTACTATTATACCATTAAGTTTTAAACACTCATATTATCTCTCTCCTTCTATTCCGTAATATGAGTAATGATTAATTTTAGAAAAACATATCCTTAGAAAATAGAAAAAATACCTCTATTTTTAAATGAGAATGATTGTTTAAAAAGACCTCTATTATTTAACGGAGTGTTAATCAAGATTCACGGTAATACTGGAGAAAATGCTAGGTAGAAAATCGTGGTCGATGTTTATAAAAACCCATATGATTCAACCTTGTTGGTTTGAATTCCTTCACTAGATGTTTCTTCAATATTATTCCATGTGGAAAAGAAACTGTCCAGACCTTAAATCAATGCCAAAGGAGGGGGAAAAAAGCCATCTTTCTATTTATGTGTTCATATTTACCCCAGAGAACGAAGAAATGATCAATAGATATGGAAGAATTTTGCTTGCACTGAGTGAAAAAAGCCTTGACTAGAACAAATTTCAGAAATACATACACATTTCTAAATATGAATAGCGAGTAGTATTAAAAAGAATCAACAAGTCTCGAATTAAAGTCAATTATTTATGTCGAGGAAGTCTAATGCAATGACTACTTCTATCTGAGAAATCTGGATCTTATGCTGAGAAATCTGGATCTTATGCGGAACGTACAAAACGTCATTAGAACAGGTGTTTTTAAACAAAAAAAATACAGCAGGTGTCCTTAAAAAACACGACAGATATCGTAAACTTAAGATATGTTTCCGTTTTAAATTAATTTTGACCGTCAAAATTTCAATGTGACGGATGAGGTAATCCCCGTTGCGCATTGGAGCCACATCGCTATCTGCGAACTTAGATGTTAGTTCATCACTTGTAAAACTCCCATTCTCCACCTCCCCCCACCAAAAAAAAAAAAAAAAAAAAAAAAAAAAAAAACTAAAAAAGAATGCAGCAAGACTATAAAGGAAAGAAATAAGTTGCTTGTGAAACCCTCGTCCCATATGGGAAAAAGATCACATATTGGATAAGAATAAAAGTTGTGACTGGTATATAAGGTAGACCTAAGTACCCACTATCATCTCGAGATATTCCTTTTGGCAAAGCGAGTTCGGTTGCCAAGTAGATGATCGTGGATGCTGTCAGACTCATGTGTTGCGCTTGCAGGCACGGGGCGTGACATTTCTTTTTCTTTTTTATATAAAAACACGCTACATTTAGAGGGAAAAACACCTAAATTAATAAGGCAGATACATGGCGAACTTTAGAAATACTTAATGTCATGAATATGAAGTTTAACTACTACGTCATTCAATGTTCTACGGAAATAAATTGCATGTCTCCTACTATTTATTACTCCCTCCATTCTCATTTAATTATCATTTAGGAGATAGTATATATGTATTCAAATTAATTGTCATTAAATGTCTTTTATTAATTGTCAATAATTTATTCAAATTATACCCTCAACATATCTTTTATTGGAAAAGTGAAAGAGAGGGAGGAAAGAAAACTTATTGTTTGTTTACGTTCTTTAATTTTTTTTCCCAAAGTGTTTTAAACGGCATATATTGAGGAATGAAAGGAGCACTTTATGAGGAGATTTTTCGTTTGCCCTTTAACGAGGTTCTTTCAAGCTATTTTCAAGCAAATGAAATGTTTTGACCCTATCCAGCTCCTTTGAGTGAATGCAAGAATCCTAAATTAGGGAATAATGTGTGGATTTTTTATTTTTTTTGTTTGGAGGAGAGAGAAAGAGGGGAGGGGTGGGGGGTGGGGGGGGGGAATAGAAGATGTATCTTCCAAAATAAAAATTTGAAAAAATGATTTTTCCCCTATCGATGGCATTTGGAAAATATTTGCAGACGATCCATTTTTTTAAAGGAAAATTAATAGGGGTTCCCCACTTTTATTTCGATATGACTCGAACTCTCGATCTACTGGTTGGAAGTGAAGCGTCTTACCATATGAGGTGCGGACGACCCATCCTTAAACTCGCCACCAATTCTCTTTGAAAAAATCAGACTTCCACATGAGTATATTTTCATTATCTTTCACTTCAAAAGTTAATACCGAATTTTCACTTTTACACCCATTTCAGAATTATTCTCACCCAAACACGTTAAATGTTGAAGTTTCGATAGGATCCGATTTCTTCCCTCATAAAAGGGAAGAAAAAAAAACTTTCACTATTGAATAAATTACTACAATTGCAATTATAATGCAGGATCAAAATTAGCGCATTCGATTCACAACTATTAAACTTAGGTTAGTAGATAATGTATTAAAATTAGGTTTGTATTCACAAGTGCTTTTCGAGCAGAAGTTCATTTTGAAACAAAATGATAATTTGACCGTCTTTTATTTTAGTTAAAACTCAAAATAAAATACAAACATAAACTCAATCTATTTAGACTTATATATAGTACCTCTCCCCCCCCCCTTTCCCAAATCAAAGGTACATTCACTCTTACTATGAATGATACCAATAACCATGCAAAACATTCATGTTGCCCCCTAAATAAACTCGCATTTGACCAAGTTTTTTAGCATAATAAACCTGTTTTAGTTTCTTTAAATTAAAAGAAGAAGAAGAAGAAGGTAGTAGTAGTATGTATGTATTGGTTTTGACCTTAGATCAATATTACTGTCCAGTACGTTACTCGATTTTACAGTTTAAAAAAAATATCAGATTTATTGATATTCAGAATATTAAAACAAAAATACAAGAATGATAAGGTGCATATAAATTAAAAAGTTCTTGAGTCTGTCTTCTCTGCCTTTTACCTTTTATTTGAGGGCATAGTTCCGTAGTAAAAATGAGATAAAATAAAACTATTGTTTCGGTGGTATTCTGTGAGAAATCACCTTATACATTCGTTGTCAAAAGTTAGGTCAGTCTCGAATTCATCTGTTTTACGGATATTCTGAAAGCAATCACTTCGTGTATTTATTTTCAAAGGTTAGATCTTTATTATATCCATCCCCGTCTATACTCTAATTATTCAGGGCTTAATAGTTATGTTATTGTTGTGTTGAATATTAAAACAAAAAACATGTATTAATATATAACCTCACAACTACAAATCATAGGAAGCCCCCTTGAACAAAAAAGAATCAATGAAATAAAAAGCTCTGGTAATGATACTAATTAACAATACTAATATCCTCCCTAATCATGGATAGATTAGCAATTAATCAAGTCCATTTCACGGATAAATCCGTACGGTAATTCAGACCATTATAAGCTTTACTCTATCTTAAAACAATCAATCAAATATTGCCACTTCTTGAAGCCAACAGCTAAACAAAAACAGACAAAACAAATTATTTTTTGTATAAAGAAAATATAATTTTATGTAATAAGAATTGATGGTCCCCCCCCCCCCTCCCCCCAAACCAATCTGAATATTCTTGGCACTAGAAGCATAATATGCATCAATATTATCTTTGTTAATAATTTAATCTTAAAGGGA
Source organism: Vinca minor (assembly GCA_026122235.1). Taxonomy (NCBI): domain Eukaryota; kingdom Viridiplantae; phylum Streptophyta; class Magnoliopsida; order Gentianales; family Apocynaceae; genus Vinca; species Vinca minor. Next base: position 1,992,239 of record JAOCZM010000115.1, on the reverse strand, counting down.
TAAAAAGGCGTATAAATATTGTGGTATTGCATATGTTATGGTAACTTAGCAACAAAAAAAAATGCATATGTTATGGTTATGAATTGATTTATCTTCAACATAGGAGAAAGATATTCTGATCCTTGAGAATTTTGCCTTGTCCCAAGATTCCCCATTGCATCTATTACTGACTTTTCTATTTTGCTTTTCTTCAATTTTCATACTCCCAAGATTTCAACAAAGGACAAGAAGAAGGGGAATAATTCTGATATTGACGTGGCCTACCACTTGGTCATGGATCACTTGGTCCACATTCAAACACATCACAGTTTTGATTAAAATAATAAAAATAGGTGGGACTTTATGAGAATTTTTTTTTTAATCAAAAGAGGTGATGTGGTTAATTTTGGACCAAGTGATAGGCCAAGTGTATATCAGAATTTTCCGAAGAAGGGAGGAGGGGGATTGATGGGTCAAATCAAATGTGAACTATTTTTTTCCTGATATAATCATGCTATCAAAATTTATTTATATTAACAAAAAAATATTTCTCTTCATATGGATAAAATTTAATTATATAGGTAATTTGATCATGGATCATATCAGAAGTAACCCATATGAACCATCTTCAACATGCTTATCATTTATCATCAGAGGCCAAATTCAGAAATTTAATATTGGAGCGAGTTTAAATTTATCAATAATTTTTAAGGAATATTTCGAAGGGATTTTTTTTGGAAAAAAATTTAAGGATAAAATATGATAAATAATTGTATGTACTCGTGTATACGTATTCATTAATGTAATCAACCACTCACAATTCACTATGTGTATATATAATTAGAAAAATATACACATGATAAATTTTGAGTGATTGAGCACATAAATTAAAATATACATAGATACATACGATTTTCACCAATAAATTATATAATTTTGAAAATCTTGAAGGACGGCTGTCATACGACTCACACCACCTCCTTCTAGATTTGTCATGTGTAAAATATTAAAATACCTAAATTTTACTTTTATCGACGACTAATATTATAAAATAGAGAGTACCAAAATGTTTTAGGTTTGGACAAACCATTGTGTTATTTTAATACAAACCTTGACTGTATTCCAAGAAGATAGACATCCTTTCATAAAATTTTCTTCTTCCCTATAGAATCTCTAGTGAGAGAAAGAGAGAGAATTACAAATCCGACCTTTCGACTTTGTAAAGGTCAATTGTCTCTTGCAAGTATCTTAAAACTACATTAAAACACATTTAATATAAAAAATTAGTAATTATTTTTTGTCACATTTATTTCCGTGTCTCTTCTTCGTGAAAGTTAATTATGCTATCCAACCAAACTACACATGCATTGGTTCATAAGATTTATTAATATTGAGGTACTTAAAGTAAAGCTTAATGTACATCCCTTTGGTTTAATTATTTTCTTCACTTTTTTCATAATTATATGCAATAATAATGGTTATATTTCTTAAATATTTCAAATGTGTAAATGTATCGTTAGTAGGGGAAAAAAAGAAAGACAACGGAGATTACAAAAAAAACCAAAAATTCCAAAATACTAAGGAATATTCTCTATGTAATGGGATAACTTCAATTTCCTTTTCGTTAATTTATTTAACCGAATATGCCTTTGTAATGCCATTGAAGAGACCATTATTAATATGTTTTCTTGTATTGAACTTTTTGTCAATGTTCTGCTACGCTGTTTTAATTTATTATTTCGTAATCCGTGGAGTCACAAGAGAGTTTTAATTTATAGTTACATTGTTTATAAAGTTAGGTTAAAGTTGTCGTCTTATTATTCTAATGTTCTTTCTTAAGCATCTTAAACGAATATTTGAATCACATTCTAAGAACTTTGAATCCATCATTCGATCTTATTGTGAAAGAGTATTGCCTAATTGGTTATTTGGCTTGACAAATTTAATATTTTTACTTTATAATTTTAACTATTTGTAAAATTAGATTAAAGTTGTTCCATTCTTCATACGTTCTATCTTGATTATTTTGAATAAATATTTGAAGCACATTCGAAGCATTTTGAGTTCAAAATTCCATCATGTACGAAAGAGTAGGGCCTAATTGGTTGTTTGGCTCGACAAATCGGGTGAAAATCATCTATCTCCATTCATGTCCCCAACCAATCAAAATTAAGTATATAAACATTTTTTTCTAATTATATATGCACATGGTGAATTGTGATTGGCTGGGGACAGGAATGAAAATAGGAACGGAGACAAAGGATTTTTTGCCCGACAAATCAATAGTTCACCAACAATATATGATAGGAATATGCAACCAACTTATTAGAAGAAGCTGGTCACAACTGATTATTGATACTACTTCATTCCACAGTCATTTACGACATCTAACGAAGTTAAAAAAAAGCAAAAAATAAGATAATTTGTTAGTTAAAATATCAATATTACTCTCTTAAATATGAATTGTAATCAAAGGTCCCTTAACCCAGTGGGGCAAGGGCTTGCCCACGACCAAGAGGTCGTGGGTTCGATACCCTCCCCATACATGGGGCAAGCTTTAATTGTCTCCCATTCTAGGGCAATCTTCTCCTCTTGTGACATGTTTCTCTTCTCCCCTTATGGGGCAACCGCTCATCCGGGCTTAAAAAAAATAGGAATTGTATACGACTAATTCTGTTTAAAACAATAATATTAATATTTTGATTAAATAAACATATAATCTTTTGCTTCCTTAATTTTCACTACATGTCCTTAACGACTTATATTATGGAATGGAGGAAGTATTTTTTTTTTTTTTTTATATAGCCTCACCAGAGGAGGTGTTATTAGGGTTGTGCATTAATCGGTTTTAATCGAAAACCGCACCGCACCAAATTTAATTTTGGTGTACGGTGCGGTGTTTGGTCAATTATGGTGTGGCTAAATACGGTTTTAGTATCCAGAAATTATTTTTCAGTGCGGTCGCGGTCTAAAATTTTTTAAGTTATACTGCACCGCAAACCGCATTATATACCTATCAAATTTTTTATTTTTTTTATTTTTAAAAGAATATGGTATATTACATAATTATGTTTCACTGAATTTATTTTAATTATGATTAATATATTAATATTAGTTAGTTGTTTTATTATACTTAAGTTAGGTTTATGTTTTGATTCACTATTTCTCACTCCTCAAAAAAGTCACAAGTCTCAACGGCAATCTAATTTCTATGTTTTGAAATTGAATGCTCCGAGATTTCCATTGCTTGCTCAAATGGCTCGAGATATATTGACTGTTCCTGTTTCTACTGTTGCTTCCGAATCAATTTTTAGTACGAGAGGCCGGGTTCTTAATACATTTAGGAGTTCTTTGACTCCCAGGATGATGCAATGCCTTATGTGTGCCAGAGTTTGGTTGTGTAGTGAAGCCTACCCAATTAGAGCGGAAGAAGATATAGATTTTCTTGAAATGGATAATGGTAATTGTTTTTATGCTTAACCATATCAGTTTACTTACTTTTTTATGTATTATTTTAATTACAATTTGCTTAGAACTTTAAAGAAAACATATGTATTTTGCTAACGTTTTCAACTTAGACATGTATTTATTTATTTGAATTCGTATTAAAACTGGGGGAATTTGTTACATGGTTAATCTATTAGAAATATTACATTGGAGCTCATGAGTCATGAGATATTTAAATAATTTTACAAGTTTTTTAGATCGGTTTTCACCAAACCAAAATAATTACGGTTTGATTAAATTCGGTTTGGAAGTCAAAATTGTGCGGTATGGTTTTAGAAAATATATTAAAAAACCGTATAAAAATCGCATTAGTAAATCAGTTTTCACCAAACCGCACCAATGCACACCCCTAGGTGTTATAGCCTCACCAGAGGAGGAGATATATTATTGCCCCACGCGCGGGGAGAGGGTGTCGAACTCGGGACCGCGAAGGTCTGCCCCACTGGGCTACAACCTTCTTGACGAATGGAGGGAGTACGTCTTTAATTTATTCAACATGAAGTTTTTCAACAAAACATTAAATGGAAACAAATCTATATAGACTGTTGAATACTTAATAGTTAATAGAAAGAAATCGTATTGACTGGTTGTTTCCGGCGGAAAAAGGACACGCACGGTGCACGTGCCTTTTGAGTGGGGGTATAATCGTCCATCGAATGAAGACAACATCTGAACTAACCAATATAAAAACAAAATAAAACACCACCTAACTTCATCTTCCCCAAATTTCAGTCTAAACTTAACCTAGAATGCCAAAAATGGAGAGAGGCAAAAATGTAGTTTGTCACCATGGAGAAGAATGCGTAATCAAAACCAGCTGGATGAATTTAAACCCAGCAAGGAAGTATTGGAAGTGTGCTAGAGTTGGGGTGAGTGAAAGACCAAAAAATTCAAGAAAGTTCAATAATTTCTGTGATTAATTCGTCTTATTTCTGCTAATTCTTAAAAAAATTGTGTTTTTCTTACATAGACTCCCCAAGATTGTGGATTCTTTGAATGGCATGCTCTTCCAATGAGTAACAAAAGCACTAGGGTTGTTCGTTGGTCTTTGAAAGAGATTCGGAAGCTTGAGAGTGAAAATGCTCAATTGAAGATGAAGGCAAAGTTATTATGGGTAGCAATTGGGGTTTCTTGGTTTTTTTTTCTGGGTTGTATTTTATGGTAGCAAAAGAAGATGATGAACAATGTAATGTAATGTATTTCTGGGTTTCATTGTTTTTGGTCTGTATTATTGCCTTTAATTGGTGTATTGGTACCATTTTGTTGTTAATGAAGTAATTCCTTTATCCCAATTATGTAGAATTTTCGAAATTCATAGTTCAAAATAACATATAAGGCACAAATGCAATCATAAAAAAACCAACACACACACACATATATATTATATATATATATATATAATATATATGTGTGTGTGTGTGTGTGTGTGTGTGTGTGTGTGTGTGTTCTGAAACTGTTCTGCAGTTCATCCAAAAGACTATACCAAAAGCCACAACTTATGGTAAACAATTTTCTGCACTAAGTTACCAAAAGTCACAAAAAATTGCATGACATAAGTCTAAAATCACCAAAAAATTACAAATATGCAGACAGTTTCATCTACCCAAAATCCCAAAAAAATTAGACATTTTCAAGTCTTCCTAAGAGATCTTCTGATTCTTCCTGTTTTAGAAGTGCAATTCCTCTTGTTGTGACCTGGGATTGAGCAAAGTGAACACTTCCTTTGGCTATTTGAGACCCCAGAAACCTGCAAAAAAATGTAACTCAATGAGTATAAATCTGAAACATAAACCAGCAAAACAATTTTTTTTTGAATAACAATATCTGAGATGCTTGAGTTGGCTGTGTTGTGATGACTTCTTCATTCACTTCAGAAAGGTTCAATTCTTCATTTTCCTGAACACCTTGATTTGGACAAGACCTCCTGTTGTGGCCTAATTGTTGGCAGAGTTTACACCTATTCATGTTAGTAGGAATAAATGGTAGGTTACCTCCATCCTCTTGAGCAGGTTGAAGTGTTTGTGGACACTTTCTTTTGTTGTGTCCTGATTGGTGGCACCTACTACAAGTTCATGTTCCAAGTCCAGCCCTACTCATCTTTTTCTTACCATTTTTGCCAGATTTTTCTTCACCATTTTCCCTTCTTCTTGACTTTTTGGGTCTTCTTGGAAGCTTCAGCTTGGGAGGTGCATGTAATTCAGGTTGTTCACTGATTGGCCAATTGTTAGGGCCATTAATGGGATAAATTATTGGAATGTAAGGTTTCATGTACACAGATTTGCTATAACATGTATCAACAAAATCCTCTATATTTTGACCCATCATTCCAAGTGCAGCAACAACATGTACACATGGAATGCCACTCAGTTCCCATCTTTTGCATGTGCTTGTCTTCAATTCTAGATCAACTACAAATTGCTCTAAATATGTATTTGTAACTTGGCAAATTGAGTCTCCAGCAAATCTTGCAGTTTGAAACCTTGAATCTTCATTAACTTTCTCCAAAATTTTCATAATCCTTGAGCATACAATGGTGTTTTTCTTGTTCATCCAATCCTTTCTTTCCTTTAGTCTCATCATCAAATAAACTCTGATTCTCTCTAGTAAACCCAGTATTGGCTTCTCCCTAGTTTACTTTCCTTGAACTAAAACTTTTATTGTTCTTGAATTCTTCCAAATATAATCTTTCTATCACCTTATATGTTGCATTCTTGTGGTAATATGTCCTCCCACATTTGTGTTTAGGCACCACAGTCCTCCCTTGAAAAGTGTTAGTTTGACCCACTTTAATTGCATACACCTCCCATGTACAATTTTTGCCAGAACAAACAGCCCTCACCCTAATCAAATCATTATTTTCCAGCTTCACATGCCTATCCCACTTTAGTCCATGATCTGCAATTGCTAGTTTCAGTGCCTCTTTAGAGGTAAAAAGAAGCCCAGGCCTGAATTTTGGATCATTGATTATGCCTTCAATTGGTTTATATGTGTCAAAGTGTGGTTTCTTTGGAGTTGTACTGTTCTGAAGTCTCATTAGTTTGGTACCAGTAGTCATCCTTATCTATGGAATTACAATCATCATCAGACTTGTCAACTTCAATTTCATTACCAGCAAACACTTCAAAATCATCCCCTCTTGGAACTAAGTAATCATTCCTTCTCTTCTTCTTTCCATTTACTTTGGCTTTACTGGGGTTTTCTGTATTATCCTTTTGAAAATCAGATTCATCTACAACCTCTATTCTGGTACTTCTACATAGTCCTCGTGTACTTCATCTGGTACATATTCAGGAGAATCTGGATCATCAAAAACACCTACCTGATCTTCAATGTCTTCCCATTCAAGTTCAAGGACATCAGTATTTTCCAAGCCAAAATCAATATGCTGGTCAACATTGACATCATCTTCACTCTCCACTTCATAATCATTGTCTATCCATACTTTTTCATTCCTACCCAGCCCATTTTCCAGTAAATCTTCAACTTTGTTATCCTCTAATAGATCCTCCAATTGTGTATCATCTAAATACTGACCATCCACATATGTATCATCCAAACCAAAGGAGGATCCTCCAACTATGTATCATCTAAAAGAGGATCCTCGAAATATTCAACTCTTTCACTTGTATTACTTTTTTCTGTTTTTTCCCAGAACTGCTGCATTTCTGAACATTATTCTTTCTTTTTTTAATTTCAGCAGGTTTGTCCCTGTAGGTTTCATCTTCAGTACCCTTCAAAGGGCTTGCCTTTTTTTTCTCACTACAGCAGGTTTGTCCCTGCAGGTTTCATCTTTCAGCATAGAACAAGTGACCTGCAGGTTTCACGATGGATGTAAAAACCATTGGTGTGTTATCCAAAGACTAAAATACTATTTCAATCAAACCATTTTCTTCACCATATTTTACCATTTTCTCAACATCTTCATCACATAATAACCTAGACCACTCTTCTTCCCCTTTCCAATTGTATATTACATGTAGTTTATATCCTAGTTTGAAGGCAATACCATCCAAATAAAATAAAGACATTTGCGTCTTGCTGCATTTCTCAAAAAATTGTACCGCACCACCATGATAAGTGGTCCCAACAATCTTACCCCCATAATATGCCTTCATTGTAAACTCGACATCAGTGGTCCCTAAATGGAATTAAACAATTACGACCCCACATAAACAGTATAGTATTTTAAAACATCCATGGACCACAAACCTTTTATTTAGCAAAAAAAAACAGTACAATAATGACAGAAGGACCACAATACTAGTAAACAATTCACATAATGACAAAATAATAAAGCAATCGAAGCAACCATGGACCACAAACCCTTGACTTAGCAAAAAAACCCTTCAAATAATGACATAAGGACCACAGAACCACTAAACAGTTCAAGTAATGACAACAAAAAAATCCAAACGTATAAATCCAAGTAAGAATCTGATTCATACCATTTGGGGTATTACCCATGCTGGAAAAAGTCTTCTTCTTCGTTGAAAGCAACACCACAGCTACGGAAAACTCAACTTTTTGCAGAATTTAAATGAGAATCCAATTTTTGAAGAGTAAAGATGAATTTAGGGTTTTTAATCGCTAATGAAATGAGAGTAAAAATGAATTTAGGGTTTTTTAATCTGAAATGTCTTTTTGTTTTTCATTTTAGATCAACGGTCAGATGTTGTCTTCATTCGATGGACGATTATATCCCCACTCAGAAGGCACGTGCACCGTGAGTGTCCTTTTTCCGCCGGAAACAACCAGTTCAAGAGGCGGAAGGACCTTTTAAACGACTTGATTTTTGTTAAAGGACCTAACAAGAAGTCGAAATACTTTGGGGAGCCAACTATGCATTCGTAAATACTTGAAGGACTATTTAGGTCATTTTCCCTAATATTCACCAATTGTTTATCTAAAAAATTCAACTAATTATTATCTAGAATTTAATTTCTTATTTCTGATCTGTTAATGCTTTCCCTAATTGCTGTTAGGCGTTAAAAACTATCCTTTTATTTATTATTTTTAATCATCCCAGAAAAGTTTGCAAAAGAATTTATTGACAGATTGCTACATTCTTTTTCTTTCTTTCATTTTCTTTTGGGTGTATCTCAAGTGAATAATGGCTAGTGATATTGCTAAGGCAGGTCTCCTCCTGCCAAGGCAATTTAGATTTAAATTACTAATTTACCCTTTTAGTCAACATTAATCTCTTACTTAATTTTTTCTCCAATGTTTTTTTTTCCCATAATCTATACACAATCAATCCCTAATTTTCTCTCTCCTATCCCAGAAATCATGCCACAATCTTTCCAATATTTTATTCCATAATCAATTCACACTCAATCTTTAATTTTCTCTCTTTTATAGTGCTATAAGTTTACAAAAAAGCAAAAAAAAGAAGATATAAACCAAAATAAATTTATGGTCTAAGGGTTTCATTCATTACAACTAATAAGTAAGAAAAAAATATTGTAAATTTATAATATGACTTTGATTGTCTTCTCTACTTACTTCATCTGTAAAAATGGTTCAATGTATAAATATGACAAAAACATTAAAGTAAAAGAAAATTTTATAGTTTTTGTTTTTTTTTTTGTAAACTACTTGATACGGTACCAACCTTGGGGCTGCCCAACTCAAGAGAACGTGTGTTACGATACAAAGAGGACTCTAAATTACATCTAGGAATGTTGCCCAAGTCAACCTCTTAGTATCACAAGTGTACAAGGAATGAACAACTTTGCTACTGTTTGGTATAATGATCGTATCTTTCGATATAGGTATCCAGTGCAGCTGATTCCAATTGCATATTAAAGATAAGAGGCAGATATACAACTTCTATGAGATCACAATATCAGATTATGCCTTCTTGATATCCAATATTGTTGTACAAGTTGGCCCAACAAGCTGTCCAGAATGGGGACGAATTTCGGCCACAAACAGTAGCAAACTTATTGATACAGTAACTCAAACATGAATGAATTCTACCCAGAGAATCAAACACAAAGTAACTAAGGAATAACCTTAAATCAAAATATCAATATCAAGTCTAATTAAAAGGTGGCCGAAATTACTCTTTAAGTAGAGGGATTTCGGTTCCAACTTGAACAAGGAAAAGGGAAATAAGAGTCCTTGAAGAATTAGGACTCTTGAATAACAACTTGCTATCAAGTAACTACCTAAATACTTATTGTGGTGTTTCAGCCCCCATTGATATTCAACCTTGCGGGAGAAAGGTTGTTTATATTCCCCCATAAACTGTTCGAGATAGAGAAAGATCGGGCATTCAAGCCGAACCTTCGTATTCGTACAAATGGTTTCGCATCACTATTACTATTATAAGAGATGAAATTTAGAGATTGAGTGAGAATATATTATGGAAGAAAATAATGGAGATCGTGGACTGGTTTTTTAATAAGGGAAAAATTAGAAATTGAGTGTAAATAGATTAAGAAAGAAAATATTTTGGAGAAAATTTAATTGAGAGATGTTAATGTTGGTCAAAAGGGTATGTTGGTCATTTGAAGGCAAATTGCCTTGACAGGAAGAAACCTGCCTTGGCAATAACACTACCCGTGAATAATACCTCAAACTAATATGTAGGAGGATCAATAATAATTACTCACTTTCCTCTTTGGCGACTCGAACCTCCAACATATCAGTTAAAATGTAAGACAACAAGTAAGGAGGAAGCGCCTTACAACTTAAGTTGAGCTTCACTGATCGTTTATGTGTAACTCATGTCTCAATATATAGTTCAATACTTTGCATAAATATTTGTTGTAATTTCACAATTTTGGAGATATGAAGAGTGCTGGTAATTGATAAGGTAAGACGCAGTGGTTATTAAGGACTGGATTCATCAATATCAGTTTGTATGACCCCCATCACAAGGTTCATAGACCAGTGGGGTTATGGCCTGCCACAACCGTGCGGTCGTGGGTTCGATACCCTCCCCATGCATTGGGCAAACTTTAATTATCTCCCTTTCTTAGGGCTTTCTCCTCCTCTTTTGAGACTGTTCTCTCTCTCTCTCCCCTTATGGGACAATCGCACAGTCGGGCTTTAAAAAAAAAAAAAGTTTGTCTGACCCCTACAGTTATATATTTAGGGTGACTTTTGTTACAGGAAAACTCAATAATAAGTTAACTTGTTTTTTTTTTCACGAAAATAATAAGTTAATAACTAAATATATGTTCTTTTTTTTTTTGTAATATACTAAATACGAACTTATAAAATATCAAGTCCCCAATGTAATTAAAGAGATTAGGGATAAAATTCTGACAATTTTAAAAAAAATTATTCAAGTCTTGTTGACCCATATTAATCTATACTTCATTAATCACCTTGATATGTGATGCATTTTGGTCTAACATGCTTTGCTTCAGCAGTTAAGACTACCACATTTTGGTCTAATATTTGTTTTATTAATTATACATTTTTATAAATATTACATGCTTCTAATATTCCTAATTTAGGCAGAACAAAATTATCTTTAAACTTGTAATGGTTAATATAATTTGTCAAATAAATTATATCTTAATTTCAATTAGCAGAATTTTAAATAATGATTTATTCATAACTTATAATTAATATTTTTGTATAACGAGTTATATAGTGTAAGTTATAATTGTTGATAAAATATAACAAATAATCTAATACACATTGTTATGGTAAGTTAAAATCATATGTAGACATTTTGTATAGAAGTTTTTTCCCACGTATAAGACGATGAGCGATCAAATAAGTTATACGGTTGTAGAATAAATAATGTAGTACACATTGTTATTGTAATATGCACTAATATACTATCATATATTATAGAAGTTGTTTTCCCACGTATAAAACGTTTACGTATTAGAGCAATCATCAATTTATAATGAATACGTTTGTATAACAAGTAATCTAGTACACACTATTATTATAAGCTACAATAATATCCTATAAAATATCATAGTAGTTGTTTTCCCACGTATAAGACGTTTACGTATTAGAGCGATCAACACTTATAAGTTATACAGTTGTATAATAAGTAATTTATTACACACTGTTATTGTAAGCTACACTAATATCCTATCAAACATTATAGAAGTTGTGTTCCCACATATAAGATGATTACTTATTAGAGCGATCATCAACTTATAATGAATATGAATGTATAACAAGTATAACTAGTAGTTCAAAGATATACAACAAAAACCATAACTAATATTTCGTTCCTTTAAATTAGATTTTAGATGAATGATCATCTTATCTTAACTTATAACGGATAATATTGATCAAACATAATATTTGTAATATTATTATAGTTTCTATTATATTATTGTCAATCAATTATTATCATATTGGATACTACAATAATATCCAAAATTTATAAAACTCTAATGAATACATAATACAACAAATTTAGGACAATTTCTATGTACTTATTAATATTTGTGGTCAAATCGTAAACTACAAAACAATATAAGGGTCCGTATGCAAATTACTATAATACAACACACGGGCTTAATTTCGTATATTTAAAAATTGGGGTATCAGGTGGTTAATTATTTGTAGTACTTATTGTTGCAAGTTCGAAATGTATAGGGACCTAAGGTTTGCAAATTGTGTAAAGAATGAGGACTTAGGGTAAAAATTAAAAAAACAAGTTATTTTTGCCACGTCATCGATCCTGATATACCCTATTTGTAAATCTAAATCGTCGGTTTAAACCAATCTAACGGTCTAAAATGAATCTAATTCACATTTACCAATTTGTGACTTTTTACCAACAGGTCTAAAGTGCGACCCAATATTATTCTGCACCATGCTGAACTCATGCTGGCCGACAGTTTTTATGCCGACGGTCAAGATCATTACGTTTCCCATCACTAATCCTGATATCAATTTATATTTCAATGATCAGAGCTGTTGGAATATTGATCCAACAGTTCGAACATGTATGTGATGGATTACAAAGAAACATTGTATCCCACTTTATATGAACATTTGTTAGCTTCCCACTACCAACCACCTAAATTACCATCTTCCTTACCATTTCCCTTCCCTTCAAATTTTTTTCCATGGAAAATCTATTCCTTTCTTCTTCCTTTAGAATCCTTCTTCTTGTCGTGTTTTTCTGCCACACACTTAAACAGTTGTGCTCCAAATAACATACTATTATGTGATTGCGGATACCCATCTCCGCTTATTACTGCCAACACAATAAAAATAGAGGAATAAAATATTTTGGATGTCATTATTACAAGGTATATATTTCTGTCTTTTCAAACGGTGAGTAATTTTATGAATTTAATTATTAATTATTAATTTTGGTATTTTTCATTATGTAGGAGGCAAATGTAAGATGATGTTTTTTTTCGATGGATCAAAGATGAGCACTGTGGAGGTGGTGTTAAATTGTTAGAACATGAGTTTGCACATTTAAAGACTGTTGTGCAAACCGTTTTGGATAAACTTACTAAGATCGAGTAAGTACATACTTGTGTGATGCAAATTACCAAAAACAAGTGTTTATTTATAATTTTATTATTGATTATTTTCTTTATTTTGAAACAAATAATTGTAATATAATTTTACCATTGATTTTTTGAAAATAAAATATTTTAAGTTTGTCTTGTTAATAGTGTTTATTAGTTTAATTTTCCATTTAATTTAGAGATAAGCAGTATTTTAAGGGGTGCCGGTGAAGGGTTGGGGTAGCACTTATTTCAAACCTTGGGATATGAAACGGTTTTCTTTTATAAATAAAGAACTAAAGGCCATTTTTCATTCAATATTCCCTTCTTCTTCATACTCTCTGGTAACCAATTTTACTGTTTAACTTTAACTCTAATCTTTTATTTTATTCTCCTTATATTTTATTGTTGATTTCTTTAATATTTTCTGTTATATTTTTTACTATAACAGAGAAGATTTTTTACTAAAAAATTTCTTCTCGGTTAATCTTCTCTGTTTATCTGTTAATTTTAGTAGTTTATTCATGTTTAACTTTGTCATTTATACTATAATATTTTCTGTTAATCATCTCAGCTTATCTTCTCTGTTAATCTGTTAATCTTCTCTTGTTAATAATATAATATATATTATATTTATGTTTCCTGACTGATTTTTTTGATCATCATGTTTGTCTAATGTTTTTATTAATTTTTAGTAATTTTTTCTTGCTTAATCTTCTTTTTAAATCTGTTAATTTTCTCTGATTTTGTAAAATTAATTTTGTTTCCTGACTGATGTTTATTAATTATTTTTGGGAGAAGTATGCTCTACCGTGCCAGTTTATTTATTTTCAATTTAACTTTGTTCATATATTTTAATAATATTTTCCTGTAATATGTTTGTTAAAAATGCTCAGTTTAATCTTTAGGAGAAATATGCTCAGTTTATACTGTTATAAATCTGCTATTTATCCACTAATTATTGGGATAAATATTCCCTATTTCTGAACAGTTTATGTTGACTTATGTGTATGTTTGTTAATCAAATGTAACTATTTTGTTTCTGAACAGTTTCTATGGTGAGTTCTAGTCGAACAACTTCAATTCCCTATCCACGATACGATTGCGGAGACAAAATTGAGCTAACTGGGCATGAACAAGGTCTTTACGATTCCTTCTTTTATAAATGATGAAGAGACAGACTAACTTCATGAGACCGTAACTTTCAATTAGATCCGTCCCCGTCCTCCAACCGTTCCCGTCGAGAAATTCTCGAGAGGTGATTTGGTAGACGTCAACACACGTAGTGGTTGGCGGTCCGGATCTGTTTGTAAGCGCAAATCCAGAGATATTTGCACTGTCACCTTCCCGATCTATCCAGATCAAGATGACGATTATCATATCTATGAGATAAGAGTTCACCACGATTTTGTGTGTGTGAACGGCGTTTGGTCTTTTACTTAACTTTTCGAATTTGAGATGTATTAAAAACAAGTTTATTTCTTTTCTCTTTTATTGTATTTTAATGAATTTTAAATCTTAGTTTAATTATGTTATTTTCATTAAATTTTTGTAAGTAAAGTAATTACATGTGTTTTTTATGTGTTAAAAGTTAAGCTTACACGGTAGTAGATTTTTAGGCGAAAGAACAACTAAGTTTACTGAAAAGAAAACAAAACTCGATTACTTCCAAGTTCAAATAACTTTATGGAAAAAACAACAAAAAAAAATTACAAATAGTTGTCCCGTTACATCAAATGACACCACTCGTGTTCCGTCCTGTCCACCACCCAACTAATAGCCTACAACTGGGAAACCTAATACATAATTTTGTCTTGTACTCAACATGACCCAATCCCATCAAACGAACCCCTAGCAAATACTTATATCTTGCACTGCAAATTTAGTCTTCTAGTAGTCCATTTAAATTGATCATTCTTTCTGATTGTGATTCCTGAAAACAATAATAATTAATACAGTGCATTATTTCTACACATAAACGATAATAATTACAAAGTGTCATACCTGTGTGGTTGGTATTCCTGCGTTCACTTTATCTGAATTTGTCATTGTAAACCCGCGGTTACCACTGCTACCGCGACTGCCGCGATTACCGCACCCCCGTGCCCGACCAAAATTTTCAATCCGCCCTCCATATCGGTTGGTCCTGGGCCGACCATGTGTTCTTGTGACTCGCTGATGTAGAAGGATTGATGGTCCAATTGTTCGAGTACATTTAATCTAATGTGCGCCAATTCGATAAGCCCGGCCGGGCCGGGATTGGATTGGGCCCTTAATCAGGTTGGGCCGACCAACCCATTTGGACCGACCTTATGGCTGGAAATATAGGATATATTTTCAGCTCTTATCTCTAAGAAAGGAGGTTGAAGTGGTGGAGAATGTGGAGGAGTAGTTTCCTCCATGATCTCCAACTTCCCCCTTTCACTCTCCCCACTATCTCTAGAATGACTAAGGAAAATGCTAATTTTTCTTAGCATTCCTAAGTCATTTTCTCCAGCTTTTTGAGAGCTTAGAATAGAGAGAAAAAGTGAGAGCATTCAAGAGAACTTGAATAAAAGAAAAGACAGCTTTTCTAAAGACTTCTTTTCTAGCTTTGGCTAATAGAAAAGAAGTAAGAAAATTGTTTCTTGTTCTTCGTAAGGTCATATATATACTCCATCTTGAAGAGTGTCTTCAAGACTTCTACAAGGCGTTGGCTAGCACCAAGCAGTAGAGGACCATCCCCGGAAGATCGAGTGGATATCGGGAGAGACGGAGCCTGCGTTGGTGGCGTTCCGTTCGTGACAACTGAAACCGTTTCAGACAGATTTTGCATTTCGAAAGGTATAATACTATCCCGTAGTCTAAGGTTCTTACTCGTGAAAGATCCTATTAGAGGCGGGTCATTTTATTTCCGTTGCATAACCTGTGTTTTTTTTTGCCTTTTTTATCGCCCCCCAAGAATTTTGGAATTTTTTTTACCAGTTTCGCCCCCCAACATCAAATTCCTGGCTTCGTCCCTGGACTCGGTTATTCCTCTAACAGTGGTATGAGAGCCACTCACGAGTACCCTATAGACTTAATGTGCTATAGTATTTTAATATGGATTACGAATCTATATTTTGCATGCCTTAGGATTGCTAGAAATGTTTTTGCATCATTTTGTATGTATGAGAGTCGAGAAATTCGGTCAACCGAATTTCCAGTTTCGGTCAACCGAGTACTCTCAGTACTCTGTTTGGTCGACCGAAATGTATGTTCGGTCAGCCGAGTACTCTCAGTAATTTGTTCGGTCGACCGCAATGTCGTTCGGTCAACCGAGTACTCTCAGTACTTTGCAATAGTATGCATTTTGCTGGTTGCTCATTTTTCCATAAATTGTTATGTTAGTTGAGCATGATGCATAGTAATCGCTTTTACCCTGTTGGTTTATTTCATAAATACGATCTGCGTATCGTGCCTATCTATTTTTACCAAAAGTTGTAATTCTCTTCTCATCAAATCCCCTCGAATGTAACTCGAGGTTTCCGTAGAATTATGTAATTCTAGATTAGGAGAAGGTACAGCTGTGATGAAGATTTGGAGACAACCACCTGAAGGTCAAGACGGTGTAGAATAGAATATTTTCTTTTCACACCTTTAGATTGACTTCACGGTTTTTCCATTGGCTTGGAAAAACCGAATAGGATATGGCGATTACTGTTGCATTTTTTTTTATGTATTGGATGCATATGTATATAAGCATAAACTGTTTTATTTATGCTTTTCTGGTGAGATTGTTAAAAACAAAACCCCTCAATTAAATATTAATTAGAGCCTTCCTAAGTTTAGCCCTCGTCAAGGCCTAGATCGACATTAGTATGGGACATGCCAAAGCTGTACATACGTGTCTATCCGGGTGAGGCGCGAAGGATAAGTTGTGATATCCGCCGGCAAAAACTTAGGGTCCTAGTTAACTAGATTATCTCAATAAATGGATTGAGGATCTAGAGGCAAAAGAGTTGAGAAAAGTGTATAATGATACGCTTGAATAAATGTTATTCACTCAACTAACCAAGAATTACATAATTTGATGTAATTGGCAAACGTTGCCTACCTAAATAACTAAGTTTTGGGTGATCAGCCAAAGCTGACTCAGAACGAGGTGAAATATGGATCTTGGACCGCTATAAAGTTAACGAACTTTACGAGTTGATAATGAGGGTTATTCACTCGAAGAAAATAGTGGGAGAAATCATTAAAAAGATAAAAGACCTAATAATGATTTTTTTTTTGGGTACTTACTTTGCATATGTATTTTGTTAAAAGAAAAATGGCAAATTCAAACCAAACACTATCACTGCGTTCTGTCCTTGAGAAGGACAAATTAGAGGGAGTTAACTTTCTCGACTGGTTCAGGAACTTGAGAATCGTTCTCAAGCATGAAAGAAAGTCAGTATGTTCTAGAACGACCTATTCCCTCGCTACACTGCGAGGCTCGCGCTTCGGCCGCTGATAGAAGTGCTTATCAGAAGCATTGTAGTGATGCTTTAGATGTGTCTAGCCTCATGCTTGACACTATGAACTTTGAGCTTCAGAAGCAACATGAGGACATGGGGGCTTATGAGATGATGGCTCACCTGAAGCAACTATATCAGGGACAAGCGCGCCAGGAGAGATTCGACGTATCGAAATCTCTCTTTCAGTGCAAAATGTCTGAAGGAATGCCAGTAGGAACTCACGTTCTTAAGATGATAGGTTATGTTCAGAACCTTGAAAAAGCTGGGGATTTCCTTTGGGGCAAGAGCTGTCGATCGATTTGATCTTGCAATCGTTGCTCGAGTCATTCGATCGGTTCATTATGAATTATCACATGAATGAAATTGACAAGCCATTGCCTGAGTTGTTGAACATGATGAGGACTGCCGAGAAGGAAATAGGCAAGTCCAAGCCCAACGCCATACTGATGGTGCAAAAGCAAAGGTTTTGTGAAATCCAAAGGCAAACCGAAAGGTAAGTCTAAGGGCAAGCAAATCACTTTCAACAATGCACTGAAAACTAAGGGTGGTGTAGCCAAGGACTCTATCTATCATCACTGTGGTGAAAAGGGTCACTGAAAAAGGAACTGCAAAAGCTATATTGCAGGGAAAATGTTGGAAAATAAGAAAGCAAATGTTGCTTTGGGCTCAGGTATTTATGTTGTTGATATTAATGTGATTGATATCAATTTAAATACAACTACTTCTTGGGTACTTGATACCGGATGTGGTTCTCACATTTGTACTAATGTGCAGGGACTTCAAAGGAGTAAAGAGTTGGCAAAGGGTGAAGTGGAACTACGAGTTGGCAACGGAGCACGTGTTGCAGCCCTAGCTGTAGGGACTTGTACTTTTACTTTGCCTTCAGGGCTTGTTTTGGGTTTAGAAAACTGTTTCTATGTACCTAGTTTAATTAAGAATATTATTTCAGTTTCTTGTTTGGACAAGAAAAGGTTTTGAGATTTCGATCAAACACCAACGATTGTCGTTATTTCTGGATAATATGTTTTATTCAAGCGCCTCTTTGATTAATGGTCTATATGTTTTAGACCTTGATATGCCAATTTTAAATATAAATACCAAAAGGATTAAGACAAATGATTCTAATCCGACATACCTCTGGCATTGTCGCTTAGGCCACATAAACGAAGACCGCATATCCAAACTCCATAAAGATGGGCTATTAGAATCATTTGACTTCGTATCTTATGATCGATGCGAATCTTGTTTATTAGGTAAGATGACAGCATCACCTTTCACTAAGCTAGGTGAGAGAGCCGATGCTTTATTAGGACTAATACATAGTGATGTATGTGGCCTTTTTAATATACATGCAAGGGGTGGTTACCTCTACTTCATTACCTTTACTGATGACTTCAGTAGGTATGGATATGTGTTCTTGATGAAACATAAATCCGAAGCATTTGCTAAGTTTAAAGAGTTTAAACTAGAAGTAGAAAACCAACTTGGCAAGAGTATTAAGGTTCTTCGATCTGATCGAGGAGGAGAATACTTGAGTCAAGAATTCTGTGACTATCTAAAAGATTGTGGAATCGTTTCACAACTTTCTCCTCCAGCTACTCCACAATGGAATGGTGTATTCGAAAGGAGGAACAGAACCTTATTAGATATGGTTCGTTCTATGATGAGTCACACGAGCCTCGCCCAATTCCTTTTGGGGGACACGCACTAGAGACAAACGAACTTTAACACTTAACCGCGTTCCATCTAAATCGAGTTGCAAAGACGACATACGAGTTATGGGATCGGGAAGCGTCCCAGTTTGTCTTTCCTCAAGATTTGGGGCTGTGAAGCTTTTGTAAAATGCTCGACTTTCCCGATAAGTCGGCTCCAAAATCTGAAAAGTGCATATTTGTAGGTTATCCTAAGGAAACTAAATGATACTACTTTTATATCCCTAACGAAAACAAAGTGTTTGTTGCTCGTGACGGGAGTCTTTCTAGAAAAAGAATTTGTTTCTAGAAACACGAGTGGGAGTAGCGTAGAACTTCATCGAAGTTCCGGACTCTCAAACTAGCACTAATGATACGATGAAAATTGAAAGCAGACTCCACAAGTTGTTGTGCAAAGGGCAACAAACGGTTGTGCAACCAAACGACTAGTTCAAGAAACACAAGAATTGCGTAGGTCCGGTAGAGTTCGTCGTCCACCTCCAGGAAAAAATTTGGATTTTTCAAAACAGAACATGGTGATGTTATGTTTGTGGATCACGATGAACCTTCAACCTACAAACGAGCAATTAATAGCCCTGGGGATTCCCGAGAAATGGCTTGAGGCCATGAGATCCGAAATGGACTCCATGTACACAAACCAAGTCCCTGGATCTTGGTTGATCCACCTGAAGGGGTAACTCCCATAGGGTGCAAATGGATTTTTAAGATTAAAACCGACATGGAAGGGAATGTACAAACATACAAGGGGCGACTGGTCGCGAAAGGTTTCAAACAAGTTCATGGTATTGACTATGACGAGACCTTTTCCCCTGTAGTTATGTTCAAGTCCATTCGGATTTTACTTGCTATTGCAGCTTACTATGAACTATGAAATCGGCAAATGGATGTCAAAACCGCTTTCCTTAATGGAAAACTTGAAGAGGATGTGTATATGACACGACCTGAAGGTTTTGTCACTCCGGAGAATCTTTGGAAAAGTATGTAAGTTTCAGAGATCCATTTATGGACTCAAAGCGAAAGCTTCTCGAAGCTGGAACATCCTTTTTAATGATGCCGTCCGTGAGTTTGGCTTCATTAGAAATGAGGATGAGCCTTGTGTTTACAAGAAGGTTAGTGAGAGCTCAATCGTATTCATGGTTTTGTATGTAGATGACATACTACTCATTGGAAACGACATACCAACCTTAAAGTCTGTCAAGGCTTGGTTGAGTACGTGTTTCTCTATGAAAGACTTAGGCGATGCCAGCTATATTCTGGGAGTCAAGATCTATAGAGATAGATCTTGGAGACTCATTGGCCTAAGTCAGAGTACATATATAGACAAGGTGCTAAAGCGATTTAGCATGCAAGAGCCTAAGAAGGGCCTTTGTCCAATGGCACATGGTACTGTTCTATCGAACAAACAGTGTTCTAAAACGCCTGCCGAATTAGAACGCATGAAAGAGATCCCTTATGCTTCTGCCATAGGATCCATCATGTACGCCATGGTATGTACTCGCCCTGGATGTCTCGTTTGCCTTAAGCCTTACGAGCGAGATACCCGATCTAATTACGGTGAACGTCACTGGATCTCAGTCAAGAATATCCTCAAGTACTTACGAAGGACTAAGGATACATTCTTGATTTATGGAGGGGCGGATGAGCTCGTTGTAAATGGTTACACCGATGCTAGTTTCCAAACTGATAGAGATGATTTCCGATCGCAATCGGGATATGTGTTTAACTTGAATGGAGGTGCTTGTGGTGAGCGCAGTTCAAAGCAATCGACCATCGCAGATTCTACGACGAGGCCGAGTACATAGCGAGCTTGTGAAGCGACTAAGGAGGCGGTTTGGATCGGGAAATTTATTTCCGACCTCGATGTGGTTCCTAGTATTGCGAAACCCGATAGACCTCTATTGTGACAACAATGGGGCTATTTCACAATCTAGGGAACCTAGATCTCACCAGAGGTCCAAACATGTACTACGACGTTTTCACCTAATCCGCGAGATTATAGAGAGAGGTGATGTGCATATATGTAGAGTAGATTCGGTAGACAATGTTGTCGATCCACTGACGAAGCCACTGTCGCAGCAGCAGCATGATCGTCACACTAGCTCCATGGGTATCCGATATATGGAGGGCTGATCTTTAGAGACAGTCATTAGTATGCCCTTAAAGTTCAATTAGTAGATGATTTTGGGTTTTTTGTGCAAGTGGGAGATTATTGTATCGTATTTATGTAATTTTCATTTTGATGAATAAAAGGCATAAATTCCAGTATTATTTCATTATGTTTCTGTGTTCTTAACAACATAAATAAATAATATGTCCTTGGCATTCATAAATGTTATGAATACTGAAACGTCCCTAGTCGAACATTATTATGGAATCTTCAAGGACAATAATAATGCGTAAGACTAGTATGTGCAGTGATTGATATAAGATATCGGATCGTCACATAGGTATATATGATTAGAGAATCATTATACTGGACAGACCCGACATGAGAAACACACCATGGGTTGTTATATAATAGTCAACGGTGTTTCTCAATTTTTGACTGGGTTGTATAAAAGATCCTTCGACTTGAGGTCTCACAAGAGTTCTTGCATGGCTAGTGTTATGCTTTGATAATGTTAAACGCTATCCGTAACAGGGTGAGCAATAAAGGCATTTATTGGGTATATCACGAATCTTGTTCAGGATGAATGAGATGCAGAAAGGATTTGTCCCTCCTATATAGCAGGAGCGATATCTTGGGCCCCTTTGATGGAGTCTGACTAATTCATGGCCATGAACAAATGAATCAGTATATGATATTGATGTCATTTGATTAGTCTACTCTCGAATCAAGAAACTAAAAGATTGGACAATACAAGTGTGACTTTTTCCATGACTTGTATTCAATCTAGATATCAAGGATAAAAGATTTAAATACAAATGTCAAATGGTGTGACTATGATAGTCACTAGATATTTATGAATTGGGGGTAATGATGCGTTGCTACATACCTCTCATTACCTGTGACATATGATGTCACGGCCAACATCATAGATACCTCCTGGGTCGCACTCATAGATCAATTGGATTGGGCTTGTTGGAGTACATTTAATCTAAGGTGCGCCAATTCGATTGGGCCGGGCCGGGATTGGATTGGGCCCTTAATCGGGTTGGGCCGACCAACCCATTTGGACCGACCTTATGGCTGGAAATATAGGATATATTTTCAGCTCTTATCTCTAAGAAAGGAGGTTGAAGTGGTGGAGAATGTGGAGGAGTAGTTTCCTCCATGATCTCCCACTTCCCCCTTTCACTCTCCCCACTATCTCTTGAATGACTAAGAAAAATGCTATTTTTCTTAGCATTCCTAAGTCATTTGATTTTTCTTAGCATTCCTAAGTCATTTTCTCCATCTTTTTGAGAGCTTAGAATAGAGAGAAAAAGTGAGAGCATTCAAGAGAACTTGAATAGAAAGAAAAGACAGCTTTTCTAAAGACTTCTTTTCTAGCTTTGGCTAATAGAAAAGAAGTAAGAAAACTGTTTCTTGTTCTTCGTAAGGTCATATATATACTCCATCTTGAAGAGTGTCTTCAAGACTTCTACAAGGCGTTGGCTAGCACCAAGCAGTAGAGGACCATCCCCGGAAGATCGAGTGGATATCGGGAGAGACGGAGCCTGTGTTGGTGGCGTTCCGTTCGTGACAACTGAAACCGTTTCAGACAGATTCTGCATTTCGAAAGGTATAATACTACCCCGTAGTCTAAGGTTCTTACTCGTGAAAGATCCTATTAGAGGCGGGTCATTTTATTTCCGCTGCATAACCTGTTTAGACCCGGTTATTCCTCTAACAGTCTCCACACTTGATTCACTACATTCAATTAATTGATCATCTGCAGGAGGAGTGAATTTCTTAAGCTCTTCCAAAGTGTATTCCAAATACACTTTTGTCATCTCATACTTTGAACCAGTAGACAACGCGAGCTCTACACATTGATTGAAAATGGATTCTAAGTGTTTAAATCGTTTGTATTCCACAGTCATTTGAGGATATCCATCATCATCAAAAATTAATATATCCCTCCGGAAAACATCTTTTCTCCACCTTTCCAGAATGTATTTGTCTGGAATGTTGACAACGCTTTTATGCCTCAAAACTGCTAAAATATGTGCACATAGAATACCATTTGACTCAAATTTCCTGCAATTGCACTTCAAAATACAACATTCGACCTTATACATCACTGTGTACACACATTCACTGGCAAACTCATGGGTAGTTATTGTTTTTTCAATGATTCTTATTTTCTCATAATTCCCTTCATCTAGGTTAAATTCTTCATCACCAACATCATGCTCAACTTCATTCTGATCCGTTCCCAAATGACAGTATAACATCCATCTAATTTCACCCTGAAACTCCTCAAATAATGCATTTGTGTAACATTGCTGGAATTATCTCTCCCACCAGTAATTTGTTATGCAATTCACCAACAAATTCTTTGTCTTGAACTCAACTGCAACTTCTTTCTCGATTTTATTTTTTAGAGCGATTTCAATTTGTTCAGCAAATTGCAAAAAAGTACTTGTGGAACATAAATATCCATCAAAGAATGCATGCATTCCCTCACTCCTTTGGGTAGACAGCATCCCTGCCCAGAAAATGTGATTGACATACACGGGAACTCACATTTCTCTCTCTGTAAACAACTTTAGCAGTCATACATTATCATTTAGATTATATTTTTTCAATAAGTAAATTCCAGTTTCGCACAAACATATCCTTACTCAAGCTTTCATACACAATGGTTCTGAATTCTTGTTTTGTACGGATATATTCTTGAATTCCTTTAAACTTTTCTAGAATTTTAGTAAATATGTGCCAAATGCAATACCTCCGAATTGTTCCTGGCATCTTAATTTTAATGGCATTTCCAATACTTTCACATTGATCCTTCATAATAGCAATAGGAGCGTGCTCGCCCATTGTATCCAACCATGTTCTAAAAAACCATCTGCATGTAGCAATATTCTCGTGACATATAAGAGCTGACCCCAACAAAATTGACTGACCATGATGATTAATGCCCACAATGCAAACAAACGACATCTGGCATCTGTTTACCAAATATGTTGAGTCAACACTCACTACATCTAAGAACTGCTAGTACGCAGTTCTACCTTGAGGGTGCACCCAATAAACACTGTAAAGCCTACCCTTCCAGTCTATCCGAATTGTGTATAGAAAGTTTGGAATTTTCAACTGCATTATATTGAACATGTTATAAATGCAATGCGCATCTCCTTGACCCAATTCGTCTTTTCTATATATATTAATATAATTCTGACAATCCTTGCTAATAAAACTTAAATTTTTTAGGTCCACTTGTTCCAACTTCTAATACCTGCCCTATCGTTAGCTTCCAACTTTCTCTTTAATGTGGGAGGTAATTTTCGGTGGCCTCACATAAACCTCGACATTTCCGGTTCCAAATCATGGTTGTGAATTTCATTAATTTTGGATACTTACCACAATCCGTTATTCCTTAATATTATATTAAACTTTACTGGACAATTAATTCTTTTTGTGCGCTTATTGTGAGATCCACTTCTACCTCTATCACAGCTAATGCATGTGTATTTTCTAACATACTATTAAAACCTTTTGAACCGCATATTTTGGTCACACTATATCCTCTTTCCTTAACATATTGAAGATAGTTTTCATATAATCCATCAATAGTATTATAAATAGATCCAACTCTTAAATTTGAGAATACCTAATTTTGAATTTCTTCCATGTCTAGAAACCGCCGTATTTTCTCCACCACCATAATAAGCTTCAGAATATTCCACTTGAAGAGTAGTTTATTCATCATCACTCAATAAAATCACTCCATTTTGTCTAGACATAATTTTATTTTCGGATGAAAATTCCTCCGGATGGAGGGAAGGTATATTTCTCGGACTGGGATACATTAATTGGAAAGTAGTGGTAATTTTTGCAACAATTTCAGAGACAAAAAACTGGACACACTATACATGCCCGAGTTCGGTGCGGAACAACAAATGTTTCGCATCGTGCGGAACAATTAACTGTCGTCAGATCAAACATAAAACGGCTGAGATAATTTGAATCTCTATAACTATTAGGAATAAGGTGATAAACAAAATTATCTCAACCATCTGCTTTTAGATCCGACAAATCTTTATTTGTTCCGTACGATGCAAAATAATTGATGTTTCGCATAGAAATCGGAGTGCAACTACACATTCAAACCATCACATTATTCCGACATGCAATTATTTGATGTTGACTTTCCAAATCTTTTTGTCAGCTTTTTTCCTTTCCAAAGCCACAAGTAATTTTTTTTTTCTTCATTTCTTTCCGCATACATCATTGGCCACCTCAATTGCCATGTCAACGTCATTTTCCAACTCAACTCTTAATTTTCATATTTTTTTCGGTAGTTTTTTTCCATAAAAGGGGTATAAGGGTCATTTTACATCCCCTTAGCCAATTATTAGGGGTGTCCATGATTCGGGTTGGTTCGATTTTACTCAATTTTGAAACCAAACCGAAATATTCGGTTTGAAATATTTGAAACCAATCCAAACCATTCAAAAATCTCAAACCGATGCATTTGGTTTGGGTTGGTTTGGTTTGGTTTTGTTTTCGGGAGATACAAAATATATTGATTATAAAGTAAAAAAAAATATATTTTTTTATATATAATTACTTAACTGCTAAAAATATAAAAGAAATAAAACTATTTTTTTTTTATTGTTTTCACAAGTTACACACAATAAAGAACAAAATAATGAAACATAAATTCTCGATTATTGAACTTGAATATAAAGTAAAAATAAAACAATTTTTTTATATAATTACCTAGCTACTAAAAATATAAAGAAATATGTCTATTATTTTTCACCAGTTAAACACAATAAAAACAAATTAATGAAACATAAATTCTTGATCTTGATTCTTGATTCTTGATTCTTGATTCTTGAAATTCAAACAAATTACTGAAAATTTATCCTACGATGAAAAATGCAAAACAAATAAATAAAAAAATTACACCATTATTAGTTTCAATGTAATACAAAAACTTCATATGAATCTAAACCACAAACAACATATGGCTCTTCAATCTCTTACTTTAGCACTTGAAGAACTTGCTTGTCATGGAATAAATAAAAAGGTCAATATGTTTAATTACAAAGAAGTTCTTTAATATATATATATATATATATATATATATATATATATATATATATATATATATATATATATATATATATATATATATATATATATATCGGTTTGGTTTAGTTTGAATTATAAAAAAATTTAAACCAAACCGAAAGTTCGATTTTAATTTAGTCAAACCGAAACCAGTCCAATGCACTGCTCAAACCGAAAAATCGGTTTGGATTGGTTTAGATCGGTTTGGTTTGGTCAGTTTTGATTTTTCATGAACACCCCTACCAATTATAGCTAAAATCTCCTTAGCCCTTAATCATTTCCCTTGTATATATTGTACTTACTATCATTGTACTCTCTCTCTCTCTCCCTTTTTTGTTGTTAAAGAAATGAGATAATTAATTTATATAGATACTCTCTCTGTTTTACTATAATATAAATCTTTTTAGCATCTTCATCTTTTATCAAAATATGTCATTTTTTTAAATTGACCTTACTTTTTAAAAGGGAAAATGCTTAAAAAATGCGGAACCACACGTGTCAAAGGCTCCTTGACCAGACATATTTTAAATAAAGGGATGTGCACATGTTAAAGGGACGAGAGAGAGCCAACCAGATTCGTACCCGAAACAGACCCCCCACAAAATTATCCTTAGTCATATTATGAAATTGAGAAAAAGAGACGATAAGTTGGTGATTGAGACATAAGAATATAATACTCTCCCGTCTCAAATAGAATGTCCACTTTTCATTTTAGTTTGTTCCAAAATGAATATTCATTTTCTTTGAATGAATGATTTTTCTTCCTAAAATATCATAACTAACCTCATATATTTAATGAGTCAAACTATCTCCCTTAATTCTTGTGAAAGTCAAATGTGGACATTCAATTTAAAATGGATGAGTAATAAAAATTTCTTATCTTTTTCTCTTTCTTAATCTATGCTAAAATACATATAAAAATTTCTCTTTTAACGGAGGGAGTAACTTAGGTCAAAATATAGGAGATATTTTCATGTAGATAGCATGTAGTAGTACCCTTGTACACTGGTAGAGCAAGAAATTAAAAAATAAGCTCTATTACAAAAATGTCTAATGAAGCTTTTAGAAGTTATTAGAGATGATAGAATATTCCAACTACACAAGACCGACCACAAAACAATCAAAATGCTAACTCGTTATCGCCCAAACGTAGCTCTTTCAATCCTCTTCGCAACGCAATCTCTCAGATACTCTCTGTTTTTTTCAAATTTTCCTATTCTTTTCTCTTTTCTTTTTCATTATATTTCCTTCTCTTTCTCTCCCTCTAGTTTGTAACATCCCCTCCTAAAACTCCAGCAATAACTAACCATAACTCCCCTTGCAAAACAGTCCCCTTAAGTTTTTAACTTCAGCACTTAGGTCCCTCAACTAATCAACCACATCAAAACACCATTCAACCTCTTAAACACTAACAAATAACACATAAAACATTTAATTGTACAAAATTAAATATTAAGCATGCAAATCACCAGTCCGGCTCCTGTGCGGAACGACCTAAATTGTATGCGTGCGGGACACAGGCAGGGCCGTTGATTTCATTTTAAAAGAAGATCGACAGTTGGGATTTAAAAGAGAGTTAAAAGGATACATATGTAATTTCACAAATAAATAATAATAATAACAACAAAAAGTAACACGCAACCGTCACATCAATTGTGTTACCGAGGAGAGAGAAAAGTTACGGCTGAAAAGTCAAAGGTACATTTCTACAAGAACACATGTTCTTCGTTAGAGAACACATGTTCTTGTTTATTGTGAACATATGTTTTTATTAGAGAACACGTGTTCTCTGTCAGAGAACACGTGTTTTATTAGTGAATACATGTTCTTGATTATTGAACACATGTTTTTTTAAAATATATTTTCCCGCCAAAAATATATTCTCCCAGTTAAAAGTAAAAAAGAGCTCAAAGTTTATCCCTAAATACCCTTGTTTTGATACAGACGTTGGATCAAAAAGTACAAAAAGTACAAAATCCAACGGCTGACAGCTTGGCCCATATATACTGAATTTTCTTGTTCAGCACTGGAGCCGTGGTGGCAAATCACATAGTCCAAAAAGTTACGGGTATCACACACTACATGAAAAATGACCTTTAGTGACAAGAATTAATACGACGACAAAAATCTTGTCACTAAATGTACACACAACAAATAATGTTGTTACTGGAAAACAAAGAGGAGTTAATTTTAATGACGACAACAATTTCGTCACTATTGTTGTCACTAAATATCTCAAAATAGTGAGAACTTGAGAAATCTTATCACTAAAGTTGTATGTAATAGTGACGACATTTTTATTGCCACTAAATAGTCATATAGTGACAAAAATTACGTTGTCACTATTCATTCTCCTCAGTGACAAAATGTGTTGTCACTAAATGTTATTAAAAATGTTGTCATTAATTTTGAACTTTCTAATTAATGATTTTAATTGTTTAATTTTAGAGTATTTGTCAAAAATGTAATTTTTTAAAACTTATTAGACTTATGTATATATGTAAAACTTCTTTTCTTTAAATTTGCTAGTACTTAAACACGTATAAAGATTTAAAATTATTATTTGAAAAAATACTTGAAGGACTCGTATTTAAATAACTTTAAAGAATAAATTAGAATATATTTATTTTTTGAAATATTTAAATATATATTTAATGAAAATTTGCATTAGATATAGTATAAATATTAAATATGAGAGAATATGAGACAAATATGCTTACAGCTCAGCGGTTGAACACTTGACTTCTCTAGTGGAGGTCAAGTGTTCAAATCCTTACATCCACAAAAGGATGTTATGATTTAATAACGTGCCGCGTAGGCACCATGCATGTCAAACGTGGGTATCCACATGTCCAGTCAGTAGTCCAGGTGGCCTCTAGGTCAACCAACATGGGCCCCGGAGATTAATTATTAAGGCTTGTCACTAAAGAGTAGTATCTAGTGACAACATTTTATGACTTGTCACTAAAGAGTAGTATATATGTAAAACTTGTCACTAATGCATGCCAATATTTAGTGACGACATTTTAGTTGTCACTGAAGTACAATCATTAGTGACGACACGTAATGTCGTCACAAATAACCTTTAGTGACGGTGAATTAGTGACAAGGTTTTGACAATTTTATCTTGTCACTAAAGGGCTTTAATGACGACATTTTATGATTTAGTGATGAGTTTTTGCTATCACTAAAAACCAGTTTTCCTGTAGTGACAGGCCCTCTCTTTTTAGGAATCATTTAGTGGAACGGGTTGCTGGTTATACTAGAAACTTATGTTTTACAACTTATACCCTATCATAACTTTGGGGAGTGAGAGATGGTCTGATGTTATGTAAAGTCTTTTTAGTGTGGTTAGAGGGATTTAATCCGAATAATTAGCCACTTTGATCATCAACGTTTTTTCGTCTAGCCACTTTGGTCAAAATTCAAGTTTTTTAACTTATTTCATCATTAAACATTTTTCGGCCTGCCATTTTGGTCATAAATGATTTTTTTTAACTTTTTTCATCACTAAAGTTTTTTCTATCTGCCATTTTGATCAATAAAGTTTTTTCATTCTGCCATTTTGCTCACTAAAGTATTTTCATTCTGCCATTTAGGTCACTAAAAATTTTGACCAAAATGGCAGACCGAAAAAACTTTAGTGACCAAAATGGCAGAATGAAAAAACTTTAGTGATGAAAAAAGTTAAAAAAATTATTTTTGACAAAAATGGCAGGCCGAAAAATGTTTAATGATGAAATAAGTTAAAAAACTTGAATTTTGACCAAAGTGGCTAGGCGAAAAAACGTTGATGATCAAAGTGGCTAATAATTCGATTTAATCCCTAGATCTGTTAAATAAAAGTTTGAGTTGTTAGAGATTGGGTCGGATTCTAAGCTCGCGGGTCATAGGGACCCGGTTTGGGATTTTAGTACAAATAGGGGAAAATTAGATATTTTCCCCATGAAAATTCATTTCAGAAGAATCCCCAATCCTTTATCCCCAAATTCTCTCTGTACTTAGGGTTTGTTGATCTTTTCAATTTGCTGAATTGATCTTCTCTTATTCCTTACCTTTTCTAGTTACTGTTCTTGTTTGAAATTCTCAATTGAATTCCACAAGTGTGACATTTGGTATCAGAGCGGCTCGATTCTCAGTAGCAATGGTTCTAACGAGAAACCAGACCGGCAATGCATCTCAGGCAGCGGCGGCGCCTTTACTTCCGACTCCGGACGCTGCAGACGTAAAAAATTCCAGGCGAACATCAGGTCCGAAGGCTAATCGATGTTGAAACTTCGATCATTCGAATCGATGCTCAATTCGATGAGCTACGGAATGCGATGGTTTCAGATGGGCATGAGACTGACCAGAAGCTAATTCAAATCCTAGAAAATTTGGCTAGACTGAATGGTAACGGTCACGAAAAAGTTCCTGTAGGTGATGTTGGTAGGAACTTAGGTAATTCTCCTGTAGCTAGGCAAGTGAGGCCTGAGTATGGAGTAGGTCAAGGTTTCCATCAAAATCTAGGTCCAGGAGCCTTTCCTGAACCTAGATTTGATGAAGGATATGGAGACAGAGGATTATTCAAGCTTCCTAAGCTTGAATTTCCAAAGTTTCTAGGTAGTAATACTAGGGAATGGTTTATACTGGCTTAACAGAATTTTAAACTACATAGGATTCACGATCCTTACAAATTAGACATCGCCTTAGTCTATTTTAGAGGTGAGGCTTGTCTTTGGGGCCACAGTTATATGTCTGAGCATGAAGCTCAGAATTGGCCTCATTTTGTATCTTCCATGTATGCTAGATTTGATACCAAATCTATTACTGGAATTGTGGGTGAATTCACAAAACTGAAGCAAACCACAGATGTCCAGTCATATATGAAGAGTTTTGAAGAGCTTAAATCCATATTTGTTACCACTGGAACTAGAGCTACACCTGATTACTTTGTAGCTCTGTTCTTTAGTGGCTTGAAGGAGGAAATTAGAGGAACTGTGCACATGCACATGCCTACTACACTCTTGGAGGCATTTAGGTTAGCAGTGGAACAAGAGATGTGTCTGGGAAGCACATCCAAAGCTAACTCTAAGTTCTTCACTCCAAGCTCAGTTCAGAAGTATGCACCTGCTGTTACAACTACTTCTTTCTTTAACCAGCTTCTCTATCTCAGGTTTTTTTATAATGAAGCACCCTATAGGACCTAAGCTTGACAGGTTGTGCTCCTTCTTTGAGTAGAATCCTGTGCTCATGGTCCCTGCCAGGAGGTAGACCCTTAGGCACTTCAAACACCTCAGCAAATTCTTCAATGAGATCACTGATGATAGCTAGAATGCCATCATTTGTCCCCTCAATCTGCTGCAAGTAACTAACAGAATCCAACTCTTGTCCTTGCAACTGACTTAGTTGCCCCACCCACACCTCAGAAGCTCCTTGGATGCACTTAGCCAAAGATTTTTCTGAGATTGACTGCAACTGTACCTTGTCTTCCTCACTTTTCATTACCACTTCCACCCATTTTAGGTGAAATTTGATGACCTGGTTAGCATAATCCAAAGTAATTGGACTATGTTTTCCCAACCAATCACCCCCAAGGATCATACCACTCCCTCCCAAGGGAAGAATGTAAAAATCTTGAGTGAAATAATGGTCACCAATCTTCCATCTCACTCCTTTAGCACATTCTCCATGCCACATTTTTTCACCATTACTTAACACAACCATCAAAGGTTTGCCAGGTACAATAGGTATACCCACATGTTTAGCCATCTTGGGATCTAAGAAGCTGTGAGTGCTTCTTGGATCAACCAGGATTGACACAACTTGGTTCCTTCCCAACACTCCAGGAACTCTGAAGATCCTGCATCCACACTCTCCTTCAAAAGCATTAGCTGACAAATGAGCCAACTCATCCACTTCTTCCCCAACTGAGATGCTTTCTTCTCCATTATAGGATTGCAGAATCTGCAGTTCATTATCCCTTTCCTCCTCCACAAGATCACATAAGTAGATCATATTAACCTCTACCAAGGCACACCTGTGTTGATTGACCTTAGATCTGGATATTTCCAGATAAGGATGATGGCAGAAGATGTTCACAAGACAGCTTTTAGTACCCATTTTGGACACTTTGAGTTCAAAGTGATGCCATTTGGGTTGACTAATGCTCCTACTACCTTTCAAGCCCTAATGAATAAGGTTTTTGGACCTTATTTAAAGGACTTTGTTGGTTTTCTTTGATGACATTCTCATTTATAGTCCAAATTTGAACTGTCATGTTCAACATCTTGAGACTGTTTTGAGGGTGCTAAAGGAGAATCAACTTTATGGGAAGCTCAGTAAGTGTTCCTTTGCTCAAACAGAGGTTGAGTATCTGGGACATTTGATCAATGGAGAAGGTGTTAAGGCCGATCCAAGGAAAATTCAAGACATGCTGCAATGGCCAACTCCTAAGACTATTAAACAGGTTAGGGGTTTTCTTGGACTTTTTGGCTACTACAGAAGGTTCATCAAGCAGTATGGAGTTATTAGCAAGCCACTCACAAATCTCCTGAAGAAAAATGGATTTGCTTGGGGTATGGAAGCTGAACAAGCTTTCAAAATTCTCAAGGAAGCCCTCAGTTCTCCTCCAGTCTTGGCTTTGCCAGACTTTTCCAAGAAATTTTTGGTGGAATCAGATGCTGGAATGGGTGCTATTCTAATGCAAGAAGGGAGACCTTTGGCTTTCTATAGCAAGGCTTTGGGTTTTAAATGTCCTGGGCTATCTACTTATGAGAAGGAGCTGATGGCTTTGTCTACAACCATCCTTAAGTGAAGGCACTACTTGGAGGGGCATGCCTTTATTGTTAAAACTGATCACCAAAGTCTCAAATACCTGTTTGAGCATAAAAATGGCACAGCAGCTCAACAGAAGTGGGTGTCTATGCTGTTGGGTTTTGATTTTGTGATTCATTATAGGAAAGTAGTGGAGAATGTTATAGCAGATGCCTTATCTAGAAAAGGTGAGTGCTATGCTATTTCTGTGGTGGTACCTAAGTGGCTGGAAGAAATCAAACTCAGCTATGAGGGTGATTCTTCAGTCCAGGAGATTCTGGCACAACTGATGTTAGGAAAATCAGTTGTTGATTACCAATTGATTGGAGGATTGCTGAAGTATAAGGGGAAGGTTTATGTGGGTGATCAAGGCAGTAGTAGGAAGACCTTGGTTGACTTTATACATGCTTCCAATGTGGGAGGTCATTCAGGAGTTCTTGCCAGCTATAATAGACTGAAAGGAATTTTCTACTGTCCTTGTATGCTGGAACAGATTCAGGACTTAGTCAAGAAATGTGAAATTTGTCAAAGGTGTAAGCATGAACATCTGCCATACCCTGTGTTGCTGCAACCCTTAGAAGTCCCTAGCAAACCCTTCACCAACATCAGTATAGATTTTGTGGAGGTCCTGCCTAGGTCAGAAGGTAAGGATTCTATACTTGTCATAGTTGACAGGTTCACCAAATTTGCACATTTTTTTGCTTTATCCCATCCTTTCACAGCTAAGAAAATAGCTGATGAATTCATGGATAAGGTTTTTAAAATACATGGTCTTCCTGAAAGCATAGTTAGTGATAGGGATAAGGTGTTCACTAGTTTGTTTTGGAAGGAATTGCTCAAGGCTTTGGGAGTAAAGCTGAATATGAGCTCAGCTTATCATCCCCAGTCTGATGGGCAGACTGAAAGGGTGAATCAAAGCTTGGAAATGTACCTCAGATGTGTAACATTCCCTAAGCCTCAGTCTTGGTGCAAATTCTTGTCCCTTGCTGCTTGGTGGTACAACACTTGTGTGCACAGTAGCACCAAGCTATCCCCTTTTGAGGCTCTGTATGGATATAAACCTCAAGGGTTTGGAGAGGGCATTTATGTGGGGGTACATTCAGCATGGAGAAGTGGCTAGGATGGTTGATGAGAGGACCAAACTAAATGCTTTCTTGAAGGGTTAGTTGCTTGTTGCTTCCAACAGAATAAAGCAGCAACAGGACCAACACAAGACTGAGAGGCATTTTGATGTAGGAGATTGGGTGTTTGTGAAGCTTCAACCTTACAAGCAACAGTCTTTGGTGCTTAGGAGTAACCAGAAGTTGTCACCAAAGTTTTTTGGTCCTTTTCAGGTCAACAAAAGAGTTGGTACAGTTGCTTATGAATTGCAACTGCCTCCTACATCCAAAATACATCCTGTTTTCCATGTCAGTCAACTGAAACTGAGGCTGGGAACTGGACAGGTTGCACAACAAGACCTTCCAGAAGTGAATTCTGAAGGTCAACTCTTGGTAGAACCAACTGATGTGTTGGATAGGAGATTGGTGAAGAAAGGAAACAAGGCAGCTGTTCAATGGCTCATCTCTTGGAGCCATCTGCCATAAGAAGATGCTTCTTGGGAGTATGCTGATGACTTCATGAAGAAATGGCCTGGATTTGCTTTGTCAGCTTGAGGACAAGCTGGATTTTAAGAGGGGAGAATTGTTATGTAAAGTCTTTTT
Organism: Vinca minor; assembly: GCA_026122235.1. Classification (NCBI taxonomy): domain Eukaryota; kingdom Viridiplantae; phylum Streptophyta; class Magnoliopsida; order Gentianales; family Apocynaceae; genus Vinca; species Vinca minor. Next base: position 1,957,382 of record JAOCZM010000115.1, on the reverse strand, counting down.
AGTGTGCTTAGAGGGATTTGATCCCTAGATCTGTTAAATAAAAGTTTGAGTTGTTAGAGATTGGGTCGGATTCTAAGCTCGTGGGTCATAGGGACCCGGTTTGGGATTTTAGTATAAATAGGGGAAAATTATGGAAAATCATTTCAGAAGAATCCCCAATCCTTTATCCCCAAATTCTCTCTGTACTTAGGGTTTGTTGATCTTTTCAATTTGCTGAATTGATCTTCACTTCTTCCTTACCTTTTCTAGTTACTGTTCTTGCCTTTTCTAGTTACTGTTCTTGTTTGAAATTCTCAATTGAATTCCACAAGTGTAACATCTGACTCAAGCTTTAAATTTGGGTATTCATCATCTGATTGTGGAACTAGATGCTAAAATTTTGGTAAACTTCATTAATGATCCTTTACTGGCACCCTTTCTCTAATCTTATTATGGATTGCAGGCTACTATTAGAGCACTTCCTAGGAATTGAAGTTAAGTATATTTTCAGGGAAGCAAACAAATATACGGACACATTAGTAAAATTTTGAGGATCTTCACCATCGTGCCTTTTTTTTTTATTATATCAACTACTTCTACTTTTGTATACCAATTACTGGCATTGAACGCCCAAGAGGCTAGCTATATTAGGCATGTTTGTAACCTTTTGAAAAAAGATCGGGGTCTTTTCGGTTTTGATTAAAACTCTATGAATGAATCTACTCTTTATGGAAAAAAAAACATTATAAATTCTTTTTTGTTGAATATTTCATTATTGAATTATATAAAGATCATGGCCGTGTAAATGGAACACGAGGCTTGAGACAAAATGTTATTGGAGGCTTATATTGGAAAATTATTTTAAGGATTTTTTTTTTCCTTGATTTTTCGACTGCAAAATTACTTATTAAAGTTTTATATTCAAGATTTTCTAATAAATTATTTTTAATAGATAATATACCTAATCCATTTAATCAATATTGTGACATAGTTCATCTTAAATAAGATTTTATTAAATTTAGTTTTGAAAAAATTCTTTCAGTAGAAGCAGTTGTCACATGTATGATTAATACAATTCTATAAATAATACAAGCATTTGGAAAAGAATGTGGAATTTTATTATAATTTAGTACCTCAATTAGAGTATTAATTTCTACCTTAAGAGTTTTTTTAAACACTTTTAATTCTGAAAATAAATCAAATCCACCAACATCTTAAAAATTCAACTCTTTTTTTATATATCCACTTTCATATTTTCTATTAGACATAATTATAATTTCCACTAAAATGTTCAATCAAATAAAAAATACAATGAAAAAAATAATAAATCAATAACAAATACAAACAACACAGAAATATAGTAACTGATATTGAAATTAATTAAAAATATAAATTCAAATGAAAAAGATTAAAGAGATAGAAACTAGAAAGATGGAACCTGTAATTTATATAGCCAAAATATTGAAGAATGTGATTTGATTGGGAATTGCGAGGGATTTGAGAGGTAATGAAGTTGTAGTGTCTCTCACTCAGTATGACAGGCAGACTACGTGTATCAGAATCAAGAGAGATCTATCATTTTTTCTTTTATTTGTTTACCAGAATGACTTCAGAAATTTGTTTAGGATGAGCGTAGAGTAAGAAGAATAAAAGACACCAAATTTTTAGGGATGACAATGATGAAAGATAGAAAGCCTCAATGGGTTAGGCTAGGTCTGTGTTTAGTGGGCAATGGTGATGTGCAATTATATGGGGTCTCTAATTTATTTATTTATTTTGTTTGAAGGGAAGTTTTGGTATTAAAAAATTGGGGGCCTTTATTTTGTGGGGTCAAAAGGAATGGGCAAATTCGCAAAAATGGTCATACAACAATTTATCACTGGCAACTTAGGTCCTTTTTCTCTTTTTTTTTAAATTTTTAGATCACACAACAATTTATGACTTGCAACATAGGTCCTTCCGTCACTTTTTCCGTCAGTAAACGGTTAGTCAACTTTTGAATAAGGCATTTTTGGTAATTCACTAAAACCGACACCTCCACCAACACCGCCACCTCCGGCACCATGACCGCCGCCACAGTAGCAAAAAATTCAAGAACACCAAATCATCTTCTAACCCAAAAATCCGCTTCTACATAGAGCCAATCGGAAATCCGAGCACATATTCTTACTCACGGTGAAGAGACGAATCAGAGTGTAAATTTTGAGCATCAAATTCTTCAAGAATCATCCAAAAAAGCCTAAAACTAATGAACATCAAATCTGCCAGAAAATTTTGCCCAGAAATCGAAATTTTTCCAAAAAAAAAGCCCAATCACTACGGACCATTTCACCAAAATCAAATCATATACACTTGTTCACAATTAAAAGACGAAGCTATTGGTAAAGTTTGAGCTTCAAACTCATCACGAATCATCCAGAAATCGCAAAAGAATAATGAAAAAAAATTCTGCCAGAAAATTTTGCATAGAAACCGAAATTTTTCAAAAACAAAGCCCAATCACTACGGACCATTTCACCAAAATCAAATCATATACACTTGTTCACAATTAAAAGACGAAGCTATTGGTAAAGTTTGAGCTTCAAACTCTTTACGAATCATCCGTAAATTGCAAAGAGTAATGAAAATTTTCGCGAAAATTTTCTGGCAGAAAATTTGTTCGTTACTCTTTTGCGATTTCTGGATGATTCGTGATGATTTTGAAGCTCAAACTTTACCAATAGCTTCGTCTTTTAATTGTGAACAAGTGTATATGATTTGATTTTGGTGAAATGGTCCGTAGTGATTGGACTTTTTTTTTGAAAAATTTCGGTTCTTGAATTTTTGGGTTTGAAGATGATATGGTGTTCTTGAATTTTTTGCTACTGTGGCGGCGGCGGCGGTCATGGTGCCGGAGGTGGTGGTGGTGGAGGTGTTGGTTTTAGTGAATTACCAAAAATGCCCTTATTCAAAAGTTGACTAACTGTTGACTGACGGAAAAAGTGACGGAAGGACCTATGTTGCAAGTCATAAATTGTTGTGTGATCTAAAAATTAAAAAAAAAGAGAAAAAAGGACCTAAGCTGCCAGTGGTAAATTGTTGTATGACTATTTTTGCGAATTTGCCAAAAGAAGGAATGACATAAGTTGTCTCGTGGTTGACATAACTCTGATAAAGATCTTGAATAAATTTTATCTTTAGTTAAATTGATTTTGAAAGAAACGTTAGATCTTAGTAACCTTATCTATTTTGTATTTTCTTTGTCTATTACATACTACCAAAAAAATCAACCTCTCTAATGGATAATGTCATAAGGATGAAGAAGAGTTGGGCGAGGAAGGAAATTAAATCGAAAAGCCAAATTTAGATGTCTGAAAACCTTTAGGGGACAAAACATTAACTATTTAATTCATTGTGCTTAATACCTCCTTTTAAGCCCTAGTTTTATTGCAAACGCACAACCGGACTTAAAAAGAGAAAAAAAAAGCCCTAGTTTATCAATAAGGCAAGAAAAATAAAATAAAATAAAATAAAAGTGGGTCAAATGCCAGCCCATATTTAATCTTATGTAAAAATCATTAGTACACAAAATGTTAACGTCAAATGCCAGCCCATATTTAGAGAAAACTGCTATTTATAACATATATCTATTTACGTGCCACCCTTAATGACACTATCTTTTTATTAGGCTATTTATAGCGCTATCTTTTTACAGGCCACTATAAGTGTCCAATTAGTAAATCCGGTGAGGATTCAGGCCAAATTCCCCTCACGTGCCGGCCACGTGAGGGGCATTTTTGTCCCCAAAAATTTGGGCAAAAGAGAAAACTGCTATTTGTAACATATATCTATTTACGGGCCACCATTAATGTCCTCATCTTTTTATTAGGCTATTTATAGCACCATCTTTTTACGGGCCACTATAAGTGTCCAATTAGAATATTCGGTGACGATTCAGACCAAATTCCCTTCACATGAGGGGCATTTTTGTCCCAAAATATTTGGGCGACCACAACCCATCTTGCCCAGTTCCTTTCTCCGGCCACCACCGATCTCAACTTCTCAATCAAAACCCATATTCTCTGATCTCATCCTTAACCTCTTAATCAAAACACATCTCAATAAAAACTCATCTTCTCCAATTCAACACCAATTCATTAGATCAAATGAGAGATTTACTGCAAATTGATAAATGAATCCCCCCAAAGATATTACCACAGCCGACTCATGGATTGGGGCATTTTTGTCACAAAAAATTTGGGCGACCACAACCCATCTTGCCCAGCTCCTTTCTCCGGCCACCGCCGATCTCGGCTTCTCAATCAAAACCCATCTTCTCCAATTTCATCCTCAACTTCTCAATCAAAACCATACCTTAAGGATTGGAGTCGAATATCCATCTTCTCCGCCGACCTTTTGGACACGAATCTAACAATTTTTCAATCTTGCCCAGCTCATTTCTCCGGCCACCGCCGATCTCGGCTTCTCAATCAAAACCCATCTTCTCCGATTTCATCCTCAACTTCTCAATCAAAACCATGCCTTAAGGATTGGACTCGAATATCCATCTTCTCCGCCGACCTTTTGGACACGACCACAACCCTAAACCCTAAAAACCTAAACCACCCTAAACCCTAAACCTTTTTCTGCTTAACACCATAAGAAGATCATCCCAAGAACTTCTCCGGTCATCCCTATTCGTCATCTCATTTTCTTCTGCCAAAAACAGACTCCTCGAATTTCGGCGAACTTGCCGGCTTTTTATGTTTTGTAGTCCATTTCTGCCGAAAACTTAACAAGCTCGGAACTCTCTGATTCACAAAGGTAAAAAATATCCCTCACGTATATCACGAGTGAACCTCACGTGAGGGGAATTTGGTCTGAATCGTCACCGAATTCACTAATTGGACACTTATAGTGGCCCGTAAAAAGATGGTGCTATAAATAGCCTAATAAAAAGATGAGGACATTAATGGTGGCCCGTAAATAGATATATGTTACAAATAGCAGTTTTCTCTTTGGCCCAAATTTTTGGGGAAAAAAATGCCCCTCACGTGGCCAGCACGTGAGGGGAATTTGGCCTGAATCCTCACCGGATTCACTAATTGGACACTTATAGTGGCCCGTAAAAAGATAGTGTCATTAAAGATGGCACGTAAATAGATATATGTTACAAATAGCAGTTTTCTCCCCATATTTAAGAATCACACCTTCGAATATTAAAAACTCTTTTACTTTCTCTCTCACACAGACACACACTAACACTAATCCTTTCTTCAGTTTCATCATATCATCCAAGATTCGTTTTCTTACGCGACGTGACGCATCGACCTCGACCTCGCCCTCGACGTATTCTGATTTCTCCTCCTCTTTCCAAAACACAAAATATAATAGCTAAAAATTAAGGATAAATGAAAAAACAAATTAAATCTTCAATTCTATTTTTGTGTACCCTCTCCTATTTTATTTGTGAGGTCTATCTCACATGAGATATAACTAGGACTGTCAAAACGAGTGGGTATGTCCGTCCGCCCCGCCCCGTTTCGTCATGGGCATGTCTTAAATGGGGATGGGCGGGCATGCCCCACTTTTTTAACGGGCCATTAAAAGGGATGCCCATACGCTCCCGCCGAATACCCGTGGACAAATGGGAATGCCCTGCGACCCTTTTATTAAAAAATAGATCAAATCCGAAAAAATCAACAAAATGCAGTTCTTTCCCATTCACTTACAATTTACAGTCCTCTAGAGGGGAAATAAAATTCCAAAATAGTTCAAGAACAATCAAATCAAATTCTACAATATCCAAAATAGTTATAAAAAAAAGTAATCAAATCAAAGTCCACAATTTAAAGAATAATTCAAGATCAACTGTCCAAAATTAAGAAACATGCTGAAGTCAAAGCAACAAAAAAAAAAAGATATTGTATCTTTAATATCCTTCATATATTGATCTAGATATTGAACACTAGAAGTATTATTTTAATTCACTTTAAATAATGTTGATTCCTCCTCATCATCTTCACATATAAAGCACACGCACCTTAAGAAGTTAAAACATTATAAATGGTAAATGATAAATGATAAATGATAAATGATAAATGATAAGTTAGAATATAATTTAGTTAACTTCGAAGATGAAATCGTGAATCCAATTGCGTACACATATTTGATCTTGTACATTTCTAGGAAGAACATAACTCCTATATTTGATAAGAATGAGTACATGAAGATAATGGAGATATATGACTCTTCTTCAGTTTTGAGAAGACTGAAGAGCCTTATTAATCCCTATAAAAAATTAATAAAAAACAAAACAAAGCGGGCATGCCCGGTTGCAACCCGCCCATACCCTTATGCCCGTTACCCGCACGGGTATGCCCGTTGATACCCGCATTTAAATGGGTATGGAATTCATAACCCCATACCCGCCCATTAATCTCATGGGGCGGGTATGCCCGTGGGCATATGCCCATTTTGACAGCTCTAGATATAACCATGAACCTAAATATTTATTATCATTTCGTGATATCTATTTTGTTATAGTGAGTTCGGTTACTAATTAAACAGGTGATCATGAGTGCGGTTAGACTCATGAGTTGCTCCTACGAGCACGAGGTCTGACATTTATGGTATTAGAACACGATACCAGGAAGGCTTGTAGGAATTGAATGCTACACCTTACATGGTGATATTTTTTTGTTAAGTGAGATTCACTTCTAGAATACACATGAGATATATTTAAAAGGTTTGACTGATATATAAGTATGCGTCTAAACATTCACTATCGTTGAGGCATATCCATTTTATCATAGTGAGTTTGGTTGTCAAGTAGGTGGTCGTGTGTTTTTAGACACATGAGTCGTGTTCCCGACCCGCAGGCACAACCTGGCAATATTAATATCTAGTTGTTAAATACTAATATTTTAAAAAAAAAATTAAAAACCTAAAATAATGTTGAAATCCTGGATGAAAGTTGATGAAGAACCTTGATGACAAGTATCAAAGATTCGACATAAAAGGCTTAAGTTCAGATCTTTCTCTAACTTGAACTAGTTTCGAGGGGAATATACTCAACACAATTCTAAAGTAGGCTAAGCATCAATGGAGGCTGAAACAACACAACAAGCGAAACTAACTTGTTGATACAGTAACTTAATAAATGAATGAAGTTCTAAAAGAAGTTCAATTCATGAGGATCTAGGGAATAACCTTACCAAACAAGATATATCTAACGTAATTACAATTATGGCCGAAACCCCTCTTAAATAGAGTAGGATTTCGGCTAACAAGCCTAACAAATAAGAGTCCTTGAAGAATTAGGACTCTACAACTACTAGATAAAATAACCTCTTAACCATTTTCTAACCATATGGACAACATGACCTTTATTATAGCAAGCACTACTAGATAATGTGGCTATACACTTCTAATTAAATAATAAATAAAGCTGAAAACTAATTAAAGTCTAGAATATCTACACTTTGTAAACTTAAGAGGTTGACTTGGATATCATCTTCTAGTTGAAGTTTAGCTTCCTCTTTAGTCTTTATGTCTCAGATAATGATGTAATAAGTTGGTTCACATTCCTTGTCATTAGCCGTGTCATTGGTCCTTGTAGATTGGTTAAGGGATCCTTTGAGTAGGGCAGCCCCTTGGATGGTCCCGCATCATCCACTCCCCTATGAAAAACATGATTCGTCCTCGAATCATCATCATCATCAACCTAATCTGTATCAAAATCAAAAGGGGACAAGTCAGAAACATTAAACGTAGAATGTACACCATGCTCACACATTTCAAATCTATCTTGTATGCATTATCATTGATATTAGCAAAAACTTGAAAAGGGCCATCGCCTCTTGGATACAAGTTACTCTTTCTTTCATTATGAAATCGGTCTTTCATAAGGTGTAACCAAACCCAATCACCAACATCAAAGGATATTCTCTTGCGGCCTTTATTGGCATATTTGGCAAATTGCTAATTCCTATTTGTAATATTCTCGACTACTTGTTGATGAATTCTTTGTATATAATCTGCCCTAGAATCACCTTCTACATTATAATATTCATCAACAGGTAAAGGAATTAGATCCAAAGAGGTTTAGAGGTTAAAGCCATAAACAACTTCAAAAGGAGAATTATTTGTAGTAGAATGCAAAGTCCTATTGTAAGCAAATTCAGCAATAGGTAAACAATCTTCCCAGCTTTTTAAGATTTTTTGAATTAGAGCTCTAAGTAGTACCCCTAAAGTCCTATTTGTTACCTCGGTTTGGCCATCCGTTTGTGGGTGACTTGATGTAGAAAACAACAATTTAGTCCCCAACTTACTCCATAAAGTCTTCCAAAATTAACTTAGGAACTATACATCCCTATCACTCACAATGATTTTCGGAATCCCATGGAGCCGAACCATTTCTTTTAAAAACAAATCTGCAACATTACTTGCATAATTTGTTTTCCTGCAAGGAATAAAGTGAGCCATTTCAGAAAAACGATCTACAACAACCATTATACTATCCATACATCTCGGCAGTCCAAGAATAAAGTCCATGGATATGTCAATCCAAGGTGAAGATGTAATAGGTAAAGTCATGTATTATCCGTGAGCTTTTCTTGTACTTTTAGCATGTTTACACTTAAAACAAAGTTCACATATTCTCCTAACATCTCTTTTCATCTTAGGCCAATGAAAGTGTTCTTGTAATATGTCTAAAGTTTTTACAACACCAAAATGACCCATTAATCCGCCACAATGTGCTTCCCTAACAATTAAATCTCGAATAGAACAAGATGGAATGCACAATCTATTGCCTTTAAATAAGAAATCTTCAAACCTATAATTTTTATTTTTGAGAACAAACGTTAGTACAACTCCCATTATCAATAATTAATAAACAAAGCTTGCCTTTAACGTTGCACTTAGTTTGGAATAGGTTGCTTCATTGTTGATTAACATCATCCAATGGTTGTGAATGAAGAAGCTTCATCGTAACCAATAGTTGATTTCCATCTTCCGGATGTTGTTCAAAAGTTTCGGTTTCCTCCTCCAAATCAGCCCCTCGGTTTCTTCATCACTAACCCACGTTCCATCATCCAACATGATCATAGTACTCTTGTTTGGGCAGTCCCTAGCAAAGTGCCCTTTGCCTCTACATTTAAAACATTACCTAGCAAGATTAGGAGTAGAATTTACCCTCGAATTTGATGAACCGGTTGTGACTGATGAATTGGTTGCCCCTATTGAAGACGTGGCTGATTTTGTCACACTTTGCACCTTTTTTCCCTTATTTTGGCTCGGTAAAACAGTAGAAAAAGTTTGGGGCTGATTCGGCTTTTTCCAAGATTGAACATTTGCCAAGTTAGTCCTTGAACTCTTTTCTTTTTGCTGCCTTTAGACTTGCTCTGCATAGTACAACATAGAGGTAATATTATCAAGATTAGCACGTTCTACCTTTGATCTAATTTTGTCATTTAGACCAGCCAAGAACCGCGCCATTGTTGCCTCTTCACCCTCTTGAATATCTGCTCTATTCATCGCAATTTCCATCTCTTTGTAGTACTCATCAACCAAATTAGCTCCTTGCTTCAATCTTTGTATGCGGTTGTAAAGTTCCCTTATATAATTTTGGGGAACAAAACGACGCTTCATAACCGCTTTCATCTCATCCCAACTATCAACTTGTCTTTGACCGACTCTTCCTATTGTCTCGGCCTCTTTATCCCACCATATGGATGCATAATCACAGAACTTCATGGCTGCCAATTTGACTTTCTTTTCCTCGGAATAATTGTGCACGGAAAAAACATGGTTAACTTTACGAATCCAATCTAAAATAATCCGGGATCGTTGTACCTTGGAAAGAAGGAATTTTGGTCTTGATTGCACCAAGATTATTGTCATACCTTTGGATTTGGTCCCCTCTTCTCGGCTAAAAAATCTGATTATTCATTACCCGATTTTGTTGCCTAACTCTCGGCCTTTGATTATCCCTTGGCTGCTCAATTGCATCAAGTGATTCTTCATCACTCTCGGCATTGTTGGTATCAACATCATTACCTCTTTGATTCGAAACTCGAATAAGTTTCATCTCTTCAGCCATCTCATCCATCATTTGTTGCATTCAGATCATCATTTGTTGCATCGCCTCTTTAAAAAGCTTGTCTTCCTCGAAGACTTCGGATTGCTTGGATGAATTTCCCTAATGAGACATGTTATACTTTCAAGAAACACACAAACTGTTAGATAGAAAAAAAATCACTCTTTATTCCAGCAATTCTCGTAAAAGAACATTAAATGTAGATGAAGTAAAGGTTCCTAACTTGTTGCGTTGAGATAAAGATGAAAAATGAAAGAAATCCTATTTTGACCTACACGAAAAAGGTAAAGAAAGAATAAAAGAGTAATCTTGAAATCCTAACACATTCTTTACGTTCTTGATTCTTGTTTCTTGACTTCTTTTTCTTTCTTTTCTTTTAGAGTTACCCTTTTCTTTGCCGAATGTTATCAAGAATTCAGGCTTGAAGGCTCTACAATCCTTGATATATGGGAATGTGCACGGCAAAACAAGAAATAAGGGATGAACAAAAACCAATTATTGAAATGAGTATTAAAGTACTATGAATCAAGAAGTTTTCTTTTAAATTGCTCACTTGTGTCTAATACTCTCGGCTGAAATTCTTTTTTTTTTTTTTTTGTCAATTCTAGCAAACAAGAAAAATTTAAAGAAAGCGATAAAGATACACCAAGAGAGAGATAAACTTTTTTTTTTCAGATACCACTTGATGAAGAACCTTGATAACAAGTATCAAAGATTCGACACAAAAGGCTTAAGTTCGGGTCTTTCTCTAATTGGAACTAGTTTCGAGGGGAATATACTCAGCCGCAACTCTAAAGTAGGCTAAGTATCGATGGAGGCTGAAACACCACAACAAGCGAAACTAACTTGTTGATACAATAACTCAATAAATGAATGAAGTTCTAAAAGAAGTTCAATTCACGAGGATCTAAGGTATAACCTTACCAAATAGCATATATCTAACGTAATTACAATGGTGGCCGAAATCCTTCTTAAATAGAATAGGTTTTCGCTAACAAGCCTAACAAATAAGAGTCATTGAAGAATTAGGACTCTACAACTACTAGATAACTAACCACTTAACCATTATCTAAACACATGGACAACATGTCCTTTATTATAGCAAGCACTACTAGATAATGCGGCTATACACGTCTAATTAAATAATAAATAAAGGTGAAAACTAATTAAAGTCTAAAATAGACATTAATTTACAGATTACTAAAATGCCCTTCTTAGCTACTTTGCTTGATAGGGTCGAATTGTACACTTTGTAAACTTAAGAGGTTGAGTTGGATATCATCTTCTAGTTGAAGTTTAGCTTCCTTTTTAATCTTTATGTCGCGGATCAATGGTGTAATAAGTTGGTTGACATTCCTTATCCTTAGCCGTGTCATTGGTCCTTGTAGCTTGATTAAGGGATCCTTTGATTAGGGCAACTCCTTTGATGGTTCCTCATCAAAAGTACCGATCGATCTTCTGTAACTCTCTCTTTAACAATCTACTATACTAAATTAGGAATATTTATAAAAAAAGTGTTAGAGAGAATTTAGAGTCTAATGTACTTGGCAAATAAACACCTAAATTCTAATGTTTGACATTTGACTATTTCTAAAAATGAGACAGAATATTATCACACCGAATTCTGTGTTAGTTGCATTTCTAAATATATCATGTTTACACTTATGATTTCATCTTTTTTAATTTATTATATATAAATAAAAATTTGTGTATGGTAGTCACTGACACAGATAATCCAATCTGGAATATGAGACAAAAAAAAATCGATCACTTCTTTGATATGGACCATGGTTTATTAGATCATATGGTCTATATTTTTCCATATCGAAAGAGAAAATATTTTTCTCTTAATATAGGCAAATTTGAATAACATGATTTATTGTACCATTAATTAATATAAAACTTTTCCCAAAAAATAAGAAAGAATATCAAAATCAGTCTAAATTAGTCAGGCCTGTTAGGCTTGAACACTTGATAGTGAAGACAAAAAAATATATATTTCTCTCTCTATCTCTAGAAGGAAAACCGAGTATAAACATATTCTTGAGAACTAGGATTATTTCATTTCTTAATTCTACTTAGAACCCTTTATTCTTTGTTATAAAAAAAAATAAAAATAAAATAGAACCCTTTATTCTTTTTTGGCATCCGAATCTCTCTATGTTCTAAGACAAATTATTAAACGGCCTTTCCCTATTTTAACCCCCTTGCCTTTGGTCCCCCTCCCCTTCAAAAAGGTTGAGAAATTTCTCTAAGTCAATCAAGCTTTTCTTTCTTTACAGAGAAAAAAAAAGTATAATTAAAAGAAGAAAAAGATGATGAAAAACCATAACGATAATAGTAATTTCAGTGAGAAAATGCAGAGAACTCAAGGGTATATTGAAGCTTTAGAAGTAGAACGTCAAAAGATTCAAGTTTTCCAACGTGAACTCCCTCTTTGTCTCGAGCTTGTCACTCAAGGTACCCTCTTGTTCAAATTCGGTGTGAAACAGTGTTCTGTGGGCACGTGTAGAAGCTGTTCATTCCGTGAAGAACCACCAACGTCCTTCAAGGTGAAAAGCTATTGAAGAAGAACTATGATGTCCGTACGTGCAGACACGACACTCGTTCCACATCAGATTCAAATTCCTTAATTTTACATTCTGATTTTCATGTTCCTGATTTTTTTAAAGTTTTTTGATGTGGGGTTTGAATTTTATTTTATTTTTTATTTTTTTGGTATTCAGCTATTGAAGCATGCAAGCAGCAATTACCAGGGGAAAATGAGAATAATTATCAGGGTCAATCTGAATGTTCTGAGCAGACATCAACTGAAGGGCCAATTTTGGAAGAATTTATTCCTTTAAAGAGGACTTCAACATCTTCTGATAAAGAAGAACAATCTCAAAAAACCAAGAGTAAAAGTAAGGATAATAGCAAGAACAATGAGAAAGGTTTATCAAAAAAATCTGATTGGCTTAGATCTGTTCAGTTATGGAATCAAACTCCAGATCCAACATCAAAAGAGGTACCCTTTTCAAAATTATCAATCATTTTCAATTTTTGGCATCTGAGTTTTTTTTTCTTTAAATTTTTATTATTATCGCAGTAGGGTGCCGTGTCAGACTATTTTTCGTATTAGAAATGTTAAGTCAACCGCGTTACATCTGGGTTTTTGATAATTTGGATAAAGGTTGAATCTTTTCTATATTTTTTATTTATAGGAATCAGCAAAGAAGGTTAAAGTTAGAGAGGTGAAGAGAGATGGAAATGGTGGAGCTTTTCATCTATTTCAGAAAGAGAAGAGTAATAATGGTGGGACTACTAGTGCCGATGCAGCTGTAACACCGCCAACCAGGCCTGCGGCTGCTGCTAGTTCGACGGCAGAGACAGGTGGCAGAAATGGTGGTGGTGGTGGTGGGTGCAAGAAGGAAGAGAAGGAGAAAGAAGGGAATTCATCAAGAAAGACAAGGAGATGTTGGTCACCTGTATTGCATAAGAGGTTCTTGATGGCACTTCAACAACTTGGTGGTTCACATGGTATGTATGCATTAATTAAAAAAAATTAAATTTAGGTGGAACACAAATAATTCTATTTTCCTTTTTTCTCCTCGAATTAATTGAGTATAGAAATTGTCTAATTTTGATTTGCAGTTGCTACACCAAAACAAATTAGGGAGTTAATGAAGGTAGATGACCTTACTAATGATGAAGTCAAAAGTCATTTGCAGGTTTGTTTTTCTCCTCTAGGTGTTGTCACATTTCCAATGTTATTAGATTGTCCCTATATTAATTTAGGGTGGAAATCGTCTGTCCCCATATATGTTTATATATGTATCTATCACTCAAAATTTATCATGGAGATATTTTTTTTAGTTATACATGCACGAGGTGAATTGTGATTAGTTAAGTAAAGAAATTGGAACATACACGGGGATAGACGATTTTGTGCCATTAATTTATACATATACAATTTGTTTCCGGGTTCATGCGCCTATCTGGATAGTATTCTGTTTCAAATTTATACACGCACCAAAGAATTTAACTTCTACAATATTCATGTTAAAAATTTCAAATGCAAGCTCCATCTTACCCGTTGAATTGTACCACGTAACGCTTCCATATTTCTGGGGTAGAAAAACGTTACTGTATTCCGAAAGGGAAGTTGGAGCTACTAGCATCTCTTTATTTTTGGAAAGAAATTATTTCAAATTTTCAGAAAAGGATATTGTTTCGTGTTTTAACAAGAAAATTGGCTACTTAGTAGGAATGACAATGGGGCCGGGTGGGGTGGATACCATGATCTCCAGCCTTACTCCCGTCTTTTTCATCGTATCACCATCCCCGACCCAACCCCATCACTAGGGATGGATGGGCATCCCATCCCCAACCCACCCCCAACTGGGGAAAAGCACGGAATATTTTTCCCAAATTCCCACTTTCGTCCTAGTGGAGGCTCTACCTCGACTATAAAAAAATAGTTAATTTTTAACAAAAATCCCCAACAAGAACTTTGAAAAAAATGATATAGATGTCTCGAAAAGAATTTGATTCACGCAATCTTCTCCAAATTAGATGTCTATTTTATTTTTTTAGGTATTTATGCCCTTTCTATTTAGTATTTTAGACGGGTCATACGAGGCAGGTCGGGGCGGGATGGGGATGAGATATTATTTCACCTACCTCCGGTCCCGAATTCATCTCCAACCCCATCCCCACAATCAATTGAAACAGGGGAATCCCAACTCAACTGGATTGGGTCGGTCCTGATCTCCAATTCACCTGTCCCCATTGCCATCCCTACTACCTCGTACTATAATGTAAGAATCTACAACTTGCAGTATGTTTATTGTACGCTACCTTCGTCCATATCCTTCAATATACCATTTTGCAAGACTGGTTAGATTGGATTGAATTTTTTTCTGTCTTTGTGTTTTGTAAAAGTTGCGCAAATTCTTTGCGAAAGAAGGAACGCAGATTTTAAATATAAAATCTTGTGATTCCCTAACATAATACTATTCAAGTACATTTGTGATTTGAATTTTGGATTCCGATACAATGTTCTTGTGATTGTATGCATGGCCTAAATGTCCCGTATGATTATTTTGATTACAGAAATATCGTTTGCATAGTAGAAGGCCGAATTCATCAATTCACAACAATAACAACCAACAAGCGCCACAATTTGTGGTGGTCGGAGGAATATGGGTGCCACCAGTAGACTATGCTTCAATAGCCACAACTACGATCACTGGTTCAGGGGATCAAGCATCCGGAGGAGCAAATTCGAATAGAATCTATGCTCCAATTGCTACATTAGCATCTCCCCTTCAAGATCCATCTGTCTATAATAAACACAATAAGCGATCGCACTCCGATGACCATCATTCTCCGACAACCTCGTCCTCCACGGACACAACCACAACCTCGCCAACGTATGGATGTTAATCTTGATCGTGTTTAACATTTTGTAGAAAGTTTTGTAACAAAATTCCTCATGTAATCTTCCTTTATAAAATGATATACAGGAAAATTATAGAATTATTGTTTTTGTGTGATTTTCTAATCTTGTTTGACATTTGTTGTATTTGATTTTTTTGTTTCTAAGGTGTTTTTTTTTTAGGATCTTGGTTACCTTGAAAGTGATAGTAAATTGAATAATTAAGAATGTAGTAAATTGAATAATTAAGAATGTATTTTACAATTTTCAACCCACATGCTAGGAGGTTTGAATGAACGAATTTAAATTAATTAATCAAAGACTTTGGATTAGTCAATTGTTTTTTACTCAAGTCATATTAAAACTTCTATTATTACCACTTTAGGCGCAAATTTATTGTGTTGGTTTATATGACCACTATTCTGCTTCGTCGAAAAAGATACAGTGTTGAACGACTCCAAATTCAGCACCTGCTGAACACGTTTGGAGTCGTTGGATAGAGATCATTTGTATCAAGTGGTTGTAAGGCATCCGCATGTTTGTTGGGCTCTCCACACCCAATCCAATCCCTCAAAACTGTTTACCTAAAAGATTTTCCACCTCAATCAAGATTTTATCCTTTATTTTCAGATCATGATAATCTTACCTAAAATTTATCCCAGATTCTGTAATTTTCTCCGTCTAAAATTGAAATTTTTTTTCAAATTCCTTCATATTCTCCATCTCAGATTGGGATTTTTTTTCCTTTCAAATTCCTTAATTTTCTCCACCGAAGATGATGAAAATATTATTGCAAATTTCATCAAAATAAAAGAGATTTTTTTTTCTTCTTGAAGACAAAGGAAGCAAAAAAAGTTTTTGTGATTCTGAACTTGTAAATCAATTCATTCCAATTGTATAATCTTAATTATAATATTTTAAATTGTAGACTGGTTACAAATATTATGAATTGTCTTATAGCTATTATATGCAAAGCTAATAGCTATTATGAATTTGTCTTATAGCATATGTCATGTAAATAGCTATTATGAATTTGTTTTATATCTATTACTGTTCTTAGATTGTTTCGAACTTGAATTTAAAGGGAGCTTATGATGATAATATCAATCATCTTAGCGGATTTATGAGATTCTGAATATGTGATCTCATTGTTAAGATACACTCTTACAGTTGTTAGAAAAACATCTAACATCTTTTAGGACATACTATCTACCACGATTCTCACCATCTACCATAACCATAACAAAAACTTACCAATAGAAAATGAATAATAAACAGTGATGGATGAAGGTTAAAATAGACAGTAATGGAGTTCGGTTATGGATTAATGGAGAGTTAGGGTTGAAGTCGTTGGATTACAGTACAGTTATGGAAGATGGTGAGAATCGTGGTAGCTGGTTTCAAAAGTTATCAAAAAATATTTGTGTGGCTGATTGAGAAGAAAGAGGAAGAAGATGAACATATCCATTATTTTGGGGGGCTGATTGAGAAGAAAGAGGAAAAAGATGAATTTGGGGTGGCTGATTGAGAAGAAAGAGGAAATTCAAGATTGAGAAGAAAGAGGAAGAAGATGAATTTGAGGCGTCTGTTTTCTCTGCATTGTTTGGATCCAGTGTGGTAGCCCTAAAAGTGGCCATTAAAAGCTCCGCATTTTCTGACCAATAGATGTAAGATATTTTCATCTAATGGATGGTATGTAGTTTTGTAGGTGCTGAATAATAGGGTGTTCAACACCCTAGCCGAGTCGCTTCTTCGTCAATCAATATTCTAATCGAATCCTCCTGTGAATCTAGGAAAAGAACAACTGAAGCTAAAATGATGTTTTCATGTTAAATGGTCTTAGTTTAGTTGGTAACACATGCGATTATTTAGAATCAACCAATTTAATATTGTCAGTTTGAGACACGTTAAGAGTTACATAATTGGAGAATTTTCTGCAAGCAGGTCTTAATGTTTATTCAATTCAAAACGGATTAATTAGGTAAAATGACTTGGATATCGTTGGAAAAGATTAAAAAAATGATGCGATGATTAATTATTCTACTCTTATTTATTCATTTGAAAAAATGATAACAATTGGCAATTCCTTGAACGAAAAGACATATTTGCACAACATCGGTGAGCAGATCTTGCTTAAGATTTACCGTCGGTGGCGGTGGACATATCTCATGATTCTTAATTGCAACCCAAGGAAAATCCTTTACACAAAACTACGGATATTTTATTTATTTATTTTTTCTTTTAAGTGATGAGGCTTCGACTCTAATCTCTTAAATTGTGATCCAAACACTTGACTATTAGATTACGAGTCGATTATGGTGTGTGATGCTTCTTTTTACGCACCTGCAAATAGTGGCGGAGCCAGGATTTGAATTTATTGGGGGTCGAACTAAAATTTATTTACAATGTATGACAGTATATTTAAAGTAGAAAGATATATTTTACTAAAAGATTTGAAGTTAAAATGAAACTTATCTTGAAAAAAAAATGCATAAACTAAGGAAGAAAAATGACAAAAATAAATATAGAAAAAAACGTCTAATATGCAGAGGTTAATGTTACAGTTCACACCAATTATAAATTATTATTATTATAATGAGAAAGTTATAAAAAAAAATTATTATTTATTTAATTAAAGGTATATTTTAAAAAAAAAAATTATTTATTTGAAGTCCTATTAATTTGAATATATTAAGTAATCAAATGACATATTTCTACTGTCCAAATTACACTATTAAAGCACTAAAAAAATGGTCACAAATTACGCTATTACAACACTAAAGATCATGCCCAAATTACAATATTACAGAACAATGAGCATTCCATGAATAAAATAGACAATTGAATGAATGGAAGACGGAGATTTTTTGAGGATGGAAGAATTATGCAAGCTACCACCGAGAAAATACATTCATTCTAAGAAAATGAATATTAATTTCGAAATAAACTAAAATAGAAAATATAAATTCATTTTGAGACAAAGAGAGTACTATTATGAAATTTCAAAATTTTGAGAAAGACCAAAACATTTTATATTTTAAGGACTTAATTATACAAAAAAATATTTCTAGTACTAAAATGCAATTGTCAAAAAATTTGGCCCCTCCTGCCTCCATGAAGCTCCGCCACTACCTGCGAAACACTAAAAGTCGTTGGATGATTTAATTGACGACTGAGATAAATTTTTAACCCTTGTTAAAAAAAGAGCGAATTGCCTATTTTAGACCTAAACAATTTTTACTTTTCGGTTTTTAGACTAAACTTTGTTTTCGACCTTTTGTAGACCTAAACAATTTACGAAAACCCCGATATAGATTTTTTTCAAATTTCCGACAAAAAACTCACCGACATGCAAAACTGTGTCGTTTTGACAGGGGTAAAAAAGTCTTTTCAGCTTTACAAAACGAATTGCTTATTTTAGACTCAAACAATTTATACTTTTCGATTTTAGACTTAAACTTTGTTTTCGACCTTTTGTAGACTTAAACAATTTACGGGCACCCCGACATAGATTTTTTTCAAATTTCCGACAAAAAACTCACCGACATGCAAAACTGTGTCATTTTGACAGGGGTAAAAAAGTCTTTTAAGATTTACAAAACAAAACAAATAAATAAATAAATAATTGAGCCGACCCAATCAAATCCAACCCGACCCATTTTCCATATATTCTCCCCATTCTCATCCTACCACCATCTTCATCTTCTCCACCCTAACCACCATAATCACAATCAACACCATCAACATCTCCAACATCACCATCTTCTCCACCATCACATTTCTTTTTTAAGAACAACAAGGTTTTCAAATCTTCAATCCCCATATTACCTTGTTATTTGGGGATAGCCAAATTTTTGGGCTTTTATGTTCATAGTTTCCACTTAAGATTGTAATTAGGATTTCGTTTCTACTTATAAATAGAATACTTATGTAACATAAATATAGAATCGCTACATAGTAAATATCCTGGTTTGGCAGCGCCCTAGACTAGTCGATTTGGCATAATCGGGTTAACAATTTCTTGGGTATTTCTTTATCTTTTTCGATCTCGTTTTCTCTCTCATTGTTCTTTCGTTTATTTCCTAACATTTAGTCGGGTGACTCGATTTTATTTCTAGAGTGATTATTTATTTATTTTCATGCTATGGTTATTTTTTTTTCGTAATGGTAATGGTATAGTTATGTAGGTAGGATGGTCAAAAATCGTCAAGTCAGGTCATGTGCCTCGCACTTGAGGCACTTTTTAAGAGTATTTTGGGACATTTCAACCCAATTCTCACGAAAAAAAACTTGGGTACTCGGTGAGTTAAAATAAAATAAATATGAATACCAAATTTAAACTAACAAAAAATTATAAACCTATCTTCTCCATTTTCACCCCTCGTCAAAAGCGACTACGCTTTTGCATGTCGGTGAATTTTTTTGTCGAAAATTTGAAAAAAAAATCTATATCGGGGTACCCGTAAATTGTTTAAGTCTACAAAAGGTCGAAAACAAAGTTTAAGTCTAAAAGCGAAAAGTATAAATTGTTTGAGTCTAAAATAAGCAATTCGTTTTGTAAAGCTGAAAAGACTTTTTTACCCCTATCAAAACGACACAGTTTTGCATGTCGGTGAGTTTTTTGTCGGAAATTTGAAAAAAAATTTATATCGGGGTTTTCGTAAATTGTTTAGGTCTACAAAAGGTCGAAAACAAAGTTTAGTCTAAAAACCGAAAAGTAAAAATTGTTTAGGTCTAAAATAGGCAATTTGCTCTTAAAAAAAACTCTTATTCATCTCATCAATTAGATAACTTAAAAAAGAATATTATTCGTACTGTTATATGTTCACGACTAATTGAATTTGCTCTTAAGGTTAGACCTTCTTTCCACGGAATTCTTCGTAGAATTTTCATTCTGAGACTTCACATAAAAACATTAAACTTTTTCCATTCGTAACGAGTCTTACAAGTTTGAGACTCATCATTGTGTACTTTGCTAATAAACAATTTATTTTTTTCTTGTTTTTTGACTGTAACTGATCATCTGTTCTTCTGTAGTGCCTCTCTTGTACAAATTTTGTCAACTGGAGTTCAATATTCAGCTGGAATTAATTATACTATGCTACTCATTTGGCATACTAGATCATAATGCACAAGTTTTTCTTTCTCGCTTCAGACGGCAGACTATTTCAAGCTTGATGCATCATAAATCTTCAAGCTTTTTTAGGAGCTCGAATTTTGGGGGGAAATCCATCCACCATATCTATCAGCCTTTGAAATGTTTTATCATGAAAATCTCACCCCAAGCATCAGTGGGTAGAGGCTAACCCAAGTAAGAGGTTTTGAGCGTCTGAAACCGTTTCCTGATCCTGCTGCTGATACCGTGAAGCAACTGCAAAGGGTAAAATTAGTACTCCTTCCATTTCATAATATAAGTCATTTAGTACATACAGCGAAAATTAAGAAAGCAAAAGAAGGTGTTTTGCTAGTCAAAATAACAATATTACTATCATAAATAAGACTTGTATACCACTATTTCTATTTAAGAGAGTAATATTTATATTTTAATTAAAAATATCTTATTTATTGTTTTATTAAATTTTGCTACATGTACTAAACGCCTTATATTAAGGATTGTAGAGAGTACAAAAAGTGTTCTCCAGGGTGTTACTGTCAAAGAAGGCACATAAGAGTAGGAGAACAAGAGCATTCATGCACCTGAATGACTATTGGATTTCTCATTCCCTTAGGATTAGACAAGTATTTCGCGAATAATCAAAGTAAACAGAAACAATAAAGATATATATATATATATATATATATATATATATATATATATATATATATATATATATATATATATATATATATATATATATTTTTTGGTTTAAAAAAGTTTGGGTGAGTTCGGCTCCGGTCACTACCACGGGTCAGGGCAGGCCCTAGGGACCATAGGTCGCTTACAAGGGTACTTACAGATCACCCACCAACACAGCCCTCACGTCGGCAGCGGGAATTGAACACTTGACCTTTGTGAGGACGTGCCAAATCCTTACCAACTGAGCCAACTTGTGTTGGTATAAAAGAGATATATATGGTAGAAACATATATGAAGTAGAAGAGGAGAAAGGAGAGAGAGAGTAGTCTGTTGAGTATTTTGATCTAATACTACTGATTGAGTATTAGCTCAAATACCACTTGTAGAGAAATTCAATTGACAAACACTTTTATACTTCAATTGAATTTACACAATACAATGCCACCTAACACTCACACCTATATACTTGAGCTCATTTAGCTCTCAAGCTCACAACTTTGATTCACTCTCAAAGTTGGCTCTTGCTTGCTCTTAACTCTTCCTTAACTCTTTTTTATGCTTACCGCACATATCATATTTATAGTAGTTGGTTAGATTGGTCTCTAACCATCTAGAGTATTCTACCAACTATGTATTTAACCTAGAACAATCTAGAAGCTATCATTCTCATTTTTTCTAGTGAGTTCCCATGGTTTCCCTCATAGATCATTCTAGAACTTCTTTTCTAGGAATGAACTTGTGGATCAATTCTAGAACTTTCTAGAGTTTGTTCTCTAGGAGAATTTCTTTCTCCATTTCTTGAAGCTTGTAGATCAATAGAGAGAGAGAGAGAGAGAGAGAGAGAGATGGTGATTTCTAACACTCCCCCTCAACAACTAATCTCTCTCATTATTACTCGCACCTTTTGCGATAATCCTTGAGCCATCAACCGAGCCTTATACTTATCAATCGAGCCGTCCGGTCTAACTCTCAGCTTGTACACCCATTTTCAAGGAATCGGTCGTATAGTATTTGATATCGATACTACGTTCCACGGCTCGTTCTTCCTTAGCGAAGTATTCTCGACCAAAGCAACGTTAGCATACTTAGGATTTTGTTTCCTTTGTCTTGTAGACCTCCGAAGATGTGGCTCAGATTCTTTTTCTTCATCTCCTTCCTCATATTGGCTTGGCCTTTGTTCCTCTATAACCTTGTACACTCCAGTTTCCCATGGATTTTTCTCTTTTATTAATTCTCGTTCTTCTGGCATTTGTGTTTCTTCTTCCACCTCTTTAATGGTTGGGGAATCTCCCCATTGCTCCTTAAGTTTTTCTTCGACATTTTCCTCGATCTCTTTCGAAACTGGTAGCTTTAGAGCTTCAGATGACCACCAGGATGATGCTTCGTCAAACACCACATTTCTAGATGTGTAACATCGCCCAGTATCTGGGCTGCAGCAAACCCAACCTTTATTTTGCGGATTATAGCCGACGAAGATACATCGGATCGCCTTCTTATCAGACTTGCTTCATAAATGATCGGGCACAAGTAAGTAGGAAACGCATCCGAATACTCTGAGGTGAGATACCAATGGTTTATTTTTCCAAAGCTTCTCATATGGCGAAATAAACCCAAGTTTCGCTCGCGGTAGCCGGTTAGTGATATAAGCGGCTGTCTTCATGCATTCAGCCCAAAACGTGCTTGTACGTTTTTGGCATGAATCATACTTCTATAAGTTTCCGCCAGATGCCTATTCGTTCTCTTTGCAACCCCATTCTGTTGTGGGGTATTAAGACATGTCAATTGTCGTCGGATCTTGTTCTTCTTCAAGAATTCCGTAAACTCATGGGAGGTATATTCACCACCATTATCTGTCCGTAGACACTGTATCTGACGACCTACCTCGTTTTCTACTTTCTCCTTGAAAGTCTTTAGCTTGTCCAACTCCTCCGATTTTTCTTTCATAAAATCGACCCAAACATAACGAGAACAATCATCAATAAATGTTACCATATATATCAAATCTTCAAAGCAACCCCTCGAATCATGGGCAACCCTTTCCATAATTTGCAGATTCAATCAAGATTGAGGTGTTTTAGAAGACGTCACATTCCAGTTCCAGACAAGCATTAGGAAATCTTTTGGCAGTGCTGGGAAGAGTAGAAATTTAACATAGAATTGCTTTGGCAATATTGTCGGCTTTTTACTTTTTAAATCCGTTTCTCGAGCATATCTTTAGCCTCTTCCTTTAAACCCAAATCAGTAGAACATCTAATCTCGTTACTTTGATTTTCGCAACTTTATCAAACTTCTCGGGTTTTTCCAAATCGCTATTACGCTGATGGTCGTATATTCTTCTTCGCGGTTGCGGTTTCAACCCCCGTTCTCGATCTGCAAGCCTTTCATCTTCCACTGAATCAAAAACCAATTTACTCTATTTTTCCACTCCCAACCGAGTCCATTATGCTCAGCTGAGGTGCTCTGCTATTCCTTCACAAACAACTACGATGATCGCCATCGAACTCGAACCCATTTTCATGTCTCGTCAAGTCTTTTGCTCCAGCCACCATCGCCGACCTTGGCCCTGGTTTTGACTTTATAGGTTGTGCCGTTGATGGCATAGGTGACCATGTCACGCTCCGGGTTGACCACGATGTCAATCCCGGTGAGATTTCGATAGCGATATCTCTCAGTGCGAGCAATAAGCTTAGCAAGAACCCAGCATTTCAATTGTCTTTGGGCATTGCGACCCTTTACATTATGAAGATGCTAAACATTCAATCTGTCGGGTTGTCTCTCGTCCCTCGAGAAGGGATTGCCTGCGGGAAGTGGTCTAGGATCCGGTCTCTGCTAGCGCCGCCACAGCTGCCATAGCGATCAATGAATTATTCGGCCGGCGGTTATCGGTTTTGGACCTCGTCCTTGCCGGGCTCGAGTCGGAGGCAAAGGTTTTCGGTTACCATGCCGATAACGTGGCTCACTGCAATCATGGGAGGCTTCGTCTTGATTCGAAGCTATGATCCTCTAGAATTAATCCCACTCAAGTTTCCCCTAGAAAAAGACTTGTTTTTTCGTACTTGTAAATCCGAATTTGAAGCTCCTACTAAAAAAATGAGGGCGGCATTACCTGCTTTGAGATTTTCAATGTCTCATCATATTTGGAGCAGCGATCAAGCCGGAGCATTGGTGGCTTCGGTGTTGCATGGAGATTTGAGGGGGCTTAGGGAAGGCTCTTTCATCGGACGAGAATCGTGGAGCCCAAGAGAATGCCATTAATTCCTGGAATGGCGACCAGTGAAGGTAGGGCTGCGATTGAAGCGGGGGCATTTGGATGCACCATCGGTGGAAGCGAGGGCCAAGCTGCAGATTGCGATATGAGACGATGAAGAAAGAGGAAAGGAAATTGGAGAAAAAAATGGTCGAGGCATTTATGAAAGATGGGAATTTGAAAGCCATTGCTATGGTCAAGAAGCTTGATCGTCTTTGGGTGCCGAGCTTGTTCAAAGCATTCCTAAATAATGCTTTTGTGGATTTCTTTTTTGCTTTTTGTTTTTTTGTGTGTACTGTGATCATCTGTATTTTGAATGCTTATCGTTTATCCAGCTGAATCAACAAAATGTCATTCTATAAAAATAAAACAAATGTTACCATATATCGATAGACACTTACCGATGGTTGCTTCACTGGTCCAAACACATCTGAGTGTATTAGCTCCAGTGGTGTTTTGGATCTGAACTTTGATTCTTCGTATGGTAGTTGGTGTGCTTTCCCATATTGACATCCGGCACACACTATGTTATCTCGTAACTCTAGCTGTGGAAGTCCCTTAACTATCGCCTTCTTCATCATCACCTTTAGTCTTGTGTAGTTCACGTGCCGTAGCCGAGCGTGCCCTAAATCTGGTGTCTCGTTCTTCCTCGCCTTATCCACATAAGCGATTTCTGCTGACATTAAGCAGACGGACTCTAGTCTACGTCCTTCCATTACTGGTGGTCCCACTGGCTTTAGGTTACGATAAACCTTTACATCTTTCGGCCCGAACACCACATAGTTCCCGCCTGACGTCAACTGTGATACTGAGATGAGATTCTTCTTCATCCCAAGCACATATAGCACATCCTTTAGCTCTATCTCGTTTGAGTTTAAACAAGGTACCACCGCGGCCTTCCTAACAAGCGTAATTGGCATTCTTGAGTTGTTAGTAGTCACAACAACTCGTTTCCCGTTATATTCTTTCATATTCAGGAACTTCTCTTTATCCCCCGTCATATGATTGGAGCATCCTGAATCTACTATCCAATCACTGTTGAAATTGATTAAAGTTTCACTTACCGCAGTCAACGCGTGATCTTCCACTATAGTCAGGGATGTCTCTTCGTCCCAATCATCGTTACTGCCCTCAGTCTGTTTTGAAATGACAGTGTTACATTTCTCTTGCTTGTGCCAGCAATCTCGCGCGAAGTGTCCTTTCTTCTCGCAGTTGTAGCACACGTAATCTCGTCGTTGATCGTTGCTAACTTTCGGTCGACTTCCCAATTGTTGGGACCTTCTTCCAGGGCGTCCTTCAGGCTTCGAGCTACTTCTTCCTTCTTCCTTCATTTCTTCTAGAATTGTCTTCCCTTTAAAATGTGCTCTTTTGATAAAGAGGGCTCTCTCTTCATCTTTATATGAAGCTCTAACCTTTTGTTTATTGAGAGCTTCTTCGTAAACAACATGTATTCCAACTCGTTAAGGGGCTATAATTGGATTAAATTATTGTCGAAGCCCCGCACTATTATCCTTCTCATCCGTGTCTCATCGGCAGGATGAAGATGATCTAATTTTGTAATTTTTTCGGACAAAGATTTAACTTTGTCAAAGTACTGATTTACTGTCATATAGCCCTGTGAGAGACTCATCAACTCATTCTCAAGTCTCTGCAGCTTGGAGTCATTTGCCTTTGCAAAGCACTCCGCCAATATATCCCAAGCTTCTTTGGGAGTCTTAGCATCCTTAATTTTGTCCAAAAATATTTTCTCTACGGTTAAGGCTAGGATAGATAAAGCCTTCCGGCATTGGCATCCCACTTCTTATACTCCGCGGTATTTCCTTTTGTAGGTGGCGTTGTCTGGTTGCCATCGATCATCTCCCACAAGCCTTGTCTGCTCAAGTAAAACTTGAGACATATACTCCAGTCATGGTAGTTGTCGTCGCTAAGTTTCTCTATGCTGTTGGTACGAACTCCGCCATTGTGACTTGGTGATGCTCTGCACTCTAACCAAGTAAGTTTGGTCCCCGACCAACGACTTCACAATCCCTGACTGTGTTCCGACAGAGTTTCCTTGTACATCGATCTCTGATTCGTCAATGTCGAATTAGGTCCCCAACCATTTACTTCGAGAGAGTCTCCTCGTAGAGCGACTATCGATCGACGATCTCTACTACGGTCCCTGACGACCTGCTCTGATACCACTTGTTGAGTATTTTGATCTAATACTACTGATTGAGTATTAGGTCAAATACCACTTGTAGAGAAAATTCAATTGACAAACACTTTTATATTTCAATTGAATTTACAATACACAATGCCACCTAACACTCACACTTATATACTTGAGCTCACTTAGCTCTCAAGCTCACAACTTTGTTTCACTCTCAAAGTTGGCTCTTGCTTGCTCTTAACTCTTCCTTAACTCTTTTTTATGCTTACCACACATATCCTATTTATAGTAGTTGGTTAGATTAGTCTCTAACCATCTAGAGTATTCTACCAACTAGGTATTTAACCTAGAACAATCTAGAAGCTAACATTCTCATTTTCTCTAGTGTGTTCCCATGGTTTCCCTCATAGATCAATCTAGAACTTCTTTTCTAGGAATGAACTTATGGATCAATTCTAGAACTTTCTAGAGTTTGTTCTCTAGGAGAATTTCTTTCTCCATTTCTTGAAGCTTCTAAATCAATAGAGAGAGATAGTTGGTGATTTCTAACATAGTCGAGTCATTGAGCTGCTGCTAATAAACAATTCAATTTTTATAAAACTTAAAACAAAGACTTCAAATAGAAACTAAATACTCCCACCATTTCATAATAGAAGTTCTTTTAGATAGTTTAATATAGATTAAGGAAGGGGGAGACGTGCAATTTTTACTATTATACCATTAAGTTTTAAACACTCATATTATCTCTCTCCTTCTATTCCGTAATATGAGTAATGATTAATTTTAGAAAAACATATCCTTAGAAAATTGAAAAAAATACCTCTATTTTTAAATGAGAATGATTGTTTAAAAAGACCTCTATTATTTAACGGAGTGTTAATCAAGATTCATGGTAATACTGGAGAAAATGCTAGGTAGAAAATCGTGGTCGATGTTTATAAAAACCCATATGATTCAACCTTGTTGGTTTGAATTCCTTCACTAGATGTTTCTTCTATATTATTCCATGTGGAAAAGAAACTGTCCAGACCTTAAATCAATGCCAAAGGAGGGGGAAAAAGCCATCTTTCTATTTATGTGTTCATATTTACCCCAGAGAACGAAGAAATGATCAATGGATATGGAAGAATTTTGCTTGCACTGAGTGAAAAAAGCCTTGACTAGAACAAATTTCAGAAATACATACACATTTCTAAGAATAGCGAGTAGTATTAAAAAGAATCAACAAGTCTCGAATTAAAGTCAATTATTTATGTCGAGGAAGTCTAATGCAATGACTACTTCTATCTGAGAAATCTGGATCTTATGCGGAACGTACAAAACGTCATTAGAACAGGTATTTTTAAACAAAAAAAATACAGCAGGTGTCCTTAAAAAACACGACAAATATCGTAAACTTAAGATATGTTTCCGTTTTAAATTAATTTTGACCGTCAAAATTTCAATGTGACGGATGAGGTAATCCCCGTTGCGCACTGGAGCCACATCGCTATCTGCGAACTTAGATGTTAGTTCATCACTTGTAAAACTCCCATTCACCACCTCCCCCCACCCAAAAAAAAAAAACTAAAAAAGAATGCAGCAAGACTATAAAGGAAAGAAATAAGTTGCTTGTGAAACCCCCGTCCCATATGGGAAAAAGATCACATATTGGATAAGAATAAAAGTTGTGACTGGTATATAAGGTAGACCCAAGTACCCACTATCATCTCGAGATATTCCTTTTGGCAAAGCGAGTTCGGTTGCCAAGTAGATGATCGTGGATGCTGTCAGACTCATGTGTTGCGCTTGCAGGCACGGGGCGTGACATTTCTTTTTATTTTTTACATAAAAAAAACGCTACATTTAGAGGGAAAAAAACCTAAATTAATAAGGCAGATACATGGCGAACTTTAGAAATACTTAATGTCATGAATATGAAGTTTAACTACTACGTCATTCAATGTTCTACGAAAATAAATTGCAAGTCTCCTACTATTTATTACTCCCTCCATTCCCATTTAATTATCGTTTAGGAGATATATATATATTCAAATTAATTGTCATTAAATGTCTTTTATTAATTGTCAATAATTTATTTAAATTATACGCTCAACATATCTTTTATTGGAAAAGTGAAAGAGAAGAAGGAAGGAAAACTTATTGTTTGTTTGCGTTCCTTAATTTTTTTCTAAAGTGTTTTAAACGGCATATATTGAGGAAGGAAAGGAGCACTTTATGAGGAGATTTTTCGTTTGCTCTTTAACGAGGTTCTTTCAAGCTATTTTCAAGCAAATGAAATGTTTTGACCCTATCCAGCTCCTTTGAGTGAATGCAAGAATCCTAAATTTGGGAATAATGTGTGGATTTTTTATTTATTTTGTTTGGAGGAGAGAGAAAGAGGGGAGGGAGATAGAAGATGTATCTTCCAAAATAAAAATTTGAAAAAATGATTTTTCCCCTATCGATGGCATTTGGAAAATGTTTGCAGACGACCCATTTTTTTAAAGGAAAATTAATAGGGGTTCCCCACTTATATTTCGATATGACTCGAACTCTCGATTTACTAGTTGGAAGTGAAGCGTCTTACCATATGAGGTGCGGACGACCCATCCTTAAACTCGAAAATCAGACTTCCACATGAGTATATTTTCATTAACTTTCACTCCAAAAGTTAATACCGAATTTTCACTTTTACACCCATTTCAGAATTATTCTCACCCAAACACGTTAAATGTTGAAGTTTCGATAGGATCCGATTTCTTTCCTCATAAAAGGGAGAAAAAAAAACTTTCACTATTGAATAAATTACTACAATTACAATTATAATGCAGGATCAAAATTAGCGCATTCGATTCACAACTATTAAAATTAGGTTAGTAGATAATGTATTAAAATTAGGTTTGTATTCACAAGTGCATTTCGAGCAGAATTTCATTTTGAAACAAAATGATAAAAAATAAAAAATAAAAGAGTACCTCCCCTCCCCTCTCTCCCTTTTCCCAAATCAAAGGTACATTCACTCTTACTATGAATGATACCAATAACCATGCAAAACATTCATGTTGCCCCCTAAATAAACTCGCATTTGACCAAGTTTTTTAGAATAATAAACCTGTTTTAGTTTCTTTAAATTAAAAGAAGAAGAAGAAGTAGTAGTAGTATGTATGTATTGGTTTTGACCTTAGATCAATATTACTGTCCAGTACGTTACTCGATTTTACAGTTTAAAAAAAAAATCAGATTTATTGATATTCAGAATATTAAAACAAAAATACAAGAATGATAATGTGCATATAAATTAAAAAGTTCTTGAGTTTGTCTTCTCTGCCTTTTAACTTTTATTTGAGGGTATAATTCCGTAGCAAAAATGAGATAAAATAAAACTATTGTTTCGGTAGTATTCTGTGAAAAATCACCTTATACATTCGTTGTCAAAAGTTAGGTCAGTCTCTAATTCATCTGTTTCACGGATATTCTGAAAGCAATCACTTCGTGTATTTATTTTCAAAGGTTAGATCTTTATTATATCCACCCCCGTCTATACCCTAATTATTGAGAGTTTAATAGTTATGTTATTGTTGTTGTTGTGTTGAATATTAAAACAAAAAACATTATTAATATATAACCTCACAACTACCAATCATAGGAAGCCCCCTTGAACAAAAAATAATCAATGAAATAAAAAGCTCTGGTAATGATACTAATTAACAATACTAATATCCTTCCTAATCATGGATAGATTAGCAATTAATCAAGTCCATTTCACGGATTTCACGGATAAATCCGTACGGTAATTCAGACCATTATAAGCTTTACTCTATCTTAAAACAATCAATCAAATATTGCCACTTCTTGATGCCAACAGCTAAACAAAAACAGACAAAACAAATTATTTTTTGTATAAAGAAAATATAATTTTATGTAATAAGAATTGATGGTCCCCCCCCACCCCCCAAATCTGAATATACTTGGCACTAGAAGCATAATATGCATCAATATTATCTTTGTTAATAATTTAATCTTAAAGGGAGAAAGGCTTATAAATATTGTGGTAATGCATATGTTATGGTTACTTAGTAAAAAAATAAAATAAAAATGCATATGTTATGGTTATGAATTGATTGGTCAAGTATATTTGTTAATAATTTAATCTTAAAGGGAGAAAGGCTTATAAATATTGTGGTAATGCATATGTTATGGTTACTTAGTAAAAAAATAAAATAAAAATGCATATGTTATGGTTATGAATTGATTGGTCAAGTATATTCCTGAATAGTTTAATTTATCTTCAACATAGGAGAAAGATATTCTGATCCTTGAGAATCTTGCCTTGTCCCAAGATTCTCCATTGCATCTATTACTAACCTTTTTTTTTTTATGCGCAGTTGGGCGGATGCCCCATAAGAGCAGAGTAGCACCTCACAAGATGAGGAATAGACAACCCTAGAAAGGGAAACAATTTAAAGCATGCCTCATGTTTGGGGAGGGTATCGAACCCACTACACGACCAAGGGGCTTTGCATGGGCCTGGCCCACTTATTTCATTTCAGTCATGGCATGCCACCCGAAATTGGTGGACAAACATTTTTGTCCAGAACGGAAGTCCCACTTCCGTCCTGGGGCCATAACGGAAGTGGGAGTTCCGTCTCGGGCGACGTGGCGGAGTTTTCCCACGCTGTGCGCCACGTGTCGAGGACGGAACTCCCACTTCCGTTATGGCCCCAGGACGGAAGTGGGACTTCCGTTCTGAAATGGCAGTGTGTTTGCCTAAAAACACTTAGTTATTTTTCCTGAGTTCGGCCGTTTTCAAAGGTTATTTTTCTGATGTGTTAGTATTACAAGAATCAAAAACAATATTTCGAAAACACAATGCTTAATAAAAATTGAGCAAGAAAATGAATAAATTGTATATTAATATAAAAAAAAGCAACCGAATTATCGGAATATTATTTTACAATGGAAAAAAAATTAACATATCTTCGTAACTACAATAAACAAAACGTAAACAACGTAAATGAAAACCTATCTACGGTGCCGAAGGTGTGTACGGAGCGGTGTGTCTCGGGGCTGGTCGCAGGAAGTAAATGCTGCCATCTCTTACACGCACGGCGCTACCAAAATTGGTTGTGATGACCTCCGCGTCTTCGTGGTCGATAAATACCTGTTCCTCGGGGTTTAGCGGCATCGGCAACGGAGTCTGCTGCTGCGTCTCAGTGATGTTCAGGCTGTACGAAGGTGACCCTCCCGAGTAGAAGCCCGGCTGTGCAGATATAGAGGGCCCGGCACCAGGATCCCCACCCGTCTGAATACTCGCTGAAAAAGTACCGGGTGATGCAAATTGGTACTCAAAAGGGGTGGGTACGTCGGCCTGACTGGGAAACTGTGTCTGTGTCGGAGACTGTGCCGGATCTGTCGCCGGTGCAGCCGCCTCCGGTGGCCCGCCGCGCTGTAGTTGTCGCCTCGCCGCCAAGTCCTCCCGCGCGGCATCCCGTTGCCTCCGCGTACCTTGCCTTCCCCTTTGGGACCGGGCCGGAACAGGCTCTCTCGGTTGCGTCACCGGTTCCAGAACAGCCGACTCTGCCACATCCGCAGCTCTCGATCTGCAGGTCAGGGACTTCCCGGCCGCCACGAACGCCTCTTTGATTGTCTTTGAAGCCCAGGAGACTAGGGACCTGTAGTGGCCGATTGAGTTGGAAGCCGGCTTATCGAGCTCCGTCAGTATGAGTCTGTTGGCATCCGCCTGCAACATCAATTCTCGTGTCAGTATATTATAAACAAGGAAAAGCAATGTAGACAAACAAAAATACAAAACTTACAATAATGTCCTCGGAAGGCGCGATGGGTTGAATGCCCATCGGGAGTGGACCGGCATCCCTGTTGCGTGGGTTTGTAAGGAGGTGCACGGTGATGCGATTGTACCAATCCATGTACTCACGGGTTGGTAAGATCACATTACCGGGGACCGGGACAGCGTTCGCCAGTGCATCCTCTCGGGCATCCCACATGGCTATGTAGGCTTTGTGCTTGTTATCCCAGTTCATAGTGGGTCCCGCCGTGTTGGTGTGGACGTCCTCGCCCTCTGTCGTACCCTCCGCCACCGATGGCGTTGGTATCACCTGCTGGAACCCGAATTGCCTAGCAACCCGGTCCGGCATGTGAAACTCAACCAACTCTAAACACACGAGTGGCGTACGGGCCCGGCAGGTGGACAGGTAAGCCCTCATCGCGAGAGACCCGCACGGCAATAACCCAGTCGGGGTACGGCCTCCACATGAACTGTCAAAAAAAAATTGTACATTAGCATAAATTAATTGTGCAAATAAAAAAAATTTACGAAAAATACGATAAACCTTACCCTCGAGCGTCCAGTCGGTCGGTCTAGCTCAGTCGTGAAACACCGTCAGCTGATATTTCGGCGTGTTCTTGAAACTTCGGGCGGTATTCCAACGCGCCCCGTACGCTCGGCCGTCCGCGGGAGGGTTCATTTATAATCTCTCCCCGGTTCGCCGGCCAGAGAAATGATATGCGCTCCCACGCCCACAACTGGTACAAACAAACACGGATTAATCATCAGATATTTAAAAAAATGTGGGGAAACAATAAAAACGCATTAAAAATTACAACAAACCTGGATCAGAAGGCAACAGCCAGCAATGTCCTTAGACACGGCCTGTGCAGAGATGCACATTTGGCGGTAGAGGTAGGATAGGACGCCGCTGGCCCAGGAATGCTGGTCGTGGGCGAGATCTCCGTCGCTGATGAGCAAGAGATAGCGCATGTTCCCTCGCGACCCAGATTTATCCGGGAAAATGAAAGTGGCCATGCAAGAGAAAATCAGGGCCCGGGCCCGCTGGTCAACCGCGAGCTCCGTGGCATCCTCACCTAGGGGATCGGAAATGTGGGCGTACACCTCTGCAAGCTGGATGGCGTTACCCTTAATTGACTCGGCGGGGGGGGGGTGGAATCCTAGGATATCGTGGACGCGTCACTCCACTGTCGCTTGGTCATGTTGTAGTCCTCATTCCACGACACCACGTGGCCCCCGGTGGGAAGTCCTAGGAGGCATCCTACGTCCTCTAGGGTAATGGTGACCTCACCGCAACGCAGATGGAAGGTGTGCGTCTCGGGGCGCCACCGCTCTACTAATGCGGTGATCAGGGCGTGGTCTATCTTTATCTTACCTATCCGACAACAACCCCCGAAACCGAAGGTGTCAATGAGATCTAGCACTCTCCGGTTGCCCTCGCGTCGGTATGCCTCAAAAAAACTCCCGTCATAGCTAATGACCTTCAAACCTTTGTCTAGGACTACATCCCCGCCCCAAATCCTAAGTGATCTATGTGAGGTGTGTTTGTTCAACACACTTGGATCGTACGGACCGGGCATAAGGTGGGCCGGAAAAGCCATCTATAATAAAAACAGTTGGATTTTATCAATAACATATGCGTAAAATAACAATTCGCAAAAGGATATCAAATTCACAAAAAAATGCAATTAAAATACATAAATATCAAATTCACAAAATTGCAATTAAAATACATAAGGATATCAAATTCACAAAATTGCAATTAAATAAATAAGGATCAAATTTACAAAATTGCAATTAAAATACATAAGGATCAAATTCACAAAAATTGCAATTAAAGTACATAAGAATATCAAATTCACAAAAATTGCAATTAAAGTACATAAGAATATCAAATTCACAAAAATTGCAATTAAAATACAAATATATTTCAAATTCTAAACAATGCAATTTAAATACATAATTATCAATTTCAAAAAAATACAAATATATCAAATTCACATAAATATATATAACTATCAAATTTACAAAAAATAAATACATTCTTAATTGGCAATTGAATTTTAAAACTATAGATTTAAAAAAATTAAATAAATTACAACAAAAAAATTTGTACCTCCAAATTTTAAAAATTTAGGAGAGAGAGAGAGTGGTGGTGGGGTAGATTGATGGTGGCGGAGGCAGCGGAAGGCGCGGCGGCGGCAGTGGGACGGAGTTGCAGCGGAGGGAGGGGGGGGAGATTTTTTTGGGGGAGATTTTTTTGGGGGAGAAAACTTAGCAAATCGCGGTGGGGGGGGAAGAAGAAGGGTTTTTTTTTAAACTGAGAGTTCAGAACGGAAGTCCCACTTCCGTCCTGGGGCCATAACGGAAGTGGGAATTCCGTCTTGGACAAGTGGCAGCGCGCGTGGGAAAACCTGTCACGTCAGCCAGGACGGAACTCCCACTTCCGTTATGGACCCAGGACGGAAGTGGAACTTCCCAAAAATGTTTGTCCACCAATTTAGGGTGGCATGCCATGACTGAAATGAAATAAGTGGGCCAGGCCCATGCAAAGCCCCCACGACCAAGTCGTTGCCCCAGTGGGCTAAAGACCAATTGATTATTACTGACTTTTCTATTTTGGCTTTTCTTCAATTTTCATACTCCCAAGATTTCAACAAAGCACAAGACGAAGGGAGGAGGGAGATTGATGGGTCAAATCAAATGTGAACTATTTTTTTCCTGATATAATCATGTTATCTAAATTTATTTATAATAACAAAAAATATTTCTCTTCATATGGATAAAATTTAATTATATAGGTAATTTAACCATAGATCATATCAGAATTAACCCATATGAACCATCTTCAACATGCTTAACATTTATCATCAGGGGCCAAATTCAGAAATTTAATATTAGAGCGAGTTTAAATTTATCAATAATTTTTAAGGAATATTTGGTAGGGATTTTTTTTGGAAAAAAATTTAAGGATAAAATATAATAAATAATTGTGTGTACTCATGTATATGTACTCATTAATGTGATCAATCATTCACAATTCACCATTTGTATATATAATTAGAAGAAATATTCACATGACAAAATTTCGAGTGATTGAGCACATAAATTAAAACATATACAGATACATACGATTTTTACCAATAATTTATATAATTTTGAAAATTTTGAAGGACGGCTGTCATACGACTCACACCACCTCTTTTAGATTTGTCATGTGTAAAATATTAAAATATCTAAATTTTACCGACGACTAATATTATAAAATAGAGAAAGTACCAAAATGTTTTAGGTTTGGACAAACCATTGTGTTATTTTAATACAAACCTTGACTGTATTCCAAGAAGATAGACATCCTTTCATAAAATTTTCTTCTTCCCTATAGAATCTCTAGTGAGAGAAAGAGAGAGAATTACAAATCCGACCTTTCGACTTTGTAAAGGTCAATTGTCTCTTGCAAGTATCTTAAAATTACATTAAAATACATTTAATATAAAAAATTAGTAATTATTTTTTGTCACATTTATTTCCGTGTCGAGTCTTCATTAAAGTTAATTATGCTATCCAACCAAACTACACAAGCATTGGTTCATAAGATTTATTATATTGAGGTACTTAAAGTAAAGTTTAATGTACATCCCTATGGTTTAATTGTTTCTTCACTTTTTTCATAATTATATGCAATAATAATGGTTATATTTCTTAAATATTTCAAATGTGTAAATGTATCATTAGTAGGGAAAAAATAGAAAGATAATGGAGATTACCAAAACAACCAAAAATTCCAAAATACTAAGGAATATTCTCTATGTAATGGGATAACTTCAATTTCCTTTTCATTAATTTATTTAACCGAATATGCCTTTGTAATGCCATTGAAGATACCATTATTAATATGTTTTCTTGTACTGAACTTTTTGTCAATGTTCTGTTACGCTATTTTAATTTGTTGTTTCGTAATCTGTAGAGTTACAAGAGAGTTTTAATTTATAGTTACATTGTTTATGAAGTTAGATTAAAGTTGTCGTCTTATTATTCTAATGTTCTTTCTTAAGCATCTTAAACGATTATTTGAAGCACATTCTAAGAACTTTGAATCCATCATTCGATCTTATTGGGAAAGAGTATTGCCTAATTGGTTATTTGGCTTGACAAATTTAATATTTTTACTTTACAATTTTAACTATTTGTAAAATTAGATTAAATTTGTTCCATTCTTCATACGTTCTATCTTGATTATTTTGAATAAATATATTTGAAGCACATTCGAAGCATTTTGAGTTCAAAATTCCATCTTGTGCGAAAGAGTAGGGCCTAATTGGTTGTTTGGCTCGACAAATCGGGTGAAAATCCTCTATCCCCATTCCTTTCCCTATTCCTGTCCTCAACTCTGTCTCCAACCACTCAAAATTTATTATATTAACTTTTTTTCCAATTATATATACACATGGTGAATTGTGATTGACTGGAGATAAGGATGAGGATAGGAAGGGGGACAGAAGATTTTTTGCTCGACAAATCAATAGTTCACCAACAATATATGATAGGAATATACAACCAACTTATTAGAAGAGGCTGGTCACAACTTATTATTGATACTACTTCATTCCACAATCATTTACGACATTTAGCGAAAATAAAAAAAAAAAAGAGTAAAAAATAAGGTAATTTGTTAGGTAAAATATCAATATTACTCTCTTAAATAGGAATTGTATAACACTAATTCTATTTAAAATAGTAATATTAATATTTTGATTAAATAAACATATATTTTTTACTTCCTTAATTTTCGCTACATGTACTTAACGACTTATATTATGGAATGGAGGGAGTATGTCTTTAATTTATTCAACATGAAGTTTTTCAACAAAACATTAAATGGAAACAAATCTATATAGATTGTTGAATACTTAATAGTTAATAGAAAGAAATCGTGTTGTTTTTGTTTTCGGATTAATTTAATAATTTCACAAATCTCTATGATCTTTGAGTTTGAGTCAATTTAACCTTTTTTAGTTCTAGCTAAAAAACATATCGATATCTATATATTTTTTTACAAATCTGAAATGCAAGTAATTTTAATAAGTCTTTGAATTCATTATTTCACAAAAACATAATTATTCATTTATTAAAATATTGCATGTTAAGCACCAAAGCCATAATTCTTAGGAAGAATGAGTCCTAATTAAATTCATATCCTGTATGACATGTGCCCTATATATATATTGAAATAAATTACATTATAATATTTCACCAATTGTTTATCTAAAAAATTCAACTAATTATTATCTAGAATTTAATTTCTTATTTTCTGATCTGTTAATGCTTTCCCTAATTACTGTTAGGCGTTAAAAACTATCCTTTTATTTATTATTTTTAATCATCCCAGAAAAGTTTGCAAAAGAATTTATTGACAGATTGCTAAATTCTTTTTCTTTCTTTCATTTTCTTTTCGGTGTATCTCAAGTGAATAATAATGGCTAGGGATATTGCCGTGAATAATGGCTAGGGATATTGCCAAGGCAGGTCTCCTCCTGCCAAGGCAATTTAGATTTAAATTCTAATTTACCCTTTTAGTCAACATTAATCTCTTACTTAATTTTTTCTCCAATATTTTTTTCCATAATCTATACACAATCAATCCCTAATTTTCTCTCTCCTATCCCAGAAATTAGGCCACAATCTTTCCAATATTTTATTCCATAATCTATTCACACTCAATCTTTAATTTTCTCTCTTTTATAGTGCTATAAGTTTACAAAAAAAAACAAAAAATGAAATATATAAACCAAAATAAATTTATGGTCAAAGGGTTTCATTCATTACAACTAATAAGTAAGAAAAAAATATTGTAAATTTATAATACGACTTTGATTGTCTTCTCTACTTACTTCATCTGTAAAAATGGTTCAATGTATAAATATGACAAAAACATTAAAGTAAAAGAAAATTTTATAGTGTTTGTTTTTTTTTTTTTGTAAACTACTACTATTATAAGAGAGGAAATTTAGAGATTGAGTGAGAATAGATTATGGAAGAAAATAATGGAGATAGTGGGCTGATTTTTCAATAAGGGAAAAAATTAAAAATTGAGTGTAAATAGATTAAGAACGAAAATATTTTGGAGAAAATTTGATTGAGAGATGTTAATGTTGATTAAAAGGGTATGTTGGTCATTTTAAGGCAAATTGCCTAGCCTTGACAATATCACTACCCGTGAATAATACCCCAAACTAATAGGCAGGAGGATCAATAATAATTACTCATTTTCCTCTTTGGCGACTCGAATCTCCAACATATCAGTTAAAATGTAAGACAGTAGGTAAGGAGGAAGCGCCTTACAACTTAAGTTGAGCTTCACTGTCAAACTGATCGTGTATGTGTAACTCATGTCTCAATATATAGTTCAATACTTTGTATAAATATTTGTTGTAATTTCACAATTTTGGAGATATGAAGAGTGCTGGTAATTGATAAGGTAAGACGCAGTGGTTATTAAGGACTGGATTCATCAATATCAGTTTGTCTGACCCCTACAGTTAAATATTTAGGGTGACTTTTGTTACTGGAAAAGTCAATAATAAGTTAACTTTTTTTTTTCCCACGAAAGTAATAAGTTAATAACTAAATATATGTTCTTATTTTGTAATATACTAAATACAAACTTATAAAATATCAAGTCCCCACTGTAATTAAAGAGATTAGGGTATCAAATTCTGACAATTTAAAAAAAATTATTCAAGTCTTGTTGATCCTAATTAATCTATACTTCATTAATCAACTTGATATGTGATGCATTTTGGTCTAAAATGCTTTGCTTCTGCAGTTAAGACTACCACAAGTACAAGCTTATCGGTATGAAATTAGAAGTATATTTACCTTTTGTATATAGGGAGTTGTTAGAGAGCTAAAATTTAAATTCTTAAATTGGCCACGTAATATAACTACTTTGCCCTTAAGGTTTTATTAACCTATTTATTATATTTCTTATTATTTTGAGAGAAAAAAATATTAAATATGGGAATGTCTCCACCGATCAATTCAACATGGAATTTTAACCCATTTTCATTTTTTTTTTTCACTATCAATTCCCTTTCCTTCTCTCTCATTTTTTGACAGCCAAACGTCATCACCATTTCCCTTCCCTTTTCTTTTACTCTCAAATCATCGCCATCATGATCATTGCCTTTCCTCTCAATTCCCTTCCCTCCATTGATAATGCACAGAAACAATTCTGATGAAGATATTCTGCAAAAAAAAAATTGAAAATGGATCTTCCACTCAATCATCTCTTCCTTACTGTAAAAAAATTCCCCCTCTTTAGCATTTTGTTGTTTGTATTTTTTTACAAGAAATTTTCCGTTTAACTTAATGCAAAACTATTGCCA
Source organism: Vinca minor (assembly GCA_026122235.1). Classification (NCBI taxonomy): domain Eukaryota; kingdom Viridiplantae; phylum Streptophyta; class Magnoliopsida; order Gentianales; family Apocynaceae; genus Vinca; species Vinca minor. The sequence goes on along the minus strand of JAOCZM010000115.1, from coordinate 1,917,531 downwards.
CTGGATATGATGGATCAGTTGTTGATTGCAATTTGCTGAAGGGAAAAGATTAAGAGCTCAAAACTGTAGCCAAAACAAGATTACTTAAATCATTAACAACAAAATTTACACAACAAGGATAATATATTACTTGACATAAACTTAATACATTTTTGAGATACAGATAACTAAAGTACATTAACCAAACTAAACATAACATTAGTACTTAAATTGAAAACTACCCGACATTAAGCAAACTAAACCAAAAAAAAAAAAGGAATTTAACTACATTTTGGACTGTTAAACGGGAGCTAATTACTAACCAACATACAAAATAATCGTTAAAAAAACCAAAGGATTAAGCATCTCCAAAGAACCCAGTGGCCAAAATCTTCATCCGGTTCTTCACTGATGCCAAGCAGCAAAAGGTAAAGAATCTTCCCCAAAATACTTCAACATCCTTCCCAAACAAGCAGCAAACATCCAACACGATGCAGAGCCGGCTTCAAATCCCCCACCCTCAATTAATATATTTAGAAATTTAAGCACACCTTCACCGCACCGCCTGCAGAACCACTCCCCATCTCACCTTACCAGTGGTCCTCTTCCCCGGTATCATATCTCGAGGACGAGGACGATGGCCTCCCAAGTGATAACACCGTACCCATATTTTCTGACCCCGAGTCCGAATCACAAGTAATGGGGTTAAAACGCGACCCTCCAAGAAGGGCAGCCATATTTCTGGTTTGTGTATGTGGATTCGGGACAAAGGCTTCGAACAGCTGGGGGTTGGGATTTGAGGATGAACTTGGTGAGGTTGATACCATTACAGAGGGACTGTTTGGCAAAAGAACAACTGCTCGGGAACGGAGAGGAGTGGTGAAGAAATCCTGATGTGGGGTGTCTGTTGAAGGTGCGACCGAAAAAGGCATTGAAGAGGTCCTTGGTCGACCCCTTTTGGCCGGCTCTCCCACTCGCACAAATCTTCCACCGTTTTTTTTTCTTGGAACCTCCGTCTATAATATGCACCATATAGAATTTCCACCATTTTATTCGCAAACTATGACAGTTGGAAAGGCTGGTTTGGTGACTTAGTGTAGAGGTTTGAATTCTAAATTGGTTGTAGGGTTCAATTCCTTTATCTTCTTGTTAATGTTAACTTGTTGATTTTCTTTTCACATTTTTAAATTTTTAATCTTTAACTTAATGCAATATTTGTTTTATTAATTATACATTTTAATAAATATTACATGCTGCTAATATTCCTAATTTAGGCAATGGTTAATATAATTTGTCAAATAAATTATATCTTAATTTCAATTAGCAGAATATTAAATAATGATTTATTCATTAATTATTTATAACTTATAATTAATATTTTTGTATAACGAGTTATATAGTGTAAGTTATATTTTTTGATCAAATATAACAAGTAAACTAATACACAATGTTATTGTAAGTTAAAATCATATGTAGATATTTTGTATAGAAGTTGTTTTTCCACATATAAGACGATTACGTATTAGAGCGATCAACAATTATAAATTATACGGTTATAGAATAAATAATGTAGTACACACTGTTATTGTAATATGCACTAATATACTATCGTATATTATAGAAGTTGTTTTCCCACGTATAAGACGTTTACGTATTAGAGCGATCATCAATTTATAATGAATACGTTTGTATAACAAGTAATCTAGTACACACTATTATTGTAAGCGACAATAATATCCTATCAATTATTATAGTAGTTGTTTTCCCACGTATAAGACGTTTACGTATTAGAGCGATCAATACTTATAAGTTATACAGTTGTATAATAAGTAATCTATTACACACTGTTATTGTAAGCTACACTAATATCCTATCAAACATTATAGAAGTTGTGTTCCCACGTATAAGATGATTACTTATTAGAGCGATCATCAACTTATAATAAATATGGCTGTATAACAAGTATAACTAGTAGTTCAAAGATATACAACAAAAACCATAACTAATATTTCGTTCCTTTAAATTAGATTTTAGATGAATGATCTTATCTTAACTTATAACGGATAATATTGATCAAACATAATATTTGTAATGTTATTATAGTTTCTATTATATTATTGACAGTCAATTATTATCATATTGGATACTACAATAATACCCAAAATTTATATAAGTTGTTTTATGACGAATGAGAGGATTAATTATTAGAGCGATCATACTTAATACTCTAACGAATACATAATACAACAAATTTAGGACAATTTCTATGTACTTATTAATATTTATGGTCAAATCGTAAACTACAAAACAATATAAGGGTCCGTATGCAAATTACTATAATACAACACACGGGCTTAATTTTGTATATTTAAAAATTGGGGTACCAGGTGGTTAATTATTTGTAGTACTTATTGTTGCAATTTCGAAAGGTATAGGGACCTAGGGTTTGCAAATTGTCTAAAGAATGAGGACTTATGGTAAAAATTAAAAAAAAGTTATTTTTTGCCACGTCATCGATCCTCATATACCATAGTTGTAAATCTAAACCGTCGGTTTAAACCAATCTAACGGTCTAAAATGAATATAATTCACATTTACCAATTTGTGACTTTTTACCAACAGGTCTAAAGTGCGACCCAATATTGTTCTGCACCATGCTGAACTCATGCTGGCTGACAGTTTTTATGCCGACGGTTAAGATCATTACGTTTCCATTACTAATCATGATATCAATTTATATTCCAATGATCAGAGTTGTTGGAATATTGATCCAATGGTCTGAACATGTATGTGATGGATTACAAGGAAACATTGTATCCCACTTTATATGAACATTGGTTAGCTTCCCACTACCAACCACCTAACTTACCATCTTCCTTATCATTTCCCTTCCCTTCAAATTTTTTTCCAAGGCAAATCTATTCATTTCTTCTTCCTTTAGAATCCTTCTTCATGTCGAGTTCTTCTGCCACACACTTAAACCGCCGTGCTCCAAATAACATACTATTATGTGATTGCGGATACCTATCTCCATTTATTACTGCCAACACAATAAAAATAGAGGAAGAAAAAATTTTGGATGTCATTATTACAAGGTATATATTTCTGTCTTTTCAAACGGTAAGTAATTTTATGAATTTAATTATTAATTTTTAAATTTGGTATTTTTCATTATGTAGGAGGCAAATATGTAAGATGCTGTTTTTTCGATGGATCAAAGATGAGCACTGTGGAGGTGGTGTTAAATTGTTAGAACATGAGTTTACACATTTAAAGACGGATGTGCAAACTGTTTTGGATAAACTTACTAAGATCGAGCAAGTACAGACTTGTGTGATGCAAATTACCAAAAACAAGTGTTTATTTATAATTTTATTATTGATTATTTTCTTTATTTTGAAATAAATAATTGTAATATAATTTTACCATTGATTTTTTGTAAATAAAATGTTTTAAGTTTATCTTGTTAATATTGTTTATTAGTTTAATTTTCCATTTAATTTAAAGATAAGCAGTATTTTTTTTATTTTTTTTGGAGTTTGAGCCGGAATTATTACGTATTATCAATCTAACATAGGGTAAATTGGGTTCCGTGGGTTAGGTGGCAAAGGAAAAAATAAATATAAGGTTGGGATTCCAAGGGGTGCCGGTGAAGGGTTGGGGTAGCACTTATTTCAAACCTTGGGATATGAACGGTTTTCTTTTATAAATAAGGAACTAAAGGCCATCTTTCATTCAATATTTTCTTTTCTAATATTCACCGAAATTCCCTTCTTCTTCATATTCTCCGGTAACCAATTTTCCTGTTTAACTTTAACTCTAATCTTTTATTTTATTCTCCATATGTTTTATTGTTGATTTCTTTAATATTCTCTGTTATAATTTTTATTATAACATAGAATATTTTTTACTAAAAAATTTCTTCTCTGTTTATCTGTTAATTTTAGTAGTTTATGCATGTTTAACTTTGTCATTTATACTATAATATTTTCTGTTAATCATCTCAGCTTATCTTCTCTGTTAATATGTTAATCTTCTGTTGTTGTTGCTTTTTTTTTTTTTAAGCCAGGATGGGCGGTTACCTCATAAGGGGATAAGAGAGCACTTCACAAGAGGAGAAGAAAGCCCTAGAAAGTGAGACAATTAAATCTTGCCCCATGCATGGGGAGGGTATCGAACCCATGACCAAGAGCAGGCCCTTGCCCCACTGGGCTAAGGGACCTTTGATTCCTGTTGTTAATAATATAATATAATATATTTATATTTCCTGACTGATTCTTTTGAGCATCATGTTTGTCTAATGTTTTTGTTAATTTTTAGTAATTTTTTCTTGTTTATTCTTCTTTTTAAATCCGTTAATCTTCTTTGATTTTGTAAAATTAATTTTGTTTCCTGACTGATGTTTATTAATTATTTTTGGGAGAAATATGCTCTACTGTGCCAGTTTATTTATTTTCAGTTTAACTTTGTTCATATATTTTAATAATATTTTCCTGTAATATGTTTGTTAAAAATGCTCAGTTTAATCTTTAGGAGAAATATGCTCAGTTTATACTGTTATAAATCTGTTCTTTATCCACTAATTATTGGGATAAATATTCCCTATTTCTTAACATTTTATGTTGACTTATGTATATGTTTGTTAAACCAATGTAATTATTTTTTTTCTGAACAGTTTTTATGGAGAGTTCTAGTCGAACAATTTCAATTCCTTATCCACGATACGATTGCGGAGACAAAATTGAGATAACTGGGCATGAACAAGGTCTTTACGGTTCCTTTTTTGATAAATGATGAAGAGATAGACTACCTTCATGAGACCGTAACTTCCAATTGGATCCGTCCCCCTCCTCCAACCGTTCCCGTCGAGAAATTCTCCAGAGGTGATTTGGTAGACGTCAACACACGTAGTGGTTGGTGGTCCGGATCGGTTTGTAAGCGCAAATCCAGAGATATTTGCACCGTCACCTTCCCGATCTATCCAGATCAAGATGACCATTATCATATCTCTGAGTTAAGGGTTCACCACGATTTTGTGTGTGTGAACGGCGTTTGGTCTTTTCATTGAATTTTTTTAAGTAAAGTAATTACCTGTGTTTTTTATGTGTTAAAAGTTAAGCTTACACGGTAGTAGATTTTTTGGCGAAAGAACAACTAAGATTACTTAAAAGAAATCAAAATTAGATTACTTCCAAGTTCAAATAACTTTAAGGAAAAAAAAAAAAAAAAAACTACAAATAGTTGTCCCGTCACATCAAATGACACCACTTGTGTTCCGTCCTGTCCACCACCCACTTAACAGCCAACTACTGGGAAACCCAATACATAAATTTTTCTTGTACTCAACATGACCCAATCCCATCAAACGAACCCCTAGCAAATACTTATATCTTGCACTGCAAATTTAGTCTTCTAGTAGTCCATTTAAATTGATCATTCTTTCGGATTGTGATTCCTGAAAACAATGATAAATAATACAGTGCATTATTTCTACACATAAACGATAATAATTACAAAGTGTCGTACCCGTGTGGTTGGTATTCATGCGTTCACTTTATCTGAATTTGTCATTGTAAACCCGCGGTTACCACTGCTACCGCGACTGCAGCGATTACTGCACCCCCGTGCCCGACCTAAATTTTCAATCCGCCCTCCATATCGGTTAGTCCTGGGCCGACCATGTGTTCTTGTGACTTGCTGATGTTGAAGGATTGATGGTCCAATTTCCACGCTTGATTCACTACATTCAATTAATTGATCATCTGCAGGAGGAGTGAATTTCTTAAGCTCTTCCAAAGTGTATTCCAAATACACTTTTGTCATCTCATACTTTGAACCAGTAGACAACACGAGCTCTACACATTGATTGAAAATGGATTCCAAATGTTTAAACCGCTTGTATTCCATAGTCATTTGAGGATATCCATCATCATTAAACATTAATATAACCCTCCGGAAAACACTTTTTCTCCATCTTTCCAGAATGTATTTGTCTGGAATGTTGAAAACACTTTTATTACTCAAATCTGCTAAAATATGTGAACATAGAATACCATTTGACTCACATTTCCTGCAGTTGCACTTCAAAATACAACATTCGGCCTTATACATCACCGTGTGCACACATTCACTGGCAAACTCATGTGTAGTTATTGTTTTTTCAATGATTCTTATTTTCTCATAATTCCCTTCATCCAAGTTAAATTCTTCATCACCAACATCATGCTCAAGTTCATTCTGATCCGTTCCCAAATGACAGTATAACATCTATCTAATTTCACACTGAAACTCCTCAAATAATGCATTTGTGTAACATTGCTGGAATTATTTCTCCCTCCCGTAATTTGTTATGCAATTCACCAACAAATTCTTTGTCTTGAACTCAACTGCAACTTCTTTCTCGGTTTTATTTTTTAAAGCGATTTCAATTTGTTCAGCAAATTGCTTCAAAGTACTTGTGGAACGTAAATATCCATCAAATAATGCATGCATTCCCTCACTCCTTTGGGTAGACAGCATCCCTACCCAGAAAATGTGATTGACATACACGGGAACCCACATTTCCCTCTCTGCAAACAACTTTAGCAGTCATACATTATCATTCAGATTATATTTTTCAATAAATATATTCCAGTTTCGCACAAACATATCCTTACTCAAGCTTTCATAAACAATGGTTCTGAATTCTTGTTTTGCACGGACATATTCTTGAATTCCTTTAAACTTTTCTAGAATTTTAGTAAGTATGTGCCAAATTCAATACTTCCGAATTGTTCCTGGCATCTTAATTTTAATGGCATTTCCAATACTTTCACATTGATCCTTCATAGTAGCAATGTGAGTGCTCGCCCATCGTATCCTACCATGTTCTAAAAAGCCATCTACATGTAGCAATATCCTCGTGACATATAAGAGCAGACCCCAACAAAATTGACTAATCATGATGATTAATGCCCACAATGCAAACAAACGACATCTGGTATCTGTTTACCAAATATGTTGAGTCAACACTCACTACATCTGAGAACTGCTAGTACGCAGTTCTACCTTGAGGGTGCACCCAATAAACATTGTAAAGCCTACCCTCCTCGTCAATCCGAATTGTGTATAAAAAGTTTGGATTTTTCAACTGCATTATATTGAACATGTTATAAATGCAATGCACATCTCCTTGACCCAATTCGTCTTTTCTAAATATATTAATATAATTTCGACAATCCTTGCTAATAAAACTTAAATTTTTAGGTCCACCTGTTTCAACTTCTAACATTCTAGTGCTTTTACATGGTCTAATACCTGCCCTGTTGTTAGCTTCCAACTTTCTCTTTACTGTGGGAGGTAATTTTCGGTGGCCTCTCATAAACCTCGACATTTTCGGTTCCAAATCATGGTTGTGAATTTCATTAATTTTGGATACCCTACCACAATCCGTTATTCCTTAATATTATATTAAACTTTAAAGGACAATTAATTCTTTTTGTGCGCTTATTGTGAGATCCACTTCTACCTCTATCACAACTAATGCATGTGTATTTTCTAACATTACTATTAGAACTTTTTGAACCGCATTTTTTGGTCACACTATATCCTCTTTCCTTAACATATTGAAGATAGTTTCATATAACCCATCAATAGTGTTAAAAAAAGATCCAACTCTTAAATTTGAGAATACCTGATTTTGAATTTCTTCCATGTCTGGAAACCACCGTATTTTCTCCACCACCATAATAAGCTTCAGAATATTCCACTTGAAGAGGAGTTTGTTCATCATCACTCAATAAAATCACTCCATTTTGTTTAGACATAATTTTATTTTCAGATGAAAATTTCCCCGGATGGAGGGAAGGATATATTTCTCAGACTGGGATACGTCAATTGGAAAGTACTGGTAATTTTTGCAACAATTTAAAGACAAAAAACTGGATCCACTATACATGCCCGAGTTCGGTGTGGAACAATTAACTGTCGTCAGATCAAACATAAAACGGCTGAGATCATTTGAATCTCTATAACTATTAGGAATAAGGTGATAAACAAAATTATCTCAACCGTCTGCTTTTAGATCCGACAAATTCTTATTTGTTCCGCACGGTGCAATTATTTGTTCTGCACGGTGCACTGAAATCGAAGTACAACTACACAAGTCAAACCATCACATTATTTCGACATGCAATTATTTGATGTTGACATTCCAAATCTTTTTGTTAGCTTTTTTCCTTTCCAAAGCCTCAAGTAATTTTTTTTTTTCATTTCTTTCCGCATGCATCATTGGCCACCTCAATTGCCATGTCAACATCATTTTCCAACTCAACTCTTAATTTTCATATATTTTTCGGTAGTTTTTTTTTCATAAAAAGGGTACAAGGTAATTTTACGTCCCCGTAGCCAATTATAGCTAAAATTTCCTTAGCCCTTAATCATTTCCCTTGTATATATTGTACTTACTATCCTTTTACTCTCTCTCTCTCTCTTCCCCTTTTTTGTTGTTAAAGAAATGATATCATTAATTTATATAGATACTCTCTCTGTTTTACTATAATATAAATCTTTTTAGCTTCTTCATCTTTTCTCAAAATATATGTCATTTTTTTAAATTGACCTTACTTTTTAAAAGGGAAAATGCTTAAAAAATGCGAAACCACACGTGACAAAGGCTCCTTGACAAGACATATTTTAAATAAAGGGATGTGCACATGTTAAAGGGACGAGAGAGAGCCAACCAGATTCGTACCCGAAACAAACCCCCCACAAAATTATCCTTAGTCATGTTATGAAATTGAGAAAAAGAGACAATAAGTTGGTGATTGAGACATAAGAATATAATACTCTCCCGTCTCAAATAGAATGTCCACTTTCCATTTTAGTTTGTTCCAAAATGAATATTCATTTTCTTTGAATGAATGATTTTTCTTTCTAAAATATCTTAACTAACCTCATATATTTAAGGAGTCAAACTATCTCCCTTAATTCTTGTGAAAGTCAAATGTAAACATTCAATTTTAAAAAAGATGAGTAATAAAAATTTCTTGTCTTTTTTTCTTGAGCAAATAGCTTTTTCTGCCACAAAACTAGTTACGAGTGCTATATCTGCCACAAATCATGTTTTCGTGTTTTTTCTGCCACAAAACTAGTTACAAGTGCTATATTTGCCACAAATCGTTTTTCCGTGCCTTTTCTGCCATGAAACATTTTATGAGTGCTAAAAATGCCACAAAACGAGGGAGGGTGAAGGGAAAAATATGTAAGAGATAAAATTAATTTCAAATAGACCCTAAAATCACAGTTTTATATTTAATTGGGTACACAAATTATTTTTTAAATAATTGACCCCTTCTTCCCAAATTTATCAAAGCCTCCACCACCTTCTTCTTCCTTCTCCTCCCACCTCGAGCCACCGCCGCCACCCAATCCCTAACCCCCGCCCATACCCCCTGAAAATTAAACAAGAATAACAATCCATATGATGAAAGTACTTCTAGATCTATATTTCAGACACATATAACAAATTTCACAAATGCTTTGCTCCTCTAACCTTTAGAAACTGTTTTACAAAATACATATAAGTCAAAGCAATAAGCAAAATGCTAATCAATTTTCACTACATGATTAACCAGTCAAAGTACTAAACAACATGTAGATTAATTTGCAGTACATAATTAACCTAACATAGATGATTTGCATCTGAAACCATCAGAATTCTTGAACAAAAAGGACTCTCGCAAAGCAATATACAAAATGCAGACCAATTTCCTAAGAATATCTAATTGTTCTTAGACATTTTTGCTAGGCTATCACCTTCACCACGCCTCTCCAAATCTTCAAGCAGTCATTTTTTGTCAGATTTGGTACTCTTTGGTATGGGTGGGGCAGGGATTGGGTAACGAGATGGGAGGTGGTGGTGGCTCGATGTGGGAAGAGAAGAAAGAAGAAGGATGCGGTGAGGGTTTTGGTAAATTTGGGAAGAAGGGTCAAGTATTAAAAATAAAATAAAATTAGGTACCCAATATAATATAAAATGTTGATTTTAGGGTCTAATTGAAATTAATTTGATCTCTTACATATTTTTCCCTTCACCCTCCCTCTTTTTGTGGCATTTTTAGCACTCATAAAATGTTTCATGGTAAAAAAGGCACGGAAAAATGATTTTTGGCAGATATAGCACTTGTAACTAGTTTTGTGGCAGATATAGCACGAAAACGTGATTTGTGGCAGATATAACACTCGTAACTAGTTTTGTGGCAGAAAAAGCTATTTGCTCTTTTTTCTTTCTTAATCTATACTAAAATACATATAAAAATTTCTCTTTTAACGGAGGGAGTAACTTAGGTCAAAATATAGGAGATATTTTCATGTAGATAGCATTTAGTAGTACCGTTGTACACTGATAGAATATTCCAACTACACAAGACCGACCACAAAACAATCAAAATGCTAACTCGTTATTGCCCAAACGTAACTCTTTCAATCCTCTTCGCAACACAATCTCTCAGATACTCTCTGTTTTTTTTTCAAAATTTCCTTTTCTTTTCTCTCTTATTTTTCATTATCTTTCCTTCTCTTTCTCTCCCTCTAGTTTGTAACATCCCCTCCTAAAACTCAAGCAATAACTAACCACAGTTGCCCTTACAAAACAGTCCCCTTAAGTTTTTAACTTCAATACTTAGGTCCCTCGATTAATCAACCACATCAAAACACCATTCAACCTCTTAAACACTAACAAATAACACATAAAATATTTAATTGAACAAAATTAAATATTAAGCATGCAAATCACATAGTCCAAAAAGTTATGGGTATCACACACTACATGAGAAATGACCTTTAGTGACAAGAATTAATGCGATGACAAAAAATCTTGTCACAACAGATAATGTTGTTACTGGAAAATAAAGAGGAGTTAATTTTAATGACGACAACAATTTCGTCACTATTGTTGTCACTAAATATCTCAAAATAGTAAAACTTGAGAAATCTTGTCACTAAAGTTGTATGTAATAGTGACGATATTTTTATTGTCACTATATAGTCATATAGTGACAAAAATTATGTTGTCACTATTCATTCTCCTTAGTGACAAAATGTATTGTCACTAAATGTTACTAAAAATGTTGTCATTAATTTTGAACTTTCTAATTAATGATTTTAATTGTTTAATTTTAGCGTACTTGTCAAAAATATAATTTTTTTAAACTTATTGGGCTTATGTATATATGTAAAACTTCTTTTCTTTAAATTTGATAGTACTTAAAGACGTATAATGATTTAAAATTATTATTTGAAAAAAACTTGAATGACTCATATTTACATAACTTTAAAGAATAAATTAGAATTTAATTATTTTTTGAAATATTTAAATATATATTTAATGAAAAATTTCTTTAGATATAGTATAAATATTAAATATGAGAGAATATGAGACAAATATCCTTACAGCTCAGTAGTTGAACACTTGACTTCTCTAGTAGAGGTCACTTGTTCAAATCCTTACATCCACAAAAGGATGTTATGATTTAATAACGTGCCGCGTAGGCACCATGCATGTCAAACGTGGGACTCCACATGTCCAGTCAGTAGTCCAGGTGGCCCACTAGGTCAGCCACCACGTGGCATGGCACCCTGAAGATTAATTATTTTTTAATTTTTTAAGACATTTTCATTTACTTTTAGTGACGACACATATTGATGCGAAATCTTGATGGGTTATATCAAGACTCGGCTTAATTAGCAGATCTTTCTCTATCTCGAATAGTTTATGGGGGAATATACTTAACACAGTCCCGGAAAGGCTAAGTATCAATGGAGGTTGAAACACCACAACTAGATAAACCAACTAGTTGATACAGTAACTTAAAGAAATATGAACTTCAACCGGAAGTCATAAACAAGTATCAAAGGATTAACCTTAATCAAAATATCAATATATCAAGTCTAAGTAAATAAGGTGGCCGAAATTCCCTTTAAGTAGAGGGTAATTCGGTTCCAACTCAAACTAGGAAAAGGGAAATAAGAGTCCTTGAAGAATTAGGACTCTTGAATAACAACTTGCTATCAAGTAACTACCTAAACAAGATAATAGGGACATATGCCTATTATCTTGGCTGCATAAAATAGAATAACTACCAAAATAAAGAAGAGTCCTAGTTGCATTAGGACTCTTAGTAACCAACTAACTAACACATGGACAACATGTCCTTTATTATAGCAACTACTTGCTATACACGAAATTATAGTAATTAAATATGCTGAAAATAATTAAAGTCTAGTATAGACTTTAATTGTACACAAAAAGACTAAAATGCCCTTTATAATTCGTCCCCATTCTGGACAGCTTGTTGGGCCAACTTGCACGACAATATGGGATATCAAGAAGGCAGAATCTGGTCTTGTGATCTTCATGAAAGTTGTAGATCTGCCTCTTATCTTTAATATGCAACTGGAATCAGCTCCATTGGATAAGTATATCAAAAGATATGTTCATTCTGCCAAACAGTAGTAAAGCAGTCCATTCCTTGTACACTTGTGATACTTAAGAGGTTGACTTGGGCAACATTCCTAGATGTAATTTAGAGTCCTCTTTGTATCGTAACACACGTTCCCTTGAGTTGGGCAGCCCCAAGGTTGGTACCGTATCATCCCCTCCCTCTTGATAAGGATTCGTCCTCGAATCATCCCAAAAATCAGCTTTATAATCTAAAAAATGAACAAAAGGGAGCAAGTTAGAAATATGGAAAGTAAAAATTGCATTGTCCTTACCTATCAAGGAGATTCTCTTGCGGCTGTCCCAAATAAATGGTGTCTTGTCCTTCTTAATTGAAATTAATGAGGCAGTAAGCTTGCAAAAATCGTGAACAAAACGTTTATAAAAGCTTGCCAACTCATATGTTGAACGAACTTGAAGGATACTAGTTGTTCTCGGCCATTCCTTTATTGCATTATCTTTTGCCGGATTAACTTGAATACCTTGTAAACTTAACATATAACTAAGAAGATTAATAGAATGAGTGTAATAAACATAATTATCCATCTTAGCATACAAGGTTTGTGTATTTATAATAGAAAAAACAGCCCAAAGATGTGTACTAACATGTTCTCGGTTTTGACTATTAATAAATATTTTATCAAAACAATAAATTGGATGTCTATACTGAAAAGTTATGTGATTAACATGTAGACTATCCGTATATTTTCTAAAAGTCCTTTCATGCTTAAGTTCAATATTTACCGGATTAAAATAAGGACTTAAGGACTCACTTACCTCTTTCTTTGCACAAATTAATTCACCTTGGTTTTGAATTTTCTGATTTGTACCACAAGATGGTTTATACCTTTCACGATTTTGAAGGCTAACAAGCAACCTTCTTGGCAATTCCTTAGGGAAGACTTTATGAAACTTCTGAAAAATAGCAAGACTAGATGTAGAAAAAGATGTTAGATTGAAAGAAAAAGTGTTAGTAAATAGGTTCCTTGCGGTTCCTTGCAAATCTAACAAAACAACAAGTTGTTTTGCTTGAATTATCCTATCTACCTTTCCGGATTTAATGAACAAACATTCTTTTCTCACTTTTTGAGCTATTGCTTTTTTTCTTACCATGCTTGCGGCTTTTTCAGCTCTTTTTACCTCTGATTTTACCTTTTTGCTTGTCAAACTCTCGGCTTTTTCAGCCCCTTTTACCTCGGTTGTTACCTTTTGGGTAGGGGTATGTGATTTGAGCAACTCCCGCTCTTGTCTTCTTTTCTCTCTACCCTCGGCTAACCTTTGTTGCATCTCACAAACTTCAATGGGTGACATAGGATGTAAATTATAGCGAACTTTATCCATTGTCACCGCATAAACATTCCTTCGACCCATATGATCTACATTTCTATCATATTGCCAAGGTCTTCCCAAAATGATGTGACTTGCGGTCATCGGGACCACATCACAAGTGACCGAATCTTTATAATTGCCAATGCTGAAATTTAGTTCCACTTGTTTGTCAACTTTAATCTCACCGCTATCATTTAACCAAGAAAGCTTATAGGGCGTTGGATGTGCTTTCAAGGGTAAACCTAAAGCCGTAACCATCTCAAAAGAACAAACGTTAGTACAACTACCGCTATCAATAATAAGTAAACAAATCTTGCCTTGAACGGTGCACTTTGTTTGAAAAAGATTGTTTCTTTGTTGATGCAAATCATCTAATTGTTGATATTGTAAGAGATTCATATTTACCAAAAGATGATTGCCCTTATCCGGATATTGATCATTGCCCTCGGCTTCATCTTCCAAACTTTCGGCCTCAAATTCCCAATTTGCCTCAAAACTTTCGGATTCTTGAGATTCTTGATCATCTATGGTCACTTCTTGCTGCGAAGTACCTTCATCAAAAGACATTATCTTTGCAAAGAAAAGAAACACACAAAAAAAAAAATCGTTAGTAGAAAAATAAAGATATTGAATCTTGAATTTCTTGAAAATAGACTTTAAATTTTCGGATGAATAGTGCTGTGAACAGTAACCGAAAATTGTAAAATCTTGAAAAAGTGGTTTCTTGAAATCCTATCTTGCAAGAAAACAAACACAAAAAATCGTTAGAAATAAAAGAAATTAAAGATTGGATCTTTTCACAAAATCTGTGAATAGTAATCTGTGAATAGTAATCCGTGAATAGTAATCTGTGAATAGTAATCAGATTTTGTATTCTCTCAATATCCCTCAAAATACTTGTCAAGAACTTCCAACTTTGAATGATTGAATGGTTATAAGGATGGAAGGCTGGAAAAAATATATCAAGAAGTACTTTCTTGACTTAACAAAAAGGCTAGGGAAAAAGTATAAGTGTAATTGTAACAAGAGCAAGAAAAAGATGTAACCTTGATGCGGAACCTTTATGTTTCTTGATTTTCTTTCTTCTTGATATTGCTTTTTCTTGACGCCTTTCTTACCTTTTTACCCAAGACTTACCCTTATCTTGGCCACACAGATCAAGAACTTCTATGGGATGAAGATGTTACCTTGATATTTTAACCTTGATGGTGACTAATTCAAGATGAAGAGGGAACAATATCCAATTCCTTGTTGAAGGAAGTTTGCTTTTGGATTGTATCCTTGTCTTTTGTGGGATAACTCGGTTGCCAATTTCTTTATATCCGAGTGGCTTTTTCGTTGGGTAGTAAATTTTTGTTATCTTTCGGCTTTTCTCAAGCAAACAAGAAAAAAAAATTTCAAGAAAGCAATAAAGGTACACCAAGATAGAGATCAACCTTTTGCTCTGATACCACTTGATGCGAAATCTTGATGGGTTATATCAAGACTCGGCTTAATTAGCAGATCTTTCTCTATCTCGAATAGTTTATGGGGGAATATACTTAACACAGTCCCGGAAAGGCTAAGTATCAATGGAGGTTGAAACACCACAACTAGATAAACCAACTAGTTGATACAGTAACTTAAAGAAATATGAACTTCAACCGGAAGTCATAAACAAGTATCAAAGGATTAACCTTAATCAAAATATCAATATATCAAGTCTAAGTAAATAAGGTGGCCGAAATTCCCTTTAAGTAGAGGGTAATTCGGTTCCAACTCAAACTAGGAAAAGGGAAATAAGAGTCCTTGAAGAATTAGGACTCTTGAATAACAACTTGCTATCAAGTAACTACCTAAACAAGATAATAGGGACATATGCCTATTATCTTGGCTGCATAAAATAGAATAACTACCAAAATAAAGAAGAGTCCTAGTTGCATTAGGACTCTTAGTAACCAACTAACTAACACATGGACAACATGTCCTTTATTATAGCAACTACTTGCTATACACGAAATTATAGTAATTAAATATGCTGAAAATAATTAAAGTCTAGTATAGACTTTAATTGTACACAAAAAGACTAAAATGCCCTTTATAATTCGTCCCCATTCTGGACAGCTTGTTGGGCCAACTTGCACGACAATATGGGATATCAAGAAGGCAGAATCTGGTCTTGTGATCTTCATGAAAGTTGTAGATCTGCCTCTTATCTTTAATATGCAACTGGAATCAGCTCCATTGGATAAGTATATCGAAAGATATGTTCATTCTGCCAAACAGTAGTAAAGCTGTCCATTCCTTGTACACTTGTGATACTTAAGAGGTTGACTTGGGCAACATTCCTAGATGTAATTTAGAGTCCTCTTTGTATCGTAACACACGTTCCCTTGAGTTGGGCAGCCCCAAGGTTGATACCGTATCACATATTTTTTAATGACGAACTATTTTGTCACTGACATTTTTAATTTTCAGAAAAATATAAGGCTTGTCACTAAAGAGTAGTATCTAATGCCAAGTTTTGTTGTCACTAATGTATGCCAATATTTAGTGACGACATTTTAGTTGTCACTGAAGTACACTCATTAGTGATGACATGAAATGTCTTCACAGAGAACCTTTAGTGAAGGAGAATTAGTGACAAAGTTTTACAACTTTGTCTTGTCACTAAAGGGCTTTAATAACGACATTTTATAATTTAGTGACGAGTTTTTACTAACACTAAAAATCAGTTTTCCTGTAGTGACAGGCCCTCTCTTATTAGGAATCATTTATTGGAATGGGTTGCTGGTTATACAAGAAACTTAGGATTTACAACTTATACCCTATCATAACTTTGGGGAGTGAGAGATGGTCTGACTCAAGCTTTAAATTTGGGTATTCATCATCTGATTGTGGAACTAGATGCTAAAATTTTGATAAACTTCATTAATGATCCTTTACTGGCACACTTTCTCTAATCTTATTATGGATTGCAGGCTACTATTAGAGCACTTCCTAGGAATTGAAGTTAAGCATATTTTCAGGGAAGCAAACAAATATACGGACACATTAGCAAAATTTTGAGGATCTTCACCATCGTCTTCCTTTTTTTGTATATCAACTACTTCTACTTTTGTAAGTCAATTACTGGCATTGAACGCCCAAGAGGCTAGCTATATTAGGCATGTTTGTAACCTTTTGAAAAAAGATCGGGGACTTTTCGGTTTTGATTAGAACTCTATGAATCTACTCTTTACGGAAAAAAAAACATTATAAATTCTTTTTTTGTTGAATATTTCATTATATAAAGATCATGGCCGTGTAAATGGAACACGAGGCCTGAGACAAAATGTTATCGGAGGCTTATATTGGAAAAATATTTTAAGGATTTTTTTTATTGAGAAAATCGCAATGCATATCACAATCTTTAGACCCTACTTGCATAAATAGCAAAAACTTTAAATTAAACTATTTTTAGCATGAACTTTGTACGGGCTGCTAAAAGTGTCCAATTAAGGATTCCGAGCACTTTTACCGGCCAAAAAAGTCATGTGTCGGGCACGTGTTCCTGTCAGAAAGGGGCAAAAATGTTCTATTATACTACCCAACCCCTCTTCTTCTTCCCCAATATACCCCACCCCAATTACCCCCACCAAACCCGCCCCGTAGTGCCACCCTCACCACCCCATCCCCGATTGGCCGCCGCCTCGAAGCCAGCCAACACCATCATCTTCCCCGACCACCCCACCAATCCACTTCTCGGCAAAAATGACCTATTCTACTACCCAACCCCTCATTCTTCTTCCCCGACCAACCCATCCCAATTACCCCCACCACACCCACCCCGCAGTGCCACCCTCACCACCCCATCCCCGATTGGCCGCCGCCTCGAAGCCAGTCAACACCACTATCTTCCCCGACCACCCCGCAAATCCACTTCTCGGCCAAATGACCTATTCTACTACCCTACACCTCTTTCTTCTTCCCCGACCAACCCACCCCAATTACCCCCCACCACACCCACCCCGCAGTGCCACCCTCACCACCCCATCCCCGATTGGCCGCCGCCTCGAAGCCAGCCAACACCACCATCTTCCCCGACCACCCCACCAATCCACTTCTCGGCCAAAGGTCGGAGAATCATCATCTCCTCGGCAAAGAAGAAGAAAAAAAATGAACCCAATTGAAAATTAAACCAAAAACAAATAATATGAAAATATTATTCTTATAATCAGAGACAAATCTCAAGAATCTAAAGAACCGACATTGGAGTATATTACCAATCTAAACCAAAGAATCAAACAAATACAAATTCTTACCTCTACAAGCCAAACAAAATTCAATTCTTACCTTTAATGTTAGGAGAACCTTTCTATCCATACAAAGAGGTGATGCCGGGGGGGGGGAGAGAGCTATAATGTCTCAGAGAGAGACTGGAAGAAGAGGATGAAGAAGATGATGTGTAATGTTAGGGTGTATCGTGTCCACGGTTTAGTTGTGGACCGGACTCACAAAAATACGACATGTGTGCGAAGTGATTAGTTGTGATATTTTAGTAGTTTTGTGCATGGCCCCACTTGTGGACCTGTTACATTTTAGCACAATTAAGTTTTCTTAGACTTTTTTACCCCTGTGGCAGGAAAAACGTGCCGGACACGTGACTTTTTTGGCCGAAATTTTGGTCAGAATCCTTAATTGGACACTTTTAGCAGCCCGTAAAAAGTTCGTGCTAAAAATAGTTTAATTTAAAGTTTTATCTATTTATTCAAGTGGGGTCTAAAGATTGTGCTATACATAGAGATTTTCTATTTTTTATTATTTTTCTTGATTTTTCGACTGCAAAATTACTTATTAAAGTTTTATATTCAAGATTTTCTAATAAATTATTTTTAATAGATAATATACCTAATCTATTTAATCAATCTTGTGACATAGTTCATCTTAAATAAAATTTTATTAAATTTAGTTTTGAAAAACTTCTTTTAGTAGAAGCAGTTGTCACATGTATGATTAATACAATTCTATAAATAATACAAGCACTTGGAAAAGAATGTGGAATTTTATTATAATTTAGTACCTCAATTAGAGTATTAATTTCTACCTTAAGAGTTTTCTTTAAACACTTTTAATTTTGAAAATAAATCAAATCCATCAACATCTCAAAAATTGAACCCTTTTTTTTTACATTAGTTTTTTATATCCACTTTCATATTTTCTATTAGACATAATTATAATTTCCACTAAAATGTTCAATCAAATAAAAAATACAATGAAAAAAATAATAAATCAATAACAAATACAAACAACACATAAATATAGTAACTGATAATGAAATTAATTAAAAATATAAATTCAAATGAAAATGATTAAATATATAGAAACTAGAAAGATGGAACCTGTAATTTATATAGCCAAAATATTGAAGAATATGATTCGATTGGGAATTACGAGGGATTTGAGAGGTAATAAAGTTGTAGTGACTCTCACTCAGTATGACAGGCAGACTACGTGTATCAGAATCAAGAGAGATCTATCATTTTTTCTTTTATTTGTTTAACAGAATGACTTCAGAAATTTGTTTAGGCTGAGCGTAGAGTAAGAAGAATAAAAGATTCCAAATTTTTTGGGATGATAATGATGAAAGATAGAATGCCTCAATGGGTTTAGGCTAGGTCTGTGTTTAGTGGGCAATGGTGATGTGTAATTATATGGGGTCTCTATTTATTTATTTATTTTGTTTGAAGGGAAGTTTTGGTATTAAAAAAATTGGGGGCCTTTATTTTGTGGGGTCAAAAGAAATAACATAAGTTACCTTATAGTTGACATAACTCTGATAAAAATCTTGAATAAATTTTATCTTTAGTTAAATTGATTTTGAAAGAAACGTTAGATCTTAGTAACCTTATCTATTTTCTTTGTCTATTACATACTACCAAAAAAATTCAACCTCTCTAATGGATAATGTCATAAGGATGAAGAAGAGTTGGGTGAGGAAGGAAATTAAATCGAAAAGCCAAATTTAGATGTCTGAAACCCTTTAGGGGACAAAACATTAAATATTTAATTCATTGTGCTGAATACCTCCTTTTAAGCCCTAGTTTTATCATGAAGGCAAGAAAAACAAAATCAAAAAAGAAAAGAAAAGTGGGTCTTTGATCTTATGTAAAAACCATTAGTACACAAAATGTTAACGTCAAATGCCAGCCCATATTTAAGAATCACACCTTCGAATATTCAAACCTCTTTTACTTTCTCTCTCACACAGACACACACTAACACTAATCCTTTCTTCAGTTTATCATATCATCCAAGATTCGTTTTCTTACGCGACGCGACGCATCGACCTCGACCTCACCTCACGCATTCTGATTTCTCCTCCTCTTTCCAAAACACAAAATATAATAGCTAAAAATTAAGGATAAATGAAAAAAACAAATTAAATCTTCAATTCTATTTTTGTGTACCCTCTCCTATTTTATTTGTGAGGTCTATCTCACATGAGATATAATTAGTACTGTCAAAACAGGTATGCCCGTCCGCCCCGCCCCGTTTCGTCATGGGCATGTCTTAAATGGGGATGGGCGGGCATGCCCCGCTTTTTTAACAGGCCATCAAAAGGGATGTCCGTACCCTCCCGCCGAATACCCGTGGACAAATGGGAATGCCCGCGACCCTTTTATTATAAAATAGATCAAATCCGAAAAAATCAACAAAATGCAGTTCTTTCCCATTCACTTACAATTTACAGTCCTTTGGAGGGGAAATAAAAATCCAAAATAGTTCAAGAACAATCAAATCAAATTCTACAATATCCAAAATAGTTATAAAAAAAAGTAATCAAATCAAAGTTCACAATTTCAAGAATAATTCAAGATCAACCGTCAAAAATTAAGAAACATGCTGAAGTCAAAGCAACAAAAAAAAGAAGATATTGTATCTTTAATATCCTTCATCTATTGATCTAGATATTGAACACTAGAAGTATTATTTTAATTCACTTTAGATAATGTTGATTCCTCCTCATCATCTTCTCACACACCTTAAGAAGTTAAAACATTATAAATGGTAAATGATAAATGATAAGTTAGAATATAATTTAGTAAACTTCGAAGATGAAATCGTGAATCCAATTGCGTACACATATTTGATCTTGTACATTTATAGGAAGAAGATAACTCCTATATTTGATAAGAACGCGTGCATGAAGATAATGGAGATATATGACTTTTTTTTCAGTTTGGAGAAGACTGAAGAGCCTTATTAATCCCTATAAAAAATTAATAAAAAACAAAACAAAGTGGGCATGCCCGGTTGCAACCCACCCATACCCGCATGCCCGTTACCCGCACGGGTATGCCCGTTGATACCCCAATTTAAATGGGTATGCAATTCATAACCCCATACCCGCCCATAAATCTCATGGGGCGGGCATGCCCGTGGGCATATGCCCATTTTGACAGCTCTAGATATAACCATGAACCTAAATATTTATTATCATTTCGTGATATCTATTTTGTTATAGCGAGTTTGGTTACTAATTAAATAGGTGATCATGAGTGCGGTTAGACTCATGAGTTGCTCCTACGAGCACGAGGTTTGACATTTATGGTATTAGAACACGGTACCAGGAAGGCTTGTAGGAATTGAATGCTACACCTTACATGGTGATATTTTTTTGTTAAGTGAGATTCACTTCTAGAATACACGTGATATATTTGAAAGGTTTGACTGATATATAAGTATGCGTCTAAACATTCACTATCGTTGAGGCATATCCATTTTAGCAAAGCGAGTTTGGTTGTCAAGAAGGTGGTCGTGTGTTTTCAGACACATGAGTCGTGTTCCGGACCCGCAGGCAGAACCTGGCAATATTAATATCTAGTTGTTAAATACTAATATTTTTTTAAAAAAAATTAAAAACCTAAAATAATGTTGAAATCCTGGATGAAAGTTGATGAAGAACCTTGATGACAAGTATCAAAGATTCGACATAAAAGGCTTAAGTTTAGATCTTTCTCTAACTTGAACTAGTTTTGAGGGGAATATACTCAACACAACTCTAAAGTAGGCTAAGCATCAATGGAGGCTGAAACAACACAACAAGCGAAACTAACTTGTTGATACAGTAACTCAATAAATGAATGAAGTTCTAAAAGAAGTTCAATTCACGAGGATCTAGGGAATAACCTTACCAAACAAGATATATCTAACGTAATTACAATTGTGGCCGAAACCCCTCTTAAATAGAGTAGGATTTCGGCTAACAAGCCTAACAAATAAGAGTCCTTGAACAATTAGGACTCTACAACTACTAGATAAATAACCTCTTAACCATTATCTAACCATATGGACAACATGACCTTTATTATAGCAAGCACTACTAGATAATGCGGCTATACACTTCTAATTAAATAATAAATAAAGCTGAAAACTAATTAAAGTCTAGAATAGCTACACTTTGTAAACTTAAGAGGTTGACTTGGATATCATCTTCTAGTTGAAGTTTAGCTTCCTCTTTAGTCTTTATGTCTTAGATCAATGATGTAATAAGTTGGTTCACATTCCTTGTCCTTAGCCGTGTCATTGGTCCTTGGAGATTGGTTAAGGGATCCTTTGAGTAGGGCAGCTCCTTGGATGGTCCCGTATCATCCCCTTCCCTATGAAAAACATGATTCGTCCTCGAATCATCATCATCATCATCAACCTAATCTGTATCAAAATCAAAAGGGGACAAGTCAGAAACATTAAACGTAGAATGTACACCATGCTCACATTTCAAATCTATCTTGTATGCATTATCATTGATATTAGCAAAAACTTGAAAAGGGCCATCGCCTCTTGGATGCAAGTTACTCTTTCTTTCATTATGAAATCGGTCTTTCCTAAGGTGTAACCAAAACCAATCACCAACATCAAAGGATATTCTCTTGCGGCCTTTATTGGCATATTTGGCAAATTGCTAATTCCTATTTGTAATATTCTCGACTACTTGTTGATGAATTCTTTGTATATAATCTGCCCTAGAATCACCTTCTACATTTTAATATTCATCAACAGGTAAAGAAATTAGATCCAAAGAGGTTTAGGGGTTAAAGCCATAAACAACTTCAAAAGGAGAATTATTTGTAGTAGAATGCAAAGTCCTATTGTAAGCAAATTCAGCAACAGGTAAACAATCTTCCCACCTTTTTAAGATTTTTTGAATTAGAGCTCTAAGTAGTACCCCTAAAGTCCTATTTGTTACCTCGGTTTGGCCATCCGTTTGTGGGTGACTTGATGTAGAAAACAACAATTTAGTCCCCAACTTACTCCATAAAGTCTTCCAAAAGTAACTTAGGAATTGTACATCCCTATCACTCACAATGGTTTTCGGAATCCCATGGAGCCGAACCATTTCTTTTAAAAATAAATCTGCAACATGACTTGCATACTTTGTTTTCCTGCAAGGAATAAAGTGAGCCATTTCAGAAAAACGATCTACAACAACCATTATACTATCCATACATCTCGGCAGTCCAAGAATAAAGTCCATAGATATGTCAATCCAAGGTGAAGATGTAATAGGTAAAGGCATGTATTATCCGTGAGTTTTGGTTGTACTTTTAGCATGTTTACACTTAAAACAAAGTTCACATATTCTCCTAACATCTCTTTTCATCTTAGGCCAATGAAAGTGTTCTTGTAATATGTCTAAAGTTTTTACAACACCAAAATGACCCATTAATCCGCCACAACGTGCTTCCCTAACAATTACATCTCGAATAGAACAATATGGAATGCACAATCTATTGCCTTTAAACAAGAAATCTTCAAACCTATAAAAAAAATTTTGAGCCGAGAGCTCACTAGAATTATATAAATCTGAAAAATCGTTATCTTCCTTATACAATGCTTTAAGATGTTCAAATTCAAGTAATTTAGCATGCATACGGGAAAGTAAAGTATACCTTCAAGAAAGAGCATCGGCTACAATGTTTTCCTTACCTTTCTTGCAGTTGATAATGTAAGGAAAGGTATCAATGAAGGAAACCCACTTAGCATGTCTCTTGTTCAACTTACTTTTCCCCTTTAGATACTTGATGGATTCATGGTCGGTATGTTTCACAAATTCTTTTGCGATCAAGTAGTGCTACCATGTCTCCAAAGCTCTAACAATGGCGTATAACTCTTTATCTTATGTAGGATAGTTAGTTGAAGCACCACTTAATTTCTTACTAAAATATGTTAAAGGTTTGCTGTGTTATTGCAAAACAGCCCCAATACCTATCCCTGATGCATCACATTCAACTTCAAAAGTTAAATCAAAGTTAGGTAAAGATAAAATAGGGGAAGAAGTAAGTAATTACTTTAGCTTCTCGAAACTTTCTTCTTGCGGCTTATCCCAAAAGAATGGGACATCTTACTTTACTACTTCATTTAATTGGGCAGCAATCGTACTAAAATCATGAACAAAACGCCTATAAAAGCTTGCCAACCCATAGAATGAACGAACTTGAGTATCACTTGTTGGTCTCGGCCATTCCACAATAGCTTGAATTTTTGCCGGATCAACCTTAATACCTTGAGAACTAACAATGTATCCAAGAAAGTTAATAGAATTAGTGCAAAAAACACACTTCTCAAGTTTAGCATACAAAGTTTGTTCCCTTAATATAGTAAAAACAACCCTAAGATGCTCAATATGATCCTATAGGTTTTTACTATAAACAAGTATCATCAAAATAAACTACAAGAAATTTTCCAAAGCAATGCCGAAAAATGTAGTTCATTAATCTCATGAAAGTATTAGGTGCATTTGTAAGACCAAAAGGCATAACGATCCATTCATATAAACCATATTTAGTCTTAAAAGCGGTTTTCCATTCATCACCTTCTTTCATTCTAATTTGGTGATAGCCTTGAGTTAAATCAATTTTAGAAAAAATTAAAGCACCACTTAACTCATCTAGCATATCATCTAATCGAGATATCGGATGTCTATACTTAATAGTTATTTTATTAATATCGCGACAATCCGTACATAATCTAAAGTCCCTTCTTTCTTAGGCACCAAAATAACCGGACTAGCACAAGGCCTTAAGGACTTCTTACCTGCTCCTTCTCAAGAAGTAAATCAACTTGCCTTTGGATTTTTTGAGTTTCATCCGGATTTACTCTATAAGCCGCACGATTTGGAAGGCTAGATCCTCTAATTGAAGTCGATTTGCTGCTCAATTCCTCTAATTGGAGGCAACACTTTCGATAACTCCTTAGGAAATACATCCTAGAATTCTTGCAAAAGATCAATAGCCCGACTAGGTAGAGAAGAAGACGAAGTTAGATCAAAACCAAAAAATGTTAGTAGAAAGGGACATTTCGGCCCCTTTGAAAACTAACAAAACAATTACTTGTTTTGCTTGAATTTCCCTATCTACCTTTCCCGAATTAATAAACAAACACTCTTTACTCACTTTTAGAGCACTTGCCTTTTTTCTCACTTTAGGCTCAACTTTTCTTTAATTTTTACCTCGGATTTTACCTTATGGTTAGAATCACTCTTATTTTTCAACTCACTTTCATTTTTTCTCTATCTATTCTCAGCCATTTGTTTATGTACCTCACAAGCTTGACTAGGTGTTAAAGGATGTAAAGTAAAACGAATATTATCCATAGTAACTTGGTACACATTCTTTCTCCCAATATGATCCGCACATCTATCATATTGCCATGGCCTTCCCAAAATAATGTGACTTGCGGTCATGGGCACCACATAAAATAAAACCTTATCTTTGAATCTTCCAATTCCAAATTCAATCTCTACTTGCTTATCCACCTTGATTTCACCACTATTATTCAACCAAGAGAGTTTATAAGGCATAGGATTTGCCTTACAAGGTAAACCAAGCGCGGTAACCATATCATAAGAACAAACGTTAGTACAACTCCCATTATCAATAATTAATAAACAAAGCTTGCCTTTAACATTGCACTTAGTTTGGAATAGGTTGCTTCATTGTTGATTAACATCATCCAATGGTTGTGAATGAAGAAGCTTCATCGTAACCAATAGTTGATTTCCATCTTCCGGAAGTTGTTCAAAAGTTTCAGTTTCCTCGGTTTCTTCATCACTAACCCACGTTCCATCATCCGACATGATCATAGTACTCTTTGTTTGGGCAGTCCCCAGAAAAGTGCCCTTTGCCTCTACATTTAAAACATTACCTAGCAAGATTAGGAGTAGAATTTACCCTCGAATTTGATGAACCGGTTGTGATTGATGACTTGGTTGCCCCTATTTAAGACGTGGCTGATTTTGTCACACTTTGCACCTCTTTTCCCTTATTTTGGCTA
Organism: Vinca minor; assembly: GCA_026122235.1. Taxonomy (NCBI): domain Eukaryota; kingdom Viridiplantae; phylum Streptophyta; class Magnoliopsida; order Gentianales; family Apocynaceae; genus Vinca; species Vinca minor. The sequence goes on along the minus strand of JAOCZM010000115.1, from coordinate 1,891,451 downwards.
CGTAAAACAGTAGAAAAAGTTTGGGGCTGATTCGGCTTTTTTCAAGATTGAAAATTTGCCAAGTTACTCCTTGAACTCTTTTCTTTTTGCTGCCTTTAGACTTGCTCTGCATAGTACAACATAAAGGTAATATTATCAAGATTAGCACGTTCTACCTTTGATCTAATTTTGTCATTTAGACCAACCAAGAACCGCGCCATTGTTGCCTCTTCACCCTCTTGAATATCTGCTCTAATCATCGCAATTTCCATCTCTTTGTAGTACTCATAAACCAAATTAGCTCCTTGCTTCAATCTTTGTAAGCAGTTGTAAAGTTCCCTTATATAATTTTGGGGAACAAAACGACGTTTCATAACCGCTTTCATCTCATCCCAACTATCAACTTGTCTTTGACCGACTCTACCTATTGTTTCGGCCTCTTTATCCCACCATATGGATGCATAATCACAGAACTTCATGGCTGCCAATTTGACTTTTTTTTCCTCGGAATAATTCTGCACGGAAAAAACATGGTTAACTTTATGAATCCAATCTAAAATAATTCGGGATCGTTGTACCTTGGAAAGAGGGAATTTTGGTCTTGATTGCACCAAGATTATTGTCATACCTTTGGATTTGGTCCCCTCTTCTCGGCTAAAAAATCTGATTATTCATTACCCGATTTTGTTGCCCAACTCTCGGCCTTTGATTATCCCTTGGCTGCTCAATTGCATCAAGTGATTCTTCATCACTCTCGGCATTGTTGGTATCAACATCATTACCTCTTTGATTCAAAACTCGAAGAAGTTTCATCTCTTCAACCATCTCATCCATCATTTGTTGCATCGCCTCTTTAAAAAGCATGTCTTCCTCGAAGACTTCGGATTGCTTGGATGAATTTCCTTAATGAGACATGTTATACTTGAAGGGATTCATGGGCGGAAACTCGTTCCAAACACCCATGGATCCTCCCCTAAAGGATCTGCTCATATGAAACAATTCGAAAAACAGCAAGAAAAACTTACGTTTAGGATTCAAGAAGCTACTTCTTGAATGGAGGATGACGTTTCTTGGATCGGATGCTGCTACCGATTGATCTCCCTTTGCGGAAAGTCACTCTACTGGTATCCACGCGACGAAACGGGCAGCGATTGCTAGGTCTTCGTTTTCTGAGATTCGGGAATTAGAGAGAAAAGGGAGAGGCAAGAATAGAAAACGGTTTTCTGATTCTATGTATTATTTCGGCTGAAAACATTAGTCATCTAGGTTTCGGCTAAGAGATGTTATATAGAGTGTGAGAGTTCGTTACTAGAACAACTCCCACCTCTATTCAACTTCTCTCGGCAGTGGGAGTCTCAGAATCCCACGTTCCCTAGACTTTCGTTGGTAGTGGGAGTCCTTATCGGATAATAACTCCCACGTAATCCCAGCTATGGGTAAAATACCGGAATTGCCCCTATCTCTAATTCGAATAATAAACACTTTATTATTTTCAGAAAAGTGAATGTCAGATACAACGAACCTAGACACATTCTAGATTCATTGAATCTGGACATGAAGCTCGTTAGCTCGTCTATGCGTGTGACCCTGTAGGTTCATCTCACAATGGCAATGAAAACACACTTAGTAGTAGTGTGAGTTCATAAATCACAAGCGGTCCCTAGCAGGACATTGTGATTACCCAAAGTGAATGAATATACAACGGAACCTAATATCAATCCACTATTTAATCCCTTTGTATCGCGATATCCTAATTAAGCATAAGGCATAGCTTAATTGTATTTATGCTCGATCTCCAGGTAGACTGTTTCGACAAATAGCATTTGATAACCACTTTATCAAATACATTTGAGCACGGCCATGCATTTAAACAGTCTTTCCCTATCGAGGGGCCCATGGATATCTCTCTCTAATAATAGAGAGGGACAAATTCCTTGCAATGTCTCTCACATTCAAGCTATGATAGGACACTACATCCGATCATCAGTCGTATTGATTACTCTGTTACAAGTAACGTCCGACTGAGTCAAAACGTGGCTCCATTCATACTAGAATCAATGAAGACATAAGGTCTAAGGATTCTAAAATAGTATTGAGGAAGTAATACTTATGACTTAAGACCATGAAGTATTACTTCTCTGACGGATCACGTCCAATACAATGTATCCCTATATATTGCATCTATGATGTGATTTGTATCCATTACACATGATCAGTAAAACAAGATCATCAATCAACAATCATACTAGTTTTATTTCATAGTAATTTAGCATTACATAAAACTAGGGACTTCTAGAATAGTAATTACATAAGCTAATGAGTTTTACTATCAAATCACACATTTGATAATCAAAAGCAAAATTAACTATTCAATTACATGCTCAAAAGATAATAAAACGCACAACATGTGCTAATGGTACTAGGGCACTACTAACAATACTTTCAAGAAATACACAAATTGTTAGATAGAAAAAAAAATCACTATTTATTCCAGCAATTCTAGTAAAAGAACATCAACTCTAGATGAAGTAAAGGTTCCTAACTTGTTGCGTTGAGATAAAGCTGAAAAATGAAGGAAAAAAATACTATCTTGACCTACACGAAAAGGTTAAGAAAGAATAAAAGAGTAATCTTGAAATCCTAACACATTCTTTACGTTCTTGATTCTTGTTTCTTGACTTCTTTTTCTTTCTTTTCTTTTAGAGTTACCCTTTTCTAGGCCGAATGTTATCAAGAATTCAGGCTTGAAGGCTCTACAATCCTTGATATATGGGAATGTGCACAAGAAAAACAAGAAATAAGGAGTGAACAAAAACCAATTATTGAAATGAGTATTAAAGTACTATGAATCAAGAAGTTTGCTTTTGGATTGCTCACTTGTGTCTAATACTCTAGGCTGAATTTTTTTTTTTTTTTTGGTGTCAATTCTAGCAAACAAGAAAAATTTCAAGAAAGCGATAAAGATACACCAAGAGAGAGATAAACTTTTTTCTCAAATACCACTTGATGAAGAACCTAGATAACAAGTATCAAAGATTCGACACAAAAGGCTTAAGTTCGGGTCTTTCTCTAATTGGAACTAGTTTCGAGGGGAATATACTCAGCGCAACTCTAAAGTAGGCCAAGTATCGATGGAGGCTGAAACACCACAACAAGCGAAACTAACTTGTTGATAGAGTAACTCAATAAATGAATGAAGTTCTAAAAGAAGTTCAATTCACGAGGATCTAAGGTATAACCTTACCAAATAGCATATATCTAACGTAATTACAATTGTGGCCGAAATCCTTCTTAAATAGAATAGGTTTTCGGCTAACAAGCCTAACAAATAAGAGTCCTTGACGAATTAGGACTCTACAACTACTAGATAACTAACCACTTAACCATTATCTAAACACATGGACAACATGTCCTTTATTATAGCAAGCACTACTAGATAATGCGGCTATACACGTCTAATAAAATAATAAATAAAGGTGAAAACTAATTAAAGTCTAAAATAGGCATTAATTTACAAGATTACTAAAATGCCCTTCTTAGCCACTTTGCTTGATAGGGTCGAATTGTACACTTTGTAAACTTAAGAGGTTGACTTGGATATCATCTTCTAGTTGAAGTTTAGCTTCCTTTTTAGTCTTTATGTCTTGAATCAATGGTGTCATAAGTTGGTTCACATTCCTTATCCTTAGCTGTGTCATTGGTCCTTGTAGCTTGATTAAGGAATCCTTTGATTAGGGTAGCCCCTTTGATGGTTTCCTCATCAAAAGTACCGATCGATCTTTTGTAACTCTCTCTTTAACAATCTAATATACTAAATTAGGAATATTTATAAAAAAGTGTTAGAGAGAATTTAGAGTCTAATGTACTTGGCAAATAAACATCTAAATTCTAATGTTTGACATTTGACTATTTCTAAAAATGAGACAGAATATTATCACACCGAATTCTGTGTTAGTTGCATTTCTAAATATATCATCTTTACACTTATGATTTTATCTTTTTTAATTTATTATATATAAATAAAAATTTGTATATGGTAGTCACTGACACAGATAATCCAATCTGGAATATGAGACAAAAAAATCGATCACTTCTTCGATATGGACAATGGTTTATTAGATCATATGCTTCATATTTTTCCATATCGAAAGAGAAAATATTTTTCTCCTAATATAGGAAAATTTGAATAACATGATTTATTGTACCATTAATTGATATAAAACTTTTCCCAAAAAATAAGAACGAATGTCAAAATCAGTCTAAATTAGTCAGGACTTTTAGGCTTGAACACTTGATAGTGAAGACAAAAAAATATATATTTCTCTCTCTATCTCTAGATGGAAAACCGAGTTAAACATATTCTTGAGAACTAGGATTATTTCATTTCTTGATTCTACTTAGAACCCTTTATTCTTTGTTATAAAAAAAAATAAAAATAAAATAGAACCCTTTATTCTTTTTTGGCATCCGAATCTCTCTATGATCTAAGACAAATTATTAAACGGCCTTTCCCTATTTTAACCCCCTTGCCTTTGGTCCCCCCTCCCCTTCAAAAAGGTTGAGAAATTTCTCTAAGTCAATCAAGCTTTTCTTTCTTTACAGAGAAAAAAAAAGTATAATTAAAAGAAGAAAAAGATGATGAAAAACCATAACCATAATAGTAATTTCAGTGAGAAAATGCAGAGAACTCAAGGGTATATTGAAGCTTTAGAAGTAGAACGTCAAAAGATTCAAGTTTTCCAACGTGAACTCCCTCTTTGTCTCGAGCTTGTCACTCAAGGTACCCTCTTGTTCAAATTCGGTGTGAAACAGTGTTCCGTAGGCGCGTGTAGAAAGCTGTTCATTCCGTGAAGAACCACCAACGTCCTTCAAGGTGAAAAGCTATTGAAGAAGAACTATGATGTCCAGTGCGTGCGAGACACGACATCTCGTTCCACATCAGATTCAAATTCCTTAATTTTACATTCTGATTTTCATGTTCCTGATTTTTTTAAAGTTTTTTGATGTGGGGTTTGAATTTTATTTTATTTTTTATTTTTTTGGTATTCAGCTATTGAAGCATGCAAGCAGCAATTACCAGGGGAAAATGAGAATAATTATCAGGGTCAATCTGAATGTTCTGAGCAGACATCAACTGAAGGGCCAATTTTGGAAGAATTTATTCCTTTAAAGAGGACTTCAACATCTTCTGATAAAGAAGAACAATCTCAAAAAACCAAGAGTAAAAGTAAGGATAAAAGCAAGAACAATGAGAAAGGTTTATCAAAAAAATCTGATTGGCTTAGATCTGTTCAGTTATGGAATCAAACCCCAGATCCAACATCAAAAGAGGTACCCTTTTCAAAATTATCAATCATTTTCAATTTTTGGCATCTGAGTTTTTTTTTCTTTAAATTTTTATTATTATCGCAGTAGGGTGTCGTGTCAGACTATTTTTCGTATTAGAAATGTTAAGTCAACTGCGTTACATCTGGGTTTTTGGTAATTTGGATATAGATTGAATCTTTTCTATATTTTTTATTTATAGGAATCAGCAAAGAAGGTTAAAGTTAGAGAGGTGAAGAGAGATGGAAATGGTGGAGCTTTTCATCTATTTCAGAAAGAGAAGAGTAATAATGGTGGGACTACTGGTGCCGCTGCTGCTGTAACACCGCTACCCGGGCCTGCTGCTGCTGCTAGTTCGACGGCAGAGACAGGTGGCAGTAATGGTGGTGGTGGTGGTGGGTGCAAGAAGGAAGAGAAGGAGAAAAAAGGGAATTCATCAAGAAAGACTAGGAGATGTTGGCCACCTGAATTGCATAAGAGGTTCTTGATGGCACTTCAACAACTTGGTGGTTCACATGGTATGTATGCATTAACTAGAAAAAATTAAATTTAGGTGAAACACCAATTATTTGATTTTTCCTTTTTTTCCTCGAATTAATTGAGTATAGAAATTATCTAATTTTTATTGATTTATTTTCTTGCAGTTGCTACACCAAAACAAATTAGGGAGTTAATGAAGGTAGAGGACCTTACTAATGAAGAAGTCAAAAGTCATTTGCAGGTTTGTTCTTCTCCTCTGGTAGTTACCGCGTTTCCAAAGCTATCAGATTGTTCCTATATTAATTTATACGTATACTATTTGTTTCCGGGTTCAAACGCTTATCTGGATAGTATTACCTTTTCAAATTTAGACACGCACCAAAGAATTTAACTTCTACATTATTTATGTTAAAATTTTCAAACGCAAGCTCTATCCTACCCGTAAGGCACAAGTAGAAATTGCACCACGTAACACTTCCATCGGCTAGGGTGCTGAATACCCTATTGTTCAGCACCTACAGAACTACACACCAGCCATTAAATGAAAATATCTTGCATCCCTTGGCCAGAAAACGCGGAGTTTTTAATAGTCACTTTTAGGGCTGTCACACTGGATAATTAGAGTCAACTGATCGTCTTCTTCCTCCATCTGTAAATTTCCAAAAACTAAAAAATCCCACAAATCTATTTGTCTTCTTCCTCCATTTTCGTCAATTTCTTCTTCATTCTCTCTATTTACACATTCTCACATTTTGACATTCTTTTTAAAAATACCCACAGATCTAAATGCCATTTTTTTTTATTTTGAAAAAAAAATCTTTCAAAAATGGAAGCCAAGAATCAAATAGTGCAGATTTATTCCGGTTATAAACATTGAGTTGACATGAATAAAAATATTATAGAAAATAAAGCCACATTAAAAAACCCTCACAGATTAAAGACCCTTTTTGTTTATTATGCATTCTGTGTTGGTAAGTTTTTTTACAATTGTAATTTGTTTTCTAAAAGTTATATATTATGTGTCTAAAAGATGTTAGTTATTTTGCTAACAACTATAAGAGTGAATCTTATAGGTATTAGTCACACATCTTACAACTATAAAATGTGGATTTTACGGCTGTAAGATGTGTGACTAATAGTTGTAAAAAATATGTTCTATAACAGTTGTAAGATACACAACTAATAGTTGTAAGAAACATAACTAACGGTTGTAAATGAACATTAAGTATTTATTCTCTCTTTTTGCAAACCATAAATCTTAGACAAAAAAATGTTGTTAATCCAAAGCTCTTTGCAGAGAAAATTTGGAGATTTTTCAGATATGGCTGATGGAGAGAGAGAAATACATCTAAAAGTGAGATTATCATGATCCAAATATTTTGGAGAAATGAGCGATTGGTGGGAAAAAATATCTTCAAAGATAAAACCTAGAGAACAATGGAGGCATTTAAGGGTATTTTCCAAAAATGTATGATGGATAAGAGAGAAAAATGGAGGCATTTAAGGTAGAACAAAATTGGGCAAAAATAAATTTTGGGGATTTTTTGGGATATGGAAGCTTGAAAATATGGATAATTATGCGGCATGATAAACATGATGCCTATTTTGATGGATTAATCCAAGCTTTTTGGGCCAAAATGGCGGTTGAGAGGGGAGAGAATTTTCTGGAATGGATTGAAATCTCTACTGGGCGGGACAATAGGATTGATTTAAGGGGATTGGGTGTGGACGGCTTTTTAGACAGCCAGCTGAACAACAACCACTAAATCTAAAACTAACAAATCCAACGGTTGATGGGTTGTTCAGCATGTGCTGAAAAAAAGATAGTTCAACACTGTATCTTTTTCGGGGTTGGTAGAAAAACGTTACTGTATTTTGAAAGGGAATTTGGAACTACTAGCATCACTTTATTCTTGGAAAGAAATTATTTCAAATTTTTAAGAAAATGACATTGTTTGGAGTTTTAACCAGAAAATTGGCTACCTCGTACTATAATATAGGAATCTACAACTTGAAGTTTGTTTATTGTACCCTGCCTTAGTTCATATCTTTCAATATACCATTTGTATTGGATTGAATTTTTTTTTGTCTTGTGCTTCGTAAAAATATGGACGTAGGTTTCAAATATAAAATCTTGTAATTTCATAACATAATACTATTTAATGTGATTTGAATTTTGGATTCCGATACATGTTCTTGTGATTGTATACGTGGCCTAAATGTCCCGTATAATTATTTTGATTACAGAAATATCGTTTACACAGCAGAAGACCGAATTCATCAATTCACAACAATAACAACTCACAAGTGCCACAATTTGTGGTGGTCGGAGGAATATGGGTGCCACCAGTAGACTATGCTTCAATAGCCACGACTACGATCACTGGTTCAGGGGATCAAGCATCCGGAGGAGCAAATTCGAATAGAATCTATGCTCCAATTGCTACATTAGCATCTCCACTTCAAGATCCATCTGTCTCTAATAAACAGAATAAGCGATCGCGCTCCGATAACCATCATTCTTTGACAACCTAGTCCTCCACGGACCCAACCACAACCTTGCCAACGTATGGATGTTAATCTTGATTGATCGTGTTTAACATTTTGTAGAAAGTTTTGTAACAAAACTCCTCATGTAATCTTCCCTTGTAAAATAAAATACAGAGTAATTATAGAGTTATTGTTTTTGTGTCATTTTCTAATCCTGTTTGACATTTGTTGTATTTGTAAGGTTTTTTTTTATTTATGATCTTGGATGCCTTGAAAGTGATAGTAAATTGAATAATTAAGAATATATTTTACAATTTTCAACCCACATGCTAGGGGGTTTGAATGAACGAATTTAAATTAATTAATCAAAGACTTTGGATTAGTCAATTTTTTTTACTCAAGTCATATTAACTTCTATTATTACCACTTTAGATGCAAATTTATTGTGTTGGTTTATATGACCACTATTCTTCTTCGTCGAAAAAGATATAGTGTTGAACGACTCCAAATTCAGCACCTGCTGAACACATTTGGAGCCGTTGAATGGATATCATTTATATCAAGTGGTTGTAAGGCATCCGTATGTCTGTTGGGTTCTCCACACCCAATCCAATCCCTCAAAACTGCATACCCAAAAGATTTTCCACCTCAATCAATATTTTATCGTTTATTTTTGGATCATGATAATCTTACCTAAAATTTATCCTAGATTCCTTAATTTTCTCCGTCTCAGGTTGAGATTTTTTTCAAATTCCTTAATTTTCTCCACCAAAGATGATGAAAAGATTATTGCAAATTTCATCAAAATAAAAGAGAAAAAAAGATTTTCCTTGAAGACAAAGGAAGCAGAAAAAGTTTATGTGATTCTGAACCTGCAAATCAATTCATTCCAGTTGTATAATCTTAATTATAATATTTTAAATTGTAGACTAGTTACAACTATTATGAATTGTCTTATAGCTATTATATGCAAAGCTAATAGCTATTACGAATTTGTCTTACAGTTATTATGAATTTGTCTTATAGCTATTATATGTCATGTTATAGCTATTATGAATTTGTTCTATAGCTATTATAGTTCTTAGATTTTCTGAACTTGAATTTAAATGGAACTAATGATGATAATATCAATTATCTAGCGGATTTCTGTGAGATTATGAATGTGTGATCTCATTGTTAAGATCCACTCTTACAGCAGTTAGAAAAACATCTAATATATTTTAGGACACATACTATCTACCACGATTCTCACCATCTTCCATAACTGTAAAAAAACTTACTAACAGAAAATGAATACTCCCTCCGTCCCAAATTATCTGTCCACTTTGACAAATGCACGGGTATTAAGGATTTGGTGATTTTGATGGTAAAATATAAGTAAAAGTCTAAAACACCCCTCATTAATTTTATTAATCTCATTTAAAATTTATGTCTTTCTCTCTCATTTCTCTTACACAACATCCAACTAGCTCTTAAATATTTGTTGGAAAGTGATCATTTTAATTAAATAAGAGCATTCAATGAGGAGTTAGAAGAAGGGTAAAATTGGAAAAAAATTGTCATTAATACATACTTTATTTAGAAAGTGGACAGTTAATTTGGGACGGATGGAGTAATAAACAGTGATTGATGAATGTTATGGATGAAGGTTAAAATAGACAGTAATGGGGTTCGGCTATAGATTAATGGAGAGTTGTGGTTGAAGTAGTTGGATTACAGTTATGGAAGATGGTGCGAATCGTGGTAGCAGGTTTCAAAAGTTATAAAAAAAAAATTGCGTGGCTGATTGAGAAGAAAGAGGAAGAAGATGAACAGATCCATTATTTTGGGCAGCTAATTGAGAAGAAAGAGAAAGAAGATAAATTTTGGGTGCCTGATTGAGAAGAAAGAGGAAATTCAAGATTGAGAAGAAAGAGGAAGAAGATGAATTTGGGGGCGCCTGTTTTCTCTGCATTGTTTGGATCCAGTGTGGTAGTCATAAAAGAGGCCATTAAAAGCTCCGCGTTTTCTGGCCAATAGATGTAAGATATTTTCATCTAATGGCTGGTGGGTAGTTCTGTAGGTGTTGAACAATAGGGTGTTCAGCACCCAAGCCAAGTCGCTTCTTCTTCAATCAATATTCTAACCGAATCCTCCTGAGAATCTAGGAAAATATCAACTGAAGTTAAAATGATGTTTCATGTTAAATGATCTTAGTTTAGTTGGTAACACATGCGATTCTTTAGAATCGACCAATTTAATATTGTCAGCTTGAAACACGTTAAGAGTTACAAAATTGAAAAAAATTCTGCAAGCAGATCTTAATGTTTAATCAATTCAAAACGGATTAATTAGGTAAAATGACTTGGATATCGTTGGAAAAGATTAAAAAAATGATGCGATGATTAATTATTCTACTCTTATTTATTCATTTGAAAAAATGATAACAATTGGCCATTCCTTGAACGAAAAGACATATTTGCACAACATCGGTGAGCAGATCTTGCTTAAGATTTACAGTCGGTGGCGGTGGACATATCTCATGATTCTTAATGGCAGGGGCGAAGATAGGGAGCGGGGGCCGGCGCCATATTTTTAAAAATATTATTATTTATCGAAAATTTATATGCATTTTGGAAAATTTTATCAGTTTCGCCCCCCAGGAATTTTATTTTACCCCCAAGAATTATTTTGCCGTTTTTATCACTCGAGTTCTGTAGTTCTACATACTGTTGCAGTTTCGCCCCCTAACACCAAATTTTTGGCTTCGTCCCTGCTTAATGGAAACCCAAGAAAAATCCTTTACACAAAACTACCGATATATATATTTTTTTCTTTTAAGTGATAAGGCTTCGACTCTGATCTCTTAAATTGTGATTCAAACACTTGACTATTAGATTACGAGTCGATTATGGTGTGTGATGCTTCTTTTTACGCACCTGTGGAACAATGAAAGTCGTTGGATGAATTCCTTCACTAGATGTTTCTTCTATATTACTCCATGTGAAAAAGAAACTGTCCAGACCTGGACCAACCCGCATTTAAATTAATATATATAAAAAAATATTTTTTAAAGTTTTACTTCTCATTTTTACAATTTGTTTTACAAATATTTTCAAAAATAAACAACAAAACTCAATTTTTAAGCTTTATATTCTTTTTTTTCAAGTTTTCTTTTCAATTTTTAAAAATAAAAACAAAAAAAAAGTCATTTTTAAGCTTTATTTTCTTTTTTAAAAATTTATTTTTAAAATTAATTTGGTCTGCGGACCGGCCCGTTTAACCCGCGGATTTCTTATGGACGGGTATGGACTAGGATTTTCTTGGTCCGCAAAAATTGGTCCAAATCCGGCCCGGTCCGTTTTAGGATAATCCGCGACGGACTGGACCGGATCGGACCGGACCAACCCGTTTGACAGTGCTACATGTATGATGTATCTTCCCTTATTAATTTAGGTTTTTTTATATAAAAAATAAAAAGCAACTTATTTCTTTCCTTTATAGTCTTGCTGCCTTCTTTTTTAGTTTTTTTTTGGGGGGTGGGAATGGGAATTTTACAAGTGATAAATCTAACATCTAAGTTCGCCGATAGCGATGTGGTTCCAGTGCAGAATGGGACTTACTCTCGTCCGTCATATTAAATTTTTTACGGTCAAAATTGATTTAAAACTGACACATATCTTAATTTTATGACATCTGTCGTGTTTTTCAAGGACACGTGTTGTATTTTTTTGTTTAAAAACACTTGTCCTAATGACATTCCGCACGTGCAATTTTTTTACTGTTCCGCGTAGAATTCAGACTGCTCAGATAAAAGTAGCAATTGCATTAGACTTCCTTGACATAAATGTTGACTTGAATTCGAGACTTGTTGATTCTTTTTAATACTACTCGCTATTCATATTTAGAAGCAATGTGCGTAGAAATGTGCATGTATTTCTGAAATTTGTTCTAGTCAAGGCTTTTTTCACTCAGTGCAAGCAAAATTCTTCCATATCCATTGATCATTTCTTTGTTCTCTGGGGTAAATATGAACACATAAATAGAAAGATGGTTTTTTTTCCCTCCTTTGGCATTGGTCCGTGGTCCAAACGGAGCGGGCTAAAATGGCCCGCATTTAAACGGACCATGAATAGCTTGGTCCAAATCCGTCCAAAAAACGCGGGAACACGGACCGGTCCGCGGACTAGTGGTCCGTTTGACAGTGCTACATACATGGCGAACTTTAGAAATACTTAATGTCATGAATATGAAGTTTAACTACTATGTCATTCAATGTTGTACGGAAATAAATCGCAAGTCTCCTATTTACTACTTTATGAGGAGATTTTTCGTTTGCCCTTTAACGAGGTTCTTTCAAGCTATTTTCAAGCTATAAAAAATGATTTTCCCCCGATCGATGGAATTTGGAAAAAGTTTGCAGACGACCCATTTTTTTTTAAAAGAAGATTAATAGGGATCCCCACTTTTTCTCCGATATAACTCGAACTCTCGACCTACAGGTTAGAAGTGAAGCGTCTTACCACATAAGGTGCGTACGACCCATCCTTAAACTCGCCACCGATTATCTTTGAAAAAATCAGATCCCACATGTGTATGTTTTCATTATCTTTCACTTTAAAAATTAATACCGAATTTTCACTTTTACACCCATTTCAAAATTATTCTCACCCAAACACGTCAAATGTTGAAGTTTCGATAGGATCCGATTTCTTCCCTCATAAAAGGGAAAAAAAACTTTCACTATTGAATAAATTACTACAATTGCAATTAAAATGCAGGATCAAAATTAACGCATTCGATTCACAACTATTAAAATTGGGTTAGTAGATAATGTATTAAAATTAGGTTTGTATTCACAAGTGGATTTCAAGTAAATTTCATTTTGAAACAAAATGATGATTTGTCCGTCTTTTATTTTAGTTAAACTCAAAATAAAACACAAACCTAAACTCAATCTATTTAGACTTTATTTTTTGAAACCCAGATGGACGCTTTTATCATGGAATCGAAATACGATCGTTAGAGATCGCAGTCATTACATATGGTGGAAAGAACCTATCCCATGACATGGAGGAATAGTCGTGACCACAACTAGCTAAACAATGAGCCACCTGATCACCAAATCGCTTAACAAACGGTAATTGGACCGAGGCAAATGATTGAATAGAGAACTTCGCCCATTCATATATGGAACCCAGCCGAGAAAAGTCCAAATCCGTACAGTAAAGATGACTAACCACTTCCAAGCAATCCCCCTCCAGAGTAAAACTTTGAAGACCAAATAGTGAAGCCAACTTCATCATTTCAATAAAAGCTAAAAGCTCACAATGAGTAGCTTTAATGCACGAGAAAAGTCGTCCACAATGAGTGGCGTTAATGGCTACTTCACGGATAATACATCCATAGGCAGCGGCACCATTTCTCCAAGAGGCGTAAATGTTAACTTTGAAAGAAGCTGAAGGGGTGGTAAGAAAACCTTCGAAAATGCAGTAGGGTGAGCCACGGCAGTAGAACTAAACTGATGCAGCAAAAGGAACTCCGAGTTAGCCGCACATGCTTCTGTGAACAAGGAGAAAGGTGGTGCGTGACTACTCCCAAAAAACAAAATTGCAGCGATCTTTCCAAATACGCCAACAAATGTGTGCAAATAATGTAGAAACGCCAATTGAGGCTCGCTCCATTAGGAAGTGCAGAATGTCCTTGACTCTTACGATTCGCTGAGAAAACAACCACGGCCATTGATCCCAGCAAGTCCAAACGTTTAGCGCCACTTCACAGTGAAGAAGGCAATGATCATTTTATTCTTCATTTGCGCCACAGAAGGCACAACTTGGTAGAATATGAGTTCGTTTCGCGAGATTTCCTCCCGTCCCGTTGGCAAGCTTCCGAGAACAGCTGTCCACAAAAAGACTATAATCCGAGGAGGGAGTTGCAGTCTCCATAACCAAATCTAAAACATCTCTTCAATAGCCGAGGAGGACGATTCAGATGAGCGTGCTTTGTGATCCCTATCAACCATATATGCATGATAGCCCGATCGAACGGAATACATGTTATTCTTGGTGAAATGTCAAATGAGTCTATCTGGTATATCGCTACCCCCCAATGGAATAGATCGAATGGCGTCAACTTGATGAGGCCAGAACAGTGACTCCAAAATGTTTAAAACTCAACTGTTAATCCCAGATTGAAAGAGATCACTTACTTTAGCAATATTCGCAGCTTGGATCCGAAGACTATCAATCCTGAAGCTTCGCGGCAGTGGAATCCAAGGGTCACTGCATATATTCACGGCTTCACCGTTCCCTATCCGGCATCGAAGGCCCAGTTCAAGAACCTTACGCCCTTTGATCAAACTACGTCACACACAAGAAACCTTTTGCCCGCACCTAGCCGATAGATAACTTCCATGAGGATAATATTTGGCCTTAAGAACTCGATCAAGTAAAGATTCCGGGTTTTGGATAATACGCCAACCCTGCTTAGCCTGTAGCGAGAGGTTGAAGCCTTCCATATTGCGAAATCCCAGACCTCAGCGTGTTTTTGGCAAGCAAAGATTGCTCCAAGAAATCTAATGAACACCATCTGCTCCGCCCGTCTTACCCCACCAAATCTACGAATCATCACCATAAGGCGGGATCGCCAGAATAACAGATTTAATGAGAATTTCTTTCCCGGTAGGCGATAAATATTGTTCTTTCCAACCACGCAACTTCTTAGCTATTAGATCCTTGATATAACTGAAGACTTCTCGCTTGTTACGGCAAATTAAGTATGGTAGTCCCAAATATTTTCCATCGCCCCGTCCCCGACGGACACCAAGATCCGAATATAGATCATGTGCTAGCTGTTTATCCAAACCTTTGCTAAAGAAAATGGAGGACGTTTCATAATTAATAGATTGACCTGAAAATAGTTCATAGTCTGTGAGAATCTTTTTGATAGCCGAAATACCCATCTGATTAGCCTTAAAAAAAAGAGCAACGAATCGTCGGCGAACAAAAGGTGTGTGAGATGCAGTCAAGTTTGGCCAAACCATAAGCCATTAATAAGCAAGGAAGATTGAGCATTTCGAATCATTGCAGAAAATCCTTCAGCGCAGAGAATAAATAGAAATGGTGATAATGGGTCGCCTTGACGGATGACACGGGATGGATGAAAAACAGAAGACAGTTTATATTTAAGAAGCACATGATACGTGACAGAGCGAACGCAAGACAGGATAAGAGTGTGAAACCGGGGCGGAAAGTTCAGCGTTTCCATCATAAGCTCAATATATCGTCATTCCACCCTATCAAATGCTTTCCTCTTATCAAGCTTTAACGCACAATGACGATCTCTTCCCGGCAAACCAACATGCATGATGTGAAATGACTCAAAAGCTGCAACAGAGTTGTCTGTGATAAGACGGCCTCGAAGGAATGCACTCTGAGATGGATCGATAACATATGCGAGTACCACTTTCAAACGGTTAAGCAAAATGCGGAAAATCAGCTTATAGACAGAGTTACATAAATTGATGTGGCGAAACTCAATCATAATCAAAGGGGATTTAACTTTGGGGATCAAAACGATAAAAGTGATATTCAGACCATCAAGATTACGAAATCCATTAAGAAAGCCAAGAATAAAATATGCGACTTCTGGACAAAAAACACTCCAATATTTCTTAAGAAAAACAACAAGCATACCGTCTGGGCCTGGAGATTTCTTATCAGGGAGTTGTTTCAAAGTAAGTACATCCGCCATGGTAAACGGCTGCTCGAGCGAAGTTACCTGTTGGGCCGGCAACCGGCTGATTTGAAAGTCTCCAAGCGATGATGGGGACTGAGACGTACTAGTATAGATGTCCTCGAAATATTGCTTGGCGAGATCATGTAGATCCTGCTCCTGGTCAATAATCTTGCCAGAGGGCCTTTGTAACCGATCAATGAAGTTCCGAGACCGCTTAGAAGATGCCTTGTGATGAAAGTAAGCCGTGTTCCTATCCCCGTGAAGTGGCCATTCTGCTCTACTTCGTTGCCTCCAAAACTCATCATCATGCGAAAGTAGAGCATTCAATTAAAGCTTTAATCTTTTATCAACATCAACATTAAAGTTAGGTGAATTCCAAAAATCCGCGATCTCACATTGTTTTCGGCTATTTTTTCTGCAAATCCCCAAACTTCTTGGAACCCCCTATTTTCTCAACTGTTCTCGAGCACGAACGATTTCTCTAAGAACCCAATTCCCATCACCCAAAAAGGGCTTCTGCCATGAGCCCTCAATAATGTCCTTGCATTCCAAGTCTTGTATCTAGAACGGATCAAAACGAGGCAAAGCAAACCATTTTTTCTTGACAAATTTAGTTGAAGTGATTAAAATAGGAACATGATCTGAATGCGATGCATCCAAGTGCTTAACAACCGCCGATAGGAACTTCTGCCGCCATGCTAAGTTAACAAGTGTACGATCAAGTCGCTCCCGAACCAGTGAATCACCCCTACCATTCTGCCACGTATACCGACAACCAATAAGCTCCAAATCATGAAGTTCGCAATCAGAAACCACATCTTGGAAAGCTCGAATAAGATTCGAATTCTTGTCATTCATGCCTTCTTTTTCAACTGGCGAAAGAAGCTCATTAAAACCCCTGCACATAACCAATGCATAGAAAATAGCGAATACAACCGACGAAGCAAAGTCCAAGAATGATGTCGTTGTTCGTGGTAAGGATTACCATAAAAGTCGGTGAATCTCCAATTACAATCAATATTATCCCCAATTCTAACATCGACGTGACCACTAGAATAACTTAGCAAAGTAACATTGATTACGTCCTCGGACCAAAAAAGAGCTGAACCACCCCCCAAACCACACAGGTCCACCACAATACCAGAAGAATAACCAAGTGAAGTACGAATTTTATTCATATCTGAACTACAAAGTTTAGTTTCCATAAAAAAAAAGTAACAAAGGCTTATGAACCCGAACCAGGTTCTTTAAGTTACGAATTGCTCGGGGCTGCCTTAACCCCCGGCAATTCGAACATAGTATACTCATAATTGTTGGCGGGGTTGATCCATGTCAATCTCCGCCATTACAGTGCAGTAAAAAAAACCTAAGGACTTAGCCTTCTTAGATGGTAGGACATGAAAATCCCCATTGTCACCCGACACCTGTGCTAAAGCCCTCTTCATGCCCAATATGCCCGAACCCGAAGCAGTAACAATCTGACCTGAAATCCCTTTTTTCGGCCTGCCTCGTTTCTTGACTGAAACCCTACCACAACCAGTTTGGATCGGAACCTCCTGAAGAGAATCATTCACATCCGTAACCTGAGGCAAAGGAACCAAGGACACATCGACCACCTCGGCTTGAACCAGTACAATTTCCATACAACGAGGACCGTGCATGACCTCAGAACCATTCATTGGTTGAACCATCTAAAAAAAATTAGTATCACAAAAGGGCTTAAAGTATTTGGGGATAGGAGTACCTGAAGAGTGAGTCAGCTGCCCTGCCACATCTGCGGCTATGTCCGGCGCAGGAAAATTCAAGTCACCCCCAGGAAAAAAATTCTCACGTAAAACTCCTCGTTCCGACGTCGGGTGAAGATATTTGTCAAATGGTAGATTGTCATTTTCTTCCTCTGTTGTTTTCGAGACTTGCAATGGACACATCTTCAGGGTGTGATCGATAAGCCCACAACGACAACATATATGAGGTAACCGCTCATACACAATCAAATCAGAAAGCTTTCCATAATTCGGGGTGTCAATAATAATACGTCGTCTGATAGGGAGCGAAACATCAACATACACCCTAAGTCGAAAGAACTTCTCACCCAACCGCTTGTTTTCCCGAACTTGAACATCTCGGCAATGGAAGAACGATTGTCCAATGCGGGAACCCACAAGTAAAGTGTAGCAGTCCCTGTGATACCCCCATACTTGAATCCAAAACTCCGAAAAAGAAAAGCCATCGACAGAAAAAATCACACTCGGGCTCCACCGGGCCACGACAAATAGACATTCATCAAAACACCATGGACCATCGCACAAGACAAATTCCCCATTCTACGGATTAGTGAAAAATATTTGAAAGACATTGGACCGCAGACGAGTAACCTCAAACTGATGGCACCGCCAAGACTTCGTCATAGCAATTTTGAGATTTTTAACGGGGATATCAACAACTGATATGAACTTACCAATGAGACTCATTCGATATTCATCAACACCTTTTGAAACATCCGGATCAGTAACCTTAAGAACTTCCGCTTCGTGATCATTGATAGACAGGGATTGCAAGAGATTTTGGATGCTCTCGCGGTCCATGTTTACCAGTGAGGTAGTGGCAAACAGAAGAAAATTTAGTAAACCCTAGGGAAAACCCTAGGCGCGTGGAAGAAAGTTGGTTGCGGCACCCTAGGTAGGGAGAAAAAAGCCCTAGGTAGGGAGCTTGATTTGGACCCCACTTCCCCGTTGAAATATTTCAACTATATGAAATCATCCTATTTAGACTTATCCCAAATCAAAGGTACATTCACTCTTACTATGAATGGTACCAATAACCAAGCAAAACATTCATGTTGCCCCCTAAATAAACTCACATTTGACCAAGTTTTTTTAGCATAATAAACATGTTTTAGGTTTTTTATAAAGAAGAAGTATGTATTGGTTTTGACCTTAGATCAACATTATTGTCCACCACGCTACTCGATTTTACAGTTTAAATCAGATTTATTGACATTCAGAATATTAAAACAAAAATACAAGAAGAATGATGTATATAAATTAAAAGTTTTTTTTTTTTTTTTTTTTTTTACGCCCGAAGGCGATTGCCCCCGAGGGGGATGAGCGGAGAGTACCCTAGATCAGGGAGATTGTAGCATGCCCCATGCCTGGGGTGGGGAGGGAGCTTAGCCTCATAAAGAGGAGAATATTGTTGCCCCATTTGCGGGGAGAAGGTGTCGAACTTGGGACCGCCAAAGGCTTACCCACTGGGCCAAACCTTTAGCTTTTATTTGATTCTTTGAGTCTGTCTTCTCTGTCTTTTAGCTTTTATTTGAGATCATAATTTCGTAGTAAATGTGAGATAAAGTAATATTATTGTGTCAGTGGTATTATGTGAGTGACTTTGTGTATTCGTTGTTAAAAGTTAGATCACTCTCTAATCTATCTGTTTCACTGATATTCTTAAAACAGTCATTTCGTACATTCATTGATAAAATATTATATATTTATTATATTAATCCCCGTATATACCCTCATTATTGAGGGCTTAATAGTTATGTTATTGTTAGTTATGTTATTGTTGTTGGGTTGAATTTTAAAACAAAAAACATGCATTAATATATAACCTCACAACTACCAATCATAGGAAGGTATCTTGAACAAAAAATAGTCAATGAAATAAAAAGCTCTGGTAATGATACTAATTAACAATACTAATATCCTCCCTAATCATGGGTAGATTAGCAATTAATCAAGGCCCTTTAACGGCTAAATCCGTACGACCATTATCAGCTTTACTCTATCTTAAAACAATCAAATCAAATATTGCCACCAACAGCTAAACAAAAACAGACAAAACAAATTATTTTTTGTATAAAGAAAATAGAATTTTATGTAATAAGAATTGAGGGTCCCCCCAAGAGTAATGTATATCAATATTATCTTTGTTAATAATTTAATCTAAAGGGAGAAGGCATATAAATATTGGGGTAATGTATATGGTATATAATTTACCAATGCATATGGTATATGGTTATGAATTGATTGGTCAAGTATATTCCTGAATAGTTTAATTTATCTTCAACATAGGAGAAAGATATTCTGATCCTTGAGAATTTTGCCTTGTCCCAAGATTCCCCCATTGCATCTATTACCGACTTTTCTATTTTGGCTCTTTTCACTTTTCATACTCCCAAGAATTGATTATTCAACAAAGGAGAAGAAGAAGAAGAGAGAGGAGGGGTATCGATGGGTAAAATAATATGTGAACCATTTTTTCCCTAATATAATTGTGTGATTCAAATTTATTTATATTAGTAAAAAAATTTATTTTTTCTTATGTGAATAATTTTTTACCAATAGTTCATTTTGACCATTGACAATATCAGAATTAAGCAATGTGACCCATCTTCAACATGCGTATCATGTATCATCAGGGGCCAAACTCAGAAATTTAATACTGGGGCATGTTTAAATTTATTGATAATTTTTAAGAAATATTTCGAAGGGATTTTTTTGGAAAATATTCTAAGGATAAAATATATAGTTTTGAAAAATCTTGAAGACGGCCGCCACATCACCTCTCTCTAGATTTGCCATGTGTAGAATATTAAAATACCTAAATTTTAATGTTACCGACTTACATTATGAAAATTAGAAAGTAACAAAATGTTTTAGGTTTGGACAAACCATTGTGTTATTTTAATACAAACCTTGACTGTATTCCAAGAAGCAGGGACGAAGCCAGGAATTTGATGTGGGGGGGGGGGGGCCAAACTGGTAAAAACATTCCAAAATTCTTGGGGGAGCGATAAAAAAGGCAAAAAAAAATTCTTGGGGGGGCGAAATTGATAAAACTTTCTAAAATTTTCCAAAATACACATAAAATTTCGATAAATAGTAATATTTTTAAAAATCTCAAAGGTGCCGCCCCCCCCTGTAATCGTCCCTGCCAAGAAGATAGACATCCTTTCATAAAATTTTCTTCTTCCCTACAGAATCTCCAGTGAGAGAAAGAGAGAGAATTACAAATCCGACCTTTCGACTTTTTAAAGGTCAATTGTCTCTTGCAAGTATTTTGTAGGAGAAAGTCTTTAGACAATTAAACCTTACCCCATGCATGAGGAGGGTATCGAACGGTTGTGGGTAGCCCATAGTCCCACTGGGTTATGGACATTGTGATTTGCAAGTATCTTAAAACTACATTAAAACACATTTAATATAAAAAATTAGTAATTATTTTTTGTCACATTTATTTCCGTGTCTCTTCTTCATGAAAGTTAATTATGCTATCCAACCAAACTACACATGAGTTCATAAGATTTATTATATTGAGGTACTTAAAGTAAAGCTTAATGTACATACCTTTGGTTTAATTATTTTCTTCACTTTTTTCATAATTATATGCAATAATAATGGTTATATTTCTTAAATATTTCAAATGTGTAAATGGATCATTAGTAGGGGGAAAAAAGAAAGACAATAGAGATTACAAAAACAACCAAAAGTTCCAA
Source organism: Vinca minor (assembly GCA_026122235.1). Classification (NCBI taxonomy): domain Eukaryota; kingdom Viridiplantae; phylum Streptophyta; class Magnoliopsida; order Gentianales; family Apocynaceae; genus Vinca; species Vinca minor. The sequence continues at coordinate 1,869,964 of JAOCZM010000115.1, read as the reverse complement.
AATACTAAGGAATATTCTCTATGTAATGGGATAGCTTCAATTTCCTTTCCATTAATTTATTTAACCGAATATGCTTTTGTAATGCCATTGAAGAGACCATTATTAATATGTTTTCTTGTTGAGGATTAGCATTTGTATAGATCTAATCTTACAACTAAGACCTTGTCAATGTTCGTAATCCGTAAGGTCACAATAAAATTTTAATTAATAATTATATTATTTATAAAATTAGTTTAAAGTTGTCGTCTTATTATTCATATGTTCTTACTTGAGCATCTTAAACGAATATATGAAGCACATTCTAAGAACTTTGAATCCATCATTCGATCTTATTGTGAAAGAGTATTGCCTTATTGGTTATTTGTCTTGACAAATTTAATATTTTTTACTTTATAATTTTAACTATCTATAAAATTAGATTGAAGTTGTTCCGTTCTTCATACGTTCTATCTTGAACATTTTGAATGAATATTTGAAGGACATTCGAATCATTTTGAGTTCAAAATTCCATCTTGTGCGAAAGAGTAGGGCCTAATTGGTTGTTTGGGTGAAAATCCTCTGTCATCATTCATGTCCCTGTCCCCGTCCTCAATCAATTAAAATTTACTATATCAACTTTTTTTCCAATTATATATATACATGGTGAATTGTGATTGATTGGAGATAGGGATGGGGACAGAAAGTTTTGTGCCCGACAAATCAATAGTTCACCAACAATATATGATAGGAATATGCAACCAACTTATTAGAAGAGGCTGGTCACAACTTAATATTGACACTACTTCATTCCACGATCTAAGTCGTTTAACACATTTAGTAAAAATTAAGAAAAAAAAATAAGATAATTTGTTAGTTAAAATACTAATATTATTCTCTTAAATATGACTTTTATACCACTAATTCTATTTAAAAGATTAATATTTATATTCTGATAAAATAAACACTTAATTTGTTGCTTTATTAATTTTCACTAAATGTCTTAAACGACTTATATGACATAACAGAGAGAGTTCGTCTTTAGTTTATTCAACATGAATTTTTTCAACAAAACATTAAATGGAAACAAATATATAGATGGTTGAATACTTAATAGAAAGAAATCGAATTGTTTTTGTTTTCTGATTTATTTAATAATTTCACAAATCTCTATGATCTTTGAGTTTGAGTTAATTTAACATTTTTTTAGATCATGTAGCTAACAAAAATATCGATATCTACATTTTTTTAACAAATAAGAAACGGCGGTGTGCATTCGGTATTCTATACAAAATTTTGGAATTCGATTAGATTTTATAATGTTTTATAAAAATCGAATCAAACCGAAATTTTGTGAAAACCGAAAATTGAAAATCAAAATTATTTCGGTATTGTTCGGTTTGGTCTGTACCAAACTTTCATTTTTTTTCTCAGCTTAATAAAAATTAAAAAAAAAGAGATAAAATTATAATGCACAATCAAAATAAAAATAATAAACTAAAAATTATGAATAAAAATACAACTCCAAATAATATTAATAATACTAATAAGTATAATAAAAATTAGTTTATTGAATAATAAAAAAATTAGTCTATTTGGTGTTACGGTTTCTAAAAATTGAAAACCCGAATGCCGAACCGAATAAACCGAAATACCGAATAAACTGAACCGTATGAAGAATTTGATTTGGTTCGGTACGGTATTTCGGTTTAACCGACTAGTGAACACCGTAAATACAAGTACTTTTATTAAGTCTTTGAATTCAGTATTTCCAAAAAAATAAACAATTATTCATTTATAAAAAACTTTTTGGGTGGTTTTTTGGCAAAACTTATTGCATATAATGACATAAATTACGGTGTATATTTTTGCTTGTTAAGCACCAAAACCATAATTCTTAGGAAGAATGAGTCATAAGTTCATATCCTGTAGGACATGTGCCCTATATATTGACATAAATTACATAAAAATATTCACCGATATTTTTTATCTAAAAAATTCAACTAATTATTATCTAGAATTTAATTTCTTATTTCTGATCTGTTAATCTTTCTCTACGAGTTTAACCATCCTCAATATGTATTGTTTCAATTCTCTACATCCCTAATTGCTCTTAGGCGTTAAAAACTATCCTTTTTATGTATTATTTTTTAATCATCCCAGAAAAGTTTGCAAAAGAATTTATTGACAGATTGCTAAATTATTTTTCTCCTTCTTTCTTTCATTTTCTTTTGGGTGTATCTCAATTGAATAATTGTCACACCTCGTAACTAGGGTAATGACATGGCAGTGTCTCATTAGTTGATGAGACACCAAAGCCTACGAAACAGAGTTACTAAAAAGGCAATTCATTATGCATTAAATCATAAGTAAATGTTTAACAGCAGAAATCTAAATACATAATTGAAAATGAATCTACTTATTACATTATTGGAATAAGTCTAAGCGTTGTAAAAGAAATAACTGAAAAGGAAATAAAGTCTAGCAACTACGTAGTTTAGGATCACTCCTCAAATGGCCCCTCCCAGGTATCATCATCGTGAACAAGTTCAACATCTACATCACCTGCACAGTAAAAAGCGGATGGACTAAGCTCTGGTGCTCAGTAGGGGCCCAAAACAGTAATATAGATACTAAAGACTGAACGAAACAGAACAGTAGAAACAGATACAGATAATGCAGATGACCGTTTCCCAAAATACCCCTATGGAAGTATATGCAAATGACTTGTCCCAAGTCTAGCAAGGCTCGGGAACTTCGGTGCGGGATAGTGCGATGCAGGGATATATCGAAATGCAGAGCAGAGCAGAGTTCAGAACAGAATAGTGGACTGCACTACTGCGATTTCCAGAAAAATGAATGAGATGCTAACTTATACAAAAATGCACTAAACAATACCCACCATCCCCAACTCATATAAAACCAAATAGACTCCAAGCGAACAGCAATTAAAGACCCAAAACAAATGTTCGACTATACTTATCAAATCTGACATCCCAGATCGGAATTCATGACACGAGCATCCCATACTACTCATGCACTACAACCAATAGTTATGTCAGACAATCGAGTATAAAACAAACAAGGACGAACACATATTATGCAACAGTTAAACAATTAACAACATTCTTCGCACCTAAACGATTCCATAACTGAGTGTACGACAAACACCACGCGTTGCCCATCCGGTACACCCAATCACATACTCGTCTTAAATACTTAGAACATCGCTAATGCTATGACACAACTCCCAACATATGGGCCATTTTATCTATTTACTACTACTCAACAATAACGATAGTGGTCCCAGTTATCAACCAAACTAGGACGGTTCAGTATCAACACGTGGGTTCGGATAGCCCCCAAACTAAGGGCCACAGATTTTAAGGATCAACCCAATTTACATTGTCTCATCACCCCCCATCAGGGACTCCACAAAACCACTACCGTATCTAATGATTGGTCCCACTAGATGAAGACCCTGAACAGTAAATAGCAGAAGACCTCTTGGGGTCGCAGAGCATATTAGGACAGAAGGCGGGCGGATCCTGCTGACTAGAGATCCTAGACAAAGGCTCAAAGAGGGCGACGACACGGTCGACCATAACCACTTAGGACAACATCAATGACTCCACATAGGCGACTCTAAATCAGACCCCAAACAATTAATCAAAGACAATAATTACATAACAGAGACAAAACAATACAAAAAAACAGTTTATGTGAGAATAGCAATTAGCGAAAGCGATTGAAATTCATATATAGGCATGCTCAAATCAACAAACAATTCAATAATTCAAATACCATAATTCATGCTTGTATAAAAATTATGCATGCATATAATAATTATGAGTAGAATTTTATATTAAATATAAAATATAACAATGATGTAAACAGTGGTGAACTTGTTGTAGGTAAGTAGACAACAAAACCAAAACAAGCATCTAAAAACATTAATTTATTCAAAGATAATAAAACATTAAAAATACATATATACAATATAATATTATCTACAATAACATCAAATTCCATCTTTCACAGTTTATGCAATGAAATAACCCCAAGTACAGTAAATAACACCAGAACAGAAATTCAACAGTAATTTGTACAATTCTTTTGTAAATTGAAAAGTTTATTCCCTTTTACTGTGCAGAAATAAATGCGAAAATTAAATAACGTAGGGTCCCTACCGTTATGGTGATAAAACGAATAAGTCTTGCAGGTGTCAAAATTTGAACAAAATATATTTAACCCCTTTATTCCTGGCAGTCTACTGCCTTGCACAAATCCCGAGAGAAGACAGTAATGGAGACACTAATTTCTTTGTATCCTTGCTGCTGGTCGCCGAGAGATAGAGAGAAAGAAAAAGGCCGCCGCTTACCTTCTTGTCCTGCGCCAAGAGAGCTTCCGCCGTTGCGGTGGGCTAAGACAAGACCTCCCACCAATCGAACTGCTGGGTCACCTTGATTTACATCCTCCACAATGCCTGTCGGATCGGGTGGTGGGGGCCCTGGGGGCGTGAGTATCGCCTTTTTGTGTACAAGAGAGCTTCCGCTGCTCAATTTCTTTTTATCCTTTGTATTTACACGTGTTCCCAGAACCCTTGATCCCACACCACGTTTTGCTTTTTCTTTTTAATTCTTTTTTTTCCCTTGCTAACTCCAAATCCCACGTAATGCTTGTTTCACCTTTCTTATTCTTTTATTTTTTTATATTATTTACCTTATTATATTATATTATATCATAGTAAGTTTTCTAACACCATTACAATTCCTAATTAATTCCACCAGTTGTTCTAATTAAATTAATTATTTAGGTGAATCACAAATAAGTCCACTAACTACAATACATGTGCGAAACACTCTCAATAAAATGTACCCCAAAAGTAACACGTAACATGTTATAAAATAAAAGGACACATACTCACATAACATTTAATATGACATTTAATATAAGCACAAGATTATGTAATTAAATCACATAAATCACACGAAATAAATTACGCCTACACAGTTACTCGCGAAAAATTAATTTATACGTCAAATATCACGTAAGCAAAAGTTACAGGTATTACAATAATACCTCAAGCTAATACGCAAGAGGATCAATAATGATTACTCACTTTTCTCTTTGGCGACTCGAACCTCCAACATATAAAATGTAAGACAACAGGTAGGGAGGAAGCGTCTTACAATTTTAACTGAGCTTTATAGTTCAAACTTATTTTTTATGTGTAACTCATGCCTCAATATATAGTTCAATACTCTGTATAAATATTTGTTGTAATTTTACAATTTTGGAGATAAGAAGATTGCTGGTAATTGATAAGGTAGGACTCAGTGGTTATAAAGGACTGGATTCATCAATATCAGTTTGTTTGACCCCTACAGTTAGATATTTAGGGTGACTTTTGTTACTGGAAAACTCAATAATAAGTTAAACTTTTTTTTTTTCAAGAAAATAATAAGTTAATAACTAAATATATGTTCTTTAATTTCTCTTTTTTTAATATACTAAATACAAACTTATAAATATATCAAGTCGCCACTCAGATAACAACTTGGTAATAGAGTCTCTAAATTGTAATTAAGGAGATTAGGGATCAAATTCTGACAATTATTTTTAAAAATAATCAAGTCTTGTTTACCCTAATACTTCATTTACCAACTTGCTATGTGATATTATTTTGGTCCAACAAGCTTTGCCTCTGCAGTTAAGACCACCAGAAGTACATACCAATTAGAAGTACATTTACCTTTTGTATATATTGTACTTACTATCCTTGTACTTTCTCTTTTATTTTATTTTTTCCTTTTTGCTGTAAAACAAATGAGAGCATTCATTTATATAGATACTCTCTCTGTTTTAATATAATATAAATTTTTTTAGCATCTTCATCCTCTCTCAAAATATGTCATTTTCTAATTTTTAAAGATGTTTTAAAAAAAAAAAAAAAAAATGCCCTTACTTTTTAAAAGGGGAAGGCTTAAAGGCGGAAACTCCCATCCTTGACTAGACATACATTAAATAGAGGGATGTGCACATGTGCAAGAGACATGATGGAGAGAACCAACATGATATGTACCATGACGGATCCTCACAAAAATCATCCTTAGGCATATTATGAAATAGAGAAAAAGAGACATAAGTTGATGACTGAGACATAAGAATATAATACTCCACATTTTCCATTTTAGTTTTTCCTAAAATGAAGGGAGGCGATATTGGTAGAGCAATATCCTTCCTGTAAGAACAATATTTAACTACTTAGCAAAAAAAAAAAGAACAATATTTAACTAAATATCAAAACTACCATTTTCATCAATCTCACCAAATTGTTCATATCTCAATCCCTTAATTCTCTCCTCCCTCTAATATCTTAAGATGTGATTTCTCTTTTTCTCTCTCATTGTTAGACTTTTGTATTTTCTTTGATTCACATATAAGAATTTACTCTTATAACATTTAATTGATGAAACTTTCTCTGGTTTATATTATAATAAGTGAATGGAATTCGTATGAAATCGATGGGATGATTTTTTTTTTTATATAAGGTTTTGGTTTGGTCTGGTCTCAAACTCAGATCACCTTTGGATTGATCTCAAGAAATCTGGATATAATCCATATTTTTTTACCCAAGAATACTATATGATCCGGGTGGATATAACCCAAGAACACTATTCTTACCCGCCAATTTTAGAGGCTAAAATATGAGTTTGAACGAATATTTGAAAAAAAAATTGAATTTGAATTTCCCCCGCCAATTTTGGAGGCTAAAATTTGAGTTTAAACGAATATTTGAAAAAAAAATTTGAATTTGAATTTCTCCCGTCAATTTTAGAGGCCAAAATTTGAATTTGAATTTGGTGGATTATTTGCTTATGGGCTATTGGGTTGATTTATTTGAATTGATATTTCAAATACCCATATGTCCATGGGTTGTAAGTTTTGACCCAGTTTGAGTTTGACATTAGTTTGAGATTCAAATCCAAACTCAAACCAAAACCTTGTCCAAGCACAGGAGTTCGAAGAGAATGTTATTCGTCATTCAAAAAGTTGAATTTAAATTTAATTATAAATCGACTTGAAAGTTATGAAAGTAATAAAAGTAAAGAAAAAGGAGGAAAGAACAACTAATTGAGACTTCCCAAGAGCCCCTTTCTCCTAGCACAAAAAATTCCAATGTCCAAATTTAAGCAACAAGAATGAAGCGTAAGTAACCATTAATCAGTGAGGAACGAGTAGAGAGAATATTCAATTTGTTTTGAAAAAATAAGAAAATAAATTAATATTACTATTTCCTAATCTAACCAAGGGCAGCATGGCCATTTGAGAAGAAAAAAATGCTCTTCCAAGAGGAGAATTTCCATTGAACAAATTAATTGTCTTATTATTTTCAATTTTATGAAAAATTATGCCTAAACATTTTGTCCACTGCAAGATTTTACAATATTAGTACATCAATACCTATTTTTTTTTTTTTTTTGTTTACTTTTAAAAGAATATATAATTGAGTTTCAAAATTTTCTGTAAATAAAATTTTTAATGATGTTCTTTTGCAAGAAGTTACACTCCCCTTATCACAAGGTCCATAGCCCAGTGGAGCTATGGCCTGCCCACGACCGTGAGGTCGTGGGTTTATTACCCTCCTCATATAAGGGGCATGCTTTAATTTCCTTTTCTTGGGTTCTCTCTTGTGTGAGACACTTATATTCCCCCTACATGTATTTTCTAATCTTCCTCCTCTGTGTGGCACTTATATTCCCTCTCATGGGGCAACCGGCCTACCGGTCTTTTAATTTACCTCCTTTGTGATGCACTTCTTTATATATAATTTCCGCTTTACTTGGGCTCCCCTTGACAACGAAGCGCAACTCATGCGGTAAAACGTTTCACTTCCAACTGGTATGTCGGGAGTTCGAGTCATGCCGGAAGGAAAATGAGGAACCACTATTAATCCTCCTTTTAAAAGAGGAAAAAGAGAAAGAAAAAAAAAAGTTACACTCCCCTTGTCAGCAGATTCCACGAAAAGTTCTTAAAATGGCCTATTGTTTCCATGAATTTTTTTATTTTTTGGGCGGCCGGGATTTTTTTTGAGATATACGATGTACCTTTCTTACAATGTGTGTGATATATTCAGCAAAAAATTCAAAGTCTACAAAAAATTAAGTGCTTTATGAGCTTGCCAGCTTTTCTCTGTTAATAGTTTTAATAAGTCATTGGATTAAGCCCAAAACAATAATTTGGGCTCAACAGTTTAGATCCAAGAAATAAATACCTATTTTAAGTTCATGAAATACTGCACCAAGTTTTTTTTGTATTTAGAATTTGAACTAACTTGAGCATCGGAGCGGGGTTTTCTTCTCTAACTTTGATTCTCTTGGCAGGTATTTACTTTCAGGTTTATTGTCATGTTCGGACTCTTTTCCGAACTCTCTTACTTCCCAAATAGTCCGGTCAGCTACTTTGACTCACTCCCGAACTGCCCCCTTCAGTCAGGTACCAGAGAGAATTTAACCACCCCTAAATAGAACAGTTTATCCAAATATTACTAGACCATTCACAACATTGGACTAAAGGTTAATATGCAAAAAAATTCAAAATCATTTAACTATGGAAGATTGGTAGGGGTTGAAATATCCAGTCGCACGCCAAGAGTTGGTTCAAGTACCTTTACATCAGTTAGTTCCGTTGACACAATTTCCTGCATGATTAAGAATCCAATTTGCAGGGATTCCATCCGATAATTGACTCGAAAGATAAAACATTACGCCTTTTAGAGCATGAATAACATTGTTTTTTTTTTTTCATTTAAGAGCTAAAAATATGCAATCCAACTGAAGAACTTCTTTTACCCTTTGCAAATCACTTCCAACATTCACAATTATGTCTACTAATCGTCCAATTGGGAGTGTACACACCCTATCGTTGGAAAATCAACCGTCTAAAAGTATGTTGTCGGGATCTTGAAACATTTATTTTAATTTCCTCATTATACTTACTTAAATGTTGTTAAAATCGCGGGTTAACTTGACGATTCTACGGAAGTAAAACATCTTAAATTGGGAGTAGAAACCACAGTCTGGTAGAATCGTTGAATCGAATCGTAAAAGTGTACGTCCCTACCGAGTACCGAGTCTACATAATAGTATGGCGGGCCCGGTTATTGTTAGTTAGGGTCAGGTCGCCTAATTTGGAGTGCAAAACCTAATTCATAATTTGATAGTCATAGTGGTTCGAAATTTAAGTATTTGAATGACTTGCTCGTTTAGATCATATACTTATTATGTGCTTTATTTTATTTTAATCTTTTGGAAGACTTGTATGTTAAGAACTATGTTTTGTCGCATTTTTATATTTTGAAAGACGTGTGGGTTCTTTATTGTGAACATTGTTGCGTTATTGTCTTTTGAAAAAAACTTGTGAAACTATGTTTTATAAATTTTTCTCATATTATTGGACCATATGATTTATATGTTACTTATTATTATTTATATACAAAATATATATTTTAACTTTTTAGTACAATTTTACAATTTATTTTACGATTTACGATTCTACACCCTTTTCCAAGTCAACATAAATCGTGTTTTTAACAACCTTACTTCATGTTCTCTTTTTCTAAAAGGTTTCAACTCTCCATGAGTGAGTTTTGGATGCAATCTCAGAGAATGGTCTAGCCAACGGCACGATTTATCACAGAGCATATCAAATACTCCAGTTCTTATCATTAATATTAATTGTTACTTACATTGCTGAAAAGGGGACCTAACAGTGTTTTAGCATTTGGAGTTGCAATGACTCGGAGACTCGGCGACTTCTGTGAGAGGGGCTTTAAGGTCTTTAAGTGACAGTGATCGTCAAGACTTTGTGTAATTAACAAACAGTTAATCTCAGCAAGATCATCTAGCTGCATTTAAGACCAAGAACAAATCCCTCATATAACAACTAAAAGAAATTACTATATTGCTAAAAGGGTACCTGAAAATTCTTCAAGAACTTCTTAGCAGCATCATAAAACCAAGGAATTCCAAAATCCGACTTCCCTACTAAAATTGGATCAACAAATATTTTCACCCCCACCAACTATTTCCCGAAATAAAAAAATTCAACTATTAAACAAATCAAGACCATTACTAATCAAGAAAAAATGCAAAATCCCAGAATGTAACAAGGAAGAACAATTGGGAAATTTTCTGATATACTGAGTGAATGAATAATGATACAAGAAATGACTATTTGCCTACATATTCTGTTAATCATATGTACAATTTGTCCCTTTTTCCCTTGACCATGACTGCAATCCAGAGGATCAAGTTCCAGCTTGAACTTTATTCAATTGAACTGTTGCACTGCTGCTAGCTACTCTTGCTGCACTGCTGTTTGCTTGATGTAATTGTGCAGTTGGTGTAGCTTCTTTATTCCTCTCTTCTTCCTTCATTCTTGACAGCTCTCCTACAAGCTGGCACTTGGTACAAATTAAAAAATCACAAACCTTTCACCAAGAAGTTAAACCTATCTGCTGAAAATGATTTAGTTAATAGGTCTGTAACTGACTATATGTAAGCACACGCATTGTCTTTAAAACTCCTTGTTGATATTTCTCTCTAACTACATGACAACTTATCTCTATATGCTTATTCCTCTCATGGAAGACTGGAATTGATGCACTGTAACAAAACAAGGGAACAAGCCTGTGTTGTTTGATCCCTAAATCACATAACAAGTAAATCAATCATTGAATTTCACAGATTTCCATTGCCATGGCCCTGCATTCAGCTTCTGCTAAACTCCTTGAGATGGTCGGCTGCTTCTTGGATCTCAGAGACACTGTCACATTACCTTTTTAACAACAAATAATTATGAGCAGATAAGAATATACCCAAACCAGGTGTGCCTTTCAAATACCCGAGTATCATATGAACTCCTTATTGATGCAAAACAGTAGGTTGATCTAGGAATTGGCTCAATTGTTGTACACTGTGAGATATATCAGGTCTTGTGACTGTTAAGTAAAGTAACTTCCCAATCACTCTCCTATAACTGGTCACATCTCCAAAGGGTTCTGGGTCTTTGTGCTCATATTTTATCTTAGGATCCATGGGTGTTTTTACTGGTTTACAACCAAGAAAGTTTTCTTCTTTCAGCAAGTCCAGAATGTACTTTCTTTGACAGAATGTCACCCCACTTTTATTTCTAGAAACTTCTATCCCCAAGAAATAGTTTAAATCCCCTAAGTCCGTAATCTTAAACTCATCATGTAGAAATTGTTTCACAGTGTTGATTTCATCCAAACTATTAGATGTCAAAATAACATCGTCAACATATACTTCCAAAGTAATAAAGTTCCCTGCAGTTTCTCTGATAAAAAGACGGTAATCATGTAGTGATTGTTTGAAGCCAATTTTCAGTAAAACCTTAGTTAATATATCATTCCATTCCCTACTTGCCTGCTTCAAACCATATTAGGACTTAGTGAGTTTGCATCTATGTTACTCGGACACCGGTATGGGTGCGGGTACGAGTATGTATTTAGGTGTCAGGTACTTCTACATCTAAAATAGAGGATACGGGGACACTTCTCCAAATTCGGACACGGGTACGAGAATACGAAAATAAATTTTAATTCATAATAATAACAATAAATTTTAATTCATAATAAAAAAAAAATAGGACCCTACAATAAATAAGTTTTAATAATATCAAAATATTCAAAAAAAAAAGATAATTAATATTGCTAAACATAAAAGACACATTCCATTATAGTTTAAATTATCTAAAATAAAGAAAACTAACACTGCAACAGTAAAATGATTGAAGTTTAAAACACTATAAAATAGTAAGATGAAAATTTATATCTTCTACTCCTCATTTTCCTTCAAATTGTCATCATCAAACATCATTACTTCCAATTGAGGGTCATTGAGAGAAAGATCAGTCAGTTGATTCGTGTTTTCATAAATATCAAAGTTATCTCCACCTGTAAAATAATCAAATATTATAAATTTCTAAACATATTATGTAATATAATATGACTTCTTTTTCCTAGCATACACTAAATTCTCAGCTCTTTTGCTTGCCAATTTGTTTTTCTTCACATTTTGAATTTGGGAGTATGTACTCCAATTTCCCTCACAACAAAATGAAGATGCTAGTCGTGAGAGTAATTTGAATGCTAATGATTGCAACAGTTTGGTTGAAGATCCATAACTAGCCCACCATGATTTTGGTTCTTGAGAAGCCCTTGCATCTATGACAAATGAATCACTAAAAGAACTAGTTCCACTTGAAAATCCTCCATATTTCAGAGATACTTTTTTTAGATCATCTTGATTAGAAAATAATCTTTTAAAGCATTTCAGTCGATTCACAAAAACTTCTTGATCTGCGTGAGGTGCCACCCTTTCTACACCATATCCCTCTTTGAGTCATGAATCAGTATAGTAATTTGGTACAAGAGAATGTGCTAGACAATGCAACGGGGTATTGCTTTTGTTCAATCTTTCCTCCAAAATATGATGAATTGCACTGAAAAAATACGACTGCCCAATCAGTAAATCTTTTTCTTCGTGTTTGAAAACAATAACCTTGATTTTTTCTTTCATTGAATCCCACATGTAAAATAGTAGAATCTGTATCAATAACCCGTATAAATTCTCTGGTAGGTTTAGTGAAATTCAATAAGTAGTCGAGTTTATCCCACCAACCATCGTCAACAAATGCATTGTTTTACTTCACGAGCTTTAATTTCAATTGAACTTTTTCCAGCAATATTGCATATTTCAATAACCTTAAAGTTGAATATGTGTTAAAACTTGAATGTGCCAAATTGTGATTCACAATAAAATTTCTAATGGTTTGACAATCAATAATCAATTTAGAAATCCAACTGCAATGAACAAAAGCACCTGTATTTTCTGGTGGGTCACATACTTTTCAGAGCCAAATTCAAGCTATGTACCACACAAGGTGTCCAAAAGATATGAGGATATTTTTGCTCGATAATTCCCCAGGAAGCCTTGTAGTTACTAGCATTGTCGGTAATGATTTGCACAACATTGTGTGGTCCAACATCTTTAATAGCAGCGAAAAAAACATTGGCTACAAAATCGGCATACTTCACCTATCCACTTGCATTAGTTGATGAAATAAACATTGCTCCACTTTCAGAGGCTACCGTAATATTAATTAGAGGTCTTCTTTGTATATCCGACCAACCGTCTGAACAAATAGATACATTTTTTGTTCCAAATATTTTTAATTTGTTGAATTTTAATATTGATATTGTTTTTTCTTGTGCTAAAAGAGTAGTGCGCAACCTATAAAAACTTGGAGGATTGTAACCAGTTAACTTGCTATTTGCCAAAAATAATGAATATTTTCTAAAATAAGGACTACGAACAAAACTAAATGGAAAAGTAGAAGCGTAAAACATTATTGGGCAAAGTTTATCAACAATATCTCTCTCAACAACATTAAAAGATTTTTCTAATGCACTTGTTTTTCTTTTTCTTTTTTCTATTGCAAGAGATCCGTGCCTTGTGGTCAACTCAAATAATCACTTTGTTTCCGGGCTCGTATTTCATTTTCGGATTTTTTCCTCTCGGCTTCTTCATGCTCTTTTAAGATGGCGCAAGAAACATCTTCTAAGATGGATTTGCAGGTGCTAACACCAATATTTGTAAGTCTTAATAAATGTGCTTTCACATTAGAATATGATCCTGCAACTATTTTGTTGCAATAGTTACAAGACCATGATCTGTTTCCTTCGCCTCCAGGTGCTGAGCCTAAGACTTTCACATATTCCACAAAGGGTTTTCATAAAAATCACATGCTAGAGGATTTGATGGCCTAGGAAGAACTTAGTTTTGTTTTTTCTTTATTCGACACTCTTAGTTTCTTAGTTTCTGCTGAAAAGTTTTTTTTTTAGAATAAGGTTGTATGAATTGTTTAGAGACTCTTACAATTTATAGAAGAATATATAAATAATTAAAATCTTATTTTATTTATTTAATTTAGTTGGAAATTTCTAATAAATTTTGAATTTAATATTTTTTGGTATTTTTTAATTTTATTTTATTCCTAATATATTTTGAATTGAACCACATATGCTAATTAAAAGTTTAAAATAATTTTAAAAAGAAGATCAAAATCTTGAATGATATATATATATATATATATATATATATATATATATATATATATATATATATATATATATATATATATATATATATAAATTTAAAAGTTAATTTTTAAAAAAAAAAATAAGATCAAAATCTTGCACTTCATTTTGGTATGCCTGATTTTTCTGTTTAAGAGTAAATGAAGTTAATATTTCAAACCAGTGGCAACTTGCTATTTTTGTTAATCAAAAGAAAAAAAAATGAGATTTCTTATGAATTGTACATATAGAAGTTGTTTGAGATGGGTGTTTAAATTATTCGAGGGCTCAATCAAGTGATTTATAATATCATAGAAAGATGTCCAACAATATTTTTTGCACGGATTCTTCTCAGACTGTGAAGGGCATAGATGATGTTCGAATTTAAAAATAAGATCTTGAATGATATATAATTTGAATTTAAAAATCAAATCAAATCACAAAAATCTCTCATTAATTTATCCTCATGTGTTAATTAATAATTTAAAAAAACTCAAAACTCAAAAATAAAAAATTACAACTGTTTCAACTATTCTCTCCCACATGCTAAGTAATTGATTAAAATAAATAAATAAACAGCTGTCTGAAACGTCTCTACCCACACCGTCCTTCTCTCTTCTAGCCCTAATTTAACTTCTTCCAGTATTGCTCCTCCTAACCATTTCAGCCACTGTACAGATTCAAAACATGCCAAGTTCAAATCCCAGGCCAAAGTCTTCTCTGTTACATGTTCTCTTCACACTACAAGAAAATAGTTAAATAGCGACCAAAATTTTAGGTCAAACATTTAACGAAGGAATACCGACCGATTAGAAACCGAAAACTAAACGGTCGTTATTCCGTCGCCCCTCCGCCCGCCACATCGGTCCCGTTGACCAAATTGAAATGCCGTCGTTTTGTTCACCCTTAACGACCGACTACCGAGGGATATTAACGACCGTTTACCGACGGAATATATAACGAACGAATACCGACGGAAGTTAACGACCGAATACCGACGGAAAACATAACGGTGTATATTGGTATATTAATAAATGAAGGACACAATACGACATCGTTTTATGTACGTTAACGACCGACTACCGACGGAAAGTAACGACGGATTACCTACGAAAAATATTCCGACGGAACTTAACGACCGAATAGCGACCGAATTTGCCAAGACCGTCGCTATTCGATCGCTATTATTTTCTCGGATTTCGTTTTTTATAAAATAGCGGGTTTTTAAGGATATATACAAACATTTTGCCTATTTTAGTTACTATTACTAATATATATATATATATATATACACACACATTAACTTGAATATTCAAACAATTAAAACTTATACTTATTCACAAAATACATATATATACTTCAAGCAGAACAATTCAAGTAATAAATTTGTGTGTGCATTTATGTGAATCATTAAGTGATGGAGTTAAAATATTAATAATTGATTATTAATAAAAAAAAATTACTAAAATATGCATATTAGTTCGTACTCGCATTCTAAATGATGTCGGTTTTCGGATTTATAATTTTTTAGCGTGGTCCGTCGCTATTAAGCTAAGGGGCGACCGAATAGCGACCGAAATTGCCAAGGCCGTCGCTATTATTTTCCCGGATTCCGTTTTTTATAAAATATCGGGTTTTTTAAGGATATATAGAAACATTTTGCCAACTCGGTCACTATTCGGTCGCTATTATTAAATGCCAAAACGACGTCGTTTTGTGCGTTTTATTTCTCTATAAATATCTAAGGTAAGAAGCCTCTCCCCCCTTTCTTCATTCTGCCCACCCGCGACCTCCACCTTCTCCACCACCTATTCCAGCGATTTTCCCCCAAATCCATCGCGAAACCCCTCACTCCTTCCATCACCACCACCTCCGGCACTTCCATGACGTCGCCACTACCTCCGATTTCAGTTGGGTTTTTTAGGGTTTAGGTGAGAATCTTGCCTTTTCTAGCTTTTTTTTCTTAACAATTGAAATAAGTACATCTATTTTGAGAAGATTAAAACAAAAATGGAGGGCAGACAGTAATGATTTCTGCTTGGATTTTAATATATGGGTTTTCTATAATTTCTTGCAATTCTCATAATTTCTTGCAATTTTTTTTTTGCCAATTCTCATAATTTCTTGCAATTTTTGTTTTGGGGGAGTGTTTCTTTGTTTTTCAGTGAAAGAAGGGGATAAACTTGAGTGATAATTAGTAGCAAATTAAAAAAAATCTCAACTTTTTCAAGAGATTTGCTGAGTTTTTTTTTACTCAAAAGGTATGTAATTCTACTGTTTATATTAGTGTTTTTTTGTGATATTGTACATAGGTTCAAGCCAAAGATTTGGTTGATTTAAGATTATTGGAGTTTTTTTAACATCAGTGTAGTTTTCTTGGTGTATTATTAGTTTTTTTGGTGTATTATTGAAATGTATGCTAATTATATCATTTTAGTTCCAATAAGTAAATAATTGATAATCGAACATAACAAGAATATTCATATTAGTTCTATTGCATAATAAAATTCGCATACATTTCAAGATGCCATTATGACACGTTAATAATTACTTGAAAAATAAGGTTGAAAATCATCAAACATAAGATTCTTGTTAATATGCATTTAATTATTAAGACTTGATATATGCAGATATTGTGTTTATAATGGAGTCACATTGATCCAACTGCTACTGAAGTTGATCAACTTGCACACCGGCCAGGGGAAATTGAAGTTGTAATTGTGGCTGGTACGAGCCGTGTTGATGAAGATGATGATGAAATTATGTCGGGTGATGACAATTCTGAAGAAGATGATGAATTTATGTCGGATGATGATTTGGAATGATTAATCTTTTTCTCGTTTCTTGGAATTCCACATATTGAAGGTGAGTAATATTTGTTGGTTTATTTTTTAGTACTTTATTACCATAAATTAATTGTCGTATTATATAACTTTTTAACATAATTCAAAGTGGTAATTTCATTGCCATAAAATACTTTGATTCTTCAATTTTCAGATTGCAGCTCATGCATTTCCAAGTATATGTATATATATATATATATATATATATATATATATATATATATATATATATATATATATATATATATATATATATGACATTAAGGAATTTATGAGAAGTGTAAACTTTGATTGTGAGTGTTGTAATGTAAATAAGAAGTGCACACTTTGATTGTGAGTTTTGATAATTCAAAGTGTGTGTGTGTGTGTGTGTTGTAATGTAAATGAGAAGTGCACATTTTGATTGTGAGTGTCGTAATTCAAAGTGTGAACTTTGAATATATATATATATATATATATATATATATATATATATATATATATATATATATATATATATATATATGACATTAAGGAATTTATGAGAAGTGTAAACTTTGATTGTGAGTGTTGTAATGTAAATAAGAAGTGCACACTTTGATTGTGAGTTTTGATAATTCAAAGTGTGTGTGTGTGTGTTGTAATGTAAATGAGAAGTGCACATTTTGATTGTGAGTGTCGTAATTCAAAGTGTGAACTTTGATTGTGAGTGTTGTAATGTAATGAGAAGTGCACACTTTGATTGTGAGTGTTGTAATGTAAATGAGAAGTGTAAACTTGTGTTCTTATTGGAAAACTGAGCCTATGCTGCTTGGCTATAGAAGTTTGTGTGAAATAGAAGATACATGAATGCTCTTAATGAGCTTTATTCTGGAAATACTAAGGTGCCCTAATCTATAGTTCCACAAAAGATTCTGTAATGTCCGTCTCTGGTACACAGTTTTCTTGTAGTGTCAATTATTGCTGCAATTTTGTTCAAGCACCAAACTCTGCCCAAATTCACAGCGTCGGTAGCCATGGTTAAAGTACCCATTTGGAATTGACCATGTCATGTACGTTTTCCATACCAGTATCAGCGTCATGACGTGTCGACATTAGTACGACATGGCTAACTTTAGAGTCCGAGTAACATGTGTTTACATACTTTGGAGCCATTGCCACATCCAGGTGGAAATTTCATGTAGATATATTCATGAAGTTCCCCATAGAGGAATACATTATTGATATTAAGTTGATCCACAATCCATCCCTCGTCAATAGCCAAAGCCAGTAACACCCTACTAGAACTCATCTTAGCTACATGAGAGAAAGTCTCCATGTAATCTACTCCTAGTTGCTGTGTGAATCCTTTGGCAACAAACATTGCCTTATATCTTTCTATCTCCCCATTTGATAGAAATTTTATCTTAAAAACCCATCTACAATCTATTGGCACATTCCCATCAGGTAGATCAACAAGGATCCAAGCCTTATTTGGATCCAATGCTTCAATTTCCTTTTGCATAGCCTCTCTCCATACCTGTTGTTTAACAGCTTCCTGAAAGCTACAAGATTTTTTAATAAAATCTAAAGACATAACATATGTTTTATGACTCTGGTTCAAATGATCATATGATAAAACGAAGTGCATAAAATGAGGACTATGAACAGAAGTATCAAGAGGTAAAAAAAGTAGATGCAAAGAACTGGAAGCAACATTGGAAGACCGTGTAAGCACAAGACTACATTCATAGTCAGCTAGATAAATAGGCATTTTGGACTGCCTAGTTGACCTTCTAGGTGGAGCAGAAATATTGACAGAATCAACAGTGGAAATAGATGGAACTACACTAGAAGTAACATGATCATGAGACACAGAATGAGTATCACTAACAAAAGTATCAGTAGATGTAGAAGGTACAATATCATAATTGACAAAGGAATAATCAATAGAAATATGATTATTTGAATGACTAGAATGAGATGCAGGACTATTGGTTGGAACTTTCATAACATCATTCATAAAAGAAGTAGGAGAATGAACAGAATGATCATGAATATCAACATAAGAAGAATGAGAATGGGTAGAAAAGGAAATATGTGCTCCAAGAATATTACATCCCTAGAAATGAACAAGTCATGAGTTTCAAAATCTAACAAAATAAAACTTTTAGAGGTACTAGATTGACCTAAGTATATGGCCTTTTTGTCTCTAGGATCAAATTTACCTCTACCTTGCTCCAAAGTACAAGAATAACTGAGACATCCAAAGACTTTCAAAGAGTCATAAAATGGTGATGAACCATACAGTTTCTCATAAGGATAGATATTTTGAATGACAGGAGAATGTGTAATGTTTATCAAATATGTGGCATGCTTAATGCAAAAACCCCATAATTTGATAGGAAGATTGGACTGAAATTTTAATGTTCTAGGAACATTTATAATATTTTGATGCTTCCTTTCAACAATCCCATTTTGGTGAGGGGTGTTGACACATGAAGTTTGATGGATTATGCCATTTTTGGAATAAAAATTTGGCATAAGGAATTCAGATCCATTGCCTGTTCTGATAATTTTGGAGAATTGAGTTGTAATGAAAGTATGGAAAGCTTGCAAGGCTGTGGAAGCTTCTGATTTAGTTTTGAACAAGTATGTCCAAGTAAATCTAGTGTAATCATCCATTATAATTAAGAAATACTTTTGACCATACACAGTAGAATGTTTGTAAGGACCCCAAACGTCAACATGTACAAAATCAAAGGCTGCATTAACAACAATAGTTCTTATTGGAAAACTGAGCCTATGCTGCTTGGCTATAGAAGTTTGTGTGAAATAGAAGATACATGAATGCTTTTAATGAGCTTTATTCTGGAAATACTAAGGTGCCCTAATCTATAGTTCCACAAAAGATTCTCAACTTCTTTATTAGGGATATCAACAGACTGAGCACAATGAATATAGGATGTAGAAAATGTAATGTCTATGAGGCTGCTTAGATTGAGAAGATATAAGCCATGCCAACTCTCTGCTATCCCAAACCTCTTCAAGGAAGTCAGGGCCTGTATAAGACATTTTCAGCATCATAAAACACACCACATGAGTTTTGTTTGGTGAGCATAGACGCATAAATAATATTGATATGGAAAGAAGAAACACACAACACATTTTGTAAGATAGGGGATGCATATAACTGTATAGTGCGTTTATGTGTAACAGGAATAGAACATTGATTAGGAAGTTTAACATACCTGTTTATGATAGGTATGTCAGAGGTAAGACAAACAGAAGAACAAAACACATGATTAGTGGCTCCAGAGTCTAAAATCCAATGAGATGTTTTAGTGAAATTAGAGTTACCTGTAGGAGCATTAAACTCTCCAAAGTTGAAATTAACATGATACACCGTAGGTGAAAGACCAAGAGTGTGTTCAGTAAACTTTGATCATGCAGTCATTTGCATGGTTTTGAACATATCCATCAGCTATTGTCTCTGCACAGGTGAAAATCCTGTACCTAAAGTTCTTGCAGCTGAAATGTAATCACCATTGTTTGGAAACACTCATTGTTCAATGCTGACATGGTTGACAGATTTAAAATCATGTTGTCCATTTCCACCAACTTTGTAATCATGTCGAGTGCTACTTCCCCCTGTGCTATTTTCTCCAAAAGATCTAGCATTGTTGTATTGATTACCATATGAAGATCACTGCTCATATTAACACCTCTTAAAGGAAAATTACCATTCCTTCCTTTATACAGCTTGTGTCCTGGTGGATAACCATGATTTTTATAGCATTTATCCACTATGTGAACTTGCAATCCACTGTAAATGCATAACATATCCTTCATTTGGTTATACTTCTTGTATCCACCCACATCATTGACATGGTTCCCACTGTTTGATTGTGTAAAACCAGGCAAACTATATTCTAAACTCTCTCTATTATATTCATTAGGATTCCTATTATTGCAACTAGGCCCTTGGTTGTACATAATTTGTACTTCCTTTTGCTGTGTAGCATTCACAACTTGCCCCTCATGTTGTGATGCAAGATTTAATTCATCATCTATCATAGGTAACTTCTTTTTCATTAACACCTTAGACTTATCATCTTGGAAATTTTATTTTAATCCTTTCAAAATCCTAATGACATAATCATTGTCATAATATTCTTGTACTATATTTATACCACCACAGGTACAAGAAAGCAAAGGCCTTAACATCAAATAATCATCCCACAAGACCTTCAAATGTGCATAATATTCATCTACACATATTTTCTTGCTTAAGGGAATGACATTCTTCAAGTAAACCACACAATCTATAAGCATTTGATTTGCATACCTTCTCTCAAGATTTTGCCAAACAACTACAAAATTCATAAAGGAAATAACACTTTGAGCTATAATGTTGGTGAAAGAATTGTTTATCCAGGTCATAACCATCTGATCTGCTCTCATCCATGCTCCAAAAAATGGACGATCTTCGGCAGGAATTTGTATACAAGGAACTGCTTCAATAAAGCACAGCTTGTTCTTGATGAGTAATGACCTGCGCATTTCTCTTCTCCAATTATGGTAATTTGGTCAAATCAAAGGATTTTGAACCAACACCAAAGCAGGATTAACATCAGGATGTATATAGAATGGATGTGCATGATCATCAAATGTGATTGTTGTTTGCACCATTGTTGATATCAAAATTAGGGCAGGAAATTGTCAATTGATCAAACAATTAGTGTGATCGAGAAAAGGGAAATTGAAACCGAGCAATAGCTAACGAATTTCAAGAAGATAATTCGACCTAGGTTTGATGAGAATCGAATCACAAGATCAAAAGTTGCGGAAGAATTGCTAAAGCTCTGATACAAAATTGAAGAATGTAATAAGGAAGAACAATTGGGAAATTTTCTAATATATTGAGTGAATGAATAATGATACAACAAATGACTATTTATACCCAAAATATCTAGATATTTTGGCTGCAATAACTGCCTACATATTCTGTTAAGTAGTCTAACTAATCAGCTAACAAACTACAACTAATCATATGTACAATTTGTCCCATTTTCCCTTGACCATGACTGCAATCCAGAGGACAAAGTTCCAGCATGAACTTTATTCAATTGAAATGCTGCACTGCTGCTTGCTACTCTTGCTGCACTGCTGTTTGCTTGATGCAATTGTGAAGTTGGTGTAGCTTCTTCCTTCATTCCTGGCAAGAAATCAAAATCACACCTCCAAATATGTCAGCCTGAAGAAATTAGCCCCCACTATAACCCGATTCAACAACACTTTCCTCAGAAACCACAGCTGAAACGCCTCTACTCAACCTGTCAAACCAATCAAAAGATCAATTTTATCCTTAAAACAATTTAAGGTTGGTGAGCAAAGTCCCTAATCATTGTTTTTTCGACTTTCGAGTCCGGAACATAATTTTAAAGTAAAATTACATTAAGTAGCAATGGGGTTGTTGTAATCAAGAATTTAAGAATGCTCAATTATAGTTGGAGAAAGGGTCAAAAGATTAAATTGGGTTCTGGACGGCAGATTCTTGCTGATAAAACTTGGTACTTTTTTTTTTTGTCTTGTATTGGATTTATGAAGTCCAGTTAGTTAACAATGGGTATTCTTTATCTTTTGTCTGAATCTTCTTGTTCCCTCGAATTCCGACCGGTTTTTCCAAGTTCCTCAACAACCCAAATTCTCCAACGTTAACAATGGGTAACTGGTTTTCAAAAATCGCTGACCTCTAATTAGTTTTCCTTTTTTTTTTTTTTTTTTACATGGGATGGGACGCACTGGTTGGGTATTACTACCTTCATTCCTACAAATAAGACTTTCATTGTATTTTGCGAAAATTAAGAAAACAAAAATTTAGATATTTTTTTAATTAAAATATCAATATTACTCTCTAAAATACAATTAGTGGTATACAAATCATATTTAAGATAGTAATATTGGTATTTTAATTACAAAAACATCTTAATATTTGCTTCCGATTTATCAGTTTGAGAGAAAGCGTCTTAAAAAAAGTGATTTGAAAAAGTACACCAATAATACTTTTTAGAATAATTTATACTGGATTTAAAATTTTTACTCAAATACATAATTTACGATATATTAAATATAAAATAATCATATAAATATATTTTTTTATTTCTTTATTATCCTTCGATTGTATTAAAGAAAAAGATTTATTTAGTTTTTCAACGACTTTTCTCAAGCAAATAAGAACACAACATTATATACGTAAAAAATTAATTTTATAAGAGTACTTTTTTTAACGGTTAAAAAAAAAATTGCAACAATGAAAAAATAATCTAATCCAATTTAATTTTAATTTACACCTCTAAAGTTTAACTTTTTCTCCAATAAAAATTGGATTCAGAATGTTTTCAACATAACCTCACTTAGGGGAATAAAACGCCAGAAGCTCACCCTTTGGGGGAAAAATTTCATATGGGACGGATCTTGTGGGTACTTATGAGACATAAAGGTCTGCGGAACCTACCTTGCAGATAGGTCCTGTCTAAATTTATGTGAAAAAAGTATGGAGCCGTAGCCACAAAGATCGACCCATGCCAGACTTTCCCCTCTTTGGGTGTCGCTTCCAGCGCAAGAGGCCAAGCTTCCATAGCCCTTATTTTTATTTAAATTGAGACTGAAGTTGGGAAATCACCACCAATCAATCTCCCCCAAATATGGTTGCCTAACTCGAACAACTGAGTCATAGCCAACAACGACGCGTAATAGTCTTGTCCGGAAGACTAACAATTCAAATCATTATGCTTTTCGTTTTCGAGAACAAGAGAAAAAAAGGAGGGAAATTTTTCATGTTGTATTTATTTCAGTAAAATGACAAAATACACTTTGAAAGCCTATTTATACTTATCTAATCCCAAAGCAACAGTTACAACCATGGAAGTCAAATTCGCGAGTTGATTCGTAGGATTGAGTTTTAAGTGGTCTTCCGAGTTAGATCCTACGTAAAATCGGTAATCCGGTAGGATCGGTGTAAACTCGTTGGATATGACTCAGGAACGTAGAATCTGTATGATCCCACGAGTCACTCAAAACTAAAGTCTTTAATTTTTATTTTTATTTTTGCTGAAACACTTTATATATATATTTTTTTTTATCATTTCTTATCTTAATTAAAAATAGAAATTACGCACAATTTACCAATTAAATTAACTCCGGTTGACTTGTTTGATGAATACTTAGTCATTAAAAATGAAGTTTTGTCATTTGAATCATGTTTCAGCAACATGTAAATTCTTTGCTTTCAAATTATATCTCACTTTTTGTTATTGCTAGATTATTTTTTTAATTAATTAATTAATTATTATTATTATTTTGGCTAGATTGGGAACACTAGTTTCAATAGGTATATTACTATCCCTACTTCCAATAAATGTCTTCTCATTCCTTCTCCTCTTTCATTCTGTGAATTGATATGGAAAGTATTTGGTGATTGACTGTTTCAATTCTCACATTTTCTTTGAAAATTTTAGTTGTTTCACAATAATCTCAACTAATTTTACAGAATCTTTTTACATTACCTTTATTTAATTTTGTTAACTTCAAATAAAATTTAATAAACATGTTTAATTTTAGTACGTGATAATTGTACTTTTATCTTTATAATTAATAAACATGCTAATAACTTGAATGATTTGCTTTGAGTATTTGATTATCTTTTGTTCTTTAGTACACTTTAAATTTGTGATTAAAATGTTTTTCTAAGAGTACATATATATTTTCAAATAATTTTATAAATTAAGTAGGATCTACGATGCGAGTTACGATCATAAGATCCTCATATGCCCTTCCGATCCTACGTATAATCGCGAGTTTGACTGTTTTGGTTACAACTAGGGCTGTCAATTGGGCCTATTGGATCCATAATTCAGGATCCAGGCCCAGACTCACCATAAAAAAATTTGAGTCCAAGTCTTACTATATTGGTATAGACATTTTTAATTAAGGTCTGGACCCAACTATATTGAGTCTCAATGGGTCTAGGTCTACCCATAAACAAATCCTAATAAGTGATCATGGCAATTTCCCTCAAGCCTTGTACGTTCATTATGATCTGGAGATTTAAAATGAAATAAGTTTTGCATAAAAAAAAAAGAAAAGGAAATCACGTTTTCTTCTCCATTCTTTTTCGATAAAAAAAAAGGTAATTTTGATTTGTTTTTTATATTAATTTAAAAATGTATTAGGCTTTTTGACTTTTTTTTTTTGTTAAACAAAAGTGGGGGATTTTGTTTTTTAAAAAAGATTTTTTTTTTTAATCTGATTTTCATTTTTTGTTTCGTCAATAAAAACTTGTAAAATGTTAGTTTTTTTTTTTAAATTAAAAATTAAAAATAATGAATGGTGACATAAATTTCGGTATTCGATATTTGATTTCCATATAATTTCGACATAATTTCGGTATTCGGTATTTAGTTTTCATATAATTTTTATTCAATTTATTTTTCATAAAATATTATAAAAGCGAATCGAATACCGAAATTTTGTTTCGGAAAACCAAACCATATATCGAATGCACACCTCTATATAAAATAATATAATTTTTCTCCAAATAAACGCAAAAAAAAAAAAAAAAATCATATTTGAACAAAAGGCATAAAACAAGCCTAATGTGAACCTAGCTCTTTTAAAAATAAAAATAAAAATTAGCCCAGATTTTTTTTTATTAGCCCAAATATATATATATATATATATATATATATTTTTTTTTTAGATTAACCATATATCGAATATTCCCCTTCTTCTTTCTTCTTTGCCAACTCTAACAAGAAGACAGAGCTTTAAGAATGGTGGAATGTGAGGGCATGAGGGGCCAATATGGATCTCTTGTGGGTTTGATGGATCTCTTGAGTCTATAGGGTCCAATATGGATCTTATTATATTCATATTAGTTTTTGTGTTGGACCCAAATCAATATAGGGCTGGATCCAAAAAATATTGTCTTATATCTGATTTGAGTCTAGTAAATGTGAGTCTAGATTTGGATCTTTGGATCCTATTGACAGCCCTAGTTACAACTGCCTTTGCTTTGATGGATAAGCACTACCAAAATGAAGTGAAATGTGATGGGGCGGATCAATTATTTACAAGTTAGAAAACATGCCCAACTAATACGGGGGTTTGCATGGGCTTGGCCCGTTTTTCCCAGATCAGTCATAACATGGCACCCGGAAAAGTGGGACAAACATTTTTGTCCATAACGGAAGTCCCACTCGTCCCGGGAACCATAACTGAGTGGGACTTCCGTTTCAGGGCCGACGTGGCGCTTTTTCCCACGCTGCAAATGCCACGTGGCCAGAACGGAAGTCCCACTTCCGTTATGGCCCCGGGACGGAAGTGGGACTTCCGTTATGGGCTCCCAGTTTAAAAAAAAACCCTTCTTCTTCCCCCCACCGCGATTTGCAAGAGAAGTTTTCCAAAAAAAAACCACCCCCTCCCCCCCTCCGCTGTAGCCCCTCCCTCCCACTGCCGCCGCCGCCGCCGACGCTGCCGGTCCTCCCTCCACCGTCACTCTCAGTCTCCCCACCACCAATATCTCTCTCTCCCAAATTTTAATTTGGAGGTATACCTTTTTTTTTAATTTTATTTAAGTGTAATTTTTGTATATATAGTTTTAAAATTCAATTGCAGATTAATAATGTATTTTGTATGTATAGTTTTGATATTTACGTATTCTTGCGAATTGTATATGTATGTATTTTTTGTGAATTTGATATTCTTATGGACTAAAATTGCAATTTTGCGAATGTGATATCCTTATGTAGTGTAATTGCAATTATGTGAATTTGATATTCTTATGGACTAAAATTGCAAATTTGCGAATGTGATATCCTTATGTATTGTAATTGCATAATGTGAATTTGATATTCTTATGGACTTGAATTGCAATTTTGTGAATTTGATATCCTTATGCATTGTAGTTGCAATTATGTGAATTTGATATTCTTATGGACTTGAATTGCAATTTTGTGAATTTGATATCCTTATGCATTGTAGTTGCAATTATGTGAATTTGATATTCTTATGGACTTGAATTGCAATTTTGTGAATTTGATATCCTTATGTATTTGAATTGCAAGTTTTGAGAATTTGCTGTCCTTATTATTTAAGTGAGAATTGTTATACTACGCACATTTTATTAACAAAAATCGCACAGTTTTTGTTACAGATGGCTCTTCCTGCCCACCTTATGCCCGGTCCGTACGATCCCAGTGTGTTGAACAAACACACGTCACATAGAGCACTTAGGATTTGGGGCGGGGATGTAGTCCTAGACAGGGGTTTGAAGGTCATTAGCTATGACGGGCATTTTTTTTACGCATACCAATGCGAGGGCAACCAGAGAGTGCTAGATCTCATTGACAGTATAGGTTTCGGGGGTTGTTGTCGGATAGGTAAGATAAAGATAGACCACGCACTTATCACCGCATTAGTAGAGCGGCGGCGCCCCGAGACGCACTCATTCCATCTGCGATGCGGTGAGGTCACCATCACCCTAGAGGACGTAGGCTGCCTCCTAGGACTGCCCACCGGGGGCCACGTGGTGACGTGGGACGAGGACTACAACATGACCAAGGGTCAGTGGATTGAGCGTGTGCACAATATCCTAGGTTTCCGCCCCCCACCAGGTCTATTAAGGGTAACGCCCTCGAGCTTGCAGAGGTGTACGCCCACATTGCTGAGCCCCTAGGCGAGGATGCCACGCACCTCGCGGTTGACCAGCGGGCCCGGGCCCTGATATTCCTCTGCATGGCAGCTTTCCTCTTCCCGGATAAGTCCGGGTCGCGAGGGAACATGCGCTATCTCTTGCTCATCAGCGACGGGGACCTCACCCATGACCAGCATTCCTGGGCCAGCGCCGTCCTGTCGTACCTATACCGCCAGATGTGCATCTCTGCACAGGCCGACTCTAAGGACATAGCTGGCTGCTGCCTGTTGATCCAGGTTTGTGTAATTGTTAATGACTATTTTTTTTATTGTTTACTCGCATATTTTTTTAATAATTGATGATTAATCCGTGTTTGTTTGTACCAGTTGTGGGCGTGGGAGCGCATTTCATTTCTCAAGCCGGCGAACCGGAGAGTGATTATGAATGAACCTCCCGCGGACGGCCGAGCGTACGGGGGCGTTGGAACACCGGCCGGAGTTTCAAGAACGCGCCGAAATCTCAGCTGACGGTGTTTCGTGACCAGCTTGACCGACTGACGGATGCTCAGGGGGTAAGGTTTATCGTATTTTTTCGTGTGTTTGTTTTTATTTGCGCAATTAATTTATGCTAATGTACAATTTTTTTTTACGATTCATGTGGAGGCCGTACTCGATCGGGTTATTGTCGCTCGGGTCTCACGCGATGAGGGCTTCCTATCCACTCGCTCTGCCCGTACGCCACTCGTGTGTTTCGAGTTGGTTGAGTTTCACATGCCGGACCGGGTTGCTAGGCACTCGGGTTCCAAAGCAGGTGATACCAGCCCCATCGGTGGCGGCGGGTACGAAAGAGGGCGAAGACGTCCACACCCACATGGCGGGGCCGAATATGAACTGGGCGAAGAAGCACGAAGACTACATAGCCATGTGGGATGCCCAACAGATGCCCCCGGCGACCGTCTGTCCCTGGGTCCCCCGTAATGTGATCTTACCAACCCGTGAGTACATGGATTGGTACAATCTCATTACCGTGCACCTCCTTACAAACCCACGCAATGAGGGATGCTGGGTCCCACTCCCGATGGGTCATTCAACCCATCGCGCCTTCCGAGGACATTATTGTAAGTTTTGTATTTTTGTTAGTGTACATTGATTTTCCTTGTTTATAATATACTGACACGAGAATTGATGTTGCAGGCGGATGCGAACAGACTCATACTAACGGAGCTCGATAAGCCGGCTTCCAACTCAATCGGCCACTACAGGTCCCTAGTCTCCTGGGCTTCAAAGACAATCAAAGAGGCGTTCGTGGCGGCCGGGAAGTCCCCGACTCGCAGTCGAGAGGCTGCGGATGTGGCGGAGTCGGCGGTTTTGGAACCGGTGACGCAACCGAGAGAACCCGTTCCGGCCCGGTCTCAAAGAGGAAGGCAAGGTACGCGGAGGCAACGGGATGCTGCGCGGGAGAACTTGGCGGCGAGGCGACTACGACAGCTCGGCGGGCCATCGGAGCCGGCTGCACCGGCGACAGATCCGGCACAGTCCCCGGCACATACACAGTTTCCCAGTCAGGTCGACGTACCTACACCTTTTGAGTACCAATTTGCATCACCCGGTACTTTATCACCGAGTTTCCAGACGGGTGGGGATCCTGGTGTCGGGCCGTCTACATCTGCACAGCCGGGCTTCTACTCGGGAGGGACGCCTTCGTACAGCCTGCACATCACTGACCCGCAGCAGCAGACTCCGTTGCCGATAAACCCCGAGGAACGGATATTTATCGACCACGAAGGCGCTGAGGTCATCTCAACCAATTTTGGTAGCGCCGTACGGGTGAGAGATGGCAGCCTTTACTTCCTGCGACCGGCCCCGAAACACACCGTTCCATACACACCTTCGTCGCCGTAGATAGGTTTTCATTTACGTTGTTTACGTTTCGTTCATTGTAGTTACGTAGAATGTTAATTTTTTTCGGTTGTATAATTTTTCAACGATAATTCTGTTGCTTGTTTTATATTAATATACAATTTATTTATTTTATTGCTCATTTTTTAGTCAGTATTGTGTTTTGCAAATATTATTTATATATAATACAAACACCTCTGAAAAATAACCTCTGAAAAAAAAACCAAGTGTTTTGGGCAAACACACTGCCAGTCCATAACGGAAGTCCCACTTCCGTTATGGCCCCGGGACGGAAGTGGGACTTCCGTTATGGTCCTGCCAAAAAATACCCTACTCAAACCCTAACTTTTGTCCGTGACTTTGAGGACGGAATTCCCACTTCCGTCCTCAACTTCCAGCCAATTTGCAGTGTGTAGTCACTTCTCACTTTTGCTTTTTTGACCCAAAAAAAAATTCTTAACGGTTTTGGCAATTTCGTGCGCATTTATGACCGGTTTTCAGAGACTTGTCCAATTTTGCAGCAGATGGACAAAACCACTGCCGTTAGATAACGGAAGTGGGACTTCCGTTATGGATCCATAACGAAGTCCCACTTCCGTTATGAACCGGCACATTATTTTTAGATGTGGTGGGAAATTGGAGGGGTATTTATAGATGTGGTGGGAAATTGGACAAGTCTCTGAAAACCGGTCATAAATGCGCACGAAATTGCCAAAACCGTTAAGAATTTTTTTTTGGGTCAAAAAAGCAAAAGTGAGAAGTGACTACACGCTGCAAATTGGCTGGAAGTTGAGGACGGAAGTGGGAATTCCGTCCTCAAAGTCACGGACAAAAGTTAGGGTTTGAGTAGGGTATTTTTTGGCGAGACCATAACGAAGTCCCACTTCGTCCCCGGGGCCATAACGGAAGTGGGACTTCCGCTCAGCCACGTGGCACTACGCGTGGGAAAAACTACCACGTCGGCCAGAACGGAAGTCCCACTTCCGTTATGGCTCCGGGACGGAAGTGGGACTTCCGTTATGGACAAAAATGTTTGTCCCACTTTCCGGGTGCCATGTTATGACTGATCTGGGAAAAACGGGCCAAGCCCATGCAAACCCCCAACTAATACAACTAAATCCATAACTAAACTATTGCAAAGACCCAATAATCTTCTCAACATATCGGCCCAATTAAGTCCTTAGTTTATCCAGCATAAAGGTCCTCCTCTTCTTGTTCTTGCATCAATTCGCACACTTCCAGTACTTGCACACTAATGATCACTGTTAGTACTATCAAATTGACTTGAAGTTCGCGGACTAATCCGAGTACATTTTATATGAACTTTAAATTTTAAGCTCGTTTAAAAACGAGTATTTTTGGCTCGCGTCTGTTTGGATGCAGACTTTGTGGACCGAACCTGGACCAATCCGCGGACCAATCCACAAAAAATAATTGACCGGTCCGAAAAAAATAATATATATTTTAGAAAAAATATTTCCAATTCTATTCTAAACTAACGAGTCTCGTGATTTTGTTTGTTTTTTATATGTTATAGGTTATATAAATGTATATATAATTATAATAGATATATAGTATTTTCTTGAATTGTTTTTGTTGCAATTACAATGTTAGGTTTCTATACTTGTAAATGCATATTTATTTCACTATTTGTTTTAAAAATTAGAGTATTACGTGAATATAAATCTTCTATATTTAATTTCGATGAATGGGATAGTTTTATTTCAAAAAATATTTAAAAAGTTCAAGAACCCGCGGATCGGTCCATAATCCGCGGACTTTAAGCAGACTACGTATGGATCTAACTTTTGTCAGTCTGCAAGAAAATGGACTAAGTTCGATCCGATCCGTTTAAAGTAAGTCCACACAGATTTGAACCCAGACTGGACTGGACCAGTCCATTTGACAATGCTAATCACTGTGATTTACAACACTCTTAAAAAATGCTCGATAAAAGGAAGAAGGGTGACAGTCTTCTCGAAAGAGAGGTGACTCAAATTCGAATGCGATCTTTCTTTCTGTGATCTCAATTTAACATTAATAAATGGCTTACTATTTTCTCAAGTTGTTGATTCCCTTCTCCCTTTTTCAATCCTAGCTAATTTCCACGACTTTCAACGACTCTTTTGCAAAACTTTTCCCTCAAAAGCAATCATTTTATTGATTAATGTTCCCTTTTGTGATGTCCGAGACTTTTGCTTACGTGTTTTGCATACCTTGTAATTTATTTTGCATGATTACGTGTTATATAATTTTTATTAAATAATTTATGTGTTGTGTGTTGTGCTTAAATTGTGTTAGTGTGTTATTTTGTGTTTTGTGAGTGGTGGAACATAAGTGTTAAGGTTTGGAACTTGCGGGACTCATTTGAAACAATTTGAAAAGTTGAATGGGAGGTTATTGCTGGAAAATTTAATGTTGAGCAGCAGTTACGTTACAGGGAAAAGGGAAAGAAAAGAAAGATTAAAATTTTGAAAAAAGTGAGGCAGAAATTTTGAGTGAACAATTGAATGGACAAACGGTGTCTGATTTGGGCGTATTTTAGTGCGTTTCGAAGATAATTAAAAGAGCTCCGCGTGAGCGTTGACGGATCGTCATTCCGAGTTCGGAGCAGAAAGTTATTGCACCGGGATAGGGTGGATTTCTGAATTCTGAATTTTGGGAAATTGCTTGCTTAATTTGCTATTGTAACATGTAAGGATCTTACACCTATGTGTTTTCAGTGTTAAAACTCATGAAATCAGTACTTTGAATTATGGATTTGAATATGAACTGTCGGTACACAATTTATTGCATAAAATGGATAAAAGATCGGATTTAAATACGTTATGCGTGGTTGGTCGTCGATTAATTGGGTTTTGGAATTGAATTGTTGTTTATGTTGCTGACCTATACTTGAATTTGTTGATAATTGCTGAACCTTGTTATTTGCTTATCGTCGTTATAATGTCGTCTAATTGTGTGTCGTCGTCGTCTATTTGGTTGTGTCAGTCGATGTCGTCGCCCCGTTTTGAACTCTTGTCTAGGAACTTCTATGTAGCAAGATTCATTGGAATTTATATATATGTATGTGTGTGTGTGTGTGTGTGTGTGTTGTTGAACTTGGGAGTTCATGTGAATGTGTAAGGAAATTCTTTGTCCCTCCCCTGATGAGGCAATCATGCATTGGGACTGTAACGGTTTTGTGGAGTTTATTGTGATGAACAATGACCCAATGTAAGATGGATCCTTAAAGTTTGGACCCTTCGTTCAGGGGGTCATACTGAACCCATGTGCATGAAATTCTTGGGGCATCCTAACTTGGCCGACTGTTATGGCCGTTACAATTATTGTTATAGAGTCGTGAATAAATGATTGAGTTCGAATCGTGGGAAGTGTGTGTGTGTGTGTGTGTGTGTGTGTGTGTGTGTCATAGAAATAACCATACTTGTCTAGTAATGTGTATTTCCGCTGTGTCTTGTGGGTAGAACATGGTGATCGGACCATATTCTGACTTATAAGTGTTAAGATGTGAAGAGTATGGTTATTAACATATTTCTCCTTGTTTTGGTCTTATTAGCTATCTGGTTTGAGTTTAAAATGAGTCATTTTGGGTTGGAAATGTTAAGTTTCATAAAGGGAACTATTACATATGTTTTTGTGCATTAAAAGTGTTTTCTACAGGTTGCGAACAAACGGATCGTCCTACCCTTTGTCCGCTGCTTCGTCCGGCAAACTACTGGGAGGTACTGCCTTGCTGCGGATGATACTTGTGGACGAATGGTTCTTCTGCGGCTTTGTCCGCAGGCTCTACGGTCAACCAGTGCGGACGATGTGCTACGCCCGAGGTTTTGGTACATTACTTGCCGACGATGCTTTTTTCCGGGGCATTCGTCCGCGATCTGTGCTGATCGGTTTTAAATTGTGTTTCTTTTCGTGTTCAAGTCTAGTGATTGTTGGTCCTGGTGTCAAGTGTTTTCAAATGGATTTTGGGAAATGGGTAAAGCTTTTGTGTCCTATCTGATGTTTCATCTCAGGTTTTGTTTGATCCTTACTGGGCTTCGCAACTCAGTTCTTTCCTTTCCTTATTTTGCAATGACGATGGTGCCGAGCCATACTATGAGGATGCTGCTTGGGAGGGGTACCAAAAAGAGTGATTACATAATAAATCTTGTAATAGTTGAACTAAAGTAGTGCACACTTAGTTTCTACTTCTTTATGCTATGTAGAACTTATTTACATTGTAGTTCTTTTACTTCCGTTGTATTACTCTTGATATCTTTAACTTATATATCACGTATTTCTTTTTAGTAACTCTATATGTAGGCTTGGGTGTCTTATTGGCTGATAAGACATTGCTATATCACCATTCCGGTTACAGGGTGTGACACCTTTTATTTTTTGTTTTCTTTTTCCTTTTAGAGTTGCATTCATCAATGTCAGCTTGATAGCAGCTAATACATTTTAGAAACATATCCCATCCGAACCCCTTGATATGAGAAAATTGCGACCTACTATAAAACCTCTATAAAGAAATATTGTCGGGATCGGAAAAAATATTACTCCAACTAGATTATTTGTTTGTCGATAAAAGAATAATTTCATTTATTGATAATAAATAATTAATTATTTTATGAAGAAGTTTCTTATTACATGTATTTTTTTTTTCAAATAAGATATACATGTTTATACATTGTATTTAAAAGTGATATTAATGAATTTATGTATATACATTGTACAAATAAGCATAAAAATCATGTCATTCATGTACATACATTTTAAATATCATAAATTTCCAAATTAGGTTAATGAATTCGTACAAGTACATGCACAAAGAAAAAAATTCAGTGTAAATATATTTTAGTTATATTGAAATTACAAATAATACTAAAAAATTTATATAAGTACATATTAATAGCCAAAAATTGAATGTATTTACCTTTTAATTATCATGTATTTAAAAGTTATATTAATAAATTAATTTATATACTTTGTACAAATAAGCCCAAAAATCATGTAAGTAAGTAATTCATTGTACATAGTATATAAATGTAGAACACAAAACTCTATAAATAGATAACTCAATTTTTTTTTTAACTCAAACAATTAGCATCATGGCTTCTCATCATTTGACGGGAGTAAAAAAATCAACAATGACTGATGAGATGAGGAAAGCATTGTGTGAATATAAAAATGAGCACCCCTCTTCAAGCCAAAAAGATTTGCAGCAATTTGTTCAACAAAATTTTCACATCTCCATAAGCCAATCAACAATATCCAATACCCTCAAAAGGTCTGCAGAATATTTGTTCACTGAGATGAAGAATAAGGATGTGAAGAGGCACAAACCACCAAAATATCCAGAGTTAGAAAAGGCATTGTATGAGTGGTTTCTACAATTTCAAGAGAAAGTGAATATGACTGGAGATGTTATCCAAACCAAAGCAAAAGAGCTCTTTCAGAAAATGTATGGAGACTCTAATCCAGAATTTCACTTCTCAAGTGGTTGGCTCGTGCGGTTCAAGGCGAGACACGGAATTAAATCTTATCGAAGGTTTGGTGAAAGTGGTTCAGTAGCCATGGAGAATATTGAAGCCACTTTAACAAATGATCAAGATTCAGATGACAGTCGTAGTTTACCAAGTGTTTCTGCAAAATAAGTATTTTTTTTAGTACATAGAGGGGGACTAAGCCTAAATCTCTAAGTAGGTGAAGACAGATCCACTCCTTACAAAAGAAATAGAACAATGCAATAAACTGATTCATTTATCGTAAAATAAGCATTACTAAATGAAGGATGATACTGAGTTCAATTTATGAACAAAGAAAAAACAAACAACTTTAGACGCATATTTTACAAAAAATTGAACTGAGTTATGTATGTTAGTAAACAAATCCTTATTTATATTAATTTATATGTTTTTACAATTAATATTATTTTAAATTTTAATAAAATATTATTTTATATTTTTGTTGGGTCCTACAAGATTCGGAAAACATGCATTTAACAAAAATATTACCTTTTTACACTAAGCTGAGTCGGGACCGAAATAATTTATTATTTAAGCGAGATTATTACTTTATCAGATATTCATGTATCGAGTTTTTATTGTATCTTAATTAGTGAATGTACGTTAACATTTACTTTACAATTAACATAAAATAATTTATTTCTTTCTTTGGAAGAAACATAAAATAATTTTATTTACAAAGAGTGAAATATCTAATCTTGTAAAATCTAAACAAAATTTCCAAATGGAAACGCATCTTTTCATCTTTCAATAGTGAAACAACCCTTAAATAATCACTCTCCAAACTAAACTTTGAAAAGTGGTGGAACTATTCATTTTCATACTTTTCTTTTTTCTTTTTTGGTTGAGAAAGTCATTTTCATACTTGAAGAAATGGGTTTCCCTCTTTTTTCTTATTTTATTCCTTTTTTTCTATTTTCATACGTTGTTTCCATCCTGCAAATTTTGTCGGCACATAAGAAAAGGAGACTATTTGGTGGTACAATTTGCTCTATTTACTCCAATATATTGATAGATAAAAGTGTAAAATAGTAGAACTGATCTTTATGCGAATAGAGAGCGAAAGTTACTTTACACTTTTTATGAATACATCGTGACTATAAGCTGGCTACTGCTCGATTTTCCATCTCTAATTAGCGAGGATCTCGCAAGTATAACTCGAATCTTTCTTAGTTTTTTTAAGAATTCTTTTGTATACATGTTATTAAGATTGTAGATAAATAAAACAATCAAAGAAACAGATAAATCCACAACGCGATAAGAAAACCACAAGAAGGTATAAACCCAAAGTCAAATGAGGAACAATTTTTCTAAGCTTTTGCAAATCTGTCAAATGCTATATTTGAAAAACACCACAATTCTTAATATAAAGACAGAGAGAACAGAGCCTCAATCTTTAGATGGATCACCAAATTTCACTCTATACAATTCAATAAATGCAGCAGCAACACTCTATAGCAGGTCGGTATACTCTATAGTGTTTGAGATACATTCTATAATGTAAAAAGAGTACACAAAATAGTACATATGATACGTTATTAGTGTATAAGTGCACTATGACACTTTCGGTGTATTTTTACCTATAAAGTGTACATACATTATAAGGTGTATTAATCGTCATACACACTAATAGTGTTACGTACACTATTTAATGTACTTTAACACTATAAAGCACACCTCAAACGTTATACAATAGCGTAACTGTTGCGACCAATCCGGGATAGACAATATAGTCCAGGCCTGCAAACTACTATGGACAGAGGTAGCTAAAAAATGCTCTATATCTATGCCTCACTCTCAAAAGAAGAAAAAGAAATCAAAGAAGAAAGATCTTTCTATACAGTTTGGTACTTTTATATCTTGAAAATTAGTGTTGCTTCACTCCTATGGGGGATGAAACGGTATATAACTAACAATTTTTGGAGTTCGCAGCAAACATCAAGTACGATGCAAACAGCACAATCAAAGCGCAATTATGGGTCTGACATCACCCACGACAGGGACGATTTTAGGGGGGTCGAGAGGCAGTCGTCCTCCGAGATTTTTTAAAATACTATTAGATATAGTAATATATAATAATTTTTATATGTAGTTCGGAATTTTTTATCAAGTTCACCCCTAAGATTTTTTTTGCAATTTTTATAGGTAGGTCGGCATACTGTTGCAGTTTTTCGCCCCCAAAATAAAATTCCTGACTTCGTCCCTTACACACGACTATCTATTTATCAACCGAACTCGCTATGCCAAAGTATATCTTGAAATGATGGTGAATACTTAGATCCATTCTTATATAACATTCAAACCTTTCAAACTTATACCATTTGGAATGGGGATTCACTACTAATCAGTTGAAAGTATTGAAATTTTGTTGCAGTCAGTTTCTTATAGAAACTTATTATGCTCTGCTTTATAGCTTCAAATAGAAGTTGGTTGCTAAAGTTGAAACTCATGGACTGATTAAGGATGCATTTGAATTGGGTCTCAAAACTAAAAATGAAGTTTGGGCTAGTTTTACAATTACAGAATTGATCCCACCTAAAAGAAAATAGAAAAACAGAAACTTTCTATTCAAATCAACAGCACAAATCACCCCCATGACTTGATACAGAATTTTATTATGGTAACTTAGTAACTTATACACATCTTACAACAACGAAGCGCAGCTCAGGCGGTAAGCCGCTTCACTTCCAATTGATAGGTCGAGAATTCGAGTCATGCTGGAGGGGAAGTGGGGATATCGATCCTTCTTTAGAAAAGAAGGAGAAAAAAAAAACAAAAAAAACTTTTTCACATCTTATAAGGTACTCACACTTTACAGAGTTCAATACATGTCTGCAAAAAGATCCTACGCATGCAATGCGTTCAGCAGTAGGTTGGGATTTTTTGTCAACGTGTATTGCATTCGGAGTGAGAGTAACTTGTGGACCACAAGATCTATGTGAACTTGGTCTATATAAGAATTTTCCGAGTAACTTTTAGGATTTATATAAGTTACTAAGTGGCAATGAACCATTATAGTTTCATTGTAATCCCCAACATCTTGGCATAATCGAAATGTAGAAGTTTATTGCACTCGGAGTGAGAGTAACATTTAAATTTTTTTGTCAACGTGTATTGCACTCTTTTGGAAATATTGACAGAGATGTTAAAGTATAATATTTAAACCTTTCTCATTGTTGAATAAGTAAATATTTTGCAAAATTTAGTGTTTAATCGATGCAAGTTTCTTTCTTTCTGTCAACATTTATCTTTCCTTTCTACTTTTGTTTTACAATATCTGCCATTTTCATCGGAGTCCATTCGTTTCGGGGTTACTTTGGCATGGGACGGTCCTCGTGGGACTGGCCCTACAGTCATCTCGCATGAGTTGAGGTGGAGCCTACCTGCAAAGTAGGTCCCGCCTCAATTCATGTGAGATTACTGTGAGGCCGGTCCTTGCCTGCGTTTCGAGATGAAGCTGCAAAACCATGGAGTCAATCTTTATCCAGGGAAGAAGACATTGAAGCCACATATAGATTTGAATCAACAAAATCTCTCAAAAGGTCTTCAACAAATCCCAAATGCGCTCTTCAAGAAATAAAAACTCCAAAATTGTAGAAAAAAATATTCCACTTCTAATCTTAGTGAATGGTTATGGGTCTTTCTTAGAAATTTAGTCTTATAATGAGTGTATAATAATACTAATAAAGAAAGATGTCATCCATAAACTTTATATGTTTAGAAAATATATTAGTATCATTCAAGATGCCCCTTTTTAAAGCTTTTGACAATTGATTACTTCCACTTGCAATATGAAAACTAAGATCAACTTAGAATAACAAATTTTGAATGGTTTAAGAGAATATGAACAAGCATAAAGTGTTTACTTTTAATGAATGAAGCTTTCATAGATGACCCTCAGTGAAGTATTTATGACCATTCTTTTTCAAAGAAGCATCTATACATATAAACTAAACTTGTTAACAGGAATTAGTCTAGTCAGTAAGATTGTCGTAATCCTTTATTGTCGAAGGTTCAGATCTCTCATAAAATATATATGTTGTGCACATAATAAATTATAAATTTGACTCGGAATTAGAATTCAACAATCTTATAGTTTTCAAAAGGAAAGGAAGATTAATTAGGTAGGCTCTTGTCTAGTTAGGCTCCCATCAGAGCCACTCTTTCATTCTTCTAAGCATAACTGGCTTCGCACCAAGGCAAGTAGCTCGGCTGACCCTTTGGTCCCAGCCCGAGCTCCTCCTTTATCTAGCTATCTTCCAAGAACTTAGTCACCCTCGAATTAGGAATGCATCGCCTGGCATCATTTTTATATTTTTAGACAAACTCATTTATTTATTTTTTGCTTGTATTCAGACAATTTGGCCTAATACACAAAATCTTGGGACATTAGACTTATTTCATTCATGAAAAATGAGGTAATCCTTTAAAAAAATATGGAAAAAAGAAAATATTGTCTTCAATGAATATATTGTTGCGATCAATTAAAAGACATCATACAATATTATCCTTTCGTATTATTTGTAACATTTGCACTTTTCGTGTATAACAAAAGTGTCAAAGTAATTCCTGAAAATGTCAATTTGGTCACTACTAGGGTTGTAAAATTGTAAATGACACGTGCAATTTCCTAAGCATGTGTCAACACGACATGCGTGGAAAATTGCATGCATGTAACGTGTGTGTTATAAAATATAACTATTTGACCGTGAGAATACATTGGGGCCACCGAATCAGAAAATGTAACGATTGTAGTTCAAAATAAATTATTCTACTCAAAATAGCTATTTTGAATTACACATGTCAGATCTTCTGATTCAATAATACATTTGCGCAGTGCCAAGGATTTGGGCCTCTGCACATTAATTACCAGCTCGAATATCTCAGTAACGTATTTGGCACTTTCTTTTCTCTGAACTAACTTTAAACCTCTAACACTGATATTAATTTAAATAAGTATTTAGTCTTTGGGTACTTGTTTCGTAACATTAGAAAAAATTGAACCTGGATGTGTATGTTATCTTCTTTCTAAGAAAAAAGGAAAGGCTCTATCAGTGTGACACTAATTTAGATTAGTTTTTTGTTTGAAAAATTAAATTGTTTAAGATAGAAATGTGAAAATTAAACTAAAATTTTTGTGTTGGAGAATGAGAACATTTTGTACACAAATTCATTAATAGTTGACTAAAGAAAATATTGTTACAAATACTAATGGAGCCAATCAAGGAGCCAATCAGGGAGCCAATCAAGACCATAATCAAGGGAGCAAATCTCTCATCTAATTGATTGTAATTAGTATTGTAATTAATATAGATTTATTTCCTTCCATTTTATTCATATGTAAAGATGTATATATAGGTGATGTATTGTAAACATTTTTCACAATCAATGAAAGACATTCTTTCTTTTACATAATTTCTTCTTTATTCATATTTCTTCATGGTATCAGAGCAAACCTTTTGAGGTTTTTCCGCACTTTTATTCTCCTTCTATTTTCATTATCTGGCTTATAGAAGCTGTTTCTTTTATATAATTTTTTTTAGTCGAAATGTCTTCTGCTAGTCTATCACTCGATAGCGAAAATAATGGCGGTTCCACGGTTAGATTTGGTGGTCAATGTATTGTAGAAGAATTTGCTCAATCTCCATGGCTTTTCAATTCTACTTTTCAGTCACAACGGATTACTGATATTGCAGTTCAGCCACCACGAGTTTCAATAAATGCTGTTTCTCTGCCGCCAGATGCTGCTTCATTTTTTAATTCAGGTAATAAGTGTTTACCACCTATAATGCAATGGATTATTGATTCTGGAGCTACTCACCATATTTCTTGTTCCTTGAATTCTTTTACATCTTATCACTCTTTATCCCCTACCCCCCATTCAGTCCCGCCCACTGGGTTCCTTTACTTATGCAACTCATGTTGGTTCAATTATTTTAAACTCTAATCTTATTCTTTCAAACATATTATTTGTCCCCTCATTCTCTTTTAATTTGTTATCCCCAGGGGCAACTACTTGAGGACCCCCAATTTATCTCGTCTCTTTTCGTTATAACTTTTGTCGTATTCAAGATCATATGAAGCTGAAAACAATTGGTTCGGCTGAAATGGTTAATGGATTATATTTATTGCACCCTGATCATTCATCTTATGTTCCTTTTGTCTCTAACATTATGCCTAATTCTAATCATCTATCTGTCGGTAATGGTGCAAACTTTTCTAATACATCTCTCTGGCATTATCGCCTTGGTCACCTTTCTTTTCCTAGATTAAAAATGGCACAACATATGGATTCCAATATAAAAGTTACACAAAATGAACATGAATATTGCTCCATTTGCCCTATGGCTAAGCAATCCAAGCTTCCATTCCCACCTTAGTAAATCCACTTCTCAAGCATGCTTTGATTTAATACACGTAGACATTTGGGGACCATATAAAATTCACACCGTTCACGGTCACCTATATTTCCTCACTATCGTAGATGATTTTAGTCGTTTCACTTGGATTTATTTGCTGAAAACAAAGTCTGAGGCTCGACCCCTTACCCAACACTTCTGTCAATATGTGCTTACTCAATTCGAAAAGGTCATTAAAGTAGTGCGTTCAGACAATGGACCTGAGTTTCAAATGTCTGAATTTTTTACTTCTAAAGGGATCATTCACCAAACCTCTTGCGTAGAAACTCCTCAGCAAAATGGAATTGTTGAAAAAAAACATCGACACATCCTAAACATTGCTCGTGCCCTTAAATTTCAATCGCATCTACCTTCCGCTTACTGGGGATATTTTGTCACCCATGTTGTTTACCTTATAAACATTACCCCAACACCATTACTGCAGAACCAAACTCCTCACACACTTTTATACAATAAACCACCTTCATACTCACATCTCCGTGTTTTTGGTTGCTTAGCATATGCATCAACCCTTTCTGCTCATCGCTCAAAATTCGATTCTCGTAGTCGTCCCTCCATTTTCTTAGGATATCCAGCTCAAACGAAAGGTTACACTCTCATCGACCTTCACTCACGGTCCATTTTTATCTCTCGAAATGTTACCTTTCACGAAAACATATTTCCTTATCCACAACAATCCCCACCCGTTCCTCCCTCAAACAATATTCCCTTACCAATTCCTTTCATCAATGATCTCCCTTTTGAACCCCCATCATCAAATACTACTCACACTCCTATAATCAATCCAACCCCTCATACTTCACCTCCAAATCTTTCTCACAATTCTCCTCCTACTTCTACTATCTCGCCTCCCCCTCCTCATCCTTTTTGAAAATCCACTAGGATCTCACATACTCCTTCCTATCTGAACGATTATTATTGTTCTCTTGTTCAATCTTCATCTCCTCCCACTCTTTCTAATGCAAAGACATCTACTCCTCACTCCCTAGAACATGTTCACGATTATCATTCACTATCTCCAGATCATAAATCTTTTGCATTATCTGTTTCTACTCACTTTGTACCTAAGTGCTACAGCCAGGTTGTCAAGCATGCAAAGTGGCGGCAATCCATGCAAGCGGAAATTGATACTTTGGAGGCTAACAACACATGGACACTTGTTCCTCTTCCCCCTA
Organism: Vinca minor; assembly: GCA_026122235.1. Lineage (NCBI taxonomy): Eukaryota > Viridiplantae > Streptophyta > Magnoliopsida > Gentianales > Apocynaceae > Vinca > Vinca minor. Next base: position 1,827,325 of record JAOCZM010000115.1, on the reverse strand, counting down.
ATGTTAAGCCCCTCGGTAACAAATGGGTTTACCGATTGAAATTTCATTCGGATGGTTCTATTGAAAGACCTAAGTCTCGTGTTGTTGTCCAAGGTTTCACACAACAACCTGGTATTGATTACATTGAAACATTCTCTCCAGTAGCAAAGATGACCACTGTCCGAACTCTTCTTGCTATTGCCTCTGCCAAATGATGGTTCTTAGAGCAGCTTGACATTAACAATGCCTATCTTCATGGTGATCTTAATGAGGATATTTATATGCGGCTACCTCATGGTTTTTCTTCTCCTCAACCTCGACTCGTCTGTAAGCTTCAAAAATCTTTATATGGTCTCAAACAGCTGAGTCGGCAATGGAATCACAAATTAACCACTGGAGCTAGTTTCACGGGGGTTTCTCTCAAGCCGTAAAGTGACCCCTAGTCTCTTCATTCGCCGCAAAGATTCTCAATTCACTGCCCTTCTCGTTTATGTTGATGATGTTATCCTCACTGGAAACAACTATGATGACATCTCCTCGGTCAAGCAATTCTTGGATAACACTTTCAAAATCAAAGACCTTGGTCCTGTCAAATATTTTCTTGGTATGGAGATCGCTCCCTCTAAAAATGGCATCAACATTTGTCAACGAAAATATACATTGGATCTGCTTGAGCAACATGGCTTCCTTGGTTGCAAACCTGCCATTACTCATATGGATTCCTCCTACCACTGCTCTAAGGATGATTCACCACTCCTTTCTGACAACAATCTCTACCGGAGTCTTATTGGCAAGCTTTTATACCTTACTCATACACGACCAGATGTTTCTCATGCCGTCCAACAACTTTCCCAGTTTCTAGATCATCCCACAGAATTACATCTCAAGGCTGCTCACCGTATCCTACGGTATCTGAAAGGATCTCCAGTCAAAGGTCTTTTTTTCTCTTCCTCATCACCATTGAAGCTTAGTGCTTTGTTTGATTCTGATTGGGCCGGCTGTTCCGACACAAGGCGCTCTACCACTGGTTATTGTGTCTTTCTTGGTTCCTCTCTTGTCTCTTGGAAATCTAAAAAACAACTCACCGTTTCTCGAAGTTCATCTAAGGCAGAATATCGAGCTCTTGCCACCACCACTTGTGAGTTACAATGGCTAAAGTACCTCCTCAATGACCCTACTTATCCCTCATTCTCATGCTATACCATTATTTTGCGACAACCAAAGCGCTTTATACCTCACAACCAATCCCGCCTTTCACGAAAGAACCAAACACATTGAAATTGATTGCCACATAGTCCGTGAAAAAACGCAAACTGGCCTTGTTAAACCTTTACCCATTTCGACCCACTTTCAATTGGCTAACATTTTCACCAAAAATCTTGCCTCTCCTCGATTCACTTTTCTTATCCAATCCCTTGGTCTAATTGACGTCTTTTCTCCCAAGTCCAGTTTGAGGGTGCCTGTTACAAATACTAATGGAGCCAATCAAGGAGCCAATCAGGGAGCCAATCAAGACCATAATCAAGGGAGCAAATCTCTCATCTAATTGATTGTAATTAGTATTGTAATTAATATAGATTTATTTCCTTCCATTTTATTCATATGTAAAGATGTATATATAGGTGATGTATTGTAAACATTTTTCACAATCAATGAAAGACATTCTTTCTTTTACATAATTTCTTCTTTATTCATATTTCTTCAAATATTTCACTTGAAAAAAAGGCAAAAGAAAATGTGCTTTAAATAATAGTTTTGTAATCAAATACTTCTAGTTTAAGAGATCATAATGACATGGTAGCTGGCTGCTTTTCCAAAAAGGTCTTTGTGAACCCCATCCCAAGTTGGATAAGTTCGTAAGGTTTTACTGGTATATAATCGTGGGTTGAATAAGACGTTGATGCAATTGTTATTCCTCCAAATGTTTCAAAATGGCTAGTGACATTTACAAGGCAATTCTCTTCCTGCCAAGGCAAATTCACTTCAATTGGCATTTTTGCCCTTCTCAGCCCAGCCCACTCACCGGGAAATTGAGTCATCAAACTGCAATTAATCATATTTACAATATATATCCCATCAATTAAATAACATAAATCCTTCTCTCTCATAATCCTTTCTTTTATGTCATTTTTACTTCTCTCTCTCACCCTATTTTTTCGTTCTTTCCTTCTCTCTCCTCTTCTTCTTCTCAGCTGCAACAAACACGTCTACTGCCATTGCTTTCGGTTTCTTTATAAATCCTTATTCCTCTCTTCATAATCACCATCCACCACAGCGGCTGCCAATATATGATCAAAAGCTAAAATTTTATGTAGTCCCAATTTGAGACTTCTATATTCTGAAAATTAAGCAATAAAATTAATCCTAAATGCCCACATGATGATGAATATGTCATACAGATCTTGAAGAGTCTAAAGTCCCAAGTTTGATTGAGAAATTTACTCCCATAAGTGGACATGTAATATAACAATGCATGAAAACTTTAATTACTTTCCACTAAGATTATGCTCCACTCCATATTCCATTAGTAAGAACTTTGCATTTCGAAGGACAGGGGCATCTATGGGGTTGAGAGAGAGAGAAGCAAAAATGACAGAAAATAAAGGATTATGAGAGAGAAGGATTTATGTTATTTAATTGATTGGATATGTATTGTAAATATGATTATTTCCAGTTTGATGACTCAATTACCATATGACTGGGCTGAAAATGGCAAAAATGCCAATTGAAGTGAATTTGCCTTGGCAGGAGGAGAATTGCCTTGAAAATATCACTAGTCTTTCAAAATTGGTCACGATTGCATAAAGCCCCACAATGAAAAAAGGTACCGACACAATTTGTAATGTAATAATTAATTATGAAGAAAGACCCCGAAAATTTTACAATATATTATAAGAGTTTAGAAAATTTAATGACACTTTTATTTATTTTATAATTTAATAGACTCTTGAAGTTTTTATATTAATTGATCTTTTTAAGATAAATAGGAATATTACAAATCAAAATTGATCATTAATTACAATTAATGAATTAACTAAAAAACAAAATATTATAGAAAGTACAATAAAATTTCTATTGAGTCACATGTTAAAATATCTTGATCATACATTTTTTTTTAATAAATGATTGTGTCACATAAAACCTGGAAGAACAAATGAAATTGTAAGAAAAAAATAATAATAATAATAACACTTGTCCACCTATCTCCCCATTCTCGGGCGCAGGACAACAAAAGTTTCGCACTTGCAGTTAACTAGTCATTTTTAAGTAATAATTTTGGGAAAATTTTCATTTTTCAAGTTTGTTGCAATGTTTTCTGCGTTGAGACATTAATGGTGAATATTTTGCGATTAATAACTACTGTAAATCTCATTTTGCAAATTTGATTAATGGAGATGAAGAGAAAGATTGGTATGTTATTAGAGCAAAATGAATATTTTATTTTATTTGAATGTTCTAAGATTTTGTTTCCTAGTATTTTAAATTAGGAGGCACACACTAGACCAAACAGTTATTAGGTAACTGACTAGAGAAAACATAATTAGCTTACAATTATTTTATTTTTATTTTTTTTAAACAAATGAAAGATGGTACATAATCTTTTAAAGAATTATTTACACATATAAAGAAAAATACCCCTCAATAAATTCAATTCAATTTTGAACAAGCATCTCGTTTTCTCTAACTAAAATCTTCACTCTTTATGGTTCTTGAGACATATTTTTTCGGAGTTTTCTATGAAAAAAGTGAACAAATTTATCAGGAAAAAAACATCGAAATTAGATCAAATAAAAGCGGATTTGAGGAGTAATGCAGGCACTGATATGTCCGCACATGGTCCTCTTTTTTCTTTCTTGATAATTTTGAAAACAACGGCTAGTAAATCCTATCCGCTGGATGAAGGGATCGCGTCGCCCATATTCATCTTTACGCTCATGCAACTCATGTATTATGTTCCATATGAATTGATACGACACAGTGTTGTATTTCAAGTACGCATATTATAGTATGTCAATACTCAAACTTAGCTATGTTTTAATAAAATTAGAAAGTGTTTTTAAATTAAGTAAACAAAATTCATGATATGCATACAAATATAATATGTATATGCCCTAAGGGAATTAATACACACGAGAATTAATACAAAGATGAAATGAAACATGTATTGGAATTGTGCATTGTAGTTCATTCTATCATAAATCATAATTGGTATATCTCTAGGTGTATCTCAGAGTACAAAAGCCATAAAACGTCTGTTTGTTGCACTAACATTCCATCAACTCTTTGAAGGAATGGGGATTGGGAGACTACATTTCTCATGTACGACCTCGTTTAAAAATAATGACTATATGTGAGAGATTTCACCTGTTAATGTAGTGGGAAAAAATAGAGGTTGGACTCTATTAAAATTCAATAAAGTAGAAAAACTACTTTTTAATACATTGTAATGTTTGATTGACATTTTGAATTCTTGATTTGCAGTCTAAGTTCAACTCTAAAGCAACGATGATAATGGCAATTTTCTTTTCCCTAACAACACCAATTAGAATTGCTATGTGTTTCGGAATATCAAACATTTACAATAAAAATAGTCCAACGACTCTGATTCTTGCAGGGATTTTCAATTCTACATCAACAAGAATTTTAATTTATATGGCTCCTCTTGACCTCCTTGTTACTAATTTTATGAGTCTTAAGTTGCAAACTAATTTTAAACTTCAAATTGGTGCAAATTTTCATTATTATTTTGACCTGGTTGTATGTCACTCTTAGCATAGGCTTACGTTTAAGTGAAGATTGTGATTCATTTTGTACTTCTTACTTTTTTTAATTAGTTAATGATTTTCCTTCATGTAATAATTTTACATAATTTCAATAGTAAACATTATAAATTGCTTAATATAGCGCAATTAACTTCTCTCTACCTCTACCGATATGATTTCTCTTCTGGTTTCTTTAATTCTTTATATAAGTTTGAACTAAATCAATTAATTTGCACAACTATATTAGATAACTACATTAATAATGGAAGATCACATCAAGGGGCATCCTTGAACAATACATAACATTAGGCAAAGAAATGCAAAACTTGATAAACTATCTGCCACAACATTTTCATTTTTTATCCCAAAAGTACATCTTATTAATATTAGATACCTCCCTAAGCTGGTAATACATACCCCCTTCACTAACTTTATAACAAAAAGTATAAGAAATACACTTATCTACAACAACAACTATACCTTAATCCCAAAAGATTGGGGTCGGCTACATGAACCAAATCAAGAATCACGTAAGGTCATCCACATGGATGCATTCTCTCCATCACTTTCGATCCCAAACAAAACTCTCATCTAATTTTAGCAACTTAATATCCCATTTTATCACTTCCGTCCAAGTCTTCCTCGGTCTCCCTCTACCTCTTACGCCCTCAATATTAGATAATCCTTCAATTCTCTTCACCGGAGCATCGCTTGGCCTTCTTTTAATGTGCCCGAACCAACGCAGACGATTCTCTCTCATATTGTCTTCAATCGAAGCAACACCTACCTTCTTCTGAATAGTCTCATTCCTCACCCTATACATTCTCGTATGCCCACACATCCATCTTAACATACGCATCTCCGCTACATGCATTTTCTGAATATAACACCTCTTAGTTGCCCAACATTCTGTTCCATTTCGGTCTAACAGCGGTTCTGTAAAACTTTTTCTGCAAGCTCAGTGGTACATTACGATCACACAAAATACCATTTGCACTCTTCCATTTCAGCCAACCAGCTTTGACTCGATGCACCACAACATTAATTTCCTTCTTGGTGTTCCTTCTTGGTGAGAACACGGTTTGTTTGTTCCAGTGTGTGTTGAACTCCCTTCAACAACAATAGATATGCTTAATAGAGAATTCTTTGTTTCTGAAAATGTTAGAGACTATCGCCAACCGCCACCCCTCTAGATCCTTTAGATTCGTCATTTCTGAAAATGTTCCGCTAGATCCGCCACTACACGTCTTAATCTGATCCGCTTTTTTCTTTTCTTTGTCTGAGAAATCTTGGAATATTGTTGACCTTAATCTTCATTACTTTCTGTTGTCTTTTATCTTTCTCCGTGTTTGTGTGTTTAGAATGAATGATTTATATTTTAATACTAAAATTCTCTTTTTTTATTTTATGCTTTTTTAGAAATCTTATTTCGGATTGATCCCAATGTTTATTTACATCTTACTCCATGGAACATACTTAAAATTGTTTAATTAGTTCATTAATTATTATAGAGTGTAGTTGAATTCTCAACATTTGTTTAAAATGTATGTTGTCTTTTTTATGCTATTCCTTTCTTCCATTTGCGTTTAACAGTTGCCTAGACATGCTTTTTTAATATCTAATTATTTGTTACTTCAAAATCAATGTCATTTTTCAAGTTTACCCCTATTCTTACTTTAAGAATAAATAAAGGCTTAGGAGTTAAATTGGAGTTAACAAGAGAACGTCAATATTTGCCTATTTATCATGACAATCCAATTGGATTCGTTTTCATATTAAATGCTCAATTTTCCATAAGTTGGACAAATTAGTAGGGGCTTCCATATCTTTTATATGACAAGTACTTCCCAACCCTTCCAAATTTGGAGGGTTTGATTTGCTGATATGGAGGGACCTCTCCCCCTTCCATATTTACTTCATATCTATCACTCTAACTAAACAAGAGTTTTTGCTCAAATACCTACTCATTTACTTTCCATTCCCCTCCACTTTTCACACCTACCAAACAAATAGTTAAGGTGATTTAGTGAAAGAGTTAATAACTATTTATAACACTAAACTATTTACGAATTTCTCTTTATAGTACTAAACTATTTTTACCCAGGGGCATAATAGTCTATAAGAAGCAAATCTGGTCAAACGAGGCCTTTTTACCCAGGGGCATAATAGGTAATCCCTTCACTACCTCAGTTAAAACTCATTGAATAACTTTTTACCCGTTCATTATCATCTTCTTCAGTTAGAACCACAAAATTAGGGTTTTTTAATTGTTCAATCTCAGTAAAATATCCTTCAATATTTAGTCCGATTTCGATCCATCTAACTGGAAAGAGTGTCCAAGTTCTTGAATTTGCATCAATGAGTCTTGACATGTATCTTCGCAGACCTGGAGCTGAACATGCAATGTATGGTGAGTTATGTTTAAATTTTTTCGAGCTTTTTTGGTTTCCTTTCTGTTATAGTACAGCTTTATTGGTTAAAGTGAGAGAAATATATTGTTTATATGTGTATGTCCTTTTCGGTTGCTTATTAGTACAATTTTTTTTGACAGAAAATGGGACGGAAGGACAATAACGGCAGGTCGAAAAAACATAGTGGATCTAAAATGATAAAATTTTACATACATGACAAAAACCTCAATTTAGAATAACATATTGGACGAAATCGGCATTTTTGCCGTAAATTATGTCATTCTTATAACTCTTTACACTTCTTTCCTATATGCTTAGTTTAGCATTTGGTTCAAATGAGCCTTGATATGCTCTCTAGTCTCAAGGTTATACTCCATCCATTCTTCAATATTGGTCATTTATGATACTTTGAACAAACAATATCTTTTTACCACAATTCCAATAATATCTCTTCCTTCCTCCTTCAATTCCTAAATATAAGACTTTTATTATATGTTGCCAAAACTAAGGAAACAAACAGTACGATATTTTTGTAATCAAAATAGCAATATTATTCTCTTAAATAATACTTGTATATCACTAATTCTATTTAAGAGAGTAATATTGATATTTTGATTACAAACATCATCATTTATACTTTCTTAATTTTCACAATATGTCCTGAAAGTATTATATTTAAAAATGGAGGTAGTACTTTATTGTTGAAGTAAAAATAGTTCCATTGTTATGGTAGCATGAGCGTCTCTTACTAATAGAAGTTATTGGTATGAGTTACTCCCTTATCTCGAATTGAATATCCCTTTTTATTATACAATTTCGAATGGAAGAAAGTATTACATTTCACAAGATGTTAAGCCACACAATAATAAATAATTTATCAAAAAATAAAATTACATAAATAACACTAATTTTAGGGGACAAAGGGAGAGCTAAAAGTGCTGAAAATGATTAGCCATTGGGCCCATAGAAGAAGCTTGAATACATATTTCAGGCCGACTGATTAAAAAATAGTTCTGAGACGATTAATTCCAAATTACAATCATTTTCTTGATCTAATTGAACAAACTATTGCCTCTTTATAAAGTTACAATACAATCATTTCAAGTTGACTATAATTCCTCACCAACCAAACCAAACTAACTTTTCAATCACTGGCCAAAAAAGCCCCAGAAATACAGAATTGCTTTGTTTAATCGTCATATTGTACTTATAGTAATGATTAGAGAAGCCCAAATAAACTGTTTAATGAATGTAGACGGAGGTAGTTACGAGGTTCAAATTTCTCTCAACTCCTAACCAAGTGGGGAACTCCTATATTATCATTAGGGGTGTCAATCGAGTTATGTGAACTGAGCTTGGCATAGCTCACGCTCACCTCAAATAAAAATTGAAAAGTTCAGCACACGTTCAGCCCGGAAAAGCTCATAAACTTTAAGCTCACGCTCAACTCACATTTTAACATAAGCTCGAGCAGTGGCGGAGCCAGACATTACAAACAAGGGAGACACAAATAACATTGACAAAAAAAATTCATAAAAGCATATAAAATACCCTGCAATCCTTGAAACTCTTCACTCATACGCATTTCAATAATATATGTATCAAGTTGATCATTCAGTGCTAAGATATGTCCTGCATCAAAATCCAATGGATAGTATCCACATAGTCAAATAAATTTGTTTTTGTCAAAATCAGCAAAGGATCTATTTCGACACAAGCACGCAATGCAAATTAGTAGGTCACTATTCACATCTGAAAAACGATTATTCAATTCTTGAAGTTGCATATCAATGATAACTAAAACATTTCAACACGATAGTGATGTAAATTTGTCACTTGCTCAACCCTTGAACGACCTAAAGCTCTAAACATTTCTTCCATGTCGGGAACATTGATACTGTGAGATTCACAAAACGACGAAATAATCTCAATAAAATAATCTCATCCATTATCCCTCAATGTTTGGAGCTGCAATTTACAGTACTTCACTAATTTCATAGAATTGACAATATCTTGATCTTTCCTTTGTAATGCTTTAGACAATTCATTTGAAATTCCCAAGATCTTCTTCATGAGATGTAGATTAAATACAAAGTCAAACTTTAACATCAACTCTAGTAAAATACATGCATCACCTCTTGTTCTTGTACTTGTACGATCAATGCTAATCATTTCAATAACTTCAACTGTAGATGAAAACATGGTCATCAGATTATTAAACATTCATAGTGAGAGCCCCAATGTGTATCACCAGAACGCTTAATTGAGACCCGTCCCATTTGGTATTTCATCAACCCTGAGTGCTTCAAAAAAATTCAGTCTCTGTTTCTCTCGAAGAATATCACTCCGTTTTGCTGAACCTCCAACAACATTCACCAATCTATACACCAAAGTAAAGAATGTTTCAATCTTCGAATATTTTTGTGCCACAGCTACAAGAGCTAATTGTAATTGATGAGCAAAGCAATGAATATAATGAGCACTTGGATTTTCTTTTAATATAAGTGTTTTCAATCCATTATACTCGCTTCTCATATTACTCGCTCCATCGTATCCTTGACCTCTTAAATTAGAGATACGTAAACTATGCTTGGAGAATAATTGATCAATTGCAGCCTTAAGGGAGATAGCTATAGTACTTGATACATGATTAACACGAACAAAATGCTCCAATATTTGTCCATTATTCACATAACGAAATACTACCGACATTTGCTCATTCATTGATATGTCACGAGATTCATCAACGATAATAGAAAATAATCTATCACCATTATCTTTGATAATCACATTTAAAATTGTAGAAACAATGGCACTAACAATATCTTTTTGAACACATGGAGATGTTAATTTGAGATTTTCAGGCGCATTCTTCAAGCTACCCCTTTAATTTCAGTATTATGATCACATAACGAGTGCAAAAGCTCAAGAAAATTACCTTGATTACTCGACTCTTCAGATTCATCATGTCCACGGAAGGCCAAACCTTGTCGTAAGAGATAGCGAACACAATCAATAGACGCGTTCAACCGAATTCGATAATCATTTTGAGTTTGATTCGATTGCTTAACAAGACAAGATCGGATATTGTGTCCCTAATTCTTGAAAGATTCATACTTGATTCGAGCCTGATTGTGTACATTACTTGATTTTGCAACGTGCTTTCTAATGAGTCTTTTTTTTTCCACTTTGACTTGAACAAAAAAAATTGTTCTTTCAGGTAAAATTTGGGTTTGCATAACTTAATAATTAAGAAAAAATAATAATTCTCAAATTCCCAAGTGTTTCATCGCTAACATTTCCCACATTAGTTTCAAGTAAATCATTTTCAACATCCATTTTTGTATCAATTTTAATATCATAAGGAAATAGCAATCATATGTATTTCACAAAAAATGTACATAAATAATGAAGATTAAAGAAGCATTAAAGAGTTAACTATTTAATTCAAATAATGAAGGATGATGAGGATTGATGATTGAGGAGAATAGAAACCCTAATGAGAGCTTGAGGAAAATATCGCCATTATCTTTGAGCTGCAGAGAGAATTGAGGATTGAGCATAAACTAAAAAATTGTGATTGTAAGTTGTAGACTTTTGCTAATGTTAGAAAGTAGCGCTAGTAGTAGTCTATAAGTCATAGACTTGTAGTCTAGTAGACTAGTTTTTTTTATATAAAATCTTATATTATAATCTATTAGTAATTATGAATTTTTTTATGAAATTTTATAAATATTATAATCTCTTACACACTTAAGTTTGTTAAAATTTTAATCAAAATTGTTAATATATAAGTGGTGTCATTCCTATAATTCACGAATTAAAAAATCTAATTTTAAATCGTAAAGTGATTCAAAATGTTCACGGGACGAGATGTTACAAAAAAAAACTAAAATTATAATTTTTTTTTGTGGAAAAAACGGAGGGGTTACCCCACCAGGCCCCCCTTTGGCTTCGCCAATGAGCTCGAGCTTAACTCACGAGCTAATTTATATTAGCGAAAAAACGAAAATTTTGTCTCAAAAATAGTATAATACAATAAGCGTTAAAACTAAATTTTGACAAGAATACAAATATATATAATACAATAATACAATGATACTTAATTCTTGAAGAAAAATAAACTAATAAAAAGATAACTGATGAGGAACCTTGATTGTTAAGGTCAAGATTCGAAACAGAAGCTTGAAACTCGAATCTTGAGTTGAGCTGTGGGTATTGACTATGGAGTTGAGCTGTGGGTATTGACTATTGAGTTGAGCAACATATTATAATTAAGCTGTGGGTATTGACTATTGAGTTGAGCAACATATTATAATTATAATTTATACAAGTCTTCTTTTTTAATTATTATTATTATATATAATATTTTAATTATATTAATCTTATTCGGGTTCAAGCTTTTTTCGGGTTGAGTGGGGTCAAGCTCACGCTCAGCTCACATAAAAAGGGAGCTTGAATATTAAGGTCACGCTCACATCACCTCAGCTCACGCTCATATTTTTTCGAGGTACGTGAGCCGACCCGAACCCGTTGACACCCCTAATTATCATCACTCTTCTAAGTATTTGACATCTATTAAATGTTTTTATGAAATTTCTCAAAACATTAATACTGGTAAAATATTACTCTCTCTAATTCAAAATATAAGTCCTTTTAAAAGTCTTCATACCAATTAAGATATTAATCAAGATGATTAAAGCACCCCTAATTAATAGTACTCCAAAGAAAGAAAAAAAATTAATAAGAGTTGCATGGGAACTGCACATTTTTTTTACCAAAATGAATAAAGGAAGAAAATAGCGTAGGAGTAAATTAGTCAATAAACATACATTTTTTGTAAAGAAAACTATATTTTGCAACAAAAAATAATTCATAAAAAGACATATTTTGAATCGAATGGAGTATTACCTTCGTCCTAAATTGTTTGTCAATTTGGGATTTTCATACAGATTATGAAAATGATTGTAAAATAATTAATTTGAAAAAAAATCTTAAATACCCCTCAATTAATAACAAAAACATTATTATTATTAGTTAGTTGAGTAATAAATTGAAGGTATGACTGAAAAATAATAATAATGATGTATTGATTTCTAAAACGTAACAAACAATGTAAGATATCTTAAAAATTGAAACGTTACAAACAATTTAGGAGGTAAGTAGTACAATGTTAAAACATTTAATGTGAAATGAAAGAGTACCAAACTATATTGAGTTTTTCTGTGAATAAATTTAGTTTTCATTAATCACGAAATAAATTGAAGCCATTACAATCAAAGGAAAATCAAAAATACAGAAAGTAAAGTTATACTAATGATTTAAAAAAATCACGATAACGAGACAAAAGACACTCTAAAGAAAACTTGGATGGTTAGGAAAAAACAACTATAAAAACTAGCCAACTAAACAAATACATAATCTTCTCCTTCAAAGCATCTTCATTGCAATCCTCGATCCACAGGGGACGAGGAGAATATCACTTTCAACATCTTCCTAGGGGGTCGACAATTTATAGGGGACTACGCAGCATCAACCGTCCCTACAAATTGCCTCGGGAAGATGTAAAAGTTGATAAAGGGCCCAGAATCTAGTCCGGATTGAACAAATCCTCCTAGAAACTTAGAAAAAAAGTTTAGATGCATGAAGATTTGAGACTCATCTAACCACTGTGTCTTAAATCTTGAAAAAAAACTCTGAAAAGGATTTTATATGATTCGTAGTACAAAATAGAGTAATATAAACGGAACAAAAGAATCAAGATTTGACCATTGGCCGGAGCCAATGGCCAAATCTGGCCACCAGCAGCAGAAGGAGGAAGAACAGGGGGGAAGAGAGATAAAAAGGGCAGAAAAAAAAAAAGGGGAACTGCACGCATTTTTAAACTATATTGAGTTTTCATTGGCAGAATGTAGTATTAATTAGGTTCGGATTTTCTATGCCAAGTCCAAGAATACTTTAATTTGTAAAACTTTTTATATATGTTAAAAAACTCTTTTTTTTTTCTTTCGAAAAGATATATGTTAAAAAACTAAACTTTAACTCTATGAATAAAAATATATAATTAGAATATAAACACGATATTAATTAGGAATGTAGGGGAGCGACATAAAGTATTCGTTATGGTATTAATGGGTAAATAATCTTATGTACCCGTCTGTGTATCCATTCCTATGCCTCAACCAATCACAATTCACTATGTGTATATATAATTAAAAAAAATGATCACATGGAGAATTCTTATTGGTTGAGAACAAAAATGGGTACACGGATGATTTTCATCCCCTTAATACTGGTGTAAGCGTCTGTGTACCCATTTATGTGTCCAACCAATGAAAATTCGTTATGTAATAATTTTTTTTAATTATATATACACGTAGTAAATTGTGATTAGTTGGATACATTAATAAGTAAACAGACGAATAGAGAGATTATTTGCCGTATTAATGGTACTTGTAAAAGTGAAGGTTTACAACTCCTTTCCCATCGGTAAGCGTAGATCAACAGGAGCATCTTATCCAAGATACACCACTGCTACAGTGATTCACTTTTTTTGTTCTAGATAAATTTTTTATCTCGAATTTAAAATTTAAGGTTAAGATTATTTTGAAAATATATTATACATCACTTCTCAACACATTTGAGACAACATGCGTTCAACAAATGATAACGCGTGTGTACTTAACACGTGTTATTATGTGTTGAACGCATATTTTATCTAACATGTGTTAAAAATAGATAAATATATGTTTTAATCTCAATAATCAAATTTTCATAATACGGTTGAAATTTGTTTTAATAACAAGGTCTTAGACAAAAGTAGGAACAATTCTGATATAGACCTGAACTACCACTTGGTCCACATTCAGCCACATCATAGTTTTGATTAAAATAATAAAAATACTCCCCCTTTTGGTGGGCTTTTTGAGGCATTTTTATTTATTTTTAATCAAAAGCAGGTGATATGGTTGATTATGACTAGATTGTCCCATAACCCCATATATAAATGTCAGAGTCACATATCGAATTTTTCAAAAGTAGTAATAACTTATGGAATATTGAAGTTATTTACAGAAAAATACATTTCATGTGGTCAGCACCAAAGTCTTCACTCTATGCAGCATGGAGAACAGCCAATGTTGTCAATATCATAATTTTTATGTTTTCAAAATACGTAAACACGATAATCGTAGTATTTATTGGAAGATCTTACAAAATTATTTAAATACTATTTTATGATAATTTTATGTCAATTTAAAATAGTATTGAGATTCTTTCAGATAAAATTTTCATAAGAGGATGAGGAATATAAGATAGGCAATCAATATTGATTCTTGATTAAAGTCGAAAGTCGACAATGCTATTGTGAGAAACTAACATAGGATGAAGTTGAGAGAACTAAAGAGTTGAATCCAACGAAATTCTTCTATTTTTTAACTGAGGGGGCCTGAAACGATCCGTCGATCCGACTGAATAGAGAAAAAATTAAATCGCACTAGACGATTTGGATCAACGATTCTGTACGATCTTATTCTCCAACTATTTTTAAGAATTTAACTCGATTCACACCTTTCGTATCGTATACGATTCTACGATCTAACGCGTGATTTTGACAACCTTGAGAACAACTCATTAAGTCCTGAATAATTGAAGTATGTGTGGGGATCTAACATTTAACGATAAATGCACAAAATGACTGCACCCAAAATATCAGTGAAACAAATAGATTATAAATTAACATAGCCTTTAAAAATACAAATACAAAAATGATAAATGGCTTAAATTTGATTCAAGTTTTCTGGCACAATGAAAAAGAAAAATGAAAAAGAAAATGCAATAAGACATTTGTACCCTTCCCTTTCAAACTTAACCAAAATCGATTTTTTTCAATGGATTCAAATTTCAAATTTCAGCCTAATTAAATAACTTTTGTTGGGAAATGTATAAACTTTTAATTGGAATTATTTATACACAACTAACTACTCATAATCCAAAAAATTAATCCAATTAACTTTTGCATCTTGTCTCCAAAAAAAAACATCATTTTACTTAATTTTTTCCAACTACATTGACTAAATCTTTAATCTTGATAAACTTTTTCAAGCTTGAATGAACACTAATGTAGCATTTTCTTCAAGTTTGTTAGAACAATAACCATTTTCCCAAACCACATTTGATGACCCGATGCACCATCTCCACTCTCCGGTCCCCTGTCTCACCTCACCCCATCATTTCGACCATCACCACCATCTCTACCATTTCCATCTTCTTCCCTCCACCATCACCATATTCTCCTTTGAAGAGTCTATTAATGGGAGTTTTGTGCCAACAACAAAAATAATTTAGCAGAACCCATTTCCTATTTACTTATAAACTATGCAAAGAATCAATCACAACCCAATTTTCCGGGGATCTGTACATTTTTTGAAGAAGAAAATTTCTATATTACTATTACCAACAAAGTTGCAGAAATCCCTATGTTCTTCCTCATCCCCACCATGATTAGCAGTCAAAAAATAATACCTCAATTTATCAAAGAGTCCTTGAACAACTCTTGGCAATGACTATTGAAGACAAATCAAGCCTTAAACAAATCAAAAACCAATACAAAATATTTGATTCTCATGTATCAAAATTCGATCTGGGATTTTTTAAAAGTAAATAAAAATTAAATTCCAAAAGCTGATTTTTATCTGGGGAGGTGGAAACGAGAATAATCAAAGATATTCCATAGAACAACAAAAAAATGAAGGGAGAAATCCGATTTGATTTGGATCAGAAGCTTTTGGATGGTGGTTATGGTTGGGATGAGAAGATCCGACCCGAATTGATTGGTTGGGAGAAGACTCGACCAGAGAACCCCAAAAAATGAAGCTTTTTTATGGTATCAATTTGGAGGGATTTGACATCTGGGTTTAGTTATGAGCACACGAAATAGTTCGAGTTTTCAATGGATTTTCATGAATTGATTTGTTGTGACTTCTTGGTCTAATTTTGTGGATATATTTGTCATTTTTTTGGTGAAGGTGGTGATGTTGATGGTGGAGAAGATGAACATGGTAGTGGTGGTGGAGTTGGGTCGATATATTTTGTTGTTTTAAAGGGTATATTAAAGTGTATAAACATTTTACTTAGCAAAAAAAAAAAGTGTATAAACAGATTTTCCTCACTCATGTCTGCATAATCCTGTCATGTGACCAATTTTTGTTGATGATACTATCTCTTCTAATATTTTTAACTCCTCATAAAATAGTTATTTTGAATTATGTCTCAAGTTACCAAGTAGTCCTTTTAGGGGCACAAATGTCATTTTACAATAACAATCTAAATTGAGAGAATTGTCTAAATAATTATTTTAATTTAAGTTATAAAATGCGATTACAGAATTTATGAATAAAAACATTAACTAATAATCGTTGACCATTTTTCAACTTAGTCATTTTAGGGGTACAATTGTCATTTTAGATTAAAAATCGAAATTGGTAGTATGTTTTATGTAATTATTGCAATTGACATTATAAAAATTCGTTACAATGTTTAAGAATAAAGACATTGACTAAGAATCGCTGATTCGACCGGTGATCACGTCTCATTTTACCAATTAATCATTTTATGGACACAAATGTCATTTTACATAAATAAAGTATGTTGTATGTAATTATTGCATTTGAAGTTATAAAATATTGTTACATCGTTTAAATAAAGACATTAACTAAACATCGTTAATTCGACCGTTGATTATTTCTCAATTTACCAATTAGTCAGTTTAGGGCACAAATGTCATTTTACATATAGAAAGTATATTGTATGTAATTATTGCAATTGATGTTATAAAATGTTATTACAATGTTTAAGAATAATGACATTAACTAAAAATCGTTGATTCGACCGTTGATCAATTCTCAAATTACCAAGTATTCCTTTTAGGGGCAAAATGAATCATTTAATGATAATAATCGAAATTGAGAGAACGGTCTAAGTAACTAATTCTAATTTAAGTTATAAAATGTCGTTATAGAGTTTAAAATTAAAGACACTAACTAAAAATCGGTAATTCGACCTAGATAATGTCTCATGTTACCAACTAACCGTTTTAGGGGAAACAATGTCATTTCACAACAAGGATCGAAATTGAGAGAATAATCTAAGTAATTATTTTAGTTGAAGTTATAAAATGTCATTATAGAGTTTAAAAATAAAGACACTAACTAAGAATCGATAATTCGACCGTTGATTGTGTCTCAAGTTACCAATTAGTCATTTAAGGGACAAAAATGTCATTTTACTATAATTATCGTAAATGAGAGAATAATATAAGTAATTATTTCAATTGAAGTTATAAAATGCCGTTATATAGTTTAAGAATAAAGACATTAACTAAGAATCGTTGATTCGACCGTTGATCATGTCTCAATTAGTCCATTTAGGGGCAAAAATGTTATCTTACAATAAG
Organism: Vinca minor; assembly: GCA_026122235.1. NCBI lineage: Eukaryota > Viridiplantae > Streptophyta > Magnoliopsida > Gentianales > Apocynaceae > Vinca > Vinca minor. Next base: position 1,809,719 of record JAOCZM010000115.1, on the reverse strand, counting down.
AATCAAAATTAATAGAATGATCTAAGTAAACAATTCTAATGTAAGGTATAAAATATTGTTATAGAGTTTAAGAATAAAGACATTAACTAAGAATCAGTGATTCAACCGTTGATCATGTCTTAAGTTAACAATTAGTCCTTGTAGGAGCAAAAATGTTATTTTACAATAAGAATTGAAATTGAGTGAATAATCAAAGTAAATAATTCTAATTAAATTATAAAATGTCGTTATAGAGTTTAAAAATAAAGACATTAACTAATAATCAGTTGATCTTGTCTCAGTTTATCAATTAGTCATAATTAGTTATTTTAGAGGAAAAAATATCATTTTACAACAAGGATTGAAATTTAGAGAATGCTCTAAGTAATTATTCCAATCGAAGTTACAAAATGTAGTTACAGAGTTTAAAAATAAAACATTAACTAAGAATCATTGATTCTCCCGTTCTTGTTTCTAGTTACTAATTAGTCCTTTTAGGGGTAAAAAAATGTCATTTTATAATAAAGATCGAAATGGAGAGAATAATCTAAGTAATAAATTCTAATTTAAGTTATAAATTATCGTTGTAGAGTTTAAGAATAAAGATGTCAACTAAGAATCGGTGATTTGACCGTTGATCATAGGTATAAAAAGTAAAATATACTTTTGGGTAAAATTGAAAATTTTGAAAAATATTTGGCAAGGTATATAGTAGGAACCTTTTCTAAAAGTTCTCACAAAAGTTCCTATAAATTGTTTATTTTTCTACCCTAAGTCCCTCAAGAGTTGTGAATTGAAAACCCTAAAGTCCTTATTTTATATATATAATTAACTCAAAAAATAATTGTTTGGTATTGAACTCATGTTCAGCCGCTCTTTCTAAGACTTAAGTTTTGATGGTTGGCCAACTACACTTGATGTCTACAATTGACGTTGAATATCATCAATACTATATTTAGGCCATCTACTTAATTATGCAATTTTGGAGCAGAGATTCAAGGATTATCAAACCCTTAAAAAAAATATAATTATTATCTGGTTAAAAAAAACAGTTTAATTTTTTTTTGGAGGTGGTAAAGATATAATTGTGAATAGTTTTAGGATTTAAAATGTATTTTTCACTTAGAAAATAAATTTAATTATTTGAGAAATAAAATTCATTAACACGAAAAATAAATTTGATTGATAATATATAAACAATATGAAAAGATAAACAAAGAAAATAAAATACAGCGAATTTTTTTAAAAGGTACCGAAATAAAACATTAAAACTAAAACAAATACTTAATAAAAAAATGGCAGAAAATGATTAATTAGAGTAGTTAATGAAAGTGTTAATTCCAAGAAATTGGTCAAAGGAGGGGAAAAAATGGAGGGAAATCTTGTTGTATTTTTGTCTAAATTTTCCCTCCTAATTTTCCAATGCCCTTATGGTAATTTTGCATTCTCATAATCCCTCGAGCTAAGTTTTTTGATTCATTTTGTTGAGCTATTTATCACTACTCTTAAAAATAAATGTACGAAGTAATTATTCACATAATATCACAGAAGGGTACATGTACTATAAATCAAATTGTTTGTCAACTAATGCAGTTACTCTCGTATTAATGATTTTACCTCCAAGATTTATTTGATTCTAACCAAGCAATGTTGTCCCTTGTGCAAGTCAAAAAGACCCTAACAGAATTGAAACAACAAGGACAAAAAATTGTTACCCCCAAAAACGAAAGGAAAAAAATTAAAACAAATCATATCTTCATGCAATACCGCTTTAAAACTTGTACTACTTTTATTATGAATTTCTATTACAACACCCCCCCACAAATAAAAAGGACCTATTATAAATCATGTTCTTGTGTTTAACAACATTTAAATTTTTATTGTTCCAACTATGTTATCATACAAATATTTAATTTTTCAACATTCGGCTTATGATGTTATATATATATAACAAACATAAGATTCATTATATTCAAAATTTTAAGATGATTTTTCAATTATTTGTAAAAACTAATATAACTAACATTACAAAATCACTGAATTACCCAACCATTTTTGACCAATTCGAATTTGAAAATCACAAAATTACTGAAATTGAATTTGAATCCGGTCGGTAATTTGGTAAATATTGATTATGCTTAAAATTTGGACTATATTTTATATATGTAGATTACTAAATATGTTTTTATATAAAATAAGTTTTCCGTCCCAAATTAAATGCACACATTTTACTAGTGCATAATTAAAAAAAAAAAAAAAAATCAGTTTGACTATGGGTAAGTTATCATAACATCCATTAATTAAAGAAACTAATAATGGTAGAACTCATATGTAAGTAAAATCTGCATCTCTTAAATATATGAGGTTAGTTATGCTAGTTTAGAGGGAAAACATATTATTCTAAGAAAATGAACAATCATTTTGAAATAAATTAAAATAGAAAATAGAATTCAATTTGAAACAGAATGAATACTATTATAAAATTTTAAATTTTTTAGGGAACCAATACATTTTATTTATTCATTTTATTTATACATTGGTGATTAGTACTTGCTATTGTCATGGGGCTGAGCTAGAATTTTCTGGGCGAAAACTTTTTTTACACTAAAAGCATGATTTTTTAAAAATGTTAAGAGTTCCACCAGTACTAGCTATTGCTATCGACAACACTTCTTGAGGTCACTCAATCTTATTACCGTCTTTGTGAGACTGGTCATACAGTCTTTTCACATAAATTGAGTGGAACACACATCTGCAGGTAGACACCGCTACAGTCCTTTCACATAAATTGAGTGGAACACACATTTGCAGATAGACACCTCTTAATTCATGTACCAAAATGGTTCTAGAATTGAATTTTCCCACTTGGTAAAAGTAAAAAAAAAAAAAAAACACTCGTTTGACTCTTGCTACCTCACAAAAAACATATCCAGCGTCCAACTACTCATCACTACAAATAAATGCTGAGCCTCACTATAAACTCTTCATCTATCTCTCTATCATCATCTTAGACACACTGTCAAAGAAAAGATGGTTTCATCTTCTCTACCACCACCACCTCCTGCACCTCCAAAGGTCTCTCAATTTGCATGCATGCCTTCATTAATCTTTACCAATTTTTTCTTGGAAATCATTTTAATCTATCCTGAATTTTTATATATTCCTTTTTTTTTCTCTATGCAGGAAATCCCAGATGATAGATGGGAAGAAGATGGTCCACCAAGAGAAGCCAAATGGTGGTACTCTACTTTTCATTCAGTCACAGCCATGGTTGGTGCTGGTGTTCTTAGCCTCCCATATGCCATGGCTTACTTGGGATGGTAACTTTACATTCATCTCCTTCTCTTGCATGCCTCTCTCTCTCTCTCTCTCTCTCTCTCTCTCTCTCTCTCTATCTATATATATATATATATATATATATATATATATATATATATATATATATATATATATATATATATATATATATGAGCTTTAAATTGGGTTTTGTTGGATTTGAGACCTGGTTTGCGTAAAAGTGAATTTATGTGAAAAATATATGGTTCTACGAGTAAAATGTTTGAGATAGAGTCTATATCTGACCAAATCAAATTCAATGCAAGGACACCATTTGTGTATACTCCATCCGATTCAAAATATAAATCCTTTTAGAAGTTTTCACACAAATTAAGATACTAATCATAATAATTAAAGTACTCTAATTAATACTTTAAAGAGAAAAATAAATTAATAGAGAGTTGCATGGGAATTACATATTTTGACCAAAATTAATGCAGAGAGAAAATTATGTAAGGGTAAATTAACTAATAAATGCACTTTTTTTTTGTAAAATACATATTTTGCAACAAAAGACAACTCTTAAAAAAAGACTTATATGTTGAATCGGATAGATTATATGTTTTCTATAGGGGACACTTTCATCATCTAATTGCAAGGATTTCACCCAAATTTACACAGTTTCACTAGGAAAATTTTGATATGATCATATGAATGACCATATCATTACAAAATTATTTATGTACTCACTTGTAATAATGTGGGCTGTTATGTACTAGCAGATCTAACACACCAAGTATATGACAGAATTATCATTTTCACTATGCATTTGGGATTAAGCTTGAATTCCCATAGCTTGATTTCATGGTTTATGTTGCGATCCTCGGTAATAGTTCTATAATAAGTTTTTCTTTCATATTCATATATCCATGATGAAACTGGTCGCTCTTCGACTTTTTCTGAAAATTGGTTTATTTATTTATTTTTTTTAGAACATAAATTTGTTTTATTTATTTGGACTGGATTTTTGTTAAAAAAATATTTGTTTTGACGATGAAAAGAGTAAATTAATTTATGAGAGAATATATAAGATTTATAGTGAAAAACGAAAAAAAATAGAAAAAAATCATTGTATCACATAATGAAAACCAGTCCAAATGCACCATCATGAGGATCCATTTCGATTTTCTTTTAATCCGAGTTGAAAACAACTTTTTTCACTTTTAGTGGGGGTAAGTCGACTTTTCTAAAAGAAAAAAGTGGTGTTCATAAAAAAAAGTTTAAAAAAGGATTTCTAACTCTTTTTTAAATTTATTTTATTTATGGGGGAGGGGGGCCTATCTATTACAAGAAATGAGGATTTAAGAAGTGGGGATTTAATATGAATATCACTATAATATGTTATAAAACATGTTACATGCAATGTTAGATCTGAAGTGTTTTTGCCGTGGTCTTAAAATGATTTCCAACTCTTTTTTGAAAATTTGATTATTTAATTCGTAAATTATAGGAATGACACCACTTATATCTTATTAATTTTAGTTAAAATTGTAACAACCTTAAGAGTGTAAGAGACTATAATATTTCTTTAATAAATAAAATTTACTACTAGAAAGGGGTGAACAAAATGTGTATAACTCTAGTCTATAAGATTTCATCAAAAAAATTTTTTTGGCTCCGCCAATGTTTGTATGCTTTAATGAATTTATTTTGTGAATGTTAATTGTGCCTCCAAAGAAAAATTTCTGACTCCGCCACTGGTCTTATGGAATTTTTCTCCTAAATCTCTCTGGCAGGGGGCCAGGAACAGTGGTGATGATCTTATCATGGTGCATAACCTTAAACACAATGTGGCAAATGATACAACTTCATGAATGTGTGCCTGGGACTCGATTCGATCGGTACTATGATCTTGGTAAACATGCTTTTGGACCAAAATTAGGGCCATGGATAGTTCTACCTCAACAACTAATTGTTCAGGTTGGATGTGACATTGTCTATATGGTTACTGGTGGAAGTTGTCTGAAGAAATTCATGGAAATTACTTGCACACATTGCAAAAGTATCAAAGAATCATATTGGATTTGCATCTTTGGTGCCCTCCAATTCTTCCTCTCTCAACTTCCTAATTTTAACTCTGTCTCTGGTGTTTCTTTGGCTGCTGCTATTATGTCTCTAAGGTATCTTAATTACTTGTGAATTGGATAGGCTTTCTTTTTTCTTTTTCTTTTTTCATATGTCGCAAATTAACTTGTTCGGAACTTTGTTTCTCCCCTAGTTTCACCTTTCTATCTTCTGTCACAGTCTCATCAATCTGTCAAGCGTATATCTTTTCTTTTAAAACAAATATATAATGGATTGAAAAGGTGGAACTCTATAAGGGAGAAAGTGGAATACTGGCAATTTTTTTTTAAAACCCCCTATACAAGAGGATGACAATATCTTAAGAATAAGAAAGATAATGGAATAAGGAGTAAGTTAGATAATTTCAAACCTAAAGTATATGTAGGTTTAAGTTTTAATAAATAGTGAAATTACAATGTCCTAAAATTTCACCAATTATGATGCATCACTCAAAAAGTTATTTGAATAGATTAGTTTAATATATGCATTTTCAAGAATAGTTTATCAAAAAGCTATTCAAACTGTGAATAGTTTTATCCTTACTTACATTTTCAAGAATATATTTAATAGCTTAAGAATATTAAAAGAGGTGTAGATAAGGAAAAATAAAATACAAAACCGATGATTTAACTTCATTGCATATTTTTCTTAATCTATGTGAAAATATTAGCGAGCCTATCTTTATGGACGGCGGTAGAAATCTAAATGAGCATATCTGGATTTTTGTTACATGTATGCAATATGGGAAAGGAAAATTCAATCCTACGACCTTCCTTGTGAGACTGACCCCATAAATCCTCACATGAATTGGGCGGGGTCTACTTGCATATGTGGGCTCCAGTCAATTCGTGTGAGGAAATTGTGGGGCCAGTCCCACAAGGACGTCGATTGAGTGACTCCTATGGGAAAAACTAGCAAAAGATTCCATTATTTTCAGTTTAGTGACCGAAACGTCTGTCGCTAACAATCTGTTTTCTTGTAGTGGAATCCATATGAACTAAAATGGTTTTTTTCATTGCTGCAGCTATTCAACCATAGCTTGGGTAGGTTGTTTGAGTAAAGGAAGGGCTCCAAATGTGAGCTATGGATACAAGAAAACAAGTGGAGCTGATTCTATATTTAGGATTTTTAATGCATTGGGACAAATATCATTTGCATATGCTGGTCATGCTGTGGTTCTTGAGATTCAAGCCACAATTCCTTCTACTCCCGAAAAGCCCTCTAGAATTCCAATGTGGAAAGGAGCTCTTGGCTCCTATTTTGTCAATGCCATTTGCTATTTCCCTGTTGCTTTTATTGGGTATTGGGCATTTGGACAAGATGTTGCTGATAATGTCTTGGTTGGACTTGAAAGACCTTCTTGGCTCATTGCTGCTGCTAATTTGATGGTTGTCATCCATGTCATAGGCAGTTATCAGGTACCTTTTTATAATCTTTTATAGTTTTTTTTAATCTCTAACTAGATGTCGTTAATGTAATAGCATAGCAATTGAGTGTCTGACTTGTAATTCTGTTGACTGGGATTGAATCTTGCAACCTTAAAAAAAACTCTAATTAAGATAAGAATTGCAGGTTTATGCAATGCCAATATTTGAATTAATGGAAAGATCCGTGGCTAAAAGAGTGAAATTTTCGTCTGGGGTTATGCAAAGGCTCGTACTTCGCTCTGCATATGTTGGTAAGTAAATTTTTTTCCGTAATATCGAATATCTTACTCATAGTTCAGGAAAAAATTATGTATACACTTATTCCTACATAACTAGAGTCGGTGACTAAAAGGGTTTTCTTTCGGTCCAAAATGGCAGCTTTCACTCTATTCCTAGGAGTGACCTTCCCCTTTTTTGGGGATCTCCTTGGCTTCTTTGGGGAGATTTGGCTTTGCTCCAACTTCTTACTTTGTAAGTACACCCCTAAATCAACTTTAAATTTCCACCTTAAATTGAAAAACCCTTGTATATTCACATGATTTTCTTACAAATTGTGCAGCTCCCAAGCATAATTTGGCTAAAAATCAAGAAGCCAAGAAGATATAGCACTTCTTGGCTCATCAATTGGGTAAGCATGACATTAGCCTAATTAATCCTAACACAAAAATTACAGTTTTTTTTGGCAAATAGCAATTAGAGGAGGTCATTTTGGTAAATTTTGCAGGCTTGCATTTTCATTGGAGTATTTATAATGATTGCTTCAACAGTTGGTGGTCTAAGGAACATCATTGCAGATTCCTCCACCTACAAATTCTATACATGAAAAAAGAAAATGGTCTGTCAACTTCAACTAGAAGATGTTTGGCATAGTTTCTTATTATAATATCATTGTCTGATAGAAAATGTTAGAATTGTTGGGACCAAAAGACTGAATGTAACTGTACCATCTTTTTTCCATAAACATGCACTTTCCTATACATATAAAACTTTAGAGGTATAATCTCAAGTTTGTGAATTTATGCTCAACTTTTTAGCGTTTTTCTTTGCTTGTGAAAAATAGAAACTGTTATTATTAAGTGGGTTTAATTTCTTTGAAATTTTGTGCATATCTATGATTTATTTGTCGTCTCTCAATAGGACCAGAATCTGAAAGTCTCATTCTAAGTGAGTTACGCGATCAATTCAAACATACTCGTCCTAATGACAATTTCAGAATATATTAGTTGACGAGTAATAGATTTTGTTATCGTGATAACTCAAATAAAATACATTATTTGATTCATCTCTTCCTTTGATAGTATTCCTTTTGCTTCTAATTATCTTTTATTTTTCAAATCGAAGACGGTATTGAATGTTTCTTTTTTTTTCCTTTTGAGTTTATCAAGCAACTGATTTATTATTCTCCTATTTACAATGTAATTCTCAAATGTAATTTCGTATACATTGAATGTAATATTATAACTTCCCATGAAAAAATACGTATATGTTTAGAGTTAAATTATAAGTATCACCAAAAGAAAGATATAAGTTAAATTATTTTCATGTACTTATATTATAAGTAATTTTATATTTAGTTCAAAATATTTTATCAAATTCTCTCTCCCCAATATTATTTTTGCAATTCTTATATGAAGTTCGGCATACTGTTACAGTTTTTGCCCCGCAACGACGAATTCCTGGTTTCGTCCCTGCAATAAGCTGTACTGCGCACTTATTAGAATGGAATAAGAAGCTAATAATGACATAGCTTTACGAACTCTAAAGCAGACCTCTGCTTCTGCAATGCTTTATCAACTTCAAATCTTTTGTTTTTTGCTTTAATATGGCAAAGTTACACTTTTCTTCTTACTTTAGTAAAGGAGGTTTGGGCCCTTCATTTCATTCAAGTTCAAGCCAATTTTAAAATAATAAAAAAATTCAAGCTAGCTTAGTAAAGATTTTTTTTTCATTAGTTTGACTAAAAATGCATTTTAATAGTTAAAAATGTTCCCATTAATTATTCCCCTTACCCTACACAAAAAGATACTTCTGAACATTGGTGCCTAAAGTTGATGATATATAGAATGCTTATTCTAGACTGTTCGAGCAATTTATTTATTTATTTATTTATTTTTTGGAAGCAGATGAAAAAAAAAAGTGATTCTAAAAAAGTAGATTTTTTTTTTTTTTTTTTGTACATGGAGCTTCCTTGCTTGTTGGAGGAAAAATGCTTAAAAGTTAAATAAATGTTCTCCCAAAACACCATCAGGAGGGGGAAAAAATGACTAAATATTCATATAGTAATTTTTTATTGAACAAGTTGGGTATTAGGAATTTTTACTCTGAATGGTGCATTTTTAAAATAAGTCATTTTGGCTTATAAGATTGGAGTTTAAGCTCAGGCTTAAGTCAATAACAAGAGTTTTTCTTAACAGTCTGACATATAAACTCAATTTGAAGAGTAATTGTAAGCCCTAAGGGCGAACAAACTCAGTTTTTGATATTGGACAAACTTTTGATGTTGTGTCTAATGATCTTAATCTTTGTGATAGAATATCGGAACTCATTATGGAAGCTCTAAGTACTTCAATCAAGCCATTGGTATCAAGATTCAAAGTTATGCAAGGCTCATTTATCAAGATTGAAGATTGAAGACTTAGGTTTGGTTAGTTTAGCTTTGTCGTCATAAGTCGTTATCATATAAAGCTCTAACCAAATCTCTCATGAACATAAGCTCTACACTCAAGTCTTGCATGTTTTCATAAACACGTTTTCAAAAGGCTAAAGTTTCAAAAGGATTCTTATAAGTGTTCAAATCTCAAAAGCCTTTGTTTTCAAAGTATAAGTCTTTTAAAATGGTTTTCCAAATGTTCTTACTTGTTTACCTTTTGGGAAAACATTTTAGACTTCAATAGATTTCAAAACGTGTGAAAAATCAACAGCTCTTATACTCAGAAAGGTCGGTCAACCGAGCTCAAGCTCGGATCAACCAAAGAGAAACTGAGAGTTGAAGGCTGTGAAAACCAGCCAAGGTCGGTCGACCTAAGCTTACCTCGGTTGACCGAGGTCTTCAAGAGGCTCAACCGAGCTTGTGTTCGGTCAACCGAACTCTGTAAAAACTAGCCGTTTTTTTACCGTTAAAGAGTCGTTTTTCAGCCTATTTTGAAATTGATATATACTCCAAAGCTAGAGAATGACTCTAAGACTTGCACATACAATTTACATTGATTTCTTATCAAGTCTAAACACTCTCAAAGCAAAAAGCACTTCATCTCTATGATCTAAATCATTCAAGAGTGTTCTTTCAAAAGCAAGACAAAGAGTGTGCTTCATATGTTCTAAAGAGCTAAAATTCTTGTACTTCAAAGGTATATCTTTCTCACTTATAAGAGTGATTAACCTTTCTCTTTATCCATCTTAATTCCCTTTCTTAGTGATAGGGTAATTCTTGTAAAAGTCCTACTTAGTGTGGGCAAGTAACTCTTAGTGAGTTTTGTATTGTGGTTGTGTTGTAAAACTCTTAGTGAGTTGTCCACAAGTGTAAAAATTCTTCTTAGTGAAGTTGAAATCCTTGGGTGCGGCTCAAGGTAGTGGATGTAGATTCTAAGTGAATCGAACCACTCTAAATCCTTTGTCTTGTTGTTGGGTTTAGTTTTGCATTTGCTTATCTTGCACAAACTTATACTAGCATTGCTTAGATTCGAAAAATTGACAGGTCGTAAGTTAGTTAGGATGAAAAAAGTTAAGAAAAAGTAAAAATGATGAAACTGACTAATCGAAAGTTAGTTAGGGACCCGAATGACTATTAATTCCAAAAAGATACTTTTGAAAATTGGTGCCTAAAGATGATATCTGTTGGAGCATTTTTTTTTTTAAGATGTTGAAAAAAAAAAGTGATTCTGTAAAAGCAGATTTTTTTTTTCTTTTCTGTTATTGGTTGTACATGGAGCTATATTTATATAGCCGACCCAATTACTTGGAACTAAAATTTTGTTGTTATTGTAGTTGTACAATGAGACACGGATGCACAGTGTGTCGAGTCCAATGATTTTTTTTGTTTAATTTTAATTATATACTCATTTTAATGATTAGGTCTATGTTATTAATTTGGTAAGTTAGTGACCCTGCTAAAAAGTTTGGTGACCCAAACGCATAAGACAATGACGTGGTGATTCAATTTCCTTGACTGTCGTGTGGGTTCCAATCAATTTCTTTACTATTTTTCTATTTATTTGAATGTTTTTTCTTCAAAAAATTTACTTGTCTCACACATAACATGATTTTTTTTGAGAAATCCATCAAAAATATTTACATTTACTAACTAATATTCATCGAAGTTAGAGGTATTTTTGTCCGTCCACTTCATTCTCTCTCCTTTTAGAAGAGGAAAGTTGATTGTCAAATGTAGTTTTAGCCTAAACCATCGTATTTTATTAATTTGTTAAAACCGTCATAAAAAAGTAGTATATTGATACCAATATTATAAATGATGGTTTTTTACTAGAAATATAAAATAGTTTATTGTGAAAAAAAAAATCTCATATAAAATGTGATGTTATTAAAATATTTTGGGTCAGTCGCCCTCCAAATCAGCCAATGTGCACGCCCCCTCCCAACATTTCTGAAACGCCGATTTTTTATGATAAATTTTAATTTATTTCTTGGTTCTGTCTGTAGATGAGTGACCCTACTATCACTACATCCTGGATCTATCACTGTTTGTACATGGAGCTGTTCTTGTTTGTTGGACAAAAAATGCTCAAAAGTTGAATAAATGTTCTCCCAAAACACCGTCAGGAGGGTAAAAGTCTAATATTCATATTCTCATTCCTTCTTTTTCCTTTTTACCATGAACAACTTACTATTCATTTCAGTAAAATTGTTCAAAAAAGTCGGAAATTAATGATGATGAATATCCAGGGAAAATTTTATTTAATTTGATGAGAAAGAAAGGACCTCCTATCTCAGTTCCACTCATCAATTAGGATAGCATCCACTAGTTAACTACTTAACTTAATTAAGAATCAGCAACTACCTATAATCATATTAAACATTTTTTGCACTAAGCATGCCGCTCATCTTTTAAATTTTTACACTACAACTGTTGTTAATGCACCTTCATTATTGTATCTGTTTATTTTTTAATCACTAAATAACCTCCACGATGAACCAATTACTACTAATTTTCAAGCTTAATTAATCAAGGTGCTGCTCACTGCAATTTCAAAAGGATAAGTCCATTATATTTCCAAGGAAACTACTAAAACAGAAGAAAATCTATATATCTATATAAAACCCAGGGAAGACGCCTGATGCTTTGACATTTGGCGTGTCCATGGTCACGGGCGAATTAGAAGTTGCCATGTGGTGGCTTTGCATTCATGAAGTTTCACCTGCATTAGCTAAAGTTATTAATACATAACATAATCTTTGAACCTAATTTACAAATAATAAATTCAATGTATATGTTTAATTCAAGGATAATGACTATTTAATAAGAAGAAGATGAATACCTTCTGAAAACCTTTTATAACATTATAAAAGGAATTTAGCTATACTAATTAGATTTGTTTTATCTAATTGTTTAAGAAGGTCTTCAGCAATTCAATTTAGAAGAAATCTGAGCTAATCTTTTTAGCTAATAGTTTTTATAATAATCTAATCAACTACTGATAAAACAATAGCTAGAGGAAATGTCTACCATCAGTTTAATTTATCCGAAGAGTTTAGCAAATGGGGATTTACATTACATTCAATGCAATCAATGGAAGTTGGAAAGTCACTCTAATCTTGGTAGCTCAAAAGACAATAATATTTCAGTAGGATTACATAATTCAATTCATAAACAAAAACCATAAAACATCAATATGATTCCATAATTCAATTTCATGAAGCCAAACCCTACCCTTAAACCATTCCAGAAGATCAAAGCAAGAGAAGCAAGAAATATTCTGCAATATGAGTAAGTAATTCCATGTTTCTTTTATGTTTTCCATCAAGGCTTAAATTTTAATTCGAATCGGTTTTGTTTGGATGCAGGTTTTCATACCCATTCCAAATGAAAAAACAAACCATTCCGCAGATCAAAGCAATAGAAGCAAGAAATATTCTGCAATACAGGGAAGTAATTCCATGTTTCTTTTCCTTCTCTCTGCTGATGATGTTTTTTTTTCCCCTGATATTCTGCAACATTCCGCAGATCAAAGCAATAGAAGCAAGAAATATTCTGCAACATGGGGCTGATGATGGTTTTTTTTTCCCTTCTCTCTGCTTTCTTGAAAAAGAATAGCGGCGGTAGAGATATCTGCGAGAAATTGAAGGAGATTGAGACTATTTGTTCAAGGAGAAAGCAGAAGAAGCAGAGAGAAAACGGCAGAATCACAATACATAAAACAAGAATTTTAAGGTTTTTTTTTTTTTATTTCTTTTCCTCAATTGTAAAAGGCGTGGGATTCTCCATTTTTCCCCCTTCCTTTTTGGTTAAGACGTGAGCCTCTTTTTATTTCCTTCCTTGGCCTTTTTTTTTAAAACAATATTCTTTTCTATTTTATATGTAAACCTTTTTTGTCTTTTGTTTTTTTTTTTTTTTTTAAGTATAAAATATTTGAGTTTGGAAGTTTTTCCTTTTAAAAATAATTATTTGAAAAATATATAATTATATTTTGGCATGGATGGTATTTTGTTTTATAATAGATATAGACTCCTTAATGATTAGACTTTTAAATATAAATTTGTTCGGTTAGTCAACTCTATAATTAAATTATTTATTCAATACATTTTTTTATATTATAGGTACAAATAAAAATAAATCACACTCCGCACAACGTGCGGGCATAATTTATGATAATACTCATAAATCAAAACATAAAACTGGAAATAGAAAAAGAGGCAAACAGCAAAAAAAGATAAGAAATAAGGCAATTTACCAGTAAACTGTGTCCACCGGGAAAGAGCCACGGCGGTTCTAAGCTCGCCGGATAAGATCAAAGGCAGCGGCAGAAAATAGATTAACAAATATATAAATTAGAATAACACTCAGAAAAAACTAATAATATAATAATAAAAATCCCAGAAAGTAGAAAGTTTAAATTATATATATATATATATATATATAAAGGAAAGGCTCACCGGAAAAGACGAACGTCGGCCGGAGCAGCAGAGGAGCGCCGAATCTGAAGGGAAACCGGAGAGCCACAACCAGCCGGAAGAAAATGAAGTAATCCAGCCAAATTTAGACCCATCTGAGAAGAAAAAGGTTCAGGAATTAAAAAAAAAAAAAAAAGTTAGTAAAATAATTATTTAAACTGAAAAAGGAAAAATGGAGAAAACTCACCACACCGGTGAGTTGGATCCGGCTGGCGCAGGTAAGCGGTAGCCGGAGTGAACCGAGACCACCGGAAAAGAAGATCAGGAAAAAAAAAATCTCCATCTGAAACATAAACAATAATCAGAAGAAAGAAATGAGAAAGAAAAAAGGAAAAATAATAATAATAATAATAATAATAATAATAATAATAATAATAATAAAGACATACCTAACCGGAGGAGTACCGGAGAGGAACGCCGGAAAAAGGAGAGAGAAAGAGTGGAGGGGCGCCGACTGGGGAAAGGTTGGGGGAGACGTTTTAAGTTCTCAAAAAAATAAAAAGAATAGAAAAGTAAAGAATATCCTAGAACTTCTTAGGACAAAATTCATAAATTAGCATATTAGTCCCTGAAGAACTTAGAATTCTCTGGTAGAACTTTATTTATCTGCTCAATAAATCCCTCATTGGGACCCATTTGTTTCCAGCTGTTGTCCACTACACCGAAAACAAAAAAAAAATATTATTAAGTCAGGAGAAAATTGATTATCAAATCTATTAAATTAATAATATACATTAAATTTTATCTCTCTATAAAAACCTAACATCACATAAACCCTATTTACTTATCTTCTATTCTCTCTTCTCATCTAGCCAACAAAGAAAAAACAACAATCACAAAAAATTCAAACCCAGCCATCTCAAGAATGACAACCTTTTAAATAGGCTTTATCAAGTGTATGACAAATGCCAATGATTTGTTAGCCATGGTAAATTTATTACGTTAATTTTTATATTTTTAATAAATTTTATATTTTATTTACAAATATTTTCTCACAATATAACTATCAATCTATTGTAGGAAATACCAAATACCTTTATCATTGGACTCGACAACAATATTTCAGAAATGATTTTTCTCACAATAACCAAGGAAGAGTATGGAGTGCATACATCACCCAGTTAGAAGATGTTATTATTCTGAATGATGGATTAGACACATTTGTCAAAGACATGAAGATAAAAAAAGATGACTACGTAGTCTTCCACAAAAAAAAAAGGAATTGTTTACAATGTGGTTAATCTTGGAACTCAAAAATAATTAATTAGAAATGTATTTTAAATTTCAATATAATAAAAATTATCTTTTTTGCAATTACATATATAATCTCTTTATTCTTAATTATACTAATAGAAAAACTCCTGTTAATCCATATCAAAATATGTTGAAAACATCCCGCGCATCGCGCGGGCTTAAGCCCAAGTATATCAGTAAAACCACTGGTTTGTCAAAGTATTGACGCTAGAATGACGGCTGCCATACATGTTTAATAATCCTAAATGACTTTTTCAAGTAAAAATTAATGCTTTCTTTGAAAAAGTACATATACTAATTACTCCCAGCTACATTTTTCAACTCGGTTACAGCGCGGAACACCAAATGTCACTATCACAATTTCGATACATATTTATTCACGAATTGCACGTAAAATCCCTATATATTTTGTTAACTGCTTACCCTAAGTTTCTCTAGAGTTGTGAATTGATTACCCTAAAGTCCTTATAAAATATTATTGTGATTCCAAAATTATTTTTTTTAACAAATTGACCACCGAGATCAATTTTTATAATTTATAAATTGAACCATTTCTTTTGAGGTATATTTTTTAAATTTACCCCAAATTTTTTATTTTGTAGCCAAATTAAAAATAGTGTTTGTCAGATAACACTTACTCTAAAACATTATGTGGTATGAAATTATTAACACTAAATATTGTAACAATGATTAGATTACTTGTTAGTATAGAATTATAATTTGTGTTTGTTATAACACAATGACTTATAAAACACCGGTTAAAATGGAAAACGAATATATGCAATAGACACTATAACAAAAACACTCTATCGCGACGTTTTAGTACCAACGTTTTTTTCAAACGTTGCTTAAAATCAAACAAACTTAGTTAAAGCAACATTTTTTTGCAAACATCGCTATGTCTGGATTTTATAAGACGTTTAATAACGACAGTTATAGCAATTGTTGTTCATAACGACATTTTGAGGTTATTTAGCGACATTTACACTAAATGTTGTTATAAATTGTAACTTTCGCGACTCATATATCGACATTTATATGCTATGTCGTTAGATATTGTAACATTTTCAGACAAACATCACTATAATTGAATTTTATACAACGTTTCATAGCTACGATTATAATAATTGTTGTTGAAATCAACATTTTGATTTTCGTTAGCGACATTTACATCAAATGTTATAAATTTTACTCTCTGCAACGCATGTAGTGACATTTATATACTATATAGTTAGATCATGTGACATTTCATACAATTGTCGCTATTTTTTAACAACGTTTCTAACGACGATTTTAATATAGATGTTCATACGACATTTTAATGTTAGTTAGTGACATTTACATTAAACGTTGTTATAAATTGTTGTTTTTGCAACTCTTAAAGAGACATTTATATCGTGTCACTACAACAAAAACAGTCTTTTGCGACGTTTTTGTACCGACGTTTTTTTCAAACGTCGCTTAAAACAAAAAAGAGTACGTTAATGCAACACTTTTTGCAAACGTCGCTACATTTGGATTTTATACAACGTTTCTTAGTGACGGTTATAGCAATTGTTGTTCATACCGACGTTTTGATGTTGATTAGCGACATTTACATTAAACGTTGTTATAAATTGTTACTTTTTGTGACTCATATAGCGACATTTACATACTATGTCATTAGATCTTCTGATTTTTCAGACAAACGACGCTATATTTGAATTGTATACGACGTTTAATAGCGTCGGTTGATAAAATCGACATTTTGAAGTTAGTTAGCGACATGTACATTAATTGTTGTTACAAATTGTTACTTTTTGCAACACATATAGCGACATTTATATAAAACGTCGTTAAATCATGTGACATTTCAAACAAACTTCGCTATATTTGGATTTTATACTACGAATATAGTAATTCTTATTCTTACCGACAATTTCATGTTAGTTAGTGACATTAAATTGCATATAGTTATAAATTTTTACTTTTTGCGACTAATATATCGACATTTATATACTATATCGTTAAATCTTGTGACATTTCCAGACAAACACAAATATAGAGATTATGTTTCTGAAATATATTTTTTAAAGAAACATTAAAGACATAAATTATAAATTTTTTAATGAGAGTGTATTAATTTTAATTTGATTCACAAAAATAAATTAAAAACAAAAAGAAATTAAAATAAGTGTACAATTCCAAAATTCCATTATTAATAAATATAATAAGAGGAGAAATAATTAACAAATGATCAATTAGCTCAGCGGCACATTGCATGACATACATGCAGGAGGTCGCGGGTTCAATTCATATCCCTTTGAGTAAGGGGAAATTTATTCTACATTATTCAGAGGTAGCTAGACTCGACGGCTCGGTTTGGGTTTCTAGGCTCCGGATCCGGCTTCAATTATTCAAAGGTGGCTAGACTCGACGGCTCGGCTTGTCTAGGCTCCGACTCCGGCTCGAGTCTGCCAGCCTAGTTTCAAAATTTATGAATGTCGGAATAACTATTTATTCACAGTATTTACAAAAGTCGCAATATGTGACCTGTTGCGATTATTTACAAATGTCGGTAAAAATACCTTTTGAAACACTTTAAAATGACGCAACAAACGTCGTAATAGATAGGTACCGGCGCTTGTAACAAATGTCGTAAAAAAGCATAGCGACACAGACAAATGCGACGTTTAAGCGACATTTGCAATAAATGTTGGTATATATCTATAACGACGTTTATTTACCTTATTGCGACATATGACAAACGTCGCAATAGACATTTTTTGCTGTAGTGTGTATAATAAAGAAATTTAAATATTCAAAATTTAATGAGAGTGTATTAATTTTAATTTGATTCATGACAAAAAATCAAAACAAAAGAGAAATTAAAATAAATAAAGGTACAAAATTCAAAAATCCATTATAATAAATATAATATGAGGAACAAAAAATAATAAATGATCAGTTAGCACAGCGGCCCACCGTACGACATACATGCGGGAGGTCGCAGGTTTAATTCTCATCACATTGAGCAAGGATAAACTTTATTCTAATTTATTCAAAGGTGGCTAGACTCGATGGCTCGGCTTGTCTAGGTTCAGCTTCGAATTTGGCTCGGCTTGTATGGGGTCCGGCTCTGGCTCGGCTTGACTTCATAATTTACGAATGTCATAACAAATGTCGCAATAACTACTTATTTACGCTATTTACAAATGTCACAATAGGCGACTTATTGCAATTATTTACAAATGACGGCAAAAAGACCTTTTGATACACATGGAAATGACGCAACAAACGTCGTAATAGATAGGTACCGGTGCTTGTATGAAATGACGTGAGAAATCATAACGACACAAGCAAATGCGACATTTGCAATAAATGTTGGTATAGATCTATATCGAAGTTTTTTTGCCTTATTCGCAACAGAAATATTTTGTTGTAGTGAGAAACAATGATCCTCAATAAACTAAGTATTGTAGAGTTGCTTAAACATAATAATTATTAGATTACTTGTTAATATATAACATTTGGGAAATGAAGAACGAATCACAATACTAAACACCATATAAAAGGAAAATGAATTACTATAAGAATGATTCTCAATATATTAAGTATTCTAGAGTTACTTAAACATTATGTAGATTAGATTACTTGTTAACATATAACACATGTTAAGGGAAGAACGAATCTAAATACTATAAAAAAAAAAAAAAAATCTAAATACTATAATAATTATTATGTTACTTATTAATATAAAATTAAAATTAGTGTTTGTTAGAACACATAGTCTTGTAAAACACCGCTTAAAAGGAAAACAAATATAATTACTATAACAATGATACTCAATATACTAATTACTACTAAAAATTGCATATTTTGCGTCAGGTGTCGACGAGAAAACGTTTTTGTGTCGGCCATGTGACGGCAATTGAAGGGTCACATGGAAAGGTGCCGCAAAAACTTTGCGACGGAAATCATCTACGCAATTAGTTTTTTCAACGGGATTTTTTCTAATTGCGGCGGTTTTTTCTCGACATAAAAACTTAGCAAAAATAACTACTTTTTGCATCGCTCCAAACCTCAATCGGTATGTCATCAAGTCCCACTGCCTTCTTTGTTTTCATCTTTTTAAGTGCCTCTAGAACTTTCTTTCTTTGAATCCTACGTACAAAGTCACGGTTCACTTCTTCGTTTGGAATAGAAAGATTTCTAATATTTTGCACTTGATTTCCATTCAATAGCCCATTAAAATAGGACTTCCACCTTACTTTAATATCATTATCCTTCACCAAAATTTTATTCTAATCATCCTTGATACATTTTACCATACCAATGTCTCTTGCCCCTTTCTCTCTTAAACGAGCAAGTCTATATATACCCTTCTCACCGTCCTTAGTGTCCAATTTACTATATAAATCCTTATACACTTTTGATCTTGACTCTCTAACGGCTATTTTTGCTTCTCTCTTAGCGGCATTATACTTTGCAACATTTTCATCACTTCTACAGTTTTCAAGGGCTTTATAATAGTATCTCTTCTATTTTATAGCTTCTCTGACCTCACTATTCCACCAAGATGTATCCTTACCTAATGGTGCATTTTCTCTAGATTCGCCGAGCACTTTCATAGCCACTTTCCTAATACCCTGCGATATTTTCCCCCACATAGAATCCATATCCATCTCAGAATACCAATCATCTTCTTGAATCACCTTATCCACAAAAACTTTTTGATCTTCGCCCTGTAGCTTCCACCACTTAATTTTGGGAAATACCTGGGCTTTTTTCATCCTAGCCTTTTTCTCAAAAATAAAATCGAGGACTAGCAACCGATGTTGTGTAACCACGCACTCACCAGGAAAAACCTTACGATCCTTAGAGTTACTCCGAAACATGCTCCTCAATAGGAAGAAGTCTATATGACAAGCATGCGGTCCACTTCTAAAAGTCACTAAATGCGAGTCCCTTTTCTTGAACCAGCTGTTTGCTATAATCAAATCATAAGCCAAAGCAAAGTCAAGAATATCGTTACCTGCCTGATTTCTATCTCCAAACCCTAAACCTCCATGTACACTTTCAAACCCACTACAACTCGAAACTACATGTCCATTTAAGTCATCTCCAATGAAAATATTATGTCCTTACGGTATACTTTGTACTACCTCGTCTAAATCCTCCCAAAACTGTTTCTTAAAAACATCATTCCAGCTTACTTGTGGTGCATAAGCACTGATGATCTTAACAATATCACTATCTATCATGATCTTAATGCTAATGATCATGTCACTTTTTCTACAAACATCAACTACATCATTGATGAAACCACGATGTACAATTATCCCAACTCCATTTATGTTCTTATCTTTACCTGCATACTAAAGCTTATAATTCCATGGAACTATTATTTTCTCTCTCACCAACCCACTTAGTTTCTTGAACACACAAAATATCAATCTTTCGTCTTACCATCACCTCTACCAGTTCTGTCAGTCTACCATTCAAAGATCTGATATTCCAAGACGTCAAACGAACCTTGTCACTATGACCTAATCTCTTAACATGTAACCATCCTAAACTAGTGCTCCCTTACATACTTGACACCATATCCAGGCGCTGACATGGCGTGTCTCTTCGGGGTGACGACCTAGCAACCATTGCATATTTATCACTACACCCGGGTCTAGGAAGTGCAGCGCGTCGCTGAGTAGGGAACGCCCCCACGGATTTCTCATATCGATTCATGCCATGAGATGTGACTAAGTTTTACGCTGGTCGTCACGAACCTTACCGCAACCCTCCTCCTTTATCCGGGCTTGAGACCGGTAATAAGTATCGCAAAGTAGAGTCTATAACACTTACAAGGTGGGGACAGACAGTAAGTATCACAAATCTTTCTTTATCCGAATCATTATACATCATGATAATATATATATATATATATATATATATATATATATATATATATATATATATATATAAGTGATTTTTTCTTTTTATTTAAATAATAATGATGGTCATTTTTAACGTAGTAATAATGTTCTAAAATATTTTTTAAATAATGACTTAGCAAAACAAATGTTTTAAAAATATTTTAGTAATTAATTACATAATAAATATTTTTTTATAATAAGGATATAATTCTTTGAATTTTTTTATTTATTATAATAGTGAAAATTCATAAGCAATCAATAGGCAAAAGAGACATTTTACACTTTTTAAAATTGATTCGGATGACATTTTAATTTAGGTACCCCAATTGATAAAATTGGAGGAATGATTACTCAAACAATAATGGGGGCAGACTTCCTGGTTTGTTTTTAAAATTTAACCCTTTTATTTACCCTTAAAAACTGTATAATTGTGTATTTACTTACTTTAAATTACTCAAAACCAATATGTTGAAATTTGTATTTAATTACTGTAACTTTGATTTATGAAAGTAGGAAAAGATTTTTTTTTTTTTAAAAAAAAACATATATTGAAACATATAATTGGAATAACATGATGTTTCAGTTCACAGATCATATGAAACTTTTTTCAGAGTTTTTTTCCTCAAGATTCAAGACACAGTGGTTAGATGAGTCTCAGATCTTCACAGATCTAGACTTTTTTTCTATTTTTCTATTTTTCTAGGAGGATTTGTTCAACCCGGACTAGATCTGGGCCCTTTATCAACTTTTTACATCTTCCCGAGGCAATTTGTAGGACGGTTGATACGCCCATGGTCCTATAAATTGTCGACCCCTAAGGAAGATGTTGAAAGTGATATTCTCCTGTCCATGTGGATCAAGGATTGCGATGAAGATGCTTTGAAGGAGAAGATTATGTATTTGTTTAGTTGGATATTTTTTATAGTTGTTTTTCCTAACCATCCAAGTTTTCTTGGGTGTGTCTTTTGTCTGTTATCGTGATTTTTTAAATCATTGTATAACTTTTACTTTCTGCATTTTCAGATTTTCCTTTGATTGTAATGGCTTCGGCTATTTGTGATTAATGGAAACTAAATTTATTCAGAAAAAAAAATAAAAATAAAAATAAAAAATAAAAACATGATGTTTCAGTTCATCAAAATACATATATTTAATATCTTTGAAGTCAAAGTAGGTTGCACATTTGACGGAATTACAGACCACTTCTAACTCGAAACAATAAGTTTCGAATAGATATTCATTTGCCTCGATCATAAAAATTAGAAAACAATATTTGAAAACATTTTATGGAAATGTGAGACTAGTTATTCAAGGGATCTAGAATTAATAGCCAATTTTGTCATCAACTTATTTGCGTTTAGTCACTTTTATCATTTTTAGTATTTTTATCTTTTTAAGTCCCTAATGTATTTACGGGCTGCCAAATTAATCCTTCCATCTAAAACTTCGAAAAATTCAGTCAAATAAAATGATGTGGCCTAACAGTGTTAGAACACTCTCTCCTACAAGGGCAAAATAGGAAAAAAAATATCTTCCTCAAACTTCTTTTTCTTCCATCAGATTCAGTTGATTGAATATATGAAATATGAACAGAGGGAAATGGAGATTTTTGAGATTTCGACTAAAATCTCTCTCTCTACCATTTCCCACCGAAGAAGATAAAGTAATAGAGATTTTGAGTTTGAAAAGCTATTCATTCTAATGACCTCTTTGGAGTGCCAAATGCCCCCTTAGTTTGTCAAGAATCTCTATTTTTCCCAACAAAAAGGTTGTTAAGAAAAGCTTCCATTATTGTCAATTTATTGTTATAGTTGGTCAAATTTGAGTAAATTTGGATGGATTAATGTCTGAAATTAGCAGGGTGTGAGGTTGAGTTGTGGGTGCTTGTTATAGCAAATCAATGGTTATGGCATCATATGTTTTCACTGAGGAATTTGATGATTAAAGTCTAATTGAAATTTCTAAAGCCAAATCAAAAGGTTCTTCTTTCCTTCACTTAGTAATCTTGCTACTCTGTTATAAGTGCATGTTTGGTACGCGGGAATGGAAAGGTCTTTCCCATTTCTCTTTCCATTCCGGTGTTTGGTTGGGTAATTTGAAGTGAGAATGATCATTCCACGGGAATGACGATTCCAGGAAGAAGTGGAAAGATCATTCCACACCAAAATCTATGGAATGGCCTTTCCAGGAGAAGCTGTAATCATCAATAAATAGTAATTGATATTTATACCCCTCTTTTAATTAATTATTACGTTCATATTACATAAAAAAGTATTCATATTTAGTCATAAATATTCTATTTCACTTTGTATAATTTTATGTATGGTAATTTTATAAATATTTCTTTTTCTTGGTAGTAGGTTTAATCTAATTTTAAATTTAAAAATTTAAAAGTAAAGATATTACTATATTGACATTTTAATAAAAAATCATGTTTCAACCACATATATATATATATATATATATATATATATATATATATATATATATATATATATATATATATATATATATATATATAAGATTTTGTAATGAATGTTTAATTATGTTTTATCACTAGTATATGTTTAAAGGGTATTTAGGTCATATTCTATTTAATTACATTCCATTATGACATTAAACTATAGTTTTACCAAACACAAAAAAGGAATCAACATTCCATTCTGGCTTTGTCTTCCAAACACTGGAATGGAAAGAGTATTCCGAAGTCATTCTGGATGGAAAGCGATTCTACCTGGAAAGAAATTCTTCCCATTCCATTCCAGCGTACCAAACGTGTTGTAAGAGCCGTAAATACAACTAAACCAATGTATTACTATACCTCTAAAAACATCACTAATTCAAGAATTTGAAAGAGCCAAATAGGTTTGGCCCAAATTGAAGCATTTCGGAATGAACTCTATAAAGAAGAAAGTTTCTTTTGCAGATTTGAAAACACAGAAATAGAAGAATTTTTGTGTGGGATCTCGGGATTGAAGCAAAAATTATAAGTTCTTAATCAAGGATAAATTAAATTAGATGAATCAGAAAACTAGTAGAATTTTTGTGTGATTGAAGCAAAAATTATAAGTTGTGAATCAAGAATCAAGGAAAATTAGATGAGAGAAATTTTTTTCCGAAAATACCCTTCGAGGAGACAAAATGGAAGTGAAACGTTAGGCCATGTCACCTTATTTGACGAAATTTCTCAAACTTTTAGACATAATGATTAATTTGGCATCCCGTAAATACAATGGGTACTCAGAAAGTTAAAAATGCTAAAAATTATAAAAATGACTAAGCGCAAATAAGTCGATAACCAAATTGACTATTAATTCAAGTATCTACAATACAATTTACACGTGCAAAATTCGAGTTTGAAAAATATGTTTTTTTTATAAAATTTTATTTTTCTTAGAACAGAGAAAATATGGGAATTAGAACAGAGAAACCTACATTTTTAGCGTACAACGGGTGTGTTCTGCTAGTTCGGTCATCAAACAGAGGATAATGCAGCATTTAGTAAATAAATATTTCCCCGTTAACCCAATACCATTTAATATGCTCATGGCAAATCAAGGTCCTGTTTGGTCACAAGATCATACAAAATAGTGTCCATGAACACTTGCCATTCGCCAATTAGAGCAGCTCAAAATCTGCAGAAAGTGAGCGATCTTCAAATCACGAAGCAATGGGAGGATGAGAGAGTGGTAGGGTTAAGAAATTCATTAGTTATGGCATACTAAAAATATTCAGTAAGGAAAGATTATAAGCAGATGGAATGCACTTTTAAAACCTAAGTTGAAGTGCCTTCAATTTTGGCAAATTGTTGATATGCCAAAATGTGCTCAATGGAGATCTTGAAGAATTATAGAGAGATTCTTGATAATCACTTGTTCCTGCATTAGTGGAAGGGAGTAAGGTCAAAGAACGGAAATAATAGAGTCCCTCAGATGCCAAAAGTTTATTTCGCCTTAGTTCTCAGATTCAAAAGACGATTATTTATAAGGTTTCTAATTAGATCATGTGAGGGTTCTTACTTAAACCAAGTACTTTCTGAGCAGGGATTTGAGATGAGGAGGACAGAAACGACCTCAGGTCTCATTTTTAATTTATCCATGTAACAAAATGAATATAACCATGTGTTATATTTGCATTAACTTGATTTTCTAGTGAGCATATTTATTAGATCTGTCCAATAGAATACAGGTATAATATACATATTACTCACCGTACCCATGACTTCGAATTATGAATCAACCGTTGAGAGGAGGGATTGAATACCGAAGACAATGAAAAGAACTCCACCAGAGAGAGCAACCTACATATCACATGGGTTTTTAACTCGGTTCCTCAATTGAAATGAAAGAAAGAAAGAAAAAAAAGAAAGATTAGATGTATCCTCACTTACTATTTTCTCTGATATTTGACTTGCCAAGCTCTTTCCCCCTAGAACAGCAGCAGTAGTGCATAAAGCATGCCCACTGACAAGCAGAAAAAAAAGTCGAGCACAGTCAGATACACAACAATAGCAACAATAGCATAACCCATTAAGTCCCCAATAATTGGGGGTATGGGCGGGGATGGACGGGATACAGACCTAACCTTTGTCAAACAAAGTGGCTGATCCCAGGATACCACTGAAACAGATGTATTGGAGACTAACCTAACCTTTGGCAACAAGTGCACAAAGTGGTTGCTCATATAATACACATGTAACAATGGTCCCCTATGCCATCGCGTTTGCTACAGAATCATGCCCTCAAATCAAAGCCAAAAGGCATCAGAGAAGGCAGACCCAAGAACCATTTTGATTTATGTACACATCACCATGCTTCTTTCATTCAGCATCCAGAGCATTAGTCAAGCACAGTCAGATAAAACATAAATAAAAAAAAAAAATACACTCTGCATGACCAGCAAAAATTCAGAATCACGCCTGACGCAAGCGACGCTATTCATGCAGAACATCTTTCGCAAAGCCAGAAAAAAGAATACAAATTGAGCAAAATTTCTGTGAAACCTAAAGAAAACTTAGGAGAATTGCACTCGACTCACAACATTGATAAATAACAAAAAGGAAAAGGAAAATGTATACAATATTGACACAATAAATAAGAGGAGAGAGATGAGCTCACATAATCCCACCAAGGACCACTCCGAATGGATTCTCATCTGCAGCCAAACCAATGGTAGCAAGCTGGAAAACGAGTTATGAAAAGTATTGTTGGTAAGCAACTCAAATCTGATCAATTAGAATAAAAACCAAGTAAAACTCATTTCTGCAGTGAAGTATTACCTGACTTTTGTCACCCCATTCTCCAAAAAAGGTAATGGAAAATGCCTGCACATTTTTCAAAGTTCCTTAGAATTGGGAGTTAAATGATAGTTTTATATCTTGAAATTAAGCAGTTATGAGATTGAGAACCTTTAGAAGGATTGGTGAAAGGAATTGAGCAAGAACCGGCTGTTTTTTCTTTTTCAAATCATCATCATCCTGCAAGATGTAAACATCGCAGTTATAAAATCTGGAAAGCATGAGATAAGTTCGGTATTAAACACTAAACTTGCACAGTAAAAAATAAAAAGGATTCTTCCTACAACAAATAGGGAAAGAAAAATAAAATAAAAATAACCACTTAGTAGACACCTCGATCTAGAGGAAACCAACTAAACATGTAAATATCTATACAGATGCAAATGAATTATAATCATCTAAACAAATTACCATGATAGTTTGGAGGAATTCAGTAAAGAAAATAATAGTTAATGCAAGAAGATGGGACCAAAAGCTGCAACTGAACATCTACCTTACTGTCTTTCGTAGAGCCACCATTGGCTTTTAAATCAGCATCCTGGTTACCCAAAGGAATAGACATCAAGGAAGCTCATGGTTAGATTTAGATAGCTCGTGTAACAAACTTGTCAAAAGAATATAATATTGCGAATGTACAAAACATACCAATTTAGCTTCAACTTCGGCCAATTCTTCAGCCTCTCTGTAACATAAAAACAGAAACATGCATAAAACATGTGGAACTTGAGGATACCAAGACTCAACTTTGCAGGCAGAAAAAGACCTCAGATAAGAAAATATATTTACCCTGCACCAAATGCATCCCACAGGGACCATAGCCCAAAACCAAGAAACAGAACAGTTGTAATGTGATGAGTCCATTTACGGGGGATCTGCAAGGATCAAATTGCATATATTGTTTAGAAAGTGACCACATAAGATCCAACTCGTTAGGTAGAGGAAGATAAACGTGCCTGGAGTATTCCAGAAAGTCATGTTCATAGCTTGGGTTCACATGTAGTAATTCTATCATACACAGTGATAAACGACACATAGCATGAGAATCTATGTTCAAATTAGAGAACTTCAACCTCAGTTAACAAGAAAGGCCAACCATGCATCAGAAACAAAACCTACCTTTCTGCATTCCCAAAACCCTTACAATATACATGTCAAGACCAAGACCAAGACCAAGACCAAGACCAAGCACAAGCACAAGCACAAGCACAAGAAAGAAATAAGATGGAGGCAGCTACAAGGGCGCAAATACATTTAGAAGCACTCGAAAATATCATAGCTTCTAATTTGCACAACCCCTGGAAACAACATCCAGACTAAGTTGAGATTATAAGGACAGAAACTATATGCAATTATGCAGAAATAATTGAGAAGTATATCATTGGAATGGCTAAGATTATATTTACTCCAAATAAATAATTCAAGTCTTCTTCAATTTGCCATAGGTATGAGGATGACACCATAGAAATTAACCCTGACCCAGAAGTGTAAACATTCTTCCAATTTTCATAGGGCATGAGCCTTGGATCATAAAAATTAATGCAGACACAGAAGTATTCTGAGGGTACGAGAGCAAGAGTAGCTTAGCTTAGTTCTTGCCTAAAATAGGAATGTCATAAAATTTCCAAACAAACAAGAAGCAGGAAAAAATAATTTGCCATCTCATGGTGATAAATATAAAATGCAACCATTGAAACTCATAATAGCATCTCATCCCCATAAACAAACAAAATAATCAAGCTTACCAGGTTTGGAGCAGCCCAGCCAACGAGTACAGATAAAATTGTCATGACCTATAAAGCATACAAGTAAATAAAGTCTAATTAACATTTGGTAATTGTACAACCCAGATCAAGGATGAGCTTGACAATCTAAAAACTGGAGAGAAAATAAATGAGAACTTACTATCAGAGCTGCAAGGCAACCTGACAAAACCAGTCTTCTAGGATGACGCATCGCCAAGATCTAGCAGTACCAAATGTAAATGAAACGTTTCAATTACTTAAAGAAAAAGACAAAAAATCAGGTCATATAGTTGGTATATGTGGGGATTGCACGATGAAAGCAGGTAGTTTATACTTCAATCTCATCCTACAATTATATCAAATTCCTATGCAAAAGTGGAAAACCGACTCCAACATGAATTTCACATATACCAGCACATCCAGGGAAAAATCAGTAGCAAGTTGAAGGACAGAACCCTATTATTAGGTCAAAACACTACTCCCAAGAGCGGAGAAGAAGATTTGTATTATTAGCAACTTGGTCTCAAATTGAGAGAGAGTTTTATTTCGCATGTCATATGATAAGCTTTATCCCTCATATAAGAATTTGGATGATGGTCACTCAATCATAGGATATTCC
The DNA here is from genome assembly GCA_026122235.1 of Vinca minor. Classification (NCBI taxonomy): domain Eukaryota; kingdom Viridiplantae; phylum Streptophyta; class Magnoliopsida; order Gentianales; family Apocynaceae; genus Vinca; species Vinca minor. The sequence goes on along the minus strand of JAOCZM010000115.1, from coordinate 1,780,965 downwards.
TCTTTGGAATATGGAGAAGGGATAATCAGAATGATGAGGAGATACCATACGTAATGTTTCCTATCATGTACTACTTAACGAGCAGTTTTACCAATTCTTCACCCAGATTTACATTGACAGTGAGCAACTACCTTCAAACAAGTGATGACTCATCCAATCCTGAAAGAGGTTTCTGAAACTGCTTCTACTCAGTACAATATGCAAGATATTTTCTTCCTATATCTTGCATCTTTGACTAACTTAGTAGGTTCATTTTCATAAATTAAATCGGACGTAAAGCAACAGAAAAGCTCTATTTTATCAAAATGCAAGTTCCTTAATCAATTCTTGATGTAGCCACAATACTTGCTATGCCCCTAAAAGATTGAAAAGTGAAAAAGTAAATACTGTAGTAATATAAGAGCACAGTATCCTTTCTAGAAGAATATTAGACAACTGAACAAAAAGGTAGAGAACCCCTGCTCCTTGGTATCAAATTGACAAATTCTTGATAGTGGTCAGAATCTAGTTCCTCTTTCTCACATATAATAATTTATCTTTCTTCTCTGTCTTTTAGGATAAAAGTTCCTTTTAATTTTTTATGCAAAAGAGAAAAGAATCCTACCCAAGAATCAAATACCGCCAGTGCGTGGCTTTTTCAATTTTCTTCCTCCTCCCATAGAAATCCAATTCCAATATCTCGGCATGGTTAAGAATCCACTAACAACTGGTACCTTCTAAAATCTTATGAAGGAAGATGAGAAGAATCCTTGGAAATTACTCTACAACCCCTGTTTTCTCCCATCCCCAGCACCAACCAAATAAATAAATAAATAAAGTAACAATAAAAGAAATTACTCGAACAAATGTTAAAAAAAAGAAAGGAACTTTACAAGAATTACTTCTATAATCACTCAAAATGAAGTTTTCATTCAAATTTACCTTTCAAATCAATCCAGTAAGAGACAATCTTCTTTGCAGTTTGTATTCATAACTTATTTTAAACAGTCACAAGAAAAATCAAATACTTCAAATAGATTTTAAAAAACTAAAATCGTGATTTCTGCATTTAAACATGAGCAAGGACATCAATTAAATTTACTATTCTCTAGTTTTAGCTATATACACGTCATGTAAATTATTACATCAGTTAATGATATTGCGTTTCCAATTTCAAGCACATAAACAAAATTTCAAATATATATTTTACGAAATAAACTAATTTCATCTAGCTAAACACTCCAATCATTCATTGACAAACTAAAACTTTTCTTCCATTTACTATAATTAAACATCACTAGCTTAGCATTGAATAAAATTCGTAATAGTACCGAAAATTAAACCACAAAAAGGCAATAAAAAAATTCATTAAGAATTAATAAAGCCTATACCGCAGCTGCGAAAAAAGTCTTATCACCAATCTCCGATAGCACAGTCATCGCCAACGACTTCGTAAAACCCTAGATATACATCAAAAAGGTATAAAAATTCATTCTTCATCGGAAAATTTTCATTGACATGTATATCAAAATAATACATACAGTAATATGGATATATATAGAGAGAGATTGAGGTTTACTTGAACAACGGAGAGAGGCATTTTTCGGTAGAAAAGTAGCGGAGCTGCAACTTGATTTGGTGGAGGAGATCGAAGAAGTAAAGATATAGTCAGAGATGCTTTCTTTCTGTTTATATATATAGTTAGATGGTGAAAAGATGTATCATTTCCTTTGTTGCAGTTGACTAGTTACTAGTTTAGCTCTGTTTTAGGGCCAAAAATATTAACCAATCACAATTCTTTATGTGTATATAATTGGAAGAAATATTCAAATAGACTATAGTGAATTCTGATTAGTTTGGTACAGAAATAGGGATATACACGGTAACAGGCGATTTTCGTCCCTATTTTAGGGGAAAATAGCGGTGAAAATCGTTCTTCCGTGTATGTCCATATTCCTGTATCTAACCAATCAGAATTCGCTATGTGTATATTTCTTCCAATTATATATACACATGGCGAATTGTGATTTATTGTGTATAAGAATGGGGATATACACGAGGACAGATGATTTTTTGTCAAAAAATAGTATGTCCCCATTATATATCATGTTTCCTATCCCGTTTACTATTATTTTAGAGAATATAAAATATATTGCCAAGCTATTTTTCCTAAAATTTTCATTAAACCATCTTACTTACAAGGAAAAATGCTCTCTCCCTTGGAAAGAGTCGGCTCTGTTCTCGCTACGGAATGTGAAAGCAATGATCCCAAATCAATTGAGGAAGACGATCTCATGCAAAGAAGCAATAAGAAACTGAAAAATACTATCCAAGAAGAAGGTGTTGGGAGTAGTCAATATGCAATCTCTTATAAAGATAAACTCACATAGTTTGTGTGCAAAAGACGTTCAAATAAATTTCTTGATTAAGCACATAGAAGAAGGATCTGATTCCGAAACAGAATCAGAAGATTTACCGGCAATTAAGTTATCCAGGGAGGACAAGTTGAGATGTTGTAATGGATTAACTCAATTATAATTAAGCCATATGGAAGACCGCTTAATTATAGCTATATTGATTTCAAAACAAGGCAGTTATGGAAACCAGTGGGTGAACTTAGATTAATTGATCTAGGTAACAATTTTTTCATAGCAAAATTTGGTCTGGAAGAGGATTTTGTTAGAGTAATCGCAGGGGGGGCATGGTTTTTGAATGGCCAGTATCTAACTACAAGACTATGGCAACCGAAATTTGATCCCTTCAAAGATAGTCCAACAACAACAGTTATATGGGCGAGATTACCGTATCTACCGGTTGAATTCTACAATAGACAAATACTGCAAAAGGTGGGGGGATGAACTAGGCACATTATTAAAAGTAGATGCTTGGACATCTAATACTGAAAAGGGCAGTATGCTAGAGTTTGTATTCAAGTTGATATTAAGAAGCCACTTTTTCCATTTGTGAAAATTGGCAAGAAGCATATACAGCAAATCCAGTATGTGGGAATCGAGTTTTGCTACGGATGTGGTTGATTGGTCATTTACTAGAAAAGTGCCCTTCTAAGCAAGGAAAAAAGGATTCCGAAATTCAGAATTCGGAAGGGGCGATGTTGATAACATAAAAAATGGATCAATCTAATTCGGATTTTATGGAAGATGAATCCCCCGGTAAAGTACCATATAATTGGACCTTGGAATCAAGCAAATTTTTCGGTGCCGGTTCAACAGAGAAACAAACAGACTCCGATGGGGGTAATAGTTAGGAAAGCTACATTGACCTAGATGGTAGACTTGGGCACAAAGAAACAATACATACAGACTAGAAAAGTCTGGAGGGTCAAAGACTTAAGGGAAGACCAGCCTTCTAGGGCTGATAGGACTAAACATATGACCCACAATAAGGAAGACTCTAATCAAGCATTAATGAGCAAATATACAATTAGTAATAGGTCCAACTCCACCACACCTAACTTTTCAGGAAAACTTACAAAAAAACTATACATATTTAGAAGGTAGTGGACGATGGGACAGCGGAGACTGGAGCGGCTGAGCAGTTGCACGAGAAAAGGAAAGAAGAGGATAGGTCCAATCAATTGGCATGAGACCGTCGCAGACCAATCGATTCTCCTAGCTATATAATGAACTGGAACAAAGGGAGTTATATCAAGTAAACCTATCAAAAAACTTAAAGAACCAAGAGGAATATGTATCCCCCAGAGGAACAACCATGCCAAGTACCAGAGGAACTTGCCGGCAAGAATAATTCACCCAAGCGGGAGCAGGCTAAGTTAAAGAGGGTTGAGACCACATTGGGTCGAAACAAATCAAATAAGGCCTCTGAGCCCAACAACCCAAGACAGTTGGACTCTGCTTGGGACACAAACATTATTAACCAAAAGCCTAGCAACTCGGAATGACGGCCCAAGCTGGCTGAGGAACATGGCTGATTACCAGGTAGGCTCGGTCAACATCTAGACCAGCCCGTCAATAGTCTTTATAACGTTGCAGATCAACCAAGTTATGCTGGCCAACTTGGTAAGACAAAATTAGGGGATTCCAGAACCAACATTCCCAACAGTCCTAGTGAACTCATCACAGAACAGGGGGAGAAGTCTCAATCAGGGGAATCCTATAGTGAATCCGACATGGAGACAGAGGAGTACGCAACCAACACAGTTGACCGGAGCTCTAATACACAGGCGGCAGTGGTAGAAGAAAACCAACAAACGGAAAGAGAGCTTCAACTCGAAAGGATAGCCTACAAACTAAATATACGTCCTTTAAAATTGGAAATGCCAAATGTAAGAAATTTTCCAATCACAGTGCAATTGGTAGATGGAGTAAGGAGAGTCTGAATGTACATCGAGCGAGCGGAACACCAACTGAGCTTTAATTACACGCTCAATCTTATTCCGGGGTTCAATCAACACCAATATGTGTCTCTACCAACGGGATGGAATCCAAGAGAGGTATTAAATCAAACCCGCCAATCAATACCCCCAATCATCAAGATTCTTGTATGGAACGTTAGAGGTGCGGCGCACCCCGAATTTCATGACCATATGATGGACTTAATTCATACGCACAAGCCGACTATTGTGGCACTTTTGGAAACCAAAGTTGGCGGGGCTACTACGGATGGAATTTGTAGCAGACTTCCTTTCACAAGTATGGAGAGGGCAGACCCAGAAATACTTCGAGGGGGAGTTTGGCTCTTGTGGAACAACTCGGAAGTGGAGCTTAACATCCTTACAAAAAATCTGCAAGTTGTTTACGCAGTCGTAAAGGTCAGAAATTCTTCCCTACTTTGGTTTTTTAGTGTTATATATGCTGGCCCTCGTCAAGCAATTAGAATTGATTTTTTGAACCATCTCCGTAATTTAGATGCGAGTCATAATTTGCCTTAGTTATTAATGGGAGACTTTAATGATATTTTTCTTAATTCCGAGAAGTTTGGGGGGAATTTGCCTAGTTTTAATCGTGTTACTTCTTTTAAAAATATGTTTGATAATTGTAACTTGATGGATTTGGGCCATGAGGGACCGCATTTTACTTGGACTAACAAACGTCGTGATGGGGTCTTAATTTTTCAAAGAAGCGATAGGGCGGTGGCGAAGCAAGAATGGCATAATATTTTTTAAAGAGGCTACGCTTTTAAATCTTATTAGAACGCAATCGGGCCATTCGCCGATCCTTCTTTATTTACAACCTAAGAATCATGTTCCAAAAACTAAGCTCTTTCGTTTTTAACCTATTTGGCTCACGCACCCCAAACTTAATAAAGTTGTTCAACAAGCGTGGAAGGATCATGATGATAACTTTAATAGGGTTGCCCAGGTTTTCGGCAAGTTGGCTTCAGATTGGAACACCGAAGTGTTTGATAATGTGTTCCAGAAAAAGAAAAAGCTCTTAGCTTGCATTAAAGGTGCGCAAAAAGTTCTTGAAGTTAACCCGTCACCCTTTATGGTTAATATGGAAAGAGACCTTTTAAATAAACTTGATGATGTTTATAAAGAGGAGAAACTTATTTGGGCCATTAAATCTCGATTAGATTGGGTGATGTGGGATGATTTAAACCTTAAATTCCTGAAAACTTTGTCTATCCATAATAGGAAAAGTAATTGTATCATTTCGCTTAAAAGTATGGATGGTACTTAGGAATTTGATGGGCAAGTTGTTAGAAGTTTGGTGTTCAAGCATTTTCAGGATCTTTATACTTCTAATAAAATGAAGGTTGGCCTTATTCCCGAACCTTTTCCTTTCTCTTGGTCTCCTCCCAACTCCCATGATTTAGCCTACTTGGAAGCTCAACCCTCCATTAGAGAGATTAAGGAGGCTATGTGTGGGCCTTTAAGCCGTACAAAAGTCCTAATCTTGACGGTCTTCATATGATATTCTTTCATAAATTCTAGGATATTTTGCTTCTTTTTATTATGTCCTTTCTAAAAAAAATCTTCGATTTGGAACATCTACCCGATGATACTAATGCTACATATATTTACCTTATCCCCAAGGTTGCTAACTCTGAATCTGTAGGTCAACTTCGGCCAATCAGTTTGTGTAACACTATTTATAAGCTCATTTCAAATATTTTGGTTAATAGCATTCGACCCATTCTCTCTTATATTATTTCTCCTCATCAAGGCAGCTTTATCCCGGGTCGAAAATGTTCGGATAATGTTATTCTTGTTCAAGAAGATATTTATGTTATTAATAAGAAGACATGAAAAAAGGGAGCAATTGCAGTTAAACTGGATCTTGAGAAAGCGTATGATAGACTTGAGTGGGATTTTATTAGAGACGCGCTCAAGTTTTTTCAATTCCCGAAGAATCTTATTCAACTTATCATGAACTGCGTGTTCATTGAAGATGTCCATTCTCATGAACGGGGAACCTTCAGAATGGTTTAGTTCTTCCAGGGGCATCAGACAAGACGATTCGTTATCGCCTTATCTCTTCGTTATCTGTATGGAATACTTGTCTATCAGTATTGACCACTCAGTGAGGCTTAAGAAATGGAAACCTCTTAAGATTGGTAGACAGGGTCCGGAAGTTTCACACTCTCTTACCGGTTGGAAAGCTAACCTTCTCTCCATGCACTACAAGAAAACAGTTAAATAGCGACCAAATTTTTTGGTCACGCCTATAACGACCGAATACCGACCAAAATTAGCGACCAAAAAAATGTCTGTCGCTACTGCGTCGTCCATATCGGTCTCGTTGACCAAATTAAAACGACGTCGTTTAGTGCACCGGTAACTACCGAATACCGACGGAAGTTAACGACTGTTTACCGACGGAATACATAATGGCGTAAAAACGACGTCGTTTTGATCTTTTATTTCTTTTAAAAAATTAAGGTTTAAAATTAATTAAACGACGTCATTTTGTTCACCGTTAACGACCAAATACCAACGAAAGTTAACGACCGTTTACCTACGGAATGCATAACGGCGTCAAAACGACAACGTTTTGATGTTTTATTTCTCTAAAAAAATTAAGGTTTATAATTAATTAAAACGACATCATTTTGTTCACAACTAACGACCGAATACCAAGGGTCGTTAACGTTAACGACCGTTTACCGACGGAATACATAACGGCGTCAAAACGATGTCGTTTTGATGTTTTATTTTGTAAAAAAATTAAGGTTTAAAATTAATTAAAACAACGTCGTTTTGTTCACCGTTAACGACAGAATACCGACGGCAGTTAACGACCGAATAAATAAAGATCTACCAAAACGACGACGTGTTGGTTTTCGGTCGTAATTCGATCGTTAAGATGAAAACGACGTCGTCTAAAACTCCCGAAAATACCTAAGGCATAACACTTTTTCTCACTTCCCATTCCAAAACCGCCGGCGCACCACCTCATTCGTTATCCCATTGACGCCACTTCGCTATCTTATCCCATTGCCGCCACTTCGCTATCGCTATCCCATTGCCGGCACTTCTCCGTCTCTGCCGTTGGTCCGTCTTTCTCTCCTCAATCCCAAACCCAATTTTCCTCTTTTCCCTTCTATATGATTTTCCCCAATTTGGTTTACCCTAAATCCCTAATTCAATTTCCTTCTTCTCCATACTGAACCCATCACCGTCGCCGTCTCCTTTTCCGTTAATATCACCACGGCTCCAAGTCAAATGTCAACAATGTTGACCAGTAGGTCGGTATTCTGTCGCTATATGGCGACCCAATATTTGGTTGCTACACATTCCGTCGCTACGAGGTCCAAGTCAAACGTAAACAATGTTGACCAGTCGGTCGATATTCCGTCTCTATATGGCGAACAGTTCGTCGCTAATCGGTCACTTCGAGGTCCAAGTAAAACGTCAACAATGTTGACCAGTCGATCGGTATTCCGTCGCTATATGGCGACCCCACATTCGGTTGCTAAATTGTCCGTCGGTATTCGGTCGTTACAGAGTCAAAGTCAATAATGTTAATCAGTCGGTCGGTATTCCTTCGCTATATTGCGACCCCATATTCGGTCGCTACAGCATATGTCAGTATTCGGTCGTTATTAAGTCAAAGTCAAAAGTCAACAATGTTGAACGTTTAGTCCGTATTCCGTCGCTATATTGCGACCCAATAATCGGTATATTCGGTTGTTAGTTTGCCTAGCGACGAAAAATACACGACCACGTGATTTGGTCGTTAATCGGTCGCTAAACTAAGATTAGCAACGGATTTGTCCGTCCCTGTTATACTGTTTTCTTGTAGTGATGGCGGGTCGCCGCACTATCATCCAATTGTCGTCTTCTCAGATCCTTTCCTGTTACTCCCAATGCCTACCGATTCCGATTTCCATTTGCGATAAGATTGATAAAGTGCAGAATACGTTTTTGTGGGGAGGTCTAATGGTAAGAGGAAGTTACATATTGTTAAATGAGATAGAGTTGCTAAACCTAAGAATAAAGGCGGTTTAGGTATTAGGAAAGCGATTCACATCAATCGTGTGGGACTTGCCAAACTTGTTTGGAGAATTAATAGAAACATGAACAAAGATCAAAAGTGGGCTACTGTTATGAGGAAGAAATACTTTAATGGTGAGAAATGTCCGGAGGTTTGCATAAAGAAAAGTGCGGGATCTATTAATCTTAAAGCTATGAGAAGTAGGGACGAAGCCAGGATTATTAGGTTGAGGGCGAAAAACTAAAAGTTCTGACTTCGTCCCTGACGTACAAAAAAAAGTAAAATTAAGTGGAAAAAAAAATTAAACAAAATAAGTTAGAACAATTATAATACTAAACAAAATAGTTCATAATTTGTTTACATTGCACTGAATTTGGGATTTCTAAGTTGGATTCTTCGCTTTTTTTTTATGATCAAAATCATCTATGATAGAATCCGTTTCAAAGCTGTTTACAATATCCTTCTCAATATAACAAACTAAACAACTAGATAGAAAATGATCTCCTATTTTATTTCTCAATTTACTATTGACAATTTTCATAGCAGAAAATTAGCGCTCTCCGGATGCAGTAGATACTGGTAAAGTAAGCACAAGCCGAATCAACCCGTCAACAAGAAGATAAATTGCTCGCTTTCTTGTTGCTGCCAAATGCTGACATAATTTGGAGATGGTTGAGAACTGTCGAATGGTATTTTGATCCACCTCACATTTAAAAAGTTCCAATTGAACTTTTAAATGTACCTTCTCCTGTTCAGTAAAATCCATATGATAGAATTTGGTAGCAAGGGAGAAAATATCTTTAACATTGAAGGACTTGTAATTATCTCTAAGATCTAGAGTACAACTGAGAATAAGTAGCTAAACATATTTCTAATATACTTTGTCAAGCTCTCCAACTGAAGTCTCAAGATATTTTAAATGCAATGCATTTGGTCTCAACAACCAAAACAAGACTTCAACAAATGCGGGAGGAAGAATGAGATTTTTTTTTTGTTAAGGTGCTATCATTTTGCCAGATACATGGGGTAGATATACCTGACATTAGTGTAAATTTCAAAATTGGAAAAACATCATCTCGTACAAGGAATAATGCAATCACTTTTGAGCATCATTACGGGGGTTGATATTTTTTTAACTGTTATTGACACTCAATTTCAGGAGTTGGAAAACATATTTAAAGAAAATGTTTTCCAACTCCTGAAATTGAGTGTCAATAACAGTTAAAAAAATATCAACCCTGTAATGATGCTCAAAAGTGATTGCATTATTCCTTGTACGAGATGATGTTTTTCCAATTTTGAAATTTACACTAATGTCAGGTATATCTACCCCATGTATCTGGCAAAATGATAGCACCTTAACAAAAAAATAATCTCATTCTTCCTCCCGCATTTGTTGAAGTCTTGTTTTGGTTGTTGAGACCAAATGCATTGCATTTAGAATATCTTGAGACTTCAGTTGGAGAGCTTGACAAAGTATATTAGAAATTTCAAAAACATATTTCAAAAGATGTAAATGAAATATGAAGTCAAAGGAAGTAACCACGTTAAAAATTCCATCAGCTTCTGCCCTCAAATTATAAGAAGTACTATCAAGAATAGTTTTTTTTCAAGACAAAGCAAACAGCTTGTGGAGATGCTGAAAAAATTGATACACATATGTAACCCCTTGAGACGTAGAAACTATAGTCAATTGGAAATTATGAGCAAAACAATGAACATAGTATGCAGAAGAAGACTCATTAGCTACCAAAGCTTGTACACCATTGAATGCTCCCCGCATATTACTTGCGCCATCATATCCTTGGCCTCTGATATTTTGAATACTTAGCTCATGTTTAGAAAGAACACCACATATTTCTGTCTTTAAGTTCAAAGTTGTAGTATCAAGGACATGCACTATCTCAAAATATCTTTCTTGTATAAACCCTTGATTGTCAACGAATCTTAAAATAATACACATTTGCTCTTTTTTTTATTCATCTGAGCTTCATCCACAATTATGCAAAATTTAGAATCACCTATATCTTCACAAATCCTCTTTTGCACTCTTTTAGCAATTGTAGATAATATCTCCTTTTGAATATCAGATGAGCAATAATTAACATTTCTAGGAGCATTTTCTAATATAACTGAATTAACCTCTTTGTTGTAAGAGCCCAAAAGTTTTAATAAATGAATTAAGTTACCTCGATTTTTAGATTCAATGCTTTCATCCCGACCTCTAAAAGCAAGACCTTGAAGTGCGAGAAATCGGACAACATCAATTGAAGCTTTAAGCTGCAATCGGTTTCTTGCAACTTGTTGAGAAGTTTGATTTTCAATAACGGTCTGAATATGTTGAAGAGAATTTAGTAGATCATTGCAACATTGGACAGCCTTCCTATGCGGAGAACCATGATGCTTTCCTACATGATTAAGAAAAGTACAATTATCACCATTGTTTACCTTCTTCCAATTTCTGAATCCATTCACTGTGAAATCATTTTGTCCAGGGCGATTAGACGGTTTGGTGAAAAGGAAGCATGCAAGGCAATAAGCACCATTATTGAATGTAGAAAATTTCAACCAATTAGGAAACAATTTAAACCAAGAAGGGAGAAATCTACGACCTTTGTCATCCATATATTCTTTTTTATTTGGAGGATCATGTTGATATGGCCCTTCCATGAGATAAGCACGTCGAATCTCGTCCATTTGTCCAACGGGATAGCTCCATATTGATTTACGTTCTCAAGGATCACGAACTATAGATAATGTTTTACATTCTTGTGATTCCAATCTCGGAGCTTTTGGCATAGGTTGATCATTACTAATATTGGAAGCTAACTGAGGAGATGCAACGGTGCTACAAGATTCTTTTGATTGATTTGTTTTCGTTCCATCTTGAAGAGTTATCTTCTTGAAGAATGAGTGAATAGTTCTAGTTGCCATGATTTTATGATAATTAAATACGCAACATGAAAATAAAATAAAATCGAACAATAGTATCAATCTAAACATAAAATATCACCATTCACAATTTCACCCGCTAGACTGAAACATGATCAAAGTATTCTTTATCTCATTCCATAATTTAATGCCCTAAATAATCAATTAAAAACTATGAAATCAAAATAAAATTTAATTATTCATAAAAAAAACAAAATCTAAAGCTATTGATTAAAATTTAAAAACAAGAACAAACCTTGAGAATGCGTTGTAAGGCGGCGAGGTGATGATGATTTGATGATCACGGATCAGGGGACTGAGAGCGGCGCTCAGTGCTGGGGCGGGCCGCGGGGAATATGAAACTGTGGAGCCTTCAGCATGGAGTTACAGTAGAATTAGAATATTTTTTTTTGGTAGAATTAGAATATGAAAGGTGAATATTCTTAGTTTTTTTTTTTTTTCTTTTTTTTGAGAAAGGTCTTCTTTGTTTGCTTTACTTTTCTTTTTGTTTTATTTGGAAAATTCTAATTTTTACTTTTAACAAAAAAATAAATATATATAACTAACAATAGCGTTATTTCAAAAAAAAAAAAAAAAAAAAAAAACAATAGCTTATATAATTTTTCTTTTACAAATTTTTGGCACCCTTTTCAGAAAGAAAAAAAAAATTTGGGGGGCGAATTTGATTAAATATTCTGAACTACATATAAAAATTACTATATCTAGTGGAATTTTTAAAATTCTTGCCCCTCCGCCCACCTGTCTTCATCCCTGATGAGAAGTAGTCTTGATTTATTCCATACCTCGTCTGCTTGGATCCCAGAGACGGAATATATCATTCAAGTGTGGCACGATGACTGGATGGGCCTCGGTCCTCTTAGGAACATCATTTCCAGCCCGCTTCGGAAGGATGAACATGATATGAAGTTGAAGACTCTTTTTGGGCGAGATGGTTCTTGAAACTTCAAGAATATATCTTTTTTTCTTCCTATCCATATTATCAAATGTATCAGAGCGGTGCCTAGGACAATTACAGAGAATCTTCCTGATCGTAGGAAATGGAAGAGTACCATGAACGATGACTTTAATTCTAAAGCAGCTCATGACATCATTCATGACATGAATTACGACGAGGAGATTGATAGCAAGAAATGAGGGCTGGATTTGGAAAACTAAGTGTAATCAAAGAGTCAAGTTGTTCCTTTGGTTGTGTAACCACGCCCGATTAGCTACGAAAGAGCAATTATTCAAGAGAAAAATTGTTGATTGCCCTTCTTGTCCGCAATGTAATGCCTCGGAGGAGACTATCGATCAGATGTTGAGGAATTGCAAACAAGCTGTGGAACTGTGGCAAGATCTTGGTTTACATTATCATGACCCTAACCTTAATAATTTATCCTTCGATGAGTGGATGAAGAGGGGAGCGAGTGATGTGATGAAATCACCGTTCAATGGTATCCCTTGGGGCGCCATTTTTGCGTACGGTTGTTGGAACCTTTGGAATAGTAGAAATCAACAAGTTTTTTTTCACAAGAAAGGCCGAGGGATAATTTGAAGAAGGAAACTATTAAGCGAGCAACTGAATTCAATGCTCTTGGAACCGGAAGAGGAGGAGCTAAGGAAAGAGTGAGTATTAACGTTTCTTAGAAGAAACCCCCTCAAGATTGGATTAAACTCAATGTCGATGGTTCATATTTTGGAACCCGTGAAGGGGATGCGCAGGTGGTATTCTTAGAGATCATAAAGGAGACTGGATTGTTGATTTTAGCAGGAATTTGGGGATTTGTTCGAATACGGTCGCTAAATTATAGGCACTTAGGGAGGGACTCAACATTGCTTGTAATCTTGGTGTCTAGAACCTGGCAGTGGAGATAGACGTTAGAGTTGTTATTGATCTTATACAGAATGTTAATATTGATATTCACCCTTTATCTCCTCTTATTCTTGATTGAAGGGAGTTCCTCAGGAGGATACCGGAGAGTAGCCTGACTCATGTTACAAGGAGGCCAATACGTGTGCGCATGGATTGGCCAAAGTGGAGGAACTTTTTTGTCTACGGATTTAGTTGCATTTCAATTTATTCCCCCTTTTGTTAGCCAACTAGTGGCAGGGGATGCCTGTGGGGCTTGTATTTCGAGGCTTATTTGTAATTCTATGAAACCTATATGTGCTACTTAGACTAACTAAGTTATAATATCATTTTTATTACCAAAAAAAATGAGAATATAAATCTTCTTTTACTGTTATTTAGTTAAAAACTCTCTTTTTCTGTTATATATTTAATTTCTTATTTCACTAATTAAAAATTGATATGTGTTAATTTTTTAATTAAAAAAATTATAAACTAAACAAATAGTGGAACACGTAGAAAAAAAGTGAACACGTGACAAACATATATTCGTGATATAGGAACAAGATATAGAATTGGAAAGAGGACTTTTTGCCTGTTTTAGATGCTGGTTCGTTATATCCAAGGGGAAAAACAAAAACACAAAAAGGAAAGAGAGAGAAACTTCAGATTTAGATATTCTAGTACATAAATAATACACGAATCAAATTGTCACATCTGGAGTAATATTATTAATTTAAATTGACTATATTTTTAGTATATTTTTTAGTAAACTACTACTCCCTCTGATTCAAAATATAAGTATTTTTATGAGTTATTTTTTGTTGCAAAATATAGGTCTTTTTACAAGAATTGGACATTTATTGGCTAGTTTACCCGTACATTATTTTCTCCCTATCTTCATTTTGGTCAATATGTGTCGTTCCCATTCAATTTTTTAATTTTTTTGGAGTATTAATTAGGGGTGCTTTAGTCATCTTGATTAATATCTTAATTGGTGTGAAAACTCCTAACAAGAATTATATTTTGAATCGGAGGGAGCAATATTGTTTCACACGTAACAATATCATTGGGTAACGGTAAATTTATAAGTTTGGACTAATCATATACTTTCACATTTGGCCCTAATGTCAATGGTGTGCACTAGATAATGCACTAAAAGAGATATTAGAAGATTCATAATCATTTAAACCCATTAATTCACTTTACATGTTATTACATGTGGGTCAATTTCATTACACTATTACTATCTCCGTTTCTAAATAATTGATATATTTCACTATTTCAGACCAATCAAAAAATATTAGAAGACAATAATTATAAAAAAAATATCTAAATTTTCTCTAATTTAAGAATATTGGGGAAAAAAACTAATTTGAAGAAATACTCTAATTAATTATCGTACAATTTCCAAGTCCAAGTCTCAATCCCAACAAGATGAACACAGTAAGTTTCAATGCATGTAAAATACTGCTTGGCCGCTAAAAAATTCTTTCAAATGCATCTTAACATAGTATTTATTACTACTAATTTCATTCAAATTTGTTCACTAAAGCTTTCATAAAAAATTCAATGTGTTTTTCCCATCAAAAGTTAAATTATATTATGAGATCATTAGCTACAATGATGGTCAAGCTTCCATCGAAAAGTTTGATTTTTCCATTGAAAAAAATGGTGGATGTGAAATAGTGAAAGAAGAAGGTGAAAATTGTGGTCATCTTGCATTTATGGAATCGGTAGTATTTAGAGTCATTAAAAAAGTACTTTGTTTTTTTTTTTTTTTTTGGTAAAAAAAAGTACTTTGTTTGATATGCATGGTAAGTGTGAAATTATTGGAAAAATTAAACATTAAGTAAATTTGACTAAAGGTCAAATTCAAAGAAACATGATAAATATTTATCAAATAATTTGAAATATCCAAACAAGTAAATATTCCAATTATTTAGGAACATATATAGTAATAAATAAATAAATATTTAGCAAAATATATATATATACTCCCTCCGTCCCAAATTATCTATCCACTTTGACAAATGCACGGGTAGTAAGGTTTTGGTGATTTTGATGGTAAAATATAAGTAAAAGTCTAAGATACCCCTAATTAATTTTATTAAGCTCATTTAAAATTTATATATTTCTCTCTCATTCCTCTCACACAACATCCAACCATCTATTAAATATGTGTTGGAAGTGATAATTTTAATTAATTAAGAGCATTCAATAAGAAGTTGGAAGAAGGGTAAAATTGGAAAATTTGCCATTAATACATACTTTATTTAGAAAGTGAGCAGTTAATTTGGGACGGATGGAGTAATAAATAATGTACAAAAATAAATAAAAAAACTCTGGTCCATTAGTTTTGAAAATCCTCCTCCTTCACAATTAATTAATCACAATCTATACTTGGATTACAAATCAACTTGAAAGTTTTAGGTTGTATTTGATTAGCATCCAAATTGCATAAAAAAAGAGTAAAAAATTCAACTTTAGTTGGATTAGATAATGTTGATAGATGGTCTGAAGAGTATACAAAAGATGTGGACAGAATCATAGAATTCGTAAAAGAGAAGGAGGGCGTCAATGCAAAGGTTCGGTGTCCGTGTAGAAGCTGTATCTCTCTGTATTGTAAAGAATAATTTGTTAAATAAAGGAATAGACAGTACTTACACTAATCGGAGATTTCATGGTCAGGATTATCACACTCCCTAACATGTAGGTGAATGGGTAGTAACTTATCTACCAATAAGACACTGAACTCTCACACAAAAAAATTAAATTCAAAATAAACTTCATTACAAACTTAAAGTAATTCAAAATAATACATCAAACTTAAATGTTTCAAATGTAAGCAAATGTTTTTACATCATAAAATATAAAGGTTAAATTAAAAAGGAAAGTAATCTAACTATTACATAAATTCAATAATCTTCACCAACCAATTCCTCACCATAGCTATTATCATCCTGACTCCTGAGCATCTGCAAAAGAAAGAGATAAAAAAGATTGAGCCACTATACTATCTCAGTAGCATCAACAACCCTTGGGATAAAATGTCAAATAAGACACAGTGATTTCCTAACTTTCCCAAAACATAACATAACTTCACTTGACTTAGAACAACCTTTAAAACACTTGCCAAACACTTTAAAGAACTTATAAAATACTTGGTTTGAAACGAAACAGAACAAAAATCAAAACTAACCAAAACAGAACCTCAAGATGAACCGTTCGTATGCGACCCTAGGACAATGCGCAGGATGAATCGTGCTTTCGTACCTTCGTCCGCAGTTGGGCAGAAAGCCCCAGTAGTTTGACGGACGATGTTGAGGACGAATGGTAGGATGAACCATTCGTTCGCAACCTCCAGAAAAGTGATTTTTCAATACAAAAACACATGTAAAAGCCATATTTCTGAAATCAAACATCCTCAACTCAAAGTGACACATTTTGACCCACTTCCATATATCAAATAAGACCGAAACAAGATCAACAAAGAAATGAACCATACTCTTCATATCTTAACACATATACATCGAAAATGTGATACGATCGCCATGACTTACTCATAACTAAACAAATGGACACACAGAACATCAGATACTACAAATATGGTTCAGGCAAGACGTATACGATTCCACACAATGTAGCTCAATTATCTAATTCCGACTCTAAAATAAACTATTAACAGTCCCCAACTATTAACTTGTGAGGAAGACCAGCAAAATCATGGGTCCAGTTATATAACCCCTAAAACAGAAGGGCATGATTTTAAGGATACACCCCATTTTAGACTGTTAGTAACCCTAACTTCTAACCCAGTTAGAGAGGGTCAAGTGTACAGTACAGATCAAAATACAGTACATGACAAGACAGAGATCATAAATTAGACTTTCGGGGTATATCATGCTATAGAGTCGTTCTTAAACAAGAGCTCTAGATTGGGGAGACTCTCAAATAACAAGTATAACAATTACAATGTAGCAACAACAACAAATAAATATACAAATATCACACGCAATTAAATTCGATGATCAACCACACAAATGCAATTACAATTCAACGCTTCATCCATTTTAAAAGCAATAAAACATGTCTAAATCATTTCATCATAATTCCAAAACAGTAAAAGCATCATTTCATGCTTTTTAGGACAGAAAAAAAAGGGTGAATATCCTTACCTTAAAAGCTTAACAATAACTCCAAAGCAAATCACAAATACCGAAATTACCTAAATCAACATACTTCCCGAAGGTATAACTTTCTGCACAGACCTCGAAAGGCTACCTTGTCATCGCTCAGTCGTAGCTCTTTCAGTCCTGTTCAAAACGCACTATTGAACACTCAAATCAGAGTTCGTTTGCTATGTCAAATCTCAAAACTTCTCACAACACCCAGTTTTCCAGCCTTCCATTTTCTTTCTTTTTCCTCCCTTCTTTTTCATTAGTAACCTCTCTCTCTCTCTCTCTCTCTCTCTCTCTCTCTCTCTCTCTCTAATAAAACCAGCAAAAACCACCTTTAACCATCCCAACTTTCTTACAAAACAAGCCTTGAAGTTTCTAACTCCATACAATTAGGTTCTCCGACTAACCACTCTCACCAATACACCCCTCAAACTCTAGAACACTAATAATTAACACATAAAACACATGATCGTACAAAATTAAACACGAAAAATGCTAACCACATAGTTCGAAAAATTCCAGGTATCACAAGAATATATGTGAAGGAGATGTTGATTGTGATAACATTGATGATGATGGTAATGAGGAAGATATAGAATATAATGATAATGAAATGTTTAAAATCCTAGAAGATATTCAAATCATGAGAACCTTTCATGAAGATAGCATGATTCAAACTTAGATGTATTTGTCGCCAACTCGGAGACCATTGTTCTAGATACGACTCGGTGATTCGATCGCGTATCGGACTATATATGATTTTTTTGCTATATAGTGTTCAAAAAATTATAAAAATAAACAAAAATATAAGCAATATAATTGTATCATTTATCAAGGTAAACAATTATATTCAACGTGAAACAATTACATATTTAACAAAATAAAGCATTGGGATTATCGGAAAAATAAAAAAAAATTGTAAAAAAGTTTAACTTATATAATATAATATAACTAGAAATGATAATATATTACATATATCTAACTATCAATACCAAGTGGAATGTCTAGAAAATTCAAAATCATCATCACTACTTGATCCTTTTTAATTATAGTATAATATATGAAAATCAGTCATCAATATTACCATGAATAGACGAAGAGTGATCATGTCGTGCATCTATCTATGATGGATGTGGTGGATAATAGATCGGATCCCTTTGCTAATTATAGTAACCAAAACTTCGATAATGACAACGGTTCTGACTCATTTTTTAATTGTGTTCAATTATTAGTGCTGAGTCCGAGTTAACTCGTTGACTCGCCGAATTTTGTAAATACAGTTCGAGTCGGGTCGAGTTTGAAACGATTTAGCAATTTTTTTGGTACAATTGTGACAATGTATCGTTTTTTATCGGATTACACTAGTATAGTTATGACTCGGCCGAGTCAACTCGGATTCAGGCTAAACTTTGAACCATGTAGTAAAGTTGTAACACATCAAGGTACTCAACAGATGAGGTCACTTTGGCATGGATCCGGCCGTCTGGGATTGACCCCACGATTTTCTCACATTAATTGGAGTGGAGCCTACCTGCAAGTAGGGTCCCGCCACAACTCATATGAGAGGGCTGTGGGGCCAGTCTCACAAGGCCGGTCCTATATTAGAATTTCCCCAACGGATGGAATAATAAACCATTCTCTATGCTACTTGAATTATTATTGGATGCTTTACCATATGTCTTTTCTATCCGCGGCTCTTATTCAATCTAGAGATGATAGGTTGGTTTGGTTATTGAAAACTACATGCTGTTTTTCTATTAAGTCGGTGACGATTACTTTGCAGAGGAGTTCCGCTTCTCAAGCGACTCATCAATTTATATGGCTATAGTTCATCTGGCTTTGAACATGTCTCTTTTAATGTGGAAATTGCTGATTTCTTTTCTTGCTTTGGATTAGGTTCGACAAAGAATGGTCTTTTCTCTAGCTTTTTGGTGTCATTGTTGTGATTCATGTGAGCATATTTTCCATCATTGTTCTTTTGGATTGGGATTGGGATTATGGACTTATATTGCAACTCTCCTGTGTTGTCATTTGGACGTACTATTCATAGTTTACTTAAGTTCTGGTGATTCATGGGTGGTGGGTTCGGCTCGAGATTCATATTGAGGCTCCGAGCTGCTCCTAGTTTGGGTCGACCCGCATCATCATATTTTGAAGCATGTTCAATTTATGTCAACTACCAAAAAGAGATCAACTTTTCGGGATTGTGTTCCCAAAACTTTTCCGAATCAAAAGACTTTTGGTAAGTCTAGTTCTAATCAAATTGGTAACTATTATACTCTTGTGATTTTATCTACTATATGTATATTTTGCTGCTTTGATATTCTGATTAGTTGTCTTTTAAACATTAAACTCTCTTTATGTGTCTCTTTCTCTATCAAAACTGACTTAAGCAACGTAGTGTGGTTGGAAACATCTCAACCACCCTTTTGATCGTCTTTATTTTGTAGGTTACTTTTTTCTTTCACAAGGCGTCTTAGCTTGTTGTGATAGTGGAGTTCAGAGGTCGAAGCCTGTTTCTCCAAAACGCATCAATGGGTGAAGGCGATTCTCATTTTTTGCATCTTATTGCCTCTTGTTGTGTTAATTTGTTGGTTTCTTTGGTATTTTGTGATATGGAAATGGGGTTTTTATTGCTGACTTTTGCACATTTTATATTTGGCATAACTCTACATCGTCGCTCAATTTCTTCTTGGTCTTTAGATTGTTCTTTCCAACAGCTTCTGAATTTGATTGGTTCTTTGTGGCAGACTCTTTGAGAAACTATGTTTGTGATCAAGCAACTTCTTATTCATTCACTTCATTTTGTCGTGGCTTATGTAATCTAGATCGTCAAGGTATTCCATACATTAGACAGGTTGTTTGATCCCCATGTTTTATTAGGCAGTGGGATGGTTTTGAGCTTATATGCTTTAATTTATTGTTATTCTTGTTGCAGTGAATTTGTCTTCACCTATTGAGAGGAGGTTTTGGTTATGATGTCCCCTCTCCTTATTTTTGGGTTTTTATTATTATTAAGGATGCGCCTAACTCCCCGCAACATGTTTCGTATAAGAAAAAGAAGTGTGCAAAGATGTTTATTTGTATATTTTAATCCAAAGATTTGGTAAATTTATGGATTTTGTAGTAATTAGTTGGCAACGGGATTTGATCACTTAACTGAGTTTTTGTTGGGAAATCTATGGATTTTGTAATAACTATTTGAGGTTCAGTCTCATAACTTGTGATCATGACCAAGGTTGTTAAAATCGTGATTCTACGTGGACTCGATGGAGGGGTGAAAAATTATAAACTCGTGAATCGTAAAATCGTACCGAAAAATTGAAATATATATTATATATATAAATAACAATAATTAATATATAAATCATACCATATGGTCTAACAATATGCGAAAATCCATAAAACATAGTTTCACAAGTTTTTTCAAAAGATAATAACACAACAAAGTTCACAATAAAAAAACTTACAAGTCTTTCAAAATATAAAAACGCGACAAACATAATTCTTATGGTCAGGACTCAGGAGTTTTTATGTGAATATGCACTCAATTTCAAGCACATATAACACTACCAGATGGCCACCAACTAGAAAAATGCTTTAACACTAGTTTTTACCAGAGGAACTGCTCTTTTAGCTATTGCAGTAAAATTCGCCATCTCTGCTATCAGTTCTCGCAACAAAAACCGAACAAATAAAGGTTTATTGATGTATTTTTGAGTTTAAATTTGTGGAATCGGAAGAATCGTAAAAACGTACGATTTTAAGTTTTTACGATCCGAGTTTACGATTCTACTCCGTTTCTACCAGTATTATTTTGCATATATATCTAAATCAGATAAGTTGAATTAATGCCTTGATAGGTGTTCAGTAAAACAAGTATATCTTGATATCTGTATCACCGGTTTATTAAAACAAGTGCAAGTCCATACCAGAATCACCAATTTTCTAAATAAATACAAGAGAGCGACAATTACCAAATGATTGCAGAAGTTCGTGCCTAATTTAAATGTTATTCAAATTTTAACTGGATTAATTAGGTCAATAAAATCTAAAATCATGTAAAAAGAAAACATATAGTTGAACTAGAATTGAGAATGCATAAATATTTTTGAATAAATATGAATGACATATAAGTTAATGCTTTTATTCAATTTCCTTTTTATTGGCAAATAACAAGATGAAATATTTTGGTTCAAAAAGGGAGGGGAAAAAAAAACATTATAAAAGTTGAAAATAAGCTGAAATTTGTGGAGGGCAAAGGATTTCACTTTTTAGCTCGAATTTTCACTTCCCACACAAATTTCGTTTGCCTCCTTTTATAACCCTAAATCTCGGTAATCTAGAGTAGAGGAGGACTATGTTGGAGAATTAATTTAAAGTGGATATATTTGATCAAAATTAATTATGTGTTGCATCGCTTAATTTTAAAGTGTTTTAAATTTATCGTGTATGCCTAAAACAATTAGGCGAGAAAATTAAGTTTAAGGGTAAGTGATTTACTAATGTCTCGTTCAAGATTTAATCTGAACAACATACTCATCGTTGCAGATTGACAAAGGGCCATCGTCGTTATGTTATGTCTGAGTTATTTAATTCCAAGATTAAAGAAAGAAATAAGAATTGATAAAAAAAAAAAAAAAAAAATTGTATTATTATCAAGAAGAGAAGGAGAATTGAGAGTCTTGAGTTAAGCTTAGCTCTGCAATTGTCTGGGATGAATATGATGAACAGTAACCTCCAATACCAAAAATGTTTCAAAAGCTAATCACCACTATTGACCCAAGTCTTATTTATCGTAGATAGAACCCGACCCGAATCCAACCGACCAAACTCCTTAACTAAACAACTCAGTTACAAAATGACAAGTATTCGAAACCCTTCTAGTTATATCACCAACAACTAATATGAGCTAATTTTGAATTTTTGAGCACTTGTAACTTTCCCCCCACATAAACAACAATTTGTCCTCAAGTGTCAAAACTGAAGTTAGGCCATTTATTCAGAAAATATTTAGCCAACTCGCAAGTTGCATCTTTTGAGGGGTCACTTTGGTATGGATCCGCCTTTGTGAGACTGGACTCACGGCCATTTCACATAAGTTGGAGTGGAGCCTACCTGTAAAGTAGGTCCCGTCACAACTAATATGAGGCACAAAATCTTCTGTCCCCGTTGGTGTATGTCCCGTGTCCTCAACCAATCACAATTCACCATGTGTATATATATAATTAAAACAAATATTTATATAGTAAATTCTGATTGGTTAGGGACACGGAAACATACACGGACGGGGACAGAGGATTTTCACCCCTAATATGAGAGGGTTGTGGAGCCAGTTCCACAAGACCGACCCTATATGAAAATTTTCCCTTTTGGAGCCAAAATACTCCATTTGATAAACCATTGGACTGCTGATTTGTTATGCCTTTTAACCAGTCTCCTCTTCTAAACTTCATGTTCTACTCCCTCAACATTTGTATTTGGTAAATGCAATTGAGCAACCTAGCCTTATACAGAACAAAACTTTCTATACTTGATTAGGGCCAAAATACATATGTGATAGTTTCTGAATCTTCCTTAACTCCACAGAATGTTGCATGTAAGGCTGTAGCTTGATATAAACAAAATTGCCAACTTTACAACTCCTTTCAGATAGGTTTTGATCTTGTTGTTACTTTATTTTGTTCATAGAACCAGTCAAATGCTCCTTAAGAACATCATTTATCCTCTGTCTTTCTTCCATCATCCAAGATACCACACCATGTTTTAATCCATCCACTACCATACCTTCACCAAATCCCAGAGGCTTGTAACCATATAATGCCTCGAATGGAGACATTTTAATTGATGTGTAGTGATATGAATTACACCGCCAAGCTGTTGCTGCAAGAAACTTATGCCAAGACTGGCGCCTTTGAACTGTAAAATACCTTAAATACTGTAAAAATATATGGAATCAAAATAGAGTAAAAAGTGTCCACGCCCTTAAACTATCTCAAATTTTTGTTTTTGACCCTCAACTAAAAAATGGCAAGTGCTTCACCCTAAACTTTTTTGAAGTATCAATGGTGCCCCTTCCATCCAATTTATCTATTAAATAATAACGGAATGTGTCCATGTAACGCTCACATGATAACAAATGGGGGCAAATTGGGCAAAAATAAATTAATCTTTTAAAAAATAGATTAATCTTTAAAAATAAATTAATCTTTAACAAGATAAATTAGTAAATAGTATTTTCAATTTCTTGCAAAAAACAAATATGGAAGGCATGCTTAGGTTGTTATGAGACATGATGAAGACATTGAATATCTTCTTTGCTCAAAACTAAGTTAAAAAACCTCGGTATAATTAGTTACAACTTTCATTGAGTTTAACATAATTTCATGGAAGTAACGCTCAAGTTATTTAGCAAAAAAAAAATGCTTAAGTTGTTACTGGGGAATTTGCAAGATTTTCATTTCAGAAAGAAGTGAGATTTCACTAGACATAAAATAAAGAAGAAATTAGGGAAAAATTTATGGCGAACCTCGATTTTCTAATTCATTTTTTGAAGGTTAATTTATTTTTTCCCAATTTGCCCCCATTTTTTATCATGTGAGTGTCACATTGACACATTCTGTTATTATTTAACGGAGAAATTGGATGGAAGGGGCACCATTGATACTTCAAAAAAGTTTAAGGTCAAGCATTTGCCGTTTTTTAGTTAACCAAAATATGAGATAGTTTGGGGGCGTGGGCACTTTTTACCCATCAAAATATATTGAATTGATTCCAATTCAATGAATAAAGGGAAATTCACCATATAAATACAAATAGGGACCTAAATAAGTAAGGAAAATGAAATTGACAAATAGAGTCCTAAATAAGTAGGAAAAAGTAAACTCAATAATAAACTAACTCTACAGTATTGTAAAGACTATAATAGGTAATTACTAGAATCCTATTAACATAGGAATTCTATTCTTAATACTCCCCCTCAAGTTGGAGTGTGTAGATCGAGAACACTCAATTTGTGTAGACTACGTCGCAGATAACACTCTTAGCAACAATCTTCATTGGAATTGGGTCCAAGCATTGCAAAATCCTTTTTACCCCCTTTGAGTAAATTGCCACCTCATTATCTATTTGAGAGATTTGGGCCTGGCCCAAAGAAGCACCTATTTAGCCCGAACCTTGTTGAGCTGAATTACCTAAGTGGGTCGTACCTAGCTGGGCCGAGAAAGCTGCGCCACTGCCGCTTTCTGTTGGAATCAAGCAGCCAGATTCCTTGGAGTGTAATTCATCACATGATTCCTAATTCAAAGTCTCAGAAGCATAATTGTCCATGCTCAAATTTTGAGGCTTTCCAGATTTCCCTACCTCCGCGGCTAGCTCGTCCACCTGAGTCGCCTCTTCCTTTTCCAGTGAACTCCGGTGGCTTCCTGTAGAGGTGCCAGCAAATTTTCTTTGTGTGCCCAATCTTGCCACAATATTCACATACTGGCCTAGAGCTTTGACTTTGGAAAGGTTGACTTTGAAAATCCTTTGCAACAAAGGCTGCCCCTTCCATCTTGTCGGCCTCCTCGGCCTCGGTTGTGCTAGAATGATGATTTTCTTCTCCCAAAACACTTATGAAGACCTTGTTCAAACTTGACAATGGATCTACATTCAAGGTCTGCCTCCTCATAGTTTTGAAATTCATATTTAACCCGAGTAAGAATTGAATAATATTTTCTTCTTCTCGTTGACGAATCAAAGCAGCGGTTGTATCTTCACATCCACATACCAAGAGCGGGATATAACGATAAAGCTGCTCCCATAACATCTCAAGTTTACCAAAATATTCAGTTACTCCTATGAATCCCTGTTTCAGTAACTGATAAATCTTGGGTCCATTTTTTGAGCGTAATGAGCCTTCAAAATAGCATACATATCTTTAGGAGTCCTTGCATGTGTTAACATACCTCTAAATTTTGGTTCAACGGATGCCATTATCCATCATTTAACCAGCGAATTGCATCGATCCCAAACTTGGGCCATGTTAGGATCAAAAGGTCGAGCTATGGATCCTTCAAAAAATGTCATCTTGGTCTTAACTTGCAAGGTATTTTCAAGGACGGATATCCATGAACTAAAATTATCTCCATCAAATAGAATGGGGTGTCATTGGTGGATATGTAATATGGGGAATTGGGATTGGTAAGAGACATTGTCTCTTGCTGATTCTTTTTGGTTGGGGTAGTTTCGGTCATGTGTAACAAAAGGCGCGAAGAACAGAATGAATGCTTTGAATATCAAAGGGTTTCTTCTTTGAATTAGAGCGGTTATTATTTCTTAACCTCGCTCTTATAAATCCAAGGACAAGAAATCGGGCAGAGGAATATCTTGATCAATGTCAAGAGTTTCTACCGAAAAATAGAGTTAGGGTTTGGAACCTAACTCTGATATCATGTAAGAATATATGGAATCAAAATATATTGAATTGATTCAATGAACTAAGGGAAATTCCCCATATAAATACAAATAGGGTCTTAAACAAAGAAAAGGAAATTGAATAATAAACTAACTCTAGAATATTGTAAAGATTAGAATAGGTAATTATTAGAATCCTATTAACATAGGAATTCTATTCTTAATAATAAATAAATTAATAGAAATCAAATATATCCATAAAAGTTTCGACCTTCAAAGAAGGTCTTAGTCACAAGAAAATATAGCTAAAAATAACCATAAACTAAAATAAAATTAAAGACATAAATAGCATGGTGACGAAACGATCCCCGAGCTTGGAGCTCGTCTACTTGCACTCTGCTCCACGGATGGCCGAGTATTGAATTATTGTGCAGGGATTCAATTCCATGTACAAGGATAATTTTTAGTGCGGCTTTGCTCCTCATTATATAGGCGTTGGAAAAGCCTTGATCATATTTCAAATTGGAGTAAACTTCATTTTCGTCTTTACTTCTTTGTTACTGCAACTCGTGACTCTTTGATTCATTTTAGGATTCCAATTTGAAATTATAATAATCTCCAAATTCTATTCCTTTTCGAATTCAACTTTTGGCAAGTAATAAATTTGCATATCTTCAATCTTCTAATCCAAGTTGGAATCGGTTTCAAATGACATTTTAGCACATGCCAAATATAATTCTTCTTTTCCTTTAATGTCTGAAATTCCCTTAACCTGTATCAAATATTATAAATTTAGTGAATAGAATTCATAATAACATTTTTAGGCATATTCACTCATAAAGACTAATTTAATATATTATTTTATCTCAAGTAAGCTCAATCCAAATAGGACAACAATCCAAAATAATGGTAAAATATAGACTTATCAACCACCCTCCACTTAAGATTTTGATCGTCCTAGCAAAGGGAACAATTCATAGGAAAAAGAACCACTTAGAAAAATTTATTCTTCCATTAATCTCAACATTCTCGTTACTACTTTCAAAAATTCATCTATAGGCATAAACCAAAAGGTTTCAATCCAAATATAACAATAAATATAACAAAGCTACAAAACTCTTATTAAGAAGACTTGAGATATACTATGACAATACTAGGGACTTCAATCAACACTTAAACAAGTATTATGCAATCAATGAACACTTTCTTGATAATATTAAAACAACGCTAGCCTTGTTAACTTACATACTCTCCACTAATGAAGACAAATCAATTCATTTGAGTCTATTAGGACTTTTCGGCTTATAACATTAGGCTAGGGACATGACTATGAAACGAAGGGGATATTCAAAATTGAGAGAGAAAAAATAAAGAGACACATGCTTATAATAACAAGATTTTACCAAGGAACATATTTTTTTCTTCTTCCCCAAAACGTATTCAAATTCACACTTTATCTCCATGTATTTTCGGGAATTCAAGAACAAAACTCATCGAGAAGGAATGAGATATTTCACCGGACTTTTCATCAATCCTCTTTTTTTCTTTTCTTTTTTTCTTTTCTTTTTTTCATTTTCTCTTCTTTTTCTTTCATAAAAAGGAACTCATAACTTCCCAATTTCTTCGTTGCACAAAAAATCTCAAGTTCTATGTATTTCAACAAGATCATCTTCTCATTACAACTTTTCTTTCAAACATAAGAATTTCTTGTAAAATAAGCATGCACTTTCCTCTCTCATAAGGGAATGGAAAATAGTACTTGTGGGTTCATGCTGAGTTAATGAGGCTAACGAAAATAAGCATGCACTTTCCTCTCTCATAAGGGAATGGAAAATAGTATTTGTGGGGTTCATTCTGAGTTAATGAGGCTAACGAAATGATAATTAATTGAATGGCGGTCTCAACCATTCTTATCGACAAAACTGAGAAAGTTTGGGGGTACTAGAGATATAATGAAAAGAGGGGAAAACTTGAAAGGCTCAAATGGTTAAAAGAAATGCCTAATTTCATCCACCAAGCAAATTGAAAAGTCGTAAAAATTTTCGCCTTAAGTATGTAATCAAACAAGTTCTAGTTTATGAAGATATTTACCAAAATGTGACATTAACCACGTAATAAAAGTCTAAGTATCTTCATCAATTCACAAGGATCATGACAAAGTTAACTCAAGTTCCATATTTAAGATTAAATTAGTAAGGAAATATTTAAGATTATATTCATCAATCACATTCTAGTCTATATCAATAGAGAATCATATCAACTAGCTCCAAGAATATCAAGTAATTTTTCAGACAATTTTCTAAAAAATAAAGCATTAAACACATAAAAATCTGAATTTTGCAAATAAAATCAGCAATAAACCAAATATCCACCCCCACTTAAGAATAAACATTTTCCTCAATGTTCGAAAGTAAGAAAACACAAAGGAAGGGTTAAGAAACTTAGCCGGATAATTGAAGCATTTTGGAGAGCGAAGCATGAAACAGAGAGTAATCGTAGCATCACCAAGACTCAATCAACTTCCTACAAAAGGATAGAAAAATAAATAAGTAAAAACTACTTAAAGTATTTTTTTTTAATTTTTTTAATTTTTTTGGGGACAAGAAGAACCAAGAAAAAGCAAAGAAATCTAAAATAAATTTAGATTTTTAAGAAAAAATACTTGACCCTCCGACAATAAAAAAGAATAATAAAAAAAATGTTAGTAATAGTTCTCGTTTATAGTCTCGAGTTTGACTTCCTTTATATGGTCAATCAATCAGGAGGACGATCAAGAAGGCAAGTGTCTCCTCCTACATCCACCCCGTTTACACGATTCTTTACTTTGTGGCCTTTCAAAGCAAACTTCTTTTGCTTGACACAATCCTAAAAAACCTTTGCTAAATTTTTTTTCTTTCTCTTTGAAAGCTTTATGCCATTCTCCGCCTATTTTTCCTGGGATGTACTTAGAAGAAGAATCATCCATTAAAACATCAATAACATGAATAGAGCATAACAATTCTCCTTTTGAATAATTATCTAAAGATTCAAAGACATTAAGAGGAACATAATCTACTCCAACATTTAATGAAAAATGAAGAGATTTAATAACAACATTATTATTATTTTCTTCCTTACCTCTTTCACCTTGTGAATTTTGGACAAGTGGAGAATTCTCGATTTGATCATCTTCCTCAAGCGTAGTAGACTCAATCTCTAGATTTTCATCTATTTCTGTGATTTCCTCCAACTAGTTCGGATGCTCCTCTGTATCACATGGAAGGATTTCTTGAGGTTGATTTAAAAAATCAATTATTTGTCCAAGATAAGTTTCTATGTTTTTAAGCGATGCCTTAAGATTCTTTATTGAGTTGTCTATACCGTCTAACCTTTTGTTATAATCATCAATAATTGATTATTTCTAAGCACTGGTTAACTCTCTCAATTTTACAATATGTTTGAGGAATGTAAATTGAACTTAACATCAACTTAACTCCCACACAAGTGAATAATTCTTGCCAGAAATGATTAGTAAACACTTTGTGTCAATCACTGACAATACATTATGGAAAGCCATGCAATTTGAAAATCTTATCCATAAACTATTCTGCTAACTTCTTAGTTGTATAGGGATGTGTCAAACCAATAAAATGGTTGAATTTAGTAAACTTGACACCCGCCACCATAATACTATAATAGCATTATTCCTCTCAGGCTTAGGCAATCCTTCCAAAAAATCCTTGCTTATATGAGTGAAAGGTTTCCCAAGGATCTCTGGTGGTTGCAACAGACCAGTATGAGGAACATTCTCATGTTTGTTTCTTTGATGGACTTCATATTATTTAATCAAAGCCTGTATTTATTTCTGCATTTTAGGCTAATAGAAGATCTTTTGAGCCTTTGGTAGATACTTTGTACAACAAAATGCCCCCTAAAAGTAGGAAAAGTCTGGCATTGGGACGGACCCATTGGGATAGGTCCTACAAGTAATAATATAAAAGTATGTCAAACATTTAAACCACTTTCAATCTCTCATATCATTTCAATTTATCAACTTCCCACTTTTCTCTCTCCTCTCACTTTAGTCTTCTTCCATCCCTCTCCCAAAAAAAAATTACTTTCGTCTTCTTCTCCCCTCTCTCAAAAATGGAAGAATCCCCTTTCTTTAAAAAAAAAAAAAAAAGGTATTGAAAGAAAGACCTTTAAATGAGGAGGACAAAGAAATAAGTAATTGAACTTATATGAAGTGAAAAATATAAACCACAATTTTTGTAGGTTTAATTCGTTAGATTTCCAAAATCAGAGGTAAAATTTTAACTTTTTATTTTAATTTATTATGTTCTAATTCAAGTTGTTATCTTTGAAATATGCATAATTCAACTTGTTTGTGATAATGTGAATTTATAGATTATTATTGAAAAGGGTAAAAGGTGCTCAAACCCCTAAATTATTTCAGATTTTGATTTTTGACATTAAATTAAAAAAACGTAAAATTCTTAACCCTAAACTATTTTCAAGTATTAAGTTTTCCCCTTCCGTCCAATTTCTTAGTTAAATTATGACGGAAGGCCAGCACATGCCACTCAAATGTTAAAAAAAATCGGGGCGATTTGGGCAATATATGACAGACCTTAAAAAATAAGAATAAATAGATTAAAAAAAAAGGGAATTGCCTTAGTATGGCATTTGTTTAGTATAATGGTCATGACATGGCAGTGGAAAAAATGGAAGAAACATTTTTGTCCACCTTCCTTCCTGGCTGACGTGGCAGTCTCCCAGACGCGCCTTGCCACGTAAGCCACACTTCCGTCCTGCCCTGGCAGTGCCTTGTGCAAAAAAAAATTATCACACTTCCGTCCTGCCCTGGTAGTGTGTTGTGCCAAGAACACTCAGTTTTTGTTTTGATTGCATTTATTTGAGCTGGTATTTTTACAACATAAAAAAATCAACGATAAACATTACTTACCAAATTCGGAGTAAGAGAAATAACAAAGTGTTATACCAAAAAAGTCTAACAACGTCCCCAAAATAAAATATGTTATAATGTAAAATAATTTAAATTGTTAGAAACAACAATGAAATGAAAGATATGATTACAAAATAATTTCAAAGCTATCTACGGCTCAGACGGGGTGTAACGGTCGGGGCTTCTCCTGCCTTCTCACAAATAGTATGTGTGGCCCGTTCTCGTTCGCACCCCGCTACCACGCTCCGTTGCGATGAACTCCGCCCCTTCGGTGTCGATAAATATCGGCTCCTCGGGGTACCGAGGTTGGAAAGTTGGAGTGTGGTACTGCGTCTGAGTGAGGTGGAGATTGTACGAAGGCGATCCGCCAGAATATACACCCGGCTCTACCGAAGTAGATGGCCCGGCTCCCGCATCTCCCCCCGGCTGAATACTGGAATAGTAAGTACCGATGCTCGAGAATTAGTACTCATAGTGGGTGTCGATTTCAGCCGTACTGGGAAACTGTGTGGGCACCGAAGACCTTGTTGGATCAGCCTCAGGTTGTGCTGGCTCAGGTGGCCCGCCCCGTTGCCGAAGTCTCCTAGCTGCCCAGTCTTCCTGAGTGGCCTGTCGGTTCTTCCGAGTATCTTACCTCCCCACCACAAACCTGCCCGGAACATGTTCCCCCGGCTGCGTCACAGGTTGCAGAACTGTAGCTTCTGCTACATCCGCTCCGCGCGATCTGCACGATATCGTCCTCCCGACCGCTACGAATGCATATTTAATTGTCTTTGCAGCCCAGGAGATGAGGGACTTGTATTGACTGTTTGTACGAGAGCCCGGCCTCTCGAATTCCTCGAGCATCAGTCTGTTGGATTCCTCCTGCA
Organism: Vinca minor; assembly: GCA_026122235.1. Classification (NCBI taxonomy): domain Eukaryota; kingdom Viridiplantae; phylum Streptophyta; class Magnoliopsida; order Gentianales; family Apocynaceae; genus Vinca; species Vinca minor. The sequence goes on along the minus strand of JAOCZM010000115.1, from coordinate 1,749,400 downwards.
ACATCAATACTCGTGTCAGTAAATTGTAAACTAGAAAAAATATTCTAGACAACGCAAAGTTGAAAACTTACAAAAATAGCCTCGGAAGTTGAGATGGGTTGAATGCCCTTCGGGAGTGGCCCGGCAACCTTGTTTCCGGGGTTCGCCAAGAGGTGAACGGTAATGGGATTGTACCATTCCATGTACTCACGGGTAGGTAGGATCACATTACCGGGTACCGGGATAGCGTTCACCAGCGCATCCACGCGTTCAGCCCATAGAGCAATGTATGTGGCATGTTCATTTTCCCAGTCCCGAGCCGCTCCAACCATAAATGAGTGGACGTCGACACCCTCTTTAGTACCCTCTGCCACAGTGGGATTGGTATCACCTGCTAGAATCCGAATTGCCTAGCAACCCGGTCTGGCATGTGGTACTCAACCACCTCGAAACAAACGAGCGGCGTACGGGCTCGGCAGGTGGTCTGGAAGCCCTTATCTCGAGCAGCTCTCTCGGCAATAACTCAGTCAGGGAACAGCCTCCACATGAACTGCCAATAAAAAATGTACTTAGCATAAATCAATTGCTTTAATTTAAACATAAAATACGAAATTAAAGAAAATACTTACCCCCTGGGCGTCCGTCAGCTGATCCAGCTGATCTCTAAACACCGTAAGCTGCGTTTTGGGTGCATTACGGAAACTCCGGCCCGTATTCCATCGCGACCCGTAAGCTCTCCCGTCCGCGAGAATATCGTGCAGAGTCGGGCAGCGGTTCTAGGGCCTTGAGACATGAGATGCGCTCCCATTCCCACAACTAGTACAGAAAAAATACGGAGTAATAAACAAATATTCAAAATACATGGAAGCAATAAAACCATATAAAAAAAGTAAACAAACCAGGATTAAAAGACAACATCCAGCTATGTCCTTAGAAACGGCCTGAGCAGAGGTGCACATCGGTCGGTACAGATGTGCAAGGAATGCGCTAGCCCAGGAATGCTGGTCTTCTGCCGGGATCCCGTCGCTGATGGTGAGGAGATACCTCATGTTCCCCCTCGACCCGGATTTGTTTGGAAATAGGAAGGTGGACATCAGTAGGAAAATAAGTGTCCGGGCCCGCTGGTCCACGGCCAACTCGGTGGCATCCTCGCCTAAGGGCTCACTAATTGACAACTCCAGACGCGCCTTGCCCACGTAAGACAGGACGGAAGTGGGACTTCCTTCCGTCCTGTCCGACGGAAGTCCCACTTCCGTCCTGGCCTCCCAGATTAAAATCCCCAAATCCCTCCTTCTCCCACCCACTCGCGAGCCTTTCAGCAAAAATCAAAAAAATTCTCAAGTGCTTCCCCTCTCTCCCGCCACCACCCCACCCCTCCGCTTCGCTGCCGCCTTCCTTTTCCGCCAACAATCCACCACCATTTTCTCTCTCATCTCTCAATCTAGAAGGTATAAAACCTTAATTTTTTTGGAATTTTTTATAGAAATTCAACATGTATGTTATTATTTGAAGTTTTAATTGTTGTGATTTTAGTTCTTTAGAGTAATTTAAATGGAAAACTGAGTCTAGAATCTGACAATTAGTTGTCAATTTCTCACCCCAAGCAGCCATAAAAATTGCTAAATAAAAGCCATACGCCTTGTTCGTGTGCTTAAGGGACAAGCATCAATCTTGAAGAGTTGCAGAAACGATGTAGGGAGAAACTACTTCCTCCATTTGGAATTTTATACTTCGTTGCATGGTTTTTGTTTTGGAAATTGGTGGTGGCAACCAATAGAAGTCGTCGGGTGTCTGTTTATTTTGTGAAAGAATAAGATCGGAGACCTGATTATTTTTGGAAGAGAAGGATAGCACAAATAGAAGAAAGAGTTTGTTTTTTTTCTGACAAAAATACCCCTGCTACGTTAGTTGATAGGGATCAAAGTTAACAGAAGGGTCATACCCGATATGTATCCATAGTTTAGGGTCAAGAACTTGACTTTTTTTAATTGATGGTCAAAAATCAAAATTTATAATAGTTTAGCGGTGTGGACACCTTTTTACCCTATTGAAAATAAGGGTTTTTTTTTGCAAGAATGTCTTCCTCTGGTAGAGGTGCTGAAAATTTTGATAAAGTAATATGTTTGGATGATGATCATGATAATGTTGTGAAACTCAAAGAAGGAAAAGATGATATTGATCATTATATAAGTGATATTGAAGCAAAATTGTTGAGTGTTACGGTGCGAGATGAATGTGAAGCATTTCCTTTTTATTGTAATTATGCACAAGCAAAGAATTTTAGTGTTTACAACAGCAGACAAAGGTATTTTGCTAATTCATTGCAATACATTTTACTATATATATATATACACACATTGATTTTAGTTGCTAGTAGATTTTAACTGTTTGTTGTACTAGATGTTTTAAGTGTTGGTTGAACAAACAGATTATTTAATCTATGTTTACAGTTTGGAACAATTGGTATAAAATATTATAATTGTTCTGGCATTGCACATCTTTATAAACACGTTGTCATCTTCATTTTACAGAAGGAAAGTTCAAAATTTTAAAATATAAGAAAGATATGGTGAGAATAAAATTCTGCAAGAGCAATTTATTTGCATGTGTCAAAATTTCCCTTCTAACTAGGGATATCAATGGGGAGATCGGGACGGATATCTCAATACCCAGCCCTGCGCCGTGGACATGACGCAGTGACCTGCCCTGCCCCGCTCCCCGCTACGGATCAAGCAGTCTCGCCCCGCCCCCGCCCCGCTCCAATTTTTATTTTTTTTAAAACTCACATTAATTAAGCCTGCAACTTTTTGGGATAGAACTTGCAGACTCTCAGTGATGAAGCGCAAATTTAGATATCAGAATTCAGACGGCTTTCCAATTCAGACTGCAAATTTAGATATCATAATTCAGACGACATTTTGGATTCTGTAGTTTAGAACAAATTGAACACCACTTGTTCGATGAATTGCCCCAATGGATTGATTTTCTCATTTATGCATTTCATGATCACCTCTGTGAGCTCCCTGTGACCATTTAAATTATCACTTTCCGCCAGAAACCAATTACCGGCGACAACCTCGGTCGGCCGCCAGTGAACCTTCGCCAGCTGATTGGTCGTCCGAGAACAAGAGATGGCAAAAAAGAAGCCGATGGAAAAGAGGAAACTGACTAGGTGTCTATGTCTAATAATAATAATAATAATAATAATAATAATAATGAGAAAATGAAAAGTTATTCTCAAATTAGGGATTTAATCCCTCTTTCAAATGAGTATGGGAGTGGGTATTGGAGCGGGTCCGGTTTAAAAGACGCATTTGCCTTCAATTAAAAGCCACGTGCAAGGCACGTGAGTCCATTCAGCCGGAAATCACTGTAATTGTGGTGGCTAAGATTTTTATTGCTAAACGTAAGTTTTATGAGATTTTTCAGGCTGAAAAAATTAAATTAGGACAAAAATAGTAGAGATATATTTGGGGCTGTTTTCTCTGATATTTAATATTGAACCTTACATGGAAATGTTAGCACAAGTACTTCTTCTACTACGATAAGAATACCAAGTCAAAAATTAAAAATCAAACCCTTTTACCTAATTAATCAAGGAACATCAACTTCCTCACATACACATGATTCATCATCAACCATTGTAGTAGTAGTCAATAACATCAAAAGCCCTCTATTGACTATTCATGTTAGTTCAACAACAATAGTTGATTCCAATTCCTTTACTAACCACTACTAGTCCTATCCCCGTGATAGTCCATCAATTATTCCATGTCCTTATGTTGACCTCACACCATGACCCCACCCACCCTACCACATTCATCAATCCGCCTTAATTTCCTCAAGGTTGGTTTCCCAAAACACCGCTCCATAATCACTGCCCTAAAAGCCATTAAAGTGGACAAAATCATCAGAATCATCCTCAAGTAGTTTCTTCCATTGCAAACAAAGGTAATCTCTCTAATCAAGTGTCCTTTTCAACCAAGAGTCTAGAAAGAAGAGAAGAAAAAAAAAAGGATGAGTTATTAATTAGTCTATTGTGAAACTAACAAGTTAAGGTGAAATTTCACTTTTTTTTAAAAATAGTAGAGTCACTTAATTTAATATTGGGTCATTTTAGATAGGGACGGACTTAAGTGGGGTGTTAAAAGGGCTTTGCCTCCCCAATTTTATTTTTTTAAATCGAGAATTTTCTAGGGTTTTATTTAGTCCCTCCTTATATTTTGTAAATAAATTATAGTAATTTACACTCTGAGTCTATTCCTGATTCTAGATGTTCATTCTAGCAAACTTAGCCCACGCTCCCGAAATCCAAATTCAGTCATGAGCGTGAGGAGGTTGTATTGAAATTTCCATATTTGATAACTTGTGAGCATATTAAACTTATAAGATGGGAATCGAGTAGCGCAAGTGGTAAGGCTATCCGAACACGGGGCAGAGGTACCGTGTTCGATTCCTATATCTCCCCATAATGAGGCAAATAATTTCTCCTCCTTATGAGGCTTATCTTCCCTCCCCAGGCATGGGGCATGCTTCAATCTTCCCTATTTAGGGTACTCTCCGCTCTTCCCCTTCGGGCGCTCAAAAAAAAAAAACTTATAAGTTATAAGTTTTGTGCACTTCTCTTTCTTAAGTTCTTTTCTTGAGGTTAAATTTAGACGCAAGTCCACTTTTAAATAGTATTTAATCATAATTATTACTAGTATTAGAAATTAACGTTGAAATTTGATTAAGGAATTGACAAACTAATGTACCACCTTAGTGATAAATTTAACTATATAGGACAATTATTTTTAAATTTTTATTAAGCTCTTCTTTCATTTAAAAACTAGTTGTTAAAATACTCTTCCATTGTTTATTTTTTTTTAAAAAAGCTTAAAAGAAAATATAGATATGCATTTACTAAACAATTTTACATGATAAAACTTAACTAAATGGTTAAAGAAAATTTCAAATAAATTGTAAGGTCATTATTGACAAATGGATAAAAAATCGCTTGTCGATAAAAAATCGCTTGTCCCTATTCTTTATTTCGTTAGCTGTTCTACTAATAAGAAATCGACTTGTGTTACTTTTCCCCCTAAGATTTCCACTAATTTTTTTAGAATATAATTATTTTTTATTTAAAAACTATCACATAGTAATTTTCTTTTGAAGGAATAGGAAACGAAATAAAGAATGTGGACAGAAAATACCTACTGTAAGGAATTTAATTACTTCCATATCTTACTTGATATTAGATTCGATCAGTTAATTAATCATATTGAAATTAACACACGAGGTCGTTAATGTAGTGGGATTTATTTGTTACTAGTAGACTCAAATCGCTTATGCTAATAATGATAATGTTTATTTAGAAAAATGTAGCCAATTATTCTAAAATAACTCAAGTCAAGCCATTCAGAGGAAGTCTGAGCTGCGTTGGATACATCTTTTTGCACGAGATCGCGGACATACTCGAGTGACCCCATTAAGAACGACTCATAACTTACTAGCAATAATATTTACTTCGGATTCACATGACATATCTGAAATTCAAGCTATGTTTCACAATCAGAGCGGAATTAGAAATTTGTTATTGGAAGATGAAGTTTTTATTAGAAAAATCTTAGGAAAGCGGAAAACAATATTTATAAGGAAAATTTTCATATAGAATATTCATCGTTTCTTAAAATATTGGGGCAGTAATTTCAACTCATTTATTTTGGAGATCATGTGCTAAACTTATTAAAAGGCCTATATAACCGGAAAATTAAACTTTCATATAAATATAACAAAAATAAATAAATTATTACAATTGTATTGTATCATACTTTTGTTCTTCAATATATACTCAAAAGTTTTGAAATATGGAGAAAAAAAAGAAGTAAATTTATTTGACCAATGATAATCAAATGTAAAGAGAAGAAAATAATTAAGTAAATAGAATAAATAATCAGATTTTATTGTAAAAGATTTATAATTTGAGAGACAAAATCCCAAAAATTATATAAATAATATATATAAAACAAAAAGTTGGGTCACCACATTTTTTAGAATAATTCTCATATGGACCTGGCCTACTATTTGATCATAGACCACTTGGTCCACATTCAGCCACATCACATTTTTTATTAAAATAATAAAAACAGGTGGGGCTTTATGAGATTTTTTTTTTTTAATCAAAAGAGGTGATGTGGTTAATTCTGAACCAAGTGGTAGGACAGGTCTATATCAGAATTTTCCCATTTTTTAAGCCGGTGAAATTGAGCATCTCGCATTTTTTCTTTAGCCGCCTCAGTTCCCTTCTTCTCTGACTCTGGCACTGTTCACAGCATAAAATAATTGAACCAGACTCGGGCCCGCTTGGAAGACTTTTCTTTCCTTTTTCTTTTTTTCAATGCTGGATATATTTACTCATTTACCCTTTTTTTTTAACCTTAGTCCCTATGGAACGCATTAATTTGACTACTCATTTACCTTAGAAACACCTTAATTTTACCCTCAAAAAAAGAAAGAAAAAAGAAACACCTTAATTTGATTAGTGTCTCTTAATTTGATTAGTGTGCGAGGAGTTTGGGGCTAGTCTGAATTCTTTTGGTCCATTGTACACAAATTAAGGGGAAATTAGAATAGCGTTTAATTTGCAAATAGACAATTTAAATTGCGTAAAAGTTAAATTATTTATGAAAAATAAAAATAAAAATAAAAATAAATAAACTTTAATATTTATACACTAACTTTTTAGATTTTATATTTTGATTTATATTTTTTTCTTATAAATAATTTAATATTTGAGAAGCCTTAGACGAAAATTCGAAAATTCAAAACATATATTAAGTATAGAATTCCTATGTTAATGGATTCTAATAATTACCTATTCTAATCTATACAATATTTTAGAGTTAGTTTATTATTCAATTTCCTTCTTTACTTAGAGTTACATTGTTAAGTAACTTCCTTACTTGGTTAGGACTAGGACTTTATTTGTATTTATATGGGGAATGTCCCTTAGTTAATTGAATCAATTCAATTAATTGATTCTATATATTCTTACATGGTATCAGAGTTAGGTTCCAAACCTTAACTCTATTTCTCGGTAGAAACTCTTGACATTAATCAAGATATTCCTCTAACCGATTTCTTGTTCTTGGATAATTAATCAGATTCATCCATCCAAAGCAGTCATAACTCCTTTCCAAACAGCAGAAAACCACGGCAAAACAAAAAAAAAAAAAAAATCATCACTTTTTGCTGTGTATGTTAGTAGTGCCCTAGGACCATTAACATAAGATATACGTTTTATATATTTTTGAGGATGTCATTTGAATAGTTAGTTTTGCTTTTGAACATCAAATGCGTGATTTGATAGTAAAACTCATTAGCTTATACAATTACTATTTTGATTGTCCTTAGTTTTATGTAATGTTATATACGATGAAATACAACTAGTATGATGTTTGATTGATGATTGTGTTTTTTTTCCGGGGAGGGGAGGGGGTGTCGAACCTGGGACCTCACAGTCCCAGGCCAAGTGCTCCCCCACTGGGGCTGCCACTCTCATGACATGATTATGTTTTATTGATCATGTGTAATGGATGTAAATCATATCATAGATATAATATATTGGGATATATTGTATCAGACGTGATCCGAAAGAGAAGTAATACTTCATGGTTCCTTAGTCATAAGTATTACTTCCTCAATACTATTTGGAATCCTTAGACATTATGTCTCCATCATTTCCAGCATGAATTGAGCTACGTTTTGACTCAATCAGACGTTACTTTTAATCGAGTAATTAAAACAACTGATGATCGGATGTAGTATCCTATCATGGCTTGAATGTGAGAGCATTGTAAGGGATTTGTCCCTCTCTTATTAGAGAGAGATATCTGTGGGTCCCTCGATAGGAAAAACTGTTTAAATGCATGGTCGTGCTCAAATTTATTTAATAAAGTGGTTATTAAATATTATTTGTTGGAACAGTCTACTTGGAGATCGATTATAAATACAATTAAGCTTTATAAGGGTGACAACTACCATGTCTTATGCTTTATTTGGATATCGCGAGACAAAGGGATTAAATAGTGGATTGATATTAGGTTCCACCTTACATTCATTCACTCTGGGTAGTCACAATGTCCAGCTAGGGACCGCTTGTGATTTATGAACACATATTACTACTACTAAGTGTGTTTTTATTGCCATTGTGATATGAACCTACAGGGTCACACGCATAGACGAGTTAACGAGTTTCGTGTCCAAATTCAATGAATCTGGAATGTGTCTAGGTTCATTGTATCTGACATTTATGTATCGGAGAATAATAAAATGTTATTATTCGAATTAAAGATTAAGGATGGGCATTTTCGGTATTTGGCTTTCGCTGGGATTACGTGGGAGTTATTATGCGATAAGAACTCCCACTACCAGAAGAGGTTGGGACTACGTGAGAGTTGGTTCTCGGAACAAACTCTCGCACCCTATATAATCTCTCTTGGGGCGAAACCCTCGGCATACTTGTGAGAGCCGGAAAAAACCAAAAACCCGAAATCATATTTCTGCCATTCTCTTCTCTCTAGATTATTCGAAACTCAAAAAACGAAGAGCTAGCACTCGTTGCTCGTTTCGTCGCGTGGATACCGGTAGAGAGCAATTCCGCAAAGAAAGGCTATTGGTGGCAGCAACACATAATCCGAAATCAAAACCATTAACGAAAAATTGTAAATCTTTTCGTCTGAATTTTCGATTCCCATGGTATGATCTGATCGTCCAGGAGAGGATTCATGGGTGTTTAGAACGAGTTTATACCCATGAATCCCTTCAGTGTACTCATTCTGCAAATTGTTATCACATGATTCTTATCAATACACAAGATATTGATTCTTTCATCAATTCAAAATGCCATGGCAGAAGCAATTGGATTATTTGGTTCGCAAGTTGGGTGTTCTCGATCTACAAATTCAAATTTGAGGGGAGTATTAAGAATAGAATTCCTATGTTAATGGGATTCTAATAATTACCTATTCTAGTCTTTACAATATTATAGATTTAGTTTATTATTCAATTTCTTCTTTACTTAGAGTTAAATTGTTAAGTAACTTACTTATTTGTTTAGGATTAAATCTCTATTTATATTTATATGGGGAATTTTCTTAAGTTCATTGATTTCATATATTCTTACAACACAGTTCCATCCAATTCCAGAAATGCACTTGAATTTCTCATCAGAAGTAAAGAAAATAAATGCACTTGGAAGTTTCAGGTGTAGTTGGACTGGGAGGGAGAGAGTATTAATATTTTAAGAAAAAGTGTATTAACACTTCAATTTCACATCAAAGGCGTCCTATTTCAATGGGGCAAGCGTCTGCCCACGATCTTGGGTTCGATACCCTCCGCTTGCGTGCGACAAGCTTTAATCTCCCTTTTTAAAGTTATCTTCTATTTATCTGAGACAGTTCTCTCTCCCCTTTATGAGGTAACCGCCCAATCGGGCTTAAAAAAAAAACACTTCAATTTCACGCACTAATAAGAGCATGCAAGTCAATTAGTCAAATCGAACTTTAACATAATAGTCGAACAGTTAATCTCTTTGTGACTATTGAGATATTTGACTAGTGACAAAAAAAAAATTATTATGAATTGATGTTTTTATATTTATTACAATCACTAATAATTTGTTACATTTCTTCGTTTTTTTTATGAATACATTTCTTCATATTTGTTATTTAAAAAAAATAGAATTAAAAAAATATATTCACGTGACTGATATTGAGTTATTGTTATAGCAACCATTACAAATAAATTTAAGAAAAAAAACTCGTAATAAAACATCACTAATCTCTCTCTCTCTCATTTCAAAGTTGTCCCTCTCACTATATATACACACACATATCATTCTCTCCTTTCTCAAACTGCACTCTTCCAATTCAACAATGGCAAAAATGACTGTTTTATCCTTCCTCTTCTTCTCGCTCATTTCCACTCCAGCTTTCTCTCGCACACTCTCATTAACCTCAAAAACAACATCCCTTCTTGATATTTCTTCCTCTACCCAAAAAACCCTCGACATTTTCTCACCCGATTCTTCTCAATCTCTATATTCACTTCAAAATCAAGAAAATCAAGAAAACCCCTTCTCTTCTTCATCCTCCTCCCTCACTCTTAATCTGCATTCCCGAGTGAGCATTCATCAAGTTCCACAGAAAAACTACGAGTCACTTACGTTGGCTCGACTGAGTCGTGACTCGTCCCGAGTTAAAGCTCTCCAGACCCGGTTAGATCTAGTGGTTCATGGGATTTCTAAGGCGGATCTGATGACTCCCTTAGAGACCCAATTGGATGTTGAAGCTATAGAAGGTCCAGTGATTTCTGGAACGAGTCAAGGAAGCGGTGAGTACTTCTCCCGAGTTGGAATCGGTCGGCCACCGAGTCAAGTCTATATGGTGCTCGATACCGGGAGTGATGTTAATTGGGTTCAATGCTCCCCTTGCGCCGACTGTTATCAACAAGCTGACCCCATTTTCGAGCCGGCTTCATCTTCTTCTTACGAGCCACTAACTTGTAACACTAGACAGTGTAAATCTCTAGACGTGTCGGAATGTAGGAACGACACGTGTTTGTATGAAGTATCCTACGGTGATGGGTCTTACACTGTTGGCGATTTTGTAACGGAAACAGTAACATTCGGCGGCTCAGCTTCGGTTAGTAAAGTAGCTATCGGCTGTGGGCATAATAACGAAGGCTTATTTGTCGGAGCCGCTGGATTGATCGGCTTAGGTGGCGGCTCGTTATCTTTTCCTTCACAAATTAAGGCGACGTCGTTTTCCTACTGCCTCGTGGATCGTGACTCTGACGCCTCCTCAACGCTCGAATTTGACTCAGTTACTCCTTCTGACGCCGTCGAAGCTCCGTTACTGCGTAATCCGAAGCTCGACACGTTTTACTACGTGGACTTAACGGGGCTCAGCGTTTCCGGTGACAAGCTTTCGATTTCTCCGTCAAGTTTTCAGTTAACCGATAACGGTGACGGAGGAGTCATTGTGGATTCCGGTACGGCGGTTACGAGGTTACAAACGGAGGCTTACAATGCGCTGCGTGATGCCTTTGCGAAGGGAGCGAAACACTTGCCGTCAATTAACGGCGTTGCTCTATTTGACACGTGCTATAATTTATCGTCTTGGAAGAGTGTGCAGGTTCCTGCTGTGTCTTTCCACTTCTCTAACGGGAAGGAACTGGCTTTACCGGCTAAGAATTATTTAATACCGGTGGATTCATCAGGGACGTATTGTTTTGCATTTGCTCCGACGTCGTCTTCCTTGTCAATTATTGGGAATGTTCAGCAGCAGGGGACACGTGTCAGTTTCGACTTGGGAAAATCTGTTATTGCATTTTCACCTAATAAATGTTGATTTTTTTTTTCTATCTATTTTAACAAGTACTTTAATTATTGTCGAAAAAGAACAAGTGTTTTAATTATCCATTTTAGGCTTTAATTTTATTTATTTATAGACCTGAGGTGTTACTCAAAAAATGTGAAAAAAAAGTTGAGATGCATTGGTGGGTCCACCTTAATTATTTGTAACGTGATGGGGGTGGGACCACTTAGATATTTGTGGAATTATTGCCAATGTTGTTGCCTTTTCTTTCAGGGTTCTTTTTTTTTATATATATTATTACTTCCTTTTTTTTATATATATTTGATACATTTGACTTTTTTTAATATTTGTTAAATTTTAAAATTTGATAAACTTAGGCATTTTTTTTTTTATCCTTAGTCAATTTTATTTTATTTTTCAAACAATTTCATACTTAAATATACAAATCAAATCATAATTTAATTCTTTAATTGTTAGTAATTTGGATTTTTTTCATAATTATTGACATCCGATTATTTATTAATCTGTGTGAAAATTTAAAATGAATCAAATATTTAAGAACAAGGTATAGCCGTATTGATTAAGGCCTTAATCAACGCATCAAAGGCTGCTTAGACTTTTGGCTATTAATTAAAATATGTTTACCAAGTAAATTGTGCCCCTTTTGCAATCTTTACAGTTTTCGTATTCCTTTGATTCTTTTTCTTTTCGAAAAAATAAATAAATAAGAGTGGAGGTAAAAATAATAAGTAAAAGTATATTACAATTATAGATGAACGATTAAAATAAAATAAAAACATTTCAACAGGAAAAAAATGACATTTGAAACAAGTAAAATGAGAGGTAAGATTTTCATGTTTGTAAAAATTAAGTAAATAAAAAATCAGGTAATTTATTAGTTAAAATATTAATATTATTATTTAAAATAAAATTTGTATATCACTAATTCTATTTAAATAGTAATATTGATATTTTAATTAAAAAATATTTCAAATTTTGATTTTGATACCTATCCTAAAATTATTATATTAAGTAATATAAGTAGTACGTATCTTGGCAGCAGTAGTGTGAAAATTTCAACCCTCTCAATGTGGGGGTGGCTTTTTGAGATGAGTTAAAAAAAGGTCTCACACCAAACAAGTCGCTGGGTCACCTTAATTTACATCCTCCACAATTTCTCTCGGATCGGGAGGTGAGGGTCATTTGAGATTGAGTATCGCATTTTTTTTTGTAAAAAGTAACGTAAGTAGTACTAATTATTAATCGTATATTTGACATGATCGGAAAAGTGTCGACTATAAAAGTAAAGCGGTTGCATATGTGCCACGTGGCTTGGTGAATTGACTTATGTTTGTAATCTCCGCGATTAACGGCAAATCTATCTTTATACCGGTTGGAATTTTGGATTTTCTCAGAAATAATTAAGATAGTGATGGGTGTTTTATTCGAACGGTTCTGTTGTGACTGAGAACTGCAAAGTGATCGTAGACTAATTTAGTTCATATTCGATCAGCATCACAGTTTTGATTAAAATAATAAAAACAGGTGGGCCCTATGAAGTTTTTTTTTAATGAAAAGAGGTGATGTGGTTGATTGTGGACCAAGTGGTCCACAACTCCACATATAGCCCAGGTCTATATCAGAATTTTCCGTTTTATTCAGAACTTGTGGATAAGATTATTATTTGTATCATCAATCCGATTGATGGATAAATTTTAAAATAGAATAAAACAGAGATCTAATTTTTTTTTTTTTACACGAATTAATGAGGTTAGATAAATAATATGATTAAGTTAATATTTTGTTTTGTATTTTTTTATATGTTTTTCATTAATATTAAGGGAGGCAATAATTCCAATTCACAAATTGATTCCATTACAATCTTTTTTGTCTTTAACGACATGTGTGATACCCGAAACTTTTTTATTACATAATTTCCCTAATTGGTTTTATGTGTTATATGTTATATTCGTTATATGTTTAGAGATGTTTCGACATATTTAGAAAGTAGAAGGACCTAACTGTTAAATTTATATGTTAGTTGGTTAGTTTGTGATATTAGAAGGCAGTTACCATGGTCATAGACTCATAAGGAGTGGTTTTTGCTGGGATTTTAAGGGAGAAGAAATTATAAAGAGAAAAAAGGAAAGAAAAGAGAGAAGAAATTTTGGAAAAACAGAGTGTCGGAAGTAGATTGTTAAGTTGAGGGATCAAACGGAGTACGATCAGAGTGATTCTTGGTGCTAAAGTTAGAGAATTGATAAGGCTACAATCTGGACGGTGAGATCGTTATTTCAACGGCCGAGTCATGAGAATTTGCTTCGGGAAGTAGAGTTTGTGAATATGAAATTTCTTCTTTTGTGCGTTTTTTAGAAATTTGATTAAGCTTCTAAGGTAAGGTTCTTACACTCTTGTTTTTCTTTCCAAAAAAAGCATGAACTGAAGTATTTTAATGTTATGAAAATATTTGGTTTCTCCATTCGTTTTATTGCATCAAAATGGATGAAGTGTTGTAATGTGTGATTTATATGTAATGTATACTATAGTTTGAAATAGTGTGTTGGTATGTGGATTTATAATTCGGTTTTTTTGTTCAGTAAAGTCTGCAAGTATAGATTTCTAATTTAGATTTTATGTTGTGTCCGCTATGATGATCCTAAGGCCGAGACCTTGCGGGATAAGAAGTTTAAGTAGAACTCATTGACCGATGTCATGCGAGACGTACTATGTAGGCAATCTCATGAGTTCCAAACCTTGCGAGATAAGAAATTTAAGTAGAAGCATGTGACTGAGGTCATTCGAGACATACTATCTAAGCAATCTCATGAGGTTCAGACCTTGCAAGATAAGAAGTTTAAGTAGAACCCGCTGACCGAGGTCATGCGAGACGTATTATGTAGGCAATCTCATGAGGTTAAGACTTTGTGGGGTAGGTCCACCGGCCGAGGCCATGTGAGGGATGATGCCTCTAGACAAAGACCAAGTTATGCATGCTCATGAGATCTAGGCCTTGTGAGAAGAAGTATTTTGTAAGACAACTTAGCCGATGCTTGGTGGGAAGATTTACAAATATGCGTGTAACGATGTTGTGAAGTGTTTTGTATGAATTAAAGTTATATGTATGTATTTAAAGTTTTCTATTTGAGTTGTCAAATTTATATTTTTGGTATTTCCGAAAATGTCTTTTCCTTTGTTAAAATGCACTGAAAATTGAAGTTTTTGAATCACTGATGACCTATCCGGTCGACCGCATGGTTTTTACATTGTCCAAACCAATTACTGGAGCTACTTCTCTAATCCCTGACGAGCTCCGGAATAAGGGTCAGGTTGTCCGAGGCCCTGTTTTTGGTCCGTTTTGATTTCTGTTCTATTACATTTTCAAGTCAACTATGTTATAGTTTATGTAAAATATTTTACAAGTGTTTTCCAAGTGTTTTAAAGAGTTATTTCAAGTAAAGTTATGCATTGTTTTTATATGATTTGGGAAAACGAGAAAATATTTTCGAGTCTAACGATGTTTCATCCCAAGGGTGTTTGATCCTTACTCGGCTAGTGTAGCTCATCTCTTATTCTCTTTTCCAGATGCCTTAGTAGATGTCCCCATGTGGGAGGTTAAGATGAAGGAACACGAGGATTGAACTGTTTTATGATATGATGTAATAGATACTTAGAGTTTTATCAGTTGAACTATATTGTTTAATTAGTTTGGATCGTATGAACAAGTAAGATACCTTTTTTTTATATCTTCTAAGTTATGATTTAAAATGTTTAAGTTACCTTTGAGTTTAATCAAGTTATTTCGGGTTATTAGTCTTTCTGTTATGGGTTTAGTGTCTCATTGGTAAATGATGCATTGTCAAGTCACCTCCAGGTTACGGGGCGTGACGACATGTTTGGTACACTGTAACTTAATGGAATGAAATCACGTCTACCGTTTCTCTTACCATTCTAGTGTTTGGTATATCAAACTAAAGTAGGAAAGACTATTTCATGAGAAGTCCAATTTAAATCAACCAAAGAAATTCCCTAAACCCATTCATTTCTCTCCATCTTTATAAATTCAAATTCATATTAGAAATTCTTTTTTGTTCAAAGATGATGAAATTTGATAAATTTATTTCCTCATAACACTACTTTGCTAAAGATATAAGCTAAAAAGTTTCACTAATTATAACACTACTTTTGCGAGAATTTTTGCTAAGTGGTTTTTTAAAGGAGACTTTGTTGGATGAGATATTTCAGACCCATTTTTTTTTTATCCAAATTTGGGTCAGTGGAGTAGTTTGAATTTTTTGCTTTTTTTTTTTGTTTGGTGGGTTTTTACTTTCTTTAAATATAAAGTTGTAGACATGTCATTTGATTGATTCAAGTCTTGAATCTCTGCAGGCATTTCAATTAAATTTCTTGGCTGCAAATAGCATTCACGTTTTGAAGTTTGAGAGTGAATTTGGTTTATGTTCAAAGATGGTGTTGAAGGTGGTGATTAGCGGTGGTGAGAGGATGAAGATAAAAGTAGTTTGATGAAGGGGGTGGAGATGAATGTAGATGAAAGGGTTAGGGGAATTCATGAACTTCAATTTTTGAAGGTGAAAGTAGCCCTAGGAAATGGTGGTTGTTACAGGTGGTGGTGGTTGACGGTGGTGAGGGGGCGGATGAAGATGAAGGGGAGATGAAGGGTTTAGGGATTTACTTTTTTTGGATAAATTAAATTGGGTATCCGTTGTTATTGTAGAAAATATGTTGAAATGACTAAAATGCCCCTGAGTAAAAAGGCATGCTTTAACCAGATGACAATTTTGACGGATTATTCACAGAAAATTGGACGGAATGATAATAACGGCAGGTCGTAAATACATAATGGATCTTAAAAGATAAAATAAAACACACGGGGACTAAAATCTCAAAGTCAAAATACATTTAGGACCAAATAGGCATTTTTTGCCATTTTTACCTCCAACAATTTACAGTATACTATTAGTGTCCAATTAGTGATTCAATCCCCAACTTTAAACCCATCATTTTTATCCATCTTCTTCATCTTCTTTCACAACTCTAAAAATAACCCAATTTGAATACTCAAATCATGTTCTTTTTTTTAGGACTCGGGTTCTCTCATCCCATCTTCTTCTTCTTCAATTGCCACTTGCAAAGTGATATGATCTAATGGTCGGATTGCTTTACTGCAAATCCAGCAATGATTTGATCACAAAGAGTATCCTCGGAACAGAGGATGTCCATTTTCCCATATGTTGATGAAAGCGCTAATGTCAATCATGATTCTCTTGACAATGCATTGGCCTATTATAGCTTGGATGGTCAATAGTTCAAATTCAACAAAGCGCCACTTCTTTTCCCCCTCCCCCCAACTAGGAAGCTATCAACAACGTTTACCACTTTGGAACATCCATGACAGGTCTTTCTTGGTTGTTATTGAAGTGATTCATGGGCAGAAACTCGTTCTAAATACCCATGAATCCTCCCCTGAAGGATCCTCTCATACCATAGGAATCGAAAACTGGCAAAAATTACTTATGTTTTTCGGTTAAAGATTCTGATTTCAGATGTTGTGCTGCTGCCACCTATAGCCTTCTCTTGCAAAATTTCTCTCTACCGGTATCCACGCGACGAAACGAGCAGTGAGTTCTAGCTAGCGAAAGTTTCTGAGTTTCGAGAATCTAGAGAGAATAGAAGAGTAGAAATCTGATTTCAGGGGTTTTGGTTTTTGCGGCTCAAGAAAGTCTGACCTAGGGTTTCGGCCAAAAGAGGATTATATAGGGCGTAAGAGTTTGTTTTGAGAACCAACTCCCACGTCCTATCAACCTCTTCTGGTAGTGGGAGCCTTTATCACATAATAACTCTCATGTAATCCCAGCTAGAACCAAATACCGAAAATGCCTCTCCTTGATCTCTAATTCGAATAATAACATTTTATTATTTTCAGAAAAATAAATGTCAGATACAATTAACCTAGACACATTCTAGATTCATTGAATCTGGACATGAAGCTCGTTAATTCGTCTATGCGTGTGACCCTGTAGGTTCATATCACAATGACAATGAAAACACACTTAGTAGTAGTATGTGTTCATAAATCACAAGTGGTCCCTAACAGGACATTGTAACTATCCAAAGTGAATGAATGTACGGTAGAACCTAATATCAATCCACTATTTAATCCATTTGTCTCACGATATTCAAATTAAGCATAAGGCATGGTAGTTGTCACCCTTATAAAGCTTAATTGTATTTATGCTCGATCTCCAGGTAGATTGTTTCAACAAAATAGTATTTAATAATCACTTTATTAAATAAATTTGAGCACGTCCATGCAGTTAAACAGTATTCCCTATCGTGGGGCACATGGATATCTCTCTCTAATAAGAGAGGGACAAATCCCTTACAATGTCTCTCACATTCAAGCCATGTACTACATCCAATCATCAGTCGTATTAATTACTCGATTAAAATTAACGTCCGTATTGAGTCAAAATGTAGCTCCATTCATGCTGGAAACGATGGAGACATAAGGTCTAAGGATTTTCAAATAGTATTGATGAAGTAATACTTATGACTAAATAACCATGAAGTATTACTTCTCTAACGGATCACGTCCGATACAATATATCCCAATATATTGTATATATGATATGATTTGTATCCATTACACATGATCAGTAAAACATAATCATCAATCAAACATCATATTAGTTTTATTTCATTGTAAAGAACATTACATAAAACTAGGGACAATCAGAATAGTAATTGCATAAGCTAATGAGTTTTACTATCAAATCACATATTTGATATTTAAAAGCAAAAATTAACTATTCAAATGACATGCTCAAAATATATAAAATGTACAACATATGTAAATGGTCCTAGGGCACTACTAAGAGTTATTTCGCCATTGTCTGTTGTCACATTTCCTCCGTCTTGTAGCCTCGACATGAACTCCTTTAATTGGCCTCTTTCTATGGCGGATTCAATTTAACGCCAGAGCTAATGCATTACTTTGTGTCATGGCCATAATTTTTGTAAAAAAAATTTGTAATTCATTTTTCCAGCCGGTGAGGTCATCTTTGGAGGCGGTGCCAGGATTCCCAAGGTCTCTACCTGATGCATAAGTTATATGAACATTAGTACATTTGATGTCTTCATTCTAAATGTTCTATGTTGAGAAAAGATTTTATGAAGAACTCTTAGGTCTTGAAGTACCTATGAAATGTTTATGTTCTTCTTAAACACAACAACTTTGAAAATTTAGTATTTGTCATTTATTATATCCCGAAAATATTTCTGGAAAATCCATCTCCAATTGAGTTGGATGAAAAATAATATTAAAGAAGATAAAAGAAAAGAAATATTTCACCATATTTATTTTTATACGAAAGTGAAATTAATGTGCTAAATGGTTGATCCCATGAAAATTCTAGCAGATTATTCAGTAAGGCAATACCAATTGTAATTTTTAACGTTGATCTTGAAGATCTATATGCATTGGTTCAATGATGTTGTTAACACAAGAAGCAAATTGACATAAGAATAATGTACTATTTTTCCTTGACTGGACGTATTTTTTTCCCACTAGATTTTTTTCCTAGTAAGGTTTTAACGAGACATATTTTCCATGTTATGGACATCCAATGGGAAGTGGCGACATTGAAAAAATTCGCTCAAATGATAATGTGGAAAATTTATTCACCAAATCGTTGTCAACATCAACATTCAGAAAATTGATATATCAAATTGGAAAGCGTCGACTCAAAGACATTCAATGATCAGGGGAGTAGTTGTACTCTTTTTCCTTTGTACAAATTTGTTCCACCGGGTTTTCCTGACAATGTTTTAATGAGACAATAATTAAATACTCTCACATCAATTGTACTCATTTTCTTAGTTTGGTTTAGTTTTTTTCAATGGGATTTTCCCAAGCAAGTTTTTGTGAGGCAATTTTTGTATAGATTAGTCATTCAAAGGGGAGTGTTGTAAATATATTGAATGACACTTCTAGTAACACTATAAGTCTTAGAGGCCCATGAAACTGTAGGCTCTAACCTCTAACCTCTAATTATAGAGGAATTTTGTTAACATAATAATATACAAAAGAATCAATCTATTCTCTCTAAATATCTCTTCCCATTTTCTCCTCTTAATATTATAGCAATATAAATGTTTAATTGATTTTAGATCTCCTAAAATCAGGCCAATTGAATTTTATCTAAATTAATTTGTGCTCCAAATTAAAAAGATATGATAAAAGTAATAACTCAATTAATTCAAAACAATGTTATTAGTTTGACTTGGCGAGAAAAAAAATCTTGTTAGTAAGAATTTAGCCAACTCTGCCCCCAGAACGGATCCTCTGAAGCAGACCTTGTCCCTTCTTTAATACCTTCAATAAGAACACAACACGTGTCAAATCATTCAAACCACTTAACTCTCATCCGTCTTCTGTGTTAGCCTTTCAAGATTCTGTTTCCAAATAAACTTCCGTCTCTACTCTTCTGTTTCCACATGATAGATATTTTGTGGGACCCGCAAAATTGAAAACTGCATTGTTAAGTGCCCGACGGAGGACGTCAAGTTTGATGAGATCTAACGTCAAAACACGGAGGAAAGTCAAGTGGGTTTGACTACTTTGACACGTGTTGCATTTTTTTTTACTGAAGGGACAGTGGAACTATGTCTGGGGATATAGGATCCGTTCTGACTCTGCTCTGGATAGGAGTGTGCAAATCCGATAAAAACCAATTTACCGACCGAATTCGATTTGAATTTGGTAAATCGAATTCGGTAATTGATCCAATTCGATAATTCGATTTATATCGAATTCGAAAATTTCGAAATTGTTTCGAAATCGGTATTTGATTTTAGTGAAATCGGTATTACCGAATTCGAATTCAAAAAAAAATTTTAATAAATAATACTAAAATAAATACACTATAAATAGTCTTTTACTTGACCTAACCCTAATACCTAACCTAATTTTCATCTACCTAAGCGGCCGCTTCAGCCTTTTTTCCATTTCTCCCTCAAAAAAATCTCCACCGACAGTCTCTCTCTCCCCTCTCGGCCTCTCATCTCCGGCTCTCTCTCTCTCGGCCTCTCCCTGCCTCTCCATCTCCGTATCTCTATCTCTCTCGGCCTCTCCCTCTCCGGATCTCTGTCTCTCTCAACTCTCGGCCTCTCCCTCTCAAAACTCACACTAATCCAAATCTGAAGAAAAACACACACAATCGCCTAGCACCACCGCCGCCTCCGTCGAAGTTCAAATCCACTTGTTCAGGTATTCCATTCAAAAGCGAAAAATGGAGAAAAAAATTAAACTTTCTGATGTTGTTTAAGAAGTATTTTACCTTGCAATCCAAATACTAAGTTTGAATTTGTTCCAAGAAAACTGAATATCTTTTGAATTTGTTCCAAAAAAATTAAGTTCACTATCTTTGACCTAAAAACATATGAATTCTATAACATTAAAAAAATGAAAATTGTTTTCTTGTTGCAGAAATTCTCAAAGCTGGTGATACCTTTGAAGTAAAATGCAGAAGTTGTTGAAAGCTTTTGGATAATATATTTTTTTGAAGAAGAAGATACATACTTTTTCAGACTTGTATCATGAATGATTTATGTATTTTGGACTTGAAACATGAATCATTCGGTAATTCGGTAAACCGACCAAATTCCGAATTCATACCAAATTCAATTCGAATTCGGTAATTCGGAATTCGGTTCGAAATAGGTCGGTATTTTTAAAAATTAAATTACCGAAAAAACCGATTTCAAACTACCGATTTACCGATTTCGAATTCGATGCTCACCCCTAGCTCCGGATCTTAAGTCCTGAGTTCTTCATATAAGATAGGGCAAAAAATCGTCTGTCCCTATTATGTATCCCATTCTATATTCTCATTAATAAATATTTAATACATATATATTTTTTTCATGTGAATTTTATTATTTTTTTGATGTTGTAATTTTTTTAATTAAAAATTTAATATATATCATTTTCTTATTGGTAGAAACAGGAAAGGGACAGAGAAAATAAAAATAGAAACAATCTTCATTGGATAATAATTTCTATGTTCAGTAAATGACATCTCCAACCCTTCATGTTTATGTATTATAAATAAAATCGGGCTGAAGATAAGACTAGTTAATTATAAGCAGGAATTTGACTTTAGATAAGGAAATATAAGATTGTTATTTGGTCCAGCTAATTGTTTCCAATGACTTGGTAAATGTTTAATTTATTAATCTGCTTTTTTCTATCTCTTTTCACAAATTACCTGCTTCACAAGAAAACTCATTCAAGTCACTATGACTAGGGATGGCAATTTGACCCGTGACCCGCCGATCCGCCCTGCCCCGATGTCTTTTGGGGCAGCCCCGCCCCGCCCCGCCCCGCGAACGGGGTAGATCGGGGCATGGTATTTTTTTCCGCCCTGCCCCGCCCCGCCCCATTTTGCCCCATTTATATTAAATTATTATAATATTGTTATTATTAAACATAATCATGTTTTAATTTTCATTTTAATATACTAATTGTACTTGTTTGAGAATTGATTTGAGATAAAATTAAATATTTTTTTAAAAAATTAATTATTTTTATGATAAAATTAATGATTTTTTGGATAAAATTAATGATTTTTATGATTTTTAAAAAAATTAATTATTTTTATGATAAAATTAATGATTTTTATGATTTTAATTTTTTTGATAAAATTAATGATTTTTATAATTTAAAAAAAAATAATGAATTTTTTTTAAAAAAAAATAGAATGGGGCGAGGTCGACCCGCCATGTGGGGGGCGGGGCGCAGGGCGAAAAATTTTGATCAGGGGCGGGGCGGGGCGCGGGCGGGGCACAGATCAACAGGGCGGGGCAGGGCGTGGTATTTCAGATACCCGCCCCGATCTGCCCCGTTGCCATTCCTAACTATGACAAAATTGGACTTTGATAACATTTAACTTGTGATACTTATGATATATTTCATTTATTTACGTATTTTTGTGAAAATGTCATATTTTTATGGCACTTTATAAGAAGTACAACAAAATTTACGGTATTTTTTTAATTATCTCATGAAGTGCCACAAAAATATGACAATTTGAGAAAATATCACATATTCGTGGCACTTTTTAATAAGTGTCACAAACAATTGTGACATTTGTTCAAATTCCACATAAAGTGCCACAAAATTTATAAGAATATATTAAAATGTCATATTTTAGTGACATTTTTAAACTAATACCTTAAAATTTGTGTCATGTACAGTAAAAGGTGTCACATAATGTTCCATTAGATATTTAACAAGTTAATTTCATAAATGTAAATGAAAAATTATAAATGAAATTTATATTAAGAGTAATTTAAAGAAACAATATTGATATTACTACTTGAGTGTTTCAATTTTTAAAGTTAATAAGATATATGTTCATTAATGATAATAAATAATTATAATTAATTGATTATGAAATTAACTAAAATTTTCCATTTTAAAATTATTAAACAAATATTTTAAATAAAATACAAAAAACTCACATTGCACTAAATTTCACACACACACACACACACACACACACACACATTTTGTATATCAATTTTATAACATTTTCAAATTTGACAAAAGAAATAACAAATAATTAGCTATTGAATTTCATGTAATCAAATTTAAAAAATATTTATTAACAATAATATATATATATATATATTATAATTTATTCTATAATTCGTATGATGCTAAGATTAAAATTTCTATCTAGTTTTCATATAGTATTATTTCTACTCATTTTTTTGTTTTAAAATAGTTTTATTTCTAATTGGTTGTTGCTAATATACATTAATAAATATAAATATAAAACTTAAAAGTAATTAAATAAAATTTATTGTTATGTCATATAAATAAATTTGGTTAAAATTAGAACAAATGTCCTTGTGGTGCATTGGTTAGAGTGTCCGTGTTTGTAACGAGAGATCAATGGTTTAAATCGCACCGAACACAAATATTAAATTGTAAATAATGTGTGACTTTGGATAATACTTAAGAATCCTAATCCGGTTATTATTTTTATTTTTAAATAAAATATTTTTTCTTTTATTAAAAAATATTAAATTATTTTTGCGGCATTCTTAAAGAGTGCCGCAAAATATGTCATATTTTTAAGGAAAATTCTGATATGGACCGGGTCCATGTGGATCATGTGGTCCAGATTTGGCCACACCCCTGCAGAATGAGGAGAGAGAAGGAAATGCAGTGATGTGGCCAAATCTGGACCGCATGATCCAGTGGACCCGATCCATATCAGAAGTGTTCTATTTTTAATGTGTTTGCAGCACTAAAAAAGTGCCACAAATTGTGTAGCTAATTTATTTATGACATTTCATTAGTGTCACGAAAAAAAAGACACCACTTGTAGGACACTTTAAAAAAATGCCACACAAGTGCCACAGAATCAGTTTTATGGCATTTACATACTTTTTTGTGGTATTTATACAATGTCACCAAAAGCTAAGTATTATTTTGTTTTCTTTACCATCATCAGTTTGACTAATAATTTCCTTTTTCTGAAACGTAAAGTTTGATTTCAATTTTCTAAATTACGAATCAAGCAGTCGACATAACAATGTATTATTTGAGTGGCCTGACTGAATAGTTTTCTTAATAGGACACTTTTGACTAACTAAAGAATTACTAACATGGGCAATTACTCACTAGTTTTCTATATACGTTCATTAGGACTGGAAAATGTTGCACTAATGCTCACGAGATAGATTATGACTTCTCCCATACATTTAATATCTGGCCAATTTCTATGAAGTTTGGCCACTTTTAATTAATTTTTTAGTACTAATTACATTGACAAGGCAGATTTCTTCTTATCAAGCGATTTACCTTCAAATGACTAAATTATTTTTTTGGTCAATATTATCTCTCTCGTTTAATTTCTCTCTCCAATATTTTTTTACATAGTCTATTGCACTCAATCTATAATTCTATTTTTTATCCCAAAATCAGCTCATGATCTCTATAATATTTTCATCCTAATAAATTCAAACCAGTCTCTAATTTTCTCTCTTTTATACTGTTAAAAGTTCACCAAAAAAACTCAAACAAACAAACACTTTAAATTCTTCTTTTATTTTAATGTTTTTATCAATACTTATAAATTGATCTCTTTTTCACAGATGAAGTAAGTAGAGAAAATAATCAAAATCGTATTATTTAAGCACTATAAATTTACAATTTTTTTTTCTTATTAGTTGTTAGTTGTAATGAATGGAAATCTTAAATCATGAATTTATTTTGGTTTATTTCGTTTATTTTTTTTTTTTAACTTCTAGCATTATAAGAGAGAAAAATAGAGATTGAGTGTGAATAGACAAGGGAACAAATATTAGAGAGATCGTTGGCTGATTTTTTTAGATAAGAGAGAAATTTAAAGATTAAATGTAAATAAATTATGAAAAAAAAAATTAATTGAAAGAAATTAATATTGATTAAAAAGGTAACTTAATCATTTGAAGGCAATTTATTCTTTGACATAAGTTGACAATATCACTAGACATTCTCAAAGTCCACATACTAAGATAAATTTCAATTGCAACGTAGGAGATTTATAATTTGGAATGTTATAGTGAATATTTCCCTTTATTCTTCTCAGTTTCCTTTGCGGGACTTTTAATCGTTTTAGTTTCATTTTCATTCTATATATAAGGATGCGATATTTCAATAGCAGATGATTCAAAATACAAATATGAATCATGCAGAGACGAGAATAATGATGTCGAGAATATCTTGTGACAATTTTTATTCAATTTTACATTTCCCTAGGAGGAAAAATAATTTTGTTTCCAATTGATTTTTTCTCAAGTTGATGTTATATCAAATTAAATTTTTGTGAATCTCTTATTAAAAGATAGTATGAACTCTATGTTGAGAATTGAATTGCAATTAAAGTGCTGTGTGGATATTTTTGAGTCATTATTTTTATGTGTTACATTACTCGCTTTTGAATGTTATTGAGGTTATCACGACGTGGGTTGCGCAAGTATCGCGATGATATATAATATGTGAAAAAATCAATTTTCGGTGTGAATGATAAATTGACATGAAGTGGTGTTGTTGAAAAATGGAAAGTTAAATATTAAACCTATATCCCACATGGTTTGCGAGGAAATTAATATTTAATGCAATATATAAGTGGTAATGGTTTAAGAAGGCTTTGTGAAATGAGAAAAGATGATTCCCTCGTGCACCATCTGCCGCGCAGTGCATGTCTCTGCCGAATAGGCAATAATAGAGTTTTTGGTCCAGATTTTTTCGAAATTGTTGGAGACACAATTCTCAAACCAGATTAACTATTGGATTGTTAGACTGCAGAAATTCAAACCAATCTCTGTTACAGTTGTTGCAATTCAATCCTATAAAAAGCATCATTCCATTCCAGAAAAAATCCGCTCAAAATCTTCTCCTCTGCTTCTGCATTATGTTCTTTTTCAGCATTTTTAGTATTCTCTTAGAGAGTTCTGTTGTTCGTAAAATTCGAAGGTTATGTTACTATCCAACTTCATAGAAATAGAGTGATTGGACGTTCTACTACCTTGAGAGTTCAGTGTTCTGGAGGGCTGAAACTAATAGGCGAGCATATTGAATTTAAGGATAAGTGATATATTATCGTCTCGTGCAAGATTAACTCCAAAACGGTTGATGTTCTGAAATTCTCTATTGTTTTCTTTATTTATTCTGGAATAATATAAATAACAATAATAATTCTGTTTTTTTCCAGTTCTATCTTCTTCTTTTTAATCTGATAAAAGGAAGAAACATGGATTGTACTGTTTTATTTAGTCTTCTGTTATTTTTTCTATAAATCAGAAAAATCTTTAACAGTCATTAAATTCTCGTGCTTAACTAACTATATATTAAACATATATGAGAAAATTATAAGCGAATTGTTAATTCCAAAACAATGTTTGTTTCGACTCTGCTTGCGCGTGGTACCATATGGAAAGATTTATGAGTTAAGTTATCCACAAATAAAAATCAGATTATGCAGGCTTAACTCAGTTCAAGTTCAAATTAGTCTTATTGGGAAAGAAGATATATACTAGAGTACTCTAATATAGGAGAAATGAAAAATCTACTAATGTGTGTATATGTTGGCTGAGATAGTGAATAAAGTTGAATCTAGAGAAATTGAAATAGATAAGATTCAGTTTAGATACAAGTAAATAGAATTCGTTTATTTTTATTTTGTTGTATTTTCTTTCATATTTGATTTCTTCATCTCTCTCTACATAACTTGCTCGGACCGTCTAAGCAATATATATGTGCGCGGTACAAAGTCAAACTTCTTGGTATAGAACTTCTTTAACTCACCCTGTTGGTTTGGCTCATTTGAAATAAGTATCTTACAACCCAAATAAAAATAAATAGTATGCGAGAATTCTAGCCAATTATTACGGTTAGAAGCGATAGGTTCGTTGCAGTTAAATTCGATAGAATTAACCACGTAATCCTATTCCCAATCAGGGACACTAACAGAATTTAATTATCAACAACAATTAAATCAACAAAGCTAAATAAATCCAAAACAGTGAATTAGCCAGAAACAAAAAAAATAACATTGTATCAGTTTATAATACAGAACCAGGAAATTTAGGAAAATACATGTACCAGAAGAGAGAAATTCCAGATACGTGAAAATCAAATTGTATCTGGAAACCGATCGAATCGCCAGTTGAAACTGGTTTTCCTTCAAGAGAATATTCGCCCCACTTACCGGTGCGAAAGGGAACAACGAAACTCTTTACAGGATAAGACGGTCTAGATCTGCAACGGCGCACACCGAATTCGATCACCTCAATAGCTACTTAGTTCACCCGTGAAATCACCGAATAATAATATTAAATAATACTATGAGATAAAAGGGTAAAAGACATAAATCTAGTCTTTTCCCGTTTGGTTCTCAAAAGAGACAAAACAGTGATATAATAAAAAAGAATCAAAAACCTTTTTTTACTTCTCTAGTAATCACACGGTTATAAAGAAAGGAATGCAAATTCTTTTCCTTTTATTTCACACGGTTTGGTACACTTGGAAAAGGAGTCCACATAAGGGTATTTAATATTCACAAGAATACTAAAGTTTCCTTTTATTTTAATGTGGGATTATATTAAAATATGAGTTCTCACTAGGGATGGCAATGGGGCCGGGTGGGGGCGGATACCATGATCTCCAGCCCCAGCCCCGCCTCTTCCATCGCATCCCCATCCCCGGCCCAGCCCCATCACTGGGGATGGATGGGCATCCCATCCCCAACTCAGGTGGAGGCCCACCCCCAATTGGGAAAAAGCGGGGATTTTTTTCTCCCAATCTCGACTAGAACAAATTATAGAATTTCAACAAAAATCTCCCAATACAACCTTGAAAAAATAATGTAAAATAAAAAAATTTAACATTCGTAAAAATAAATAACACTATCTAAAATGATACTAGTTTGCTCCCTAAACAATACTAGTTTATAGATACAACTCATATGTAGGGTTATAATACATTTTAGGAGATGGAGGAGTTTAGGGAGAGAATTTGAGATCTCCCATGATCTTCTCTAATCTTTTAGGTATATTTCCTTTTTGTATAGATATTTTATTCTCAATCTATTTATTATTTTAGACAAGTCATGTGGGTCGGGCCGGGCCGACCTGGGGCCGGGGATGTTACTTATCCCGCCTCCGCCCCCACCCCCGTTAGCGGGGCCAAATTCATCCCCATCCCCACCCCACCCCCAACTTAAACCAGGGAATCCCCGACCCAACTGGGCCGGGACGGGCCGGATCCCCAATTTAACCGGGTCTATTGCCATCCCTAGTTCTCACATCTTGAAACTTCAACTACCAAGATAATTAATTATTGATTTCACCACATAAGTGGCTTCTACCAAAGTCATAATCACTCTTTTTCATGCCAAGAACAAAATGTAATTGTTGTTTCAAACTGATTTTTCATAGACACAAAATTATTGAACCTCAAAGTAGCCACTTCCAACAATCTCCCAATAATCCATAGTAAATTAGTATCCGGGATTAACATTAATTTGCTTTCAATTACGGTACCTTCCGGTTTGAACCACCACCTAAGTATCCAACTTATGCCCCCATAGGAACAGATCGACTAGAGCCTTGAATCTGAACCTTGGATGTGACAGCATCCAGTGGTAACAACAAATTAAAAAGGCTATGAAGACAATCTTTAGGGTTGACACGTTATGGCCATGTGTCCGATCCTGTCTCATAAGTGTATTCAGGAAAAAAAAACTCGTTCACTTAGTTGCGGCTTCAAAACAACACTCACATAGTTGGCAATCTCCAAGGATGCACTGCTAACATCCTGTCTAAAAAGACTCGATTCCATTCAGAGTACAAAAACTCTTACTAGATTTACAGCTACACACATTTCAGGTTTACAGGGGAATAGACTCACAGATACATAAATATCAATTAGTATATAAGGTGCCTGATTCACTCAACCAGCTTGTTTATACCACATTGAATTGCCTTGTAAGAGCTCCACTTCGTCAGTTGGGTTGCCACTGAAGGTGAATCATTGATGGGTTTTCAGTCCATCCCCAACCTGGATTTAAGGAATATAGTAGTTTCTAATCCTTTCGTTAGAGGGTCTGCTATATTATCTTTGGATCCAACAAAATCAACAGACATTACCCTATCAGACACTATTTCCCTTATAGATTTAAGTCTAACTTGGATGTGTCTCTTTTGTCTTTTGGTTATACTTGGTACTCTTTATCTTAGCAATTTACTTTGACTATCACAATGCACAGATATAGCAGGAATGGGCTTGCTGACCATTGGCGAAGAAGACAGAAGTCCATACAACCACTCAACTTCCGTTCCAGTAGTATCCAAGGCACATAACTAAGCCTCAAAAGTGGACCGAGTTATCAAAGTCTGTTTACAAGACTTCCAGGCGACATCACCGCCACCTAAGGTAAAAACATATCCAGTGCAACTATTATTTCCAGAGTTCTTGGCTATCCAACTTGCATCACTGTACCCTTCGAGTACTTCAGGGAATTTCCCATAATGCAGCCCAAGGGAAATAGTTCACTTCAGGTACCTAAGGACCCTATCCAAGGCCTCCCAATGAGTCTGATTAGGACAACGTGTATATCTAGCCAACGTAGACACATAAAATGAGATATCTTGTATAGTTTCATTTGTAAGATATTGTAAGCTGCCTATTATCTGAGAATACTTTAATTGAGACATAGGAACACCAATTTCATTCTTGAATAAAGCTACATAATGGTCACTTGGAGTTTTAGCAGTTTTACAATTCTGATAACCATATCTCTCAATAATGTTCTTTTCAACATAGTGAGATTGAGAAATGGTTATCCTTTCAGTTGAACGAATCAACTTCAGGCCAAGAATCACACTTGCTTCTCCCATATCCTTCATTTCAAACTTACTATTAAGAATGACTTAGTCTCATTAATAATTTCACCCAAACAATAAGATATTATCTACATACAGACATAGAACAATAATAGAATCACCATTAACTTTGTAATAAATGCACTTGTTATTCTCATTCGTAGTGAAGTCAAACGAAAAAATTGTTTTATCAAATTTTTCATGCCATTTTAAGGGTTCTTGTTTTAGTCCATATGAGGACTTAACAAGTTTACAGACATTTTGCTCGTTTTCTTTGGCTACAAAACCTTCAGGCTAATCCATATAAATCTCTTCTTCAAGATCTCTATGAATAAAATTAGGTTTCACATCCATTTGATAGATGATGAAACCACGTATGGAAGCCAATGCTATAAAGACACAGATTGTAGTCAACCGGGCAATAGGAGAATAAGTATCAAAGTAATCAATCCCCTCTTTCTGTCTAAACTCTTTGACAACTAATCTGGCCTTATACTTATCAATGGTACCGTCTAAGTTATATTTCTTTCTAAAGACAAATTTGCATCCAACAGTAGTACATCCAGGAGGGAGATCAACTAATTCATGTGTCCCATTAGAGACAATAGAATTCATCTCACTTTTGATAGCATCTTTCCAATGCTTAGCCTCATGAGAGACCATAGCATCCTTGAAACTTAAAGGTATGTCCTCAACATTGTAAGTGACATAATCACTTCCAAAGTCCTTGACTACCCTTACTCTCTTGCTCCTTCTAGGTTCATCCAAATACTCTATTTGAGGATTGGAACTACTAGGATCTGCCCCCACATATGTCATCTTTTCCACATTATCAGGAACGGAACTAGATATTAAGGCTGAGTCTAAAGTAGAATATTGAGTCAAACCATTTTTCATGGGAAACACATCCTTAAAGAATGTAGTATCACGGTATTCCACTATTGTGTTAACTTCTACCCCAAAAATTTCAGAATTGATTACTAAAAATCTCATAGTATAGCTGGTTTCCACATAACCAATAAAGATAGCATCAACAGTTTTAGGACCCTGCTTCTTCCTCTTGTGTTTAGGGATTAGTACTTTTGCAAGACAACCCCACACACACAAATACTTTATGTTAGATTTCCTTCATTTTCAGGCTTCAAAATAAGTTACATTTTTATGTTTAAGAGGGACTCTATTCAGAATATGGCAAGCCGTATTCAAAGCCTCTCCCCACATATACTTAGGTAATCCAGAAGTCAAAAGAAGACTGTTAATCATATCTTTAAAAGTTCTATTTTTCTGTTCAGCAATTCCATTTAACTCGGGCGAGTAAGGGGCTGTCATCTCACGAATTATTCCATTACTTCGGCAATATTTAACTAATAGGTTAGACTCATACTCTCCACCTCTATCAGGTCTTAACTTTTTAAGTTTCTTGCCAGTTTGTTTTTCAGCTTCATTTTTAAATATGAGAAATTTATTAAGTGCTTTATCCTTATGTTTAAGTAGATATACATAGTAATATTTACTATAATCATCAATACAGGTAATAAAATATTTATTTTGATCATTAATTAACAACCCATTGAATTCACAAATATCAGTGTGAAAAAAGTCAAGCAACTCTGAATCCCTTTTAACTGAATGAAAATGTTTCATTGTTATTTTAGCTTCTACACACACTGAACATTTATTTTCTTATCAATGTCATGCTTAGAAATCAGATTTAAATTCATCATTTCTTTTAATAGAATCCAAATTTAAATGTCCAAGTCTACTATGCCAAGTTTCAGTAGATTCAATTGAATGCACAACAGGAATATCAGATTTCTCAACAGAATGAGCTTTATTTGATTCAGAAAATTCAAAAGTAAAAGGTTCAACTCTTAATTTAAACAACCATCAGACGAATAGCCTTTGGCAATAAATGTACCATAGTGTAACATCACTACTCTATTACATTTAAAATTGAGTTCATAACCCTTTGAGACTAAATATGAACCGCTAATAAGGTTTCTTCGAATTGCTGGAACATGATGCACCCTCTAGAGAGAAAGAATGCGCCCTAAAGGAAACTTCAAGTCCACGCGTCCTATCCCAATTACATTGGCTGCACTTGAGTTTCCCATTCTTAAAGTTTTACCTCTAACTGGCTGGTAAGATACAAAAAGCTTTTTATCCGCACAAACGTGCATATTTGCTCCAGTATCAACCAACCATTCAAGTGGCTCAAACATGATAGTTAGAATTATAGGGTCAACAGAAACATACCTATTATCAACAGTGATACCAGTCCCACCAGTTTTAGCTTCAATAGTGCAAACCTCGGCGAGGTGTGCACTCAAATCAGCATCCACTTGATTGATTTATTCAACTACCATGTTGACATGTGCCTCAGAATTAGATCCATATTTGACCTTAGACTTTTTGGACGGACATTCCTTAGCCCAGTGTCCAACCTTACCACAATTCCAGAAAGGTTTGTTTGTTTTTTGTTTCATTTTAGCCTTGCCTTTCGACTTGGTTACATTCTTTGAGTTGTTATTAACCCCCACATTCTTCTGATTATACTTTTTTCTTTCCAGATGTTACTACGTAAACATTAGACTCAACAGGCGCAGTGTGATTTTGACTCCTATGTTCCTCTTATATAGATATATCCAACATCAAATCATGTAGATATATTTCCCCTTTCTTGTGTTTGAGTGTCATACCGAACTCCTCCCAAGACTTAGGAAATTTCTCTATTATTGACATAAGTTGAAATTTCTCAGGAAGCTTCATATTCGATTGAGAGAGTGAGTGAATAATGAATTGCAGATCATGAGTTTGTTCCGTTACAAACTTGACCTCAACCATATGATACTTCAAGAATTTAGAAACATGATACCTCTCAAGACCTTGGTCATCAATATTATATTTCTTATTCAACTCATCCCAGATAGTTTTGTAGTGTAAGAATCAGAATAGAAGGCATAAAAAATGACATATATCAGAGCTGACAGAATCGACCATCTACAGACCTTGTTATGTTCTTTCCAAACAGCAATTTCAGCACCTCGAATGTTAGTATGAGTTGATACAGGCTTGTCTTTCTCAACCGCATTCATCAAGCCCCTCATTGGCAACTAGGTTTTCATACGCTGTTGCCAGCGTTTGAAGTACTGCTCAGGACCAAATTTGTCTAGTAGGCCTGTAATGAACTTAAAGGATTGAGGTGGATTTGACATTGCAATAAGTTATTGATAATGGAATATTCTCTTGAAGATTGTTATAAGCGATAAGTTCGTTGCAGTTAAATTCGATAGAATTAAACACATAATCATATTCCCAATCAGGGACATTAACATAATTTAATTATCAATAACAATTAAATTGGTAAGGCTAAATAAATCCAAAACAATAAACCAGCCCAAAAAAAAATATTGTATCAGTTTATAATTCAGAACCAAGAAATTTAGAAAAATACGTGTACCATAATATATAGAAATTCCAGATATGTGAAAACCAAATCGTATCTAGTAACCAACCAAATCACCAATTGAAACTGGTTTACCTTCAAGAAAATATTTGTCCACCAACCGGTGCGAAAGGGAACATCGAAACTCCTTGCAGGATATGACGGTCCAGATCTGCAACGGTGCACACCAAATTCGATCACCTCAAAAACTCCCCAGTTCGCCCGAGAAATCACCGAATAATAATATTAAATAATACTATGAGATAAAAGGGGAAAAAACAAAAATCTTGTCTTTTCCCGTTTGGTTCTCAAAAGAGACAAAACAGTGATATAATAAAAAAAGAATCAAATCCCTTTATTTTCTTCTCTGATAATCACATGGCAGTAGAAAGAAAGGAATGCAAATTCTTTTCCTTTTATTTCACACTGTTTGGTATATACTTGGAAAAGGAGTACACATAAGGGTATTTAATATTCACAAGAATATATTCACATAAGGGTATTTAATTTCAACGTGGGATTCATATTAAAATATGAGTTCTCACATCTTGAAACTCCAACTTCCAAGATAATCGACTATAGATTCCCACCACATAAGTGACTTCTACTAAAGTCGTAATCACTCTTTTCCATGCCAAGAACAAAACATGATTGTTGTTTCAAACTAATTCTTCATAGACACAAAATTATTGAGTCGCTGCTTCCAACAATTACTCCTATATGGTAATATTACAGATTGTTCATATTAACTGTCTTCAAATACTTTGTCTTTGTTGGTCTTTTGAAAGAGTAGCCTTGAGTTTTGCTATGAATAGAGAAACGTATTTGTAGAAGAAAAGAGAAAAGTTTGCCCTTTGCTAAGATAAGAGTGTATTGGTGAAATTATTTTGTCTCTTTTGCATATGATTATGTCGATCGAAGTGTGCGAAAGAAGATGGAGGCACTAGTCAACATAATATTCATGAAATTAGACACTCATTAATGCTTGTAGTTGTATATTTCGTGAAAAATGCAATTATTATAATGTCATCAATCGCCAAGAAAGGGAAAAAGTTGCTCTTTTTTCCTCCAGAAAAATTGTTATATGTAGGTTAAAGGAGGGCAAAATCGTAAATTTCACCATTAAACATTTTACAACTTGCAGGTTGGGTCATTTTCTATTTTTTTCTTTGTTGGGTACAAGAACATATTACGATTTGTAAGTTAGGTCTTTCCGTGTGTTTTTCTGGTAGTTAATACTCCCTCCGTCCCAAATTATCTGTCCACATTTCTTTTTTAATCTGTCCCAAATTATTTGTCCACTTTCTAATTAAAGGGTTCATTAATGGTGATTTTTCCAATACTACCCCTTACATTAAATGTTGGAGAGAGAAGAATATAAAGAGAAGAGAGGTAGAATTAAATTGTGACTAACATTAAATAAGGTTATGTTTGACATTTTACCATATTTCACTATAGAATTTGATGAAACCTTAATCTCCGTGCAAAACACAAAGTGGACAGATAATTTGGGACGGAGGGAGTAGTTAGTCAACATAATCTCAAATTTAATCAAGGGTATTTTTGGTACTTCAAATACTCCATCCTCCCCTACCCATCTGAACTCTCTCCCCTCCCCATCTTAAAAAAGCCACGAACCACTTCTCATCCTAATAAAAAATCCTAAAATCTTATATATCTCTAACCCCAAATTCAATTAATCATCAACATTCCACTCTAACAATGTCGAGGTTGATGATTAATTGAATTTGGGGTTAGAGAAATATGAGATTCTAGGGTTTTTTATTAGGATGAGAAATAGTTCGTGGGTTTTTAAAGTTGGGGAGGGGAGAGAGTTTAGATGGGTAGGGGAGGATGGGGTATTTGAAGTATCAAAAATGCCTTTGATTAAATTTGGAATTTATTTTGACTAACTATTGACTGCCAGAAAAACACACGGAAATACCTAACCTACAAATCGTAATATGTTTTTGTACCCAATAAGGAAAAAAATAGAAAAATGACCCAACATGCAAGTCGTAAAATGTTTAAGGATAAAATTTACGACTTTGCCTAATAGGAGCGATAAGTAAATTGTACATGATTATTAGTGAAAGAGAAGCAATTTTGTTAATATTTTTTTTCTAAAAGTTAAAAACTCTATTAAGATTTAAAAAAAAAACACACAACTTTCGAAATTTTAGGGCCCTCTTTAGATCCATCTTTGAGATAGCACAAGTATTTAGGATAGTTCTAATATGAAACACGTTCATTGGAGCCAGTGGTTTAGAATTGATCATATTACTACAGAATGGGGAGAGAGACAATTTTGTGATGACGTTACTAATTTTGAACTACAATGTCCATGTGAACCGGGTTAAAATCAGAAAAAATCTAAGTATTTACCTTTGATTACCAATACTATAAATAAAAAAATAAAAAAATAAGAAATAAGAAAATCAGTACTATATTCTAACCAATTGAGTTGTCATCTTATTAAATAATTATATTTTTGAAAAACAACACTAAAAGTAATAGCATGTAGCAGTTCACATTTGGTACGGAGCAAATGTTTTGTTTGTACGTATAAAATATTTTACTAGATGAATTGATCTGACGATTAATTTTTGTTTTAAAAAGAAAATTCATTTGTTTCTCAATGAACAATTGTTCATTTATTTTTTAAACAAAATTCAGTCATCAAATCAATTCATCCAATAACAATCAGGTGTCACGTATGTGTCGACAATGGATGAAGGCAGAAATTTAGTGTTGGGGGGCGAAACTGCAACAGTATGTCGAACTACATATAAAACGGCCAAAAAAAAATTTGGGGGGCGAAACTGATAAAATATTCCGAACTACATATAAAATTTACCATACCTATTAGTATTTTTAAAAATCTCGAGTGCGACTGTCCCCTTCGTCCCTAGTGTTGACAGACCTCTTATTCCGCATATAATCCAAAACCTAATATGTCGCTGAAAAAATGGTAAAAAGGATTGTGGTTTTAAGAGGTTGGATGAGGGTATATATGGTGGCTCTCTATGCAGTAACTCCTATTATGCAGCCTGAAGCCAGTTGAAGTCGAAGCTTTGGTTCCTACACACACACACAAGTTGAAGCTTTGGCAATATAGGATGAAATTTACTATTGAGTTAAATTTGCCAAGAATTTATTATTAAAAATATTGCGCTAATAACACTAGCCCTTTTTGACATTTAAAATGTACTTTACGAGTGCATGAATATTTAGATTTGACTCTAATGAAATCTCGATATTTTATTTCACATCACGTCTCTAATATCCTGTCTTTGCATCATTAAACTTTTTAAGTGCCTATTTAATTTCTTTTTAAAAAAAATATATAACTTAATAAAAAATTATTATTATTATTATTTATTATTTGGTGAATTCTCCTACAAATGTTGTATTTTGCCTTACGAAATTTCCCTTAAACCTCTTTTATATTTTAATTTCAAATTCTTAATTCCTCTTTTATGAATTATTTATTTTTCGAAATAAAGACAAAAACTTTCAACAAGTGAAATTGAGTACAATTCCATTCTAACTCTTAAACAAAGAAAATACAAACCTTTGAAGAGTATCAACCATCCCAAGAATTAGATCATTGTGTCGCTACTTAGAGAGTTATTGTTGCTTGTGACAAATTGCACAAACTTGGTGACCTACAGGATAACCTATATTAATTAATAACCTCTCTAAAATAATAATTTCTTCTAGTTCCAACTCGGCCAGTATAAAAATTTGATAATTTTAATAAATTAATAAGATACTATTTTTTTTTAAAGATCCTTATATAAATTTATAATTCCATCAATATCATAAATTAATAATTCTCCAAAATTACAAAAATAACTAGGATAATTTAGTAAAATATGACTTAGTTGCTGTTTGATTTTTCTTGAAACTTAAATAAATGTGGATTCCTTGTTTAACTTTATCACTAAATTTGAAGCTTTGATGTCGTATTCTCTAACTCCAGTGAAAAATTATAAAGAGTTGTCGATATTAGGAGGGAAAATAAATATCTTTTATCTGATATTTGTGTCTCATTCCTTGTCTTATTATAATATTTTGTCAAGTGTACCACTTTTTCTACAGGTTCCTACCATGTTTTTAGGTTATAGATTTTTTATAAAAAGGAAAAAAAAATTGACACTTGGCATGTTATTATTAGTTGGATAGGAAATGTGACACAAGTTCGGGACATAATATATATTTCTTGTTATGAGTGCTTTTCTTTGTGTGTTTGCTTCCAAAGGTACCGAATCATCTTCACATTTATTCTTTGCAGGGATTTTCAATGACATTAACTACTATTTATTTTAATATTTATATCTCTGCTATATTGATAATTTTCTCTCATATAATCCAACAGTTAGTTATCATTCATTTTAAGATCTCTAGATTTTTTGCTGCAACTTGATTTCCAATTTTTACAATTATAAATTTGAAATTTGATGATGGACTCTCAATCACATTTATAGAACATCTAAGAGTTGTCCAGGACGTTGTTAATCACCTAATTAGAAAAGCTAGATCATCTAATCAAATATTTAGTTTTTAAGATATGATTAAAAAGTACTCTTAAAAGTACATTCTTTAACTTAATAAATTAATAAATTATTGATTACTTTATACAACTTTAAATTAATAAAATTCTTTGATCTCGACGATATTTAATTTATAGAGGTTGTATTGTATATCTATTATTTTCCATCATACTTCTTCAATTTTATCCTTCCAGATATTGATAATCACATAATTTGAAGACAAGTCAGATATTAAACTTTTTCTATTCAAAAAAAAAAAGTCAGATATTAAACTAAACTATTTATTTCGATGGCATTCGTTATCATACTAAATAGTTCATTATTGTCCCTTTTTTATTTATTGGAGAGGGACATATTTATTACAAGAAGTGGGAGGGAATTCGAACTCATAATCTATACGTCATGAGGCATCAGCCTTGACCAGTAGATCAATGCCTCATTAGATTAATTTGAAAAAGCAAAGTAAAAGTGTGGACATGGTTTCAACATTATTAATTTATAAAGGTTTTTTTTATATTCATTATTGTGGCAAAAAATTCTCATTCCCCATTCCTATCTTCATCTCTATCCCCAATCAATCACAATTCACCATATGTATATATAATTAAAAAATATATTTATATACTAAATTTGGATTGGTTAGAGATATGGATGAGGACAGAAATAGGGATAGAGGATTTTCACCCCATTATTGTCATTGCCAAGAAATAGAATTTGAAAAAGCAAAGTAAAAGTGTGGACATGGTTTCTACGTTATTAATTTATAAAGGTTATTTTTTATGTTCAATATTTTCCATCATACTTCTTTAATTTTATACTTTCAGATATTGATCATCACATAATTTGAAGACAAGTCAGATATTAAATTAAACTATTTATTTTGATGGCATTCGTTATCATACTTAATAGTTCATTATTGTCCTTGCAAATAAATATAATTTGAAAAAGCAAAGTAAAAGCGTGGACGTGGTTTTTAATACGGCTATTGTATTTAAAGATATTTTTGTTAGTAGCGTGCGAACAAAGATAAGAATTATTTAATTATTTAATTAAATCGTTAAGATTGTATTTATTTTGAAACGACTGTTCTTGAAGAGTTTTTTAGAGGCATCATTCTGAATCAATTATAATCCCTAGCCAATTTCATTCTTTTATCTAATTGAGAAAGAATTTGAAAAAATTGATAAAACTTGGGTTCGATTTTCCATTTCTAAGGAAAAACATTCTAATCTCTTACCAGAAAAATTTATAATTCTCCTTTTGGGGCTTCGAGTCTTCGACTCTCTAAGGCTAAATCGATCATCAGAGAAAGAATTAGATCAAAAATTAGAATACATTTTGAGAAAATCAAACTTCCATATATTGATAATCACATAATTT
Source organism: Vinca minor (assembly GCA_026122235.1). Taxonomy (NCBI): domain Eukaryota; kingdom Viridiplantae; phylum Streptophyta; class Magnoliopsida; order Gentianales; family Apocynaceae; genus Vinca; species Vinca minor. The sequence goes on along the minus strand of JAOCZM010000115.1, from coordinate 1,710,224 downwards.
GAAGACAAGTCAGATATTAAACTTTTTCTATTCAAAAAAAAAAAAGTCAGATATTAAACTAAACTATTTATTTTGATGACATTCGTTATCATACTAAATAGTTCATTATTGTCCTTTTTTTTAATTTATTGGGGAGGGACATATTTATTACAAAAAGTGAGAGGAGATTCGAACTCATAATCTATACGTCATGAGGCATCAGCCTTGACCACTAGAGCAATGCCTCATTGGATTCATTATTGTCCTTGCCAAGAAATAGAATTTGAAAAAGTAAAGTAAAAGTGTGGACATGGTTTCAACGTTATTAATTTATAAAGGTTTTTTTTATATTCATTATTTTCCATCATACTTCTTTAATTTTATACTTTCAGATATTGATCATCACATAATTTGAAGACAAGTCAGATATTAAATTAAAATATTTATTTTGATGGCATTCGTTATCATACTTAATAGTTCATCATTGTCCTTGCAAAGAAATATAATTTGAAAAAGCAAAGTAAAAGCGTGGACATGGTTTTTAATACGGCTATTGTATTGAAAGATATTTTTATTAGTAGCGTGCGAATAAAGATAAAAATTATTTAATTATTTAATTAAACTCTTAAGATTGTATTTATTTTGGAACGACTGTTCTTGAAGAGTTTTTCAGAGGCATCATTCTGAATCAATTATAATCTCTAGCCAATTTCATTCTTTTATCTAACTGAGAAAGAATTTGAAAAAATTAATAAAACTTGGGTGTCGAATTTTTCATTTCCAAGGAAAAACATTCTAATCTCTTACCATAAAAAATTATAATTCTCCTTTTGGGGCTTCGAGTCTTCGACTCTGCGAGGTTAAATCGGTCATCAGAGAAAGAATTAGACCAAAAATTAGAATACATTTTGGGAAAATCAAACTTCCATCGAAGAGAAGCAAATGAAAGGCTTTCATAAAAATTCTCGTAGAATCGAGAATGAAGCTTTCAATCTGTACATGCCAGATCATGAATTAGTAACTGTATCCAATTTCCAAAAACAAATCCCAATTGTGTCGAACTTTCCATGGACAAATATCTGTCAACACATAATTATATTATTGTTCTCCGAACAGGGAATTTCCAGCCCCACTAGTACACGCTCACGACAATAGTGCTAAACGCTGTTTTTTAGTACATATGGAACACTTGTTGAACATGTATTACATACTTTTGGAAATATGTTAAATCTCATGCACGTATGTTCTCTCGCTGCATACACGTGTTCTAAGGATGCAATAGGTGTTCTCTCGTTATAAATGACCGTCCTTAGGCATGTAAAACCTATCTTACACAACAAGTGTTTGAAAAACACAACAGGTCCCCCGGAAAAAAAAATTGCCGTTTAATTTTTTATCTAACGATCCAAATTGATCAAAATTGTTTATCATATACTTAAAAAAAAAGTACCAAAACACTTACAAAATCAACACATAACATGCTTGAACTATATCTAACATATTTGACACTCACAAATCGGAAATCGTGCTATGAGCACCATGTACAACCCATGCATTACAAACGGATTCTCATGTCAAACACTCGAATACAATTCTAGCAATGACAACAAGAAAAATCCATACAATTGAGCTCATTTGTCTGGATATGACTCTAGACCCTGTTAACAGCCCATAAATATTCATTTACCTGTTACAGTAGGTCAAAGATTACACATGGATTCGGATATTGAACCCTCCAAACAACGGGGCCAAAGGCTTAAGGACACGCTTGTTATGTGATCGCTCACCCTTTTGAACTCCACAACAACTGTTTATACTCGTTAGGATCCGAGTCGAAGATAAAAACAAAGACAAAGAGTGCTCCCGAGCACTTTAAATATATAATTTGACAAGTCTTAGCGTAGTATCAACTACAGACAAAGACAAAGAGTGCTCCCGAGCACTTTAAATATATAATTTGACAAGAACTCACGATTATAGTGCTAAACGCTATTTTTTAGTACATATGGAATACTTCTTGAACATGTGTTATATGTTTTTTGACATATGTTAAATCTTATGCATGGATGTTCTCTCACTCCAAACACATGTTCTAAGGCTGCAACATGTGTTATCTCGTTATAAACGTATGTCCTTAAGAATGTAACATATTTCTTACGTAACAGGTGTCTAAAAAACACAATATAATGTCTCCCAAAAAAAAATTAGACTGTTAAAATTTTTATTTAAGGATCCAAATCAACCAAAACTATTCATTATATACTTTAAAAAAAAACGTGTTATGCACCTGTACTCCACCAGTAGCACTTCTAATATTGTTAAACCAAACAATCTCTATCCATGCATTTAGGAAACAACGGACAAAATGTCCAAAGGAATCAGATACAATCGGATATGCTTACTACAATTTAGCAAAAAAAAATCTGATATGCTTACAAAATATATTATATCCTATTATCCAAAATAAACATAGGCTGTGCCTAGAAGACGAGTGAATCCAGGCTTTCTTTGTCAAATTTGCCGTGGAATATTTATTGATTAAAGCAAAATTGAAACTTACATAAATTGTCAATGTAAGTAACCAATTATAGAGCTATTATGCAAGTAGTTGGGTATTTTTTATTTTAAAAGGGTTGTTTTCCATGTATTGTTTTATATCACCTAATTTTTTTATTATTGATTAGTTGAGTTCATATAGTAAAATCAAAAGTCCAATAGCCCAGTGGGGCATTGACCGGCTCGTGACCGAGAGGTCCCGGGTTCGATACCCTCCCCAAGCATGTAATAAGCTTTAATTGTCTCCCTTCAGAGTTCTCTTCTCCTCTTCTGAGGTGTTCTTCTCCTCAAAAGGTTGGTTTTCTCCCCTTTGAGGTTCCTCCCTCGGGCGTTCAAAAAAAAAAAAAAGTTCATATAGTAACATCCATTTTCTTAGAGATGTTCAATGAATTTTCTTTAATTGAATATAAAAACAGAAATGAAATTGAGTTCAAAACTAATTTCATTTCCTTTGTAGAGTCGAAGTCATTAGTTATTGACTCGATTAAAACTCTCTTTATCAAGTAAAAAAGAATTGGAAATCAATTCTCACCAAGTGCCAGTCCATGCTTTTCCCTCTCTCTCTCTCTCTCTCTTAGTACTTCCTCCGTCCCAAATTAACTGTCCACATTTCCTTTTTTATTTGTCCCAGATTAACTATCCGCTTTCTAAATAAAGTATGTATTAATGACAATTTTTCCAATTTTACCCTTCTTCCAACTCCTCATTGAATGCTCTTATTTAATTAAAATGATCACTTTTCAACAAATATTTAAGAGCTAGTTGGATGTTGTGTGAGACGAATGAATATTTGGCGGGAGCAATTCAAATTCAATTTATTTCTTTAAAAAAATTCAATTTAAACGAATATTTGAACGAAAAAATTTGAATTTGAAATTCTCCCGCCAATTTTCTATGTCAAAATTTGTATTTTCCAACCAATTTTGAGACCAATCCCAAACCCAAACCCAAACCAAACCTTGTCCAAGTAGAGCCTAAATTAATGGCTCATTAATGATAGTTTTTTCAATCCTACCACTAACATTAAATATTAGAGAAAGAAGAATAGAGAAAAAAGTAGTAAAAATTAATTTCAGACGGATGAAATAGCTATTTACTATATTCAACTATCTAATTTGATAAAACCTTACTTCTTGTGCAAAGTTAGAAGTGTACATATAATTTCAGACGGATGAAATAGATATTTACCCTAAAAAGAAAAAAGAAAATAGTGCTGGAGACTGAAAAGTATTGATCACGCGCAGTACTGGCACGTGGAGAAAGCGGTTTTCCATGACAACGAAAAAGAGTTGGAAGATTAACTGGCATTCAAAGTCGTCGTCGTCCTCTGTTCCAATGTAGTCGTACATATATACGTATAAACCGCTGTATATATACCTCTGAATAGCCGTTGAAGTTTCAGTTATTACTTCCCAAATTCTTCTCATTTCTTATTAGTCTCAATAAATTCCACTTTCTTCTCACCCATATCCGATCCATACTGATATGCTTATTATAATATTATAATAATTTTATTCTCTCCTCCTCCGCTGCCGCTGCCGTTATCCGATTGATCTCTCCGCCGTCTTCACCACCACCACTACCATGAGTGACTCACAAACTTCCACGTCCTCGTCTTCCGACTTTTCCGGTTCCCTCCCTCCTCCGCCACCGGTACCCCGTTGACTTCACTTTTTTCCTCTGTTGTATTTATGTATATGTTGTTGGTTTGAATTCATACTTTTTTTTAAAAAAAAAATTAAAAAATTATTATATTGGGTAGACTGTTGAGCAAGACCTATTATTACGAGTAAGACGTACTTGTCATTTGTTTATGGAATAACTAAACATATATTTTTTTTAATATATATAATCCACTTATTTTACCAAAATGAAAAAGTTGTAGTTCTGATTGGTGATCAGGGGCATGCTATGCAAGTATGGATTTTTTTTTGAATAAAAAATAAATAAAGAGTTATATGATTTTGTTATATTTGGATGAGTATGGCCTTGGATAGAAATAAATTGAATTGATAGAATGCATTCATAGTATCGACCCTGCGTAATTATTTCTTTAGTTCATATAGTTCTGTCCCAATTATTTGGGATTAATGCTTTGTTTTTGTAAATCAAGAAATTAATCCAGCAAGGCCAGGGGTACATATTTATTTTTTCTTGTATATATGGGATGATCTGAGGGTGGTAAGTAAGTTACAATTGATTTAGTTGATTTATAGTATAACCAGAAATCTTTTTTGTATCATTTAGTCACAATCCCATTATAAGCAGGGGAATGCAGTCAGGGTAAAGAAAACCCGTAGATTAGTACCAATTCTGGAAGTGGCATAAGTAATTTGATTAAAGTTTTCCGATGCTTTGAGTGGTATTCTTCATTCTCTTTGGTGTTTTGGTTGGTTTGAGCATAAACAAAATCAGAACCTTAACTTCGAGGGGGCGGGATATATTGCAAAGGAATTTAAAAAGATGTTGCAAGGGCGGATTTGAAATGTATATATATATATATATACACACATAAAAGGAATTTTAAAAATGTCGAGGAGGGGCAGGGGCGGCAGCCGTAACTCCCCGCCCCCTTGGTTCTGTCTCTGGGTTTGTGGGAATGGGGATTGTGGGGGAGGGATAAGGTTTGTTTGATTGTCGAGCGTAACACTTGATGTTTTTGTATTCATTTATCTGTGCGGATGAATTTTTTATTAGAAAGATCTTCCACTTCTTTGCAGAATGGTGTGCAGAGTCAAAGTATGGATGTCAATCGTTTACTATCTCCGGAGATTTCACGATGTTGGCGAGATTTATTTTGGTTAGTAATATTTGTGTTACATGTGGTTTTGGTAGGGGTTGTTGTCGGGGTACTAGGGATTAATAGATTTGAGAAGAAGGATAGGCTCAATATTGATCAGTATACTGTGGGATTTCTTGAGAATCAGCCTGGCTTGACAGAAGATTACTGGCCAATATATGCAATGGCTGCTGGAATTGGTACAGTTCTTGGATGGATTTGGTTGTTGTTACTTGGTTCCCAGGCAAATGGAATGATGAAGGTATCAGTGCATATCTTGACTACCTATCTTGCAGTCATCAGCGTATTGTGTTTTTGGTGTGAACAGCTTTTCTGGGGAGTTGCATTTGCAATTGGTGCTGCATTGCAGTTCTTGTATGTCATCTCTATCATAGACAGGTATCCATCTCGGGCTTTTATGTTCATGTATATGGCTTAGACTATGTTTTTCACTGAAAAGTATTTTATTTAGGGTGTCAAAACCTGTAGTTATATGATATCTATGCTGCTGTCTGCTAATTATTTTATATCAGGCAGATCAAATAAATTGTGGCTGACTGAAATTCTAAGAGTTTACAACTATCTGTTTCACCATTCATAAGAATTATATGTCTAGCTTGCAACTCGCACCTGTATCAACTTTTAAGTTTTACTTGCCTACTTGGGGCCTTTCATTCATGCAGATAACGTTGTCTTTGGAGTTCTGCTTACACTTTTGGCAAATGCCCGTCTAGATTGTTATTGCATGTCAAGTTTTTGTTTCAAATGCAATAAGAGGACTCACCAACCATACAATTTAATTCTGTGCTTACACTTTGTCTTGTTGAAATTCCGTTTCTGAGTTTGAGCCCCAATGGGTTCATTTTATTGGCAAAGTTCATCCCATTAATTGTGATGAAGTATTTGCATTCTGAAGTCTATAAATTAACAAACCATGATTTGTGATTTCCAATTGATTGGCCATAATTGTCAAATGACGATAAGCTTGTGTGGCATAAGAAAGATTCTCTCACTTTGATAGGTTATAATTATGTTTACTTTTGTACAAAGTAAGAACAAGTAATTTGTTTCTTTTTAAAAGATGTCATCAGACTAGATAACTAATACTCCCTCCGTTTAATAATCTAAGGCCTTTTAGGTATTTTAACCTAGATTAAGGAAGGAAAAAACAAGGGGTATTTTCATATTATACCATAATATTGCTGGTAATATTGACGACCACGTGGAATTCTTTCGTTGATTCATGTAGTCGGCCCCAGTTACTTGGGATTAAGGCTTTGTTGTTGTTCTGTTGTTGTATACCATAAAATTATGGGTAAATGTAATTTTAGAAATATAATCTATAAAAGTTGGAAAATGCCATAAATTTTTGGAAGATATTGATAGTCTAAAAGACCTTATATTATGAAACAGAGGGAGTAAATTCATATAATATTCTTAATCCTTTAACATATTGGTTGACTTGAGTTTAGTTATCGACTTGTGTTTTAGGAGAAGTTAAAAACTATAAATGGATTCACAAAGAAACATAACTTAGTCATTTTTCTGCTGATTTTCAAACTTGAATTCAAGTTATGCTTTGTGCACTCTTCGAATTTTAAGTTCTTCCATTGTCCTTATTCTTCTAGCAAATTTTGTACTTGAAACGAGTCTTGTTGTTTCTTGGTTTATCATAATCTTTCTTGTAAGCTGTGTAGATCTCAAGAGAATGACGTAATCAATTTCAGAATGCATTCTAGGAATGATGTATAGATGTATTCGATTGCATCAAATTGCTAGTCATCCTTCTTTATGCATACATGTTCTCACTACGAATTTATATCTCATATTTAGGAGACTTGAGTAATATTTGTGAGCTCCCTCTGTAACAAATATGTGAGCAATCTTCTGGTAATGGACCAGATTGTTTGTCAAATATTGACGTCTATTTTTTATTATTGTCAGATCACTTTGTCCATATCGAATCCTTGTCCTGAAAGTGATTCATACATTAATAAATACTACATTTCTCTGTGTATGTGTTTTGAGTACATATTCATGTTGATGTTGTTGAACTCTCTTCCTTCACTTTTTGCTTTTCTCTAGACTTCCATTTACCATGCTTGTGCTACGAAGTTCCATCAAGATGGTGTGGAGCCTTCCCAAAGTTATGGGAATTTCATGCGTCTTTATGCTAGTCATGCTTCTATGGCTAGCACTATGGTCTTTTGGAATTTCCGGTGTTGTAGCTTTAAGCATTGGTGATACAGGCCGCTGGTGGCTTCTTGTGGTGAGCTGGCAAGTTTTTACTATTGATTTTATCCTGCTTTAAATATATAAAAGAAGTTTCACACTCTTCTTCTAGTGACATAAATGAGTCTCTTTTTGCTTGACATACAGGTATTATCAGTGAGCTTGTTCTGGACTGGAGCAGTTCTCTGCAATATTGTTCATGTTGTTGTATCGGGAATGGTATTTCTTGTTCTGATCCATGGTGGTCGAGATTCTGAATCAATGCCTCCCAAGCCACTGATGAATTCTATAAGGTATGCTGTCACAAAATCTTTTGGCAGCATCTGCTATGGATCACTCTTTACGGCTGCTATCAGGACATTGCGGTGGAAGGTAAGCAAATCATTGACTTTTAGAGAGAAATGAGTTTTATTGTAGAAGTACAGAGATAGATCTATTATCATTTCATACAAAAGAAGTAATTATTGACAACCAGCTGGGGTTCCGTCAAACAGATTAGGGGATTCAGGTCAAAGATTGGAAACAATGAGTGTTTACTCTGCTGTGTAGATTTCCTGTTTCATTTGGTGGAGACTTTGGTTCGATTTTTCAACAAGTATGCCTATGTCCAGGTATTTCATTTAAATACTTTTTGAGTGATGTTGTGATTCGTTTCTGTCTATATTATCGCTTATGGTATGACCTTTGACAGTCTTTTCTATTTCTTCCAAATACCATTTTATGATTCTCCAATTAATATGCTTGGTTGCCCAATGATGCACATCTAACCCTGTATTGCCTGCTGAACCTGAAAGAACGAAGTTTCAGGCCAGTTAAAACTTCTATTTCCTATTGAGCCTGTTTATCCCTCCTTTCTTTTTGTTGGGGTGGGGTGGGATGGGGTGGGGGTGAAAGGAAGGATGTTTTCTTAGGATTCACTTTCATTGTGGCGCTTTTGGTAGAAGTAGTACAAAGATAGTAGATGCATCTGTGCTTAAGAAATCCTTATAGGGTTATTTTCTTAACGCTTTTTTCCTCTGGTGGGGATGAGAGCAGAGAGAAAAGAAGAAAGAGGGCCCGGAGGCAACTGTGTAAATACACTTTGTCGTGCATGTTACCAACATGAATCTGCAGTATGAGAATCGAGCAAAATGTTGAATCCTTTTTTTCGTTATCATTTTCTTGATATGGTCTCTTCAATCTAGTGCTGATTGAATGTATGGTTGCTGTAACTTATGGAAACCACAACAACAATAATAGCATAACCCATTAAATCCCCAATAATTGAGGGTATGGACGGGATGGATAGGAGACAAAGTTAACTTTTGTCAATGAATGCGTAAAGTGGCTGCTCACAGTATACCACTGAAACATTAGTCCCCTATACCGTCACGTTTGCTATTGAATCACGCCCTCAAATCAAATCCAAAAGGCATCATAGAAGGCAGACCCAAGAACCATTATACGATAAAATCATGAACGGGAAGTAAATGATTGATCATATTTTGATATTATATTTTCAGCCATTTGATATGTGGCTACATATTTACTATCCGATATTGGCACCATATTACGAATTTTGAGAACGCATCTTTATTTATAGATTGCAGTTTATGGTAAAAACTTTAATCACTCAGCTAGAGATGCCTGGGAGCTATTCCAATCAACTGGTGTAGAAGCTCTCGTTGCTTATGACTGTTCAGGAGCTGTTCTGTTGATGGGCACCATTTTAGGTGGGCTTGTTGTCGGAACTGCTGCTGGAATTTGGGCAAAGATTAAGTTTCCTGATAGAATGCTAATGGTGGGATCTACAGCAATGTTAATGGGAATGATCCTGGTAAGTTCTTTGTGACCCTGGGGATCATTATTCGCTCACTTAGCTTCGAAAACAAGAATTCTTTGTGTAGCAGTTGTACCAGAAGTATCTTTTAACAAATTTCGTCTAAAATGGGCTCTCATGATATTTGATTTCCAGGTTGGATTGGCGATGGTGGTCGTGGAAAGTGCTGTAACTTCAATATACATTTGTTACGCAGAAGATCCTCTTTTGATACACAGATGGAATGCAGAAATCTTTAACCAAATATCGGAGAAACTGCATCAGCGCCTGCAACATAGAAGTTCTAGGGCGACAGAAGTGCTTCATAGATTCGATGGTCAAACACGAGAGATGGTGTCTGCTTGAATTTGCTCATTTCTACCATAAGAGGTTAACTGTTCATAATGGTTTATGTTTTGAATATATATATATATATATATATATATATATATATATATATATATTAAGTGAACAAATTTCTCCCTTTTAACTTCCTTAATTTGTATTACAAGGCAATTTAAGGAGTTTAGAAATGAAATATAGAAATTAATCATGTGATCTGAATTAGAAATGTTATTTAACTTTAGTCTTAAACAAACTAGTGATTATATATACTTTGCGAATTTTTTGAGGTGTTGAATCTTTTCTGAAGTACTTATGGATGAATTTCTCCATCCATCTATTGTCTGGATTTACTTTAAATTTAATTTGCGTCAAAAATTTAAAATGTTTTGCTAATTTTATTTTTAAAAGAAATGTAGCAATAAAATTGTAAAAAGGCATCGCATCAGATTAGTTTTTTTTTTAACAACTGCATTTTAAAAAAAAAGGTAAAAAAGTGAATTATTTATGAGACAAATATTTCAAATTAAATATATTGTGTGCAATGGTAAAATCCAAAGTGTAATATTTGTTTATAAAATGAATAATTCAAGAAAAGACCACCTCCAAGCTTGCAAAGTTTGAAAATGCCATCAGCGTGATTCAAAATCGCAGCAGCTTTGATATAATTTGTCATTCAATTCAACAATTGACCCATAAGTTTCATAAAAACTCAAAAGCTTCATAAGTAACCCTTACCAATCCAATAGTAAAGTACTTCTGCGATAGCTCTTCATAAGCATAGAACCCTGATACACCCCAGGAAGGTGGGGCAACCGATCTATTGGTTTTGGTCTCACTTCTCACTCACAATATTTACTCAATAGAACCCTACATTTGCATATAAAGTCGGCAAGCAGCAAGTATTGTGAGTGGAAAGTGTAGCACCAGAAGCAATGGACCGGTCCATCACCATTTTGCCCCAGGTAAGAGCTACAACTAGGAAATATACTGGAAAGATTGAGTGCTGATACACTCAAAAGGTAAGCATTACAGCATTAGTTATCATATGGTTCAAACTTCCAAGTATTACCGAAGCACATAATCTTAATCTCAGAGTTTGATTATTAGAATATAAGCGATAGATATTACATCATCCCAAGTCCTAAACCTAGTCAATCTATTGAACCCTCCAGCAAGATTACAAATTTCACTTCTCACCATTCCCCGGCTCATTAGCGGAAGCTTCCTTGATCTCAGCACCAGCATCCTCCTGAAACAGAGATTTATGTGCTCTTCAGTAATAAGCATCTGTGAGTACAAATTAGAGAGAACATGGGGAAGGAGGAGAATAAGAATATATACCGGCACATCAGAAGTCCATAAAGTCAAGTTGTCGCGAAGAAGTTGCATGATAAGGGTGCTGTCTTTGTAGGATTCTTCGCCGAGTGTATCCAGCTCAGATATGGCTTCGTCAAAAGCCTGCAGCCATAGTAAATATTCACAATCAGAATAAGCCCAGTATTCTCCTTGTTCTACATCACCAGGACGAAACATGTGATCCAACAACAAAGATAAATTATTAAGATCCAAACCATGGAGAGCTTTATTCGGCCAATTGATAACTATGGAAAACAAGAATGATAACAGTATTCCGTGTCGTGATATTATACTGCTGGACTGATATTAAACATACCACTGGCTAGTAATACCGATCATTAAGAAAATAAATTCCATAAAAAGGCTTCGGTGGCAAAAACAAGAGATGCCGTTTATATGAGAATTAGAACATAAAGAACCACTACAAGTTTCCTGGCAGTGTACTACTCGAATAGAACCCTATCCTGATTTCCATTCTACAGTTCAAAAAGATTCTGCAGAGTTTTGTTTCTCCCCTACATGAACCATGGAGCATAAATTTACCTATTGTAGAACAAGAATAGGAAATTCCATTCTCCTCACATGGGTAGAATATGGTTCGTCTCGTTCAACGAGACGTCCTGGACTACCTATGTACACAAAGTTTTCATTGTTCTACATAGCAGACAGAGACATCCAAATTCGATAGTATTAATCGTATCCTGTAGCATACTTTTGTACTATGTAGCAGGTAATACAAGAAGTTCATTTCCGCCACTCGGCCACAAGTAGCCAATAAAACTTTCAATTTAAAGAACAATCATACAACACAATCAAACAGTAGGTACACACATTGATCAGGTGTTTGTAATGGCAATAACAAAACCCTACCTGCTTAGCAAGAGTGCAAGCACGGTCAGGTGAGTTCAGTATCTCATAGTAGAACACAGAGAAGTTGAGCGCAAGACCTAGTCTTATTGGGTGTGTCGGGGCCAGCTCAGCCAGGGCGATATCCTAGAATAAAGGCGACATACAGAATAAATAAACAGAATCCACCTCTATTTTCGAAGAAAAAACTTCCACAATTAGAAAAAAAAATAATAATGAAACATGCACCAAAAACGAACCTGAGCAGCTTTGTAAGCAACTAGAGTGTTCTCAGCAGCTTCTTTTTTCTCAGCTCCAGTCTTGAACTCGGCTAAGTATCTATGGTAATCACCTTTCATCTTCAGATAAAACACTTTTGACTCTCCAGTATTGGCTGAGGGTACAAGATGTCCTTCAAGAAGTTGCAATATCCCATTGCATATTTTAGTGAGCTCGGCCTCAATTTTTCCCCTATAGTCCTTAATAATTGCCACATGGTCCTCATTACCACGGCTTTCTTCTTTTTGCTCAATAGAGGAGATGATTCGCCACGAAGCTCTCCTAGCGCCAATAACATTCTTGTAAGCTACAGAGAGCAGATTCCTTTCCTCCACAGTGAGTTCTTCAGCATCTGCCCCCTTGGCAACTTTTTCCATGAATTCAACCATTTCCTCATACCTCTCAGCCTGCTCAGCCAGCTTGGCCATGTAAACATTCTCCTCGCGAGGTGAATCAGTGGGCACCATATTTTCTAGTTCAAATTAACCTGCACCCAAGGACCTTTCATCGCTCAGAGCAAAAAAGAAAAATCCAGCCAATGTCCACTCAAGAATAGAGCCCAGAACTCAAAATGACGAGCAAAATGTTTTAAATCACACACATTATTATAAATAATTTTCATCAGCACAAACCATTTACGAACCACAGAAATTCTCTCAACTCCTACAATTTCTCAAAGATATACTTTAGGCATACAGAAAAGACGAATCCGGAAGAAATATCAAGCTCCAAGAAAAAGGTAAAGCAGAAGAATATAATCTATCAGACATCAGTAGAGAATTTATTCAATTTCTTAGTAGCAAAGAATAAAATCACTCATAAACTTTGAACAATCCGTGAAGTTGGCACCTTCACAAAATTTGCATCTTGTTCTTGATTGTCAAGAAGAAAAAACCACACATGCACATAGTTAAAAAAAAAAATAGAATCATAAACCAGAATGTGATATTCAATGCAAAAAATTAGTTCATTTTCAAGGAAGGCTAGTGCAATTAGCGGCAAAACCCCCATCAGTTCAATATCCTTGGATCTACAAGTGTCTGACGCCAACTTATTAGGAGCAGCGGATCCTGAACTTATGCATAAACAAGGCAAAATATAGAAGACATACATTTGAGTAGATTTTTCAAAAAGTTTTGAGGGCTACATTTAAATTTTTAAAAGATTTCTCTGAAAATTTCATGTTGAAAATCTAGCATTTTAGATTCTAGTAGACATTAAAAAAAAAAAAAAATTAAAAAAAATAAAACTGGGAGCTAGAAGTAATTTTAAAACGATCTCTCTGAAAAGTACCAAATTTCCTATAAATAATCTAGCGTTTTAGCTAATATTGGGGAGGGCGACAACCACCCCGGATCCAGTAGATCTGCCATTTCTCCTTTCAAAAATCTCTCCCCCTCTTTTTTTTCTTTTTTTCCTCCTTATCATACAAAATTAAGCCTACAATAAAAAGAAGGAATAACATAAAGACCAAAAGTTTAAAAAAATAATTGAAAAGCATGTTCTCTCCCTCTGGAAAACCGAAATACTAACTAACTATTAAACAAATCAACTTCCAGCATCAAACTAAATAGATCTAACATATAAAAACTGATATGAACTTTCATCTTTCTTCACCAGAAACTAGAACTACTAAAGATTATACACAGAAAAAAAATAAAAAATAAAAATATGTTCTTCCCAAACAAAACAAAGGGTAGAAGTAAAACATACAAAAGATCCCAACTTTTTTTTAATGCAAGAACTGAAATTAAGTGAATAAATGGAAAGTTATTAGGTAAGAATTAGTACCTTTTTTCTATCGATTGAAAGCAAGTTTCAAGTGTGAAGGAGAAGAAGATGGTGAGGAAATGGACCAAATGTTAAAGCAGAAAATAATATTAAATGGAATGGTCAACGGAAACTTCCAGTCAAACAAGGTAATTTGTCCTAATTTACAGTTTGATCAGATGTTTCGGATCTCGACACGTTTTTTTATTTAGTGATTCCTGATGTGCCACGTGTCGAATTTTTTTTTGGCTAAGTAACGTGTGGGACTATACTTCATTAAGTTAACACCCCCTTCCCTCACTTACTCTCATTTCGAAATTTTTTATTTAGGTATGCTACTAAATTTATAAATTATATCCAAAGTAATGAGTGCATTACACGTAATAAAGAGAATTTATGTAAGTTTAACCACCTTCCATCCTCACATATCAAAAATAAATTGGGAGCCATCTGCCGCAGCAAGAACACCTACCAGAGCCACCGTTCACCAGATTCCGATAAAAAAAATATTTTTTTTTTGCATTTTTGAACTAATCAAACTAGATCCACCACAAAATATCAATTTAAAAAATTTTGGAGCAAAAAAAAATTGCGACAAGATTCCGGATAAATAGACTCCACGATTGTGGTTATTTGGAAAACATTGATTTTGAGGTAAATACTTACATATATGTTTCTTATTGTTTTAATATATTTACTTTTTTTCGGTCAAAAAACATGTTTAAACTGAAAAAAAGTGGGAAAAAATTCAGCAGATGGAGAAAACTGCACTGAAAATGATTTTGGGGAGAAATAGGCGCATGATGATGTCATCATGTAGTGGATGACGTCACCCCCATGTTCACGCGCATGCGATGACGTCATCTACCACATGATGACGTTATCATGCGCCTAATTTCTAATTTTTTTTTCGTGGATGGTCCGTGTGCAATTTTGTACGCGGTAATTAATTCCACCGCGTGTCCATTTGCACGCGGCTTGAATTTAATTTTTTTTTTTTTACAGTGGCTGAGATTTATTAATATTAATATTTTGTGCATTTTTTTTTCTAACAAATCTTTTGTTTTGTATTTATTGTAGGTTCAAAGTTCAGACGGACCCGATAGTGATCTATAAGAATTTCCTGATAATAAGAAAAATTGGCCTGATACGGGGGGGAATTTTTTAGTCCCTTTATTGAATATGATTTTCAAATCAATGAAGGGTTAGTGCATTGGGTAAAACTAGCTTGCCATCTCCACAACTGGAAATTACGATCGCTTATATACCAACAAAATGCCACTTTGTATCGGTATGTTGTTCTAACTTTAATCACTTGATTTACTAAATTTTTTGTGTTTTTTTATGATTGACTAATTATATTTTTTATAATTTACCGGTACAAATGCAACGTAATTGTCCATTTCCCCATTGAATCCATCCTGGATACATTATGCAAGTACAATGACAAGAAATTGGTATGATCCATTACAAGTCAGATTTACTGAGTGGGACGCATTAGAACAAGTATATGAATTTTGAATTTTATATGACACTTGTGTCCAAACTTTATTTAATTTTGTAAGAATTGTTGATTATTTAGATGTATTAATGTGTAACATGCCCGCATCCTTTGGACTAGTTTTCACAAAATTCTTAATCTTAACATCATTGGCATAATACTCTCTAAAGTCCCTCTTGTTAGCCCTAAGGGCGATCGAACTCGGTTTTTGATAATGGACAAACACTTGATGTTGTGTCTAATGTTTATATCTTTGTGATAGAATATCGGAACATATATTGGAAGCTCTAAGTACTTCAATCAAGCCATGATCAAGATTCAAAGTCATATCAATCAAGGTTCATCTTTCAAGATTGAAGATTGAAGACTTAGGTTTGGTTAGATTAGCTTTGTTATTCATTAGTCGTTATCTTAAAGCTCTAACCAAAGCTCTCATGAACATAAGCTCTACACTCTAGTCTTGCATGTTTTCATAAACACGTTTTCAAAAGGCTTAAGTTTCAAAATGATCTTTACATGTGTTCTTATCCAAAAAGCCTTTGATTTCATAGATAAGTCTTTTAGAAAAGTTTTCCAAGTATTCTTATTTATTACAATTTGGGAAAACCTTTTAGACTTCAAGAGATTTCAAAACAAAGGTCAAAACATCATCTCTCATACTCGAAAAGTTTCGGTCAACCGAGATTTTCTCGGATCAACCGAAGGATTTACTGAGAGTTGTTACTGTCAAAGTTCGGCCGACCCTAAGCTTGGGTCGGTCGACCGAGATGTTGGTTCGGTCGACCGAAGTTTTTGGTCGGTCAACCGAGTTGCTCAAGTTCGGTCATCCGAGACTTGTTTCGGGCCAACCGAACTCTGTTTCTACTAGCTAGTTTTTTGACCAGTTTGGAGACTCGATTTTCACCCAAATTTGAAATGTATAAATACTCCAAAGCTAGAGAAACATTCCAAGGCTTGCATATCAAATATTCATTGATCTCTCATCAAGCCAAAACACTTTCAAAGCAAAATACTCTTCATCCTTATGATCTAAAGCATTCAAGAGTATTCTTTCAAAAGCAAGACAAAGAGTGGACTTCATATGTTCAAGAGCTAAATTGTTTGTGCTTCAAAGGTATACATTCTCACTTCTAAGAGTGATCAAGCTTTGTACTTAACCTATCTCATTCCCTTTCTAAGTGATAGGGTTATTTGATAAGTCCTACTTAGTGTGGGCAATTGTAAAAGTCCTACTTTGTGTGGGCAAGCTCTTAGTGAGTTTATTTGTAAAGTGGTTGTGTTGTAAAACTCTTGTGAGTTAGCCACTAGTGTAAAGTCCTACTTTGTGTGGGCATTCTTCTTAGTGAAGTTATTGAAAATCCTTGGGTGCGGCTCAAGGTAGTGGATGTAGATTCTAAGTGAGTCGAACCACTATAAATCCTTTGTCTTGTTATTGGGTTTTGCTTTAGCTTTTATTCATCTTGCTCTAACTTACACAAGCATTGCAAAGAATTGAAAAAGTTAGAAAGTTTAGTTAAAACCCAATTCACCCCCCCCTCTTGTGTTTTACAATTGGTATCAGAGCCTCGTCTTCATTTTTAGCATAACCGCTTGAAGTAAAGATTATGGCCGGTAATTCCGCATTGGCATATTTAGAGGGGTCTTCCACCATTAGGCCACCACTTTTTTATGGTAATAATTATGAAGCTTGGAAAGAACGTTTCAAGATATATGTGTGCTCAATAGATTATTCTTTATGGCATATATTTGAAAATGGTCCATATGTGCCTATGAAGTTGGTGGATGGTGTTCAAGTGCCAAAGCCGGACAAGGAGTTAAATGAGCTTGAGTCCAAGAAGATGACTCAAAATTACAAGGCAATGAACATCCTTAGTTGTGCCTTAAGTCAAGATGAGTACAATCGTGTCATTGGAAGAAAATCCGCACACTCCATGTGGAAAATGCTTGAAGTTACTCATGAAGGCACAAATCAAGTTAAGGAGTCAAGGTTGAATATGCATGTTAGAGAATTTGAGCTATTCTCCATGAAGCCTAATGAATCTATCAATGAGATGAACTCAAGGCTCACCAACATTGTAAATGGGTTGAGGTCTAATGGCAAGGAGTATACTACCGGAGAAATAAATAGGAAGATTCTCAATTCTCTTCCTAAAAGTTGGGAGACAAAAGCTCTTGCCATAGAAGAAGCCAAGGACTTAAAGACATATTCAACGGAGGAACTTATTGGCTCTCTACTCACCTTTGAGATGAAGAAAAGGAAAAATGTTCCTAAAGAGAGTGATCTTGATTCTATCATCAATAATGAAGAAGGAGAGAACTTGTTCTTCAATCTCAAAAATGCAAAGTGCTTGTTAAGCCATTGGGATGAAGAAGAAAGTGATGATGATCAAGAAGAAAATGATCACACATGTCTTATGGCATTTGATAATGAGGTACATCCTTCTCCATCTATTTCTAATTCTTTTAATGATAGTGATGATGATGATGAGGATGATCCTAATGAGCTTTTAATTGATATGTATGATCAATTGAAAAATTGTGCAAAGCAAAACAAAGCTATGAAGCTTAAAATTGAATTTTTGCTTGTTGATAACAAAAAGCTTTGTGATGAGGTTGATTGCATGAAAATCGAAAATGAAAAACTTATTGCTACATGCAACTCTTCTTCATTAAAGTATTTAGAAGCATATGATCAATTGACATCTCTTGAACTCAAACTTGTTGAATTTGATCTTTTGGAGAACAAAGTAAAAGATCTTACCCTTCTTGTTGAAAATTTTACTAAGGGTAAGAAAAATCTTGATCATATTCTTGGTTTGCAACGTGCTTCACATGATAAGCATGGTCTTGGTTATAATGCTAATCACATTGATCATGCTAGCTCTTCTAACTTGCCTAAGAATCACATTGAGCATGCTAGTACCTCACATAGGCAAATTAGATATCATGAGCATGTTCACAATTCTTCTAAGCCACACATTTGTTGCACATATTGTGGTAAACATGGTCATACTAATGCTAGATGCCATGTTAAGAAGAAGATTGAAAAAGGGGTTAAAACTATTTGGAAAGTTAAACGTATTTCAACTAACCCCCAAGGACCCAAACAAAAGTGGGTACCAAAAGCTACTCCTCCCTTGATCTTATAGGTTCTTATTAGTTAGATGAATGCCACAAAGCTTCAATGGACTTGATTCAAAGAGAAGTGGCATTGGGGAGAAGTTAAAGGAGATGTGCCAAAGGAAGAAATTCAAAAGCACTCCTTAACACTTGGTTTCTCAAAGTTCAAATGTTAATCAATTGGAGAACCAAGTTGTTTAGATACAAAGAGCAAAGCATCAAGTGATGACAAGGGCCAAAGTGTCAATACAATGTCTTCATCACTTGGTAAGAAAGAAAAGGTATCAAAATCACCTTCTCTTAACACTTTACTTAATGTGTTTAAGTGTTTTTGATATATATACATGCTTGCTCTTATATATGTTGCATCTCACATTCTTGAATGTTATATTCATATAGATAACCTTTAGCATGTTCATTATTGTCCATGTTGAGTTTAGCTAAGGTATCTATGAGATGTAGCTTATGCAACTTGATTGATTCTTGTTTTGTCTTGTCATATTCATTTAAGAATCCATCTAGTTGTCTTGGTTTTTGATATGCATGATCCTTAAGCATATATGTGTTTACTTGAGATTTTGAGCTAATCATGAAGGACCTTTGAAAAGGTACCACATTAGTTCTCAAGAATTCCTTGTAGGCAACAAAGAGTTCTAAACTTCAAGAAGAAGATATGAACTACAAGGAATGGCACAAATGAGCTAAGACTCCAAGAAAAGAGTCAAATGCCAAGGATCACAAGATTGTAGAGGGTTCATCAAAAGAAAAGTCACCCATCATTGATGACTCTACACTTGTCATGCAAAGAAGATTGAGAAGCTCAAGGAACTCATTGAAGGAACTCAAAGTGCAAAAGCATTCATCAAATTCAATGAGATATTACTAAACTCAATCTCTTTTCATTTCCTTGAACAATTATTGATCTTACTTTCCATATTATGTTCAATTGTTCTTGAAATGGGCACCTTGGAGATTTTATAACATGCTTGCTCTTCATATGTTTTTGATTCTCTTGAGCATGTTATTAGTGAGCTTAATGATTTGATCTTTGTGATGAAATCTCCTTTTTACAACCCCCTCCCCTCTATTAATTAGTGTTTTATGCTTTGGGGGAGTTTGTATATGCTATGCTTAGTTTTCACTTGATCTTTATTGCATATAGGGGTTTGTGTTTATATTCAAGTCTTTAGCATTAATCTTATGTGGTTGATCGTCTAGATGCTTGACTTAGGATATAAACTGTGATTGTGGCATTGATTATGCCATGGGTTGTGTCTATTTGTGTGTTTTGAAGTGGCACAACCTAAGAGGGAGTTTTTCAAATGTTTTTCAACTCATACCTCCCTCAAAATTGTGATGTATGCTAAATTGTCTTATTTTACATCATCACATCACTTGTTGGCTTGCCTTTCATCTTTTATCTCTTAGCCAACTTGTGTAAGTTATTTTGGAAGTTATATGTGTTATAGATGTTTATGTCTTCAATTGGTATCACATATACTCTTCCTTAATAACATTGAGATCATATTCTTCATTCTCATATCCTTTGTGATCTCATTTAAGTTTTTGGTTAGTCTTGCTTCAAGAGTTGTTATACTTATTTAGCTAACCATTAACTTGTTAGAGGAATGTACTCCAAGTGTTTTCTTACACTTCCTCTACTTCTTTTGGTTGTGATACATGTGCTTATCTTATGTATTCATGGTATCACTTCCACTTGTACTTTGTTAGCTATATTTTCAAACGTGTTTTACAATTGACTATATTTACAATTGGTCAATTTGTATCATACTTGGTTTTATCTCAAATAGCTAACATCGTATGTTTGTTAAACGGGGAGATTGTTCTTTAGGGTTTATTCCCTATCTCCTTAGTCTTTTAGCTTTGGTTGATATTCTTTTTGAGCCATACATGACCATCTTTTGGATTTATGTGTTATTATGGACTACT
Source organism: Vinca minor (assembly GCA_026122235.1). Classification (NCBI taxonomy): domain Eukaryota; kingdom Viridiplantae; phylum Streptophyta; class Magnoliopsida; order Gentianales; family Apocynaceae; genus Vinca; species Vinca minor. The sequence continues at coordinate 1,689,713 of JAOCZM010000115.1, read as the reverse complement.
TGTTTTTTTTTAGAAATCAACCAAGCTTATTCATAAGTAATCCTTCTTCATAATTATTTTTGGTCTTTAGGATTGATCTTTTGGTTCTTATTTTATCAATCTACAAGACCATCAAGTTGTTTTCCATGGTTTTTAAGTTTTTTCTTTATATGGGGAGGATTATTAAATTTCATCAAGCTTCTCCAAAATTAATCTTTACTTTTCGTTTAAATGCTTTTCTTATTGGCGCTCTGATATCCCTTTTTGATTTTGACAAAAAGAGGGAGAATTTTTAGTGTTGCAAATGTGCCAAGAGAAGTTATTTACAAAAGGAGAAAGCTTAGAACTTGCAAAATGGGGGAGATAAGGGATTCTTTAATATAGGGGGAGTAGAATATTTTTTTGTGAAAAACATCTACTTGCATATTATTCTCATGCATACATTTGGTATCTTATTTTTGCATATTATTCCCATTTGCATCAATGTTTTGTCATCATCAAAAAGGGGGAGATTGTTAGCCCGAAGGGCAAAATATTCTATGTTGTTTTGATGATAACAAACCATTGATAGTTCTAATGTTTGTGTGAGCATGTTCTTTATAATAGGATCTTTAGCACTCACATCTACATTGATGAAAATGGTAAGTTAGCTTCTTGTGTAAACTAAGGTATGTATATTACACACAAGAATGCTATTATATGGAAGGAAGGAGGCAAGGAGGTTGGTTGGGAAATAGGGCTCTTCAAAGAGTCCCTAATGTATATGGCATAAGAACTTAACATGCTAGTGCTTATGTTTCTCGTTCTATCTTGGTTTATCTTATAAGCACTTAGCTTTACGCTTAATTGTTCTTATATCCTTTTGCCATGCTTCCTTGTACTTTAAATTGTCCATATCCTATCTAATTACATCAAAGTTTGCCATAATCAAAAAGGGGGAGATTGTTAGCCCTAAGGGCGATCGAACTCGGTTTTTGATAATGGACAAACACTTGATGTTGTGTCTAATGTTTATATCTTTGTGATAGAATATCGGAACATATATTGGAAGCTCTAAGTACTTCAATCAAGCCATGATCAAGATTCAAAGTCATATCAATCAAGGCTCATCTTTCAAGATTGAAGATTGAAGACTTAGGTTTGGTTAGATTAGCTTTGTTATTCATTAGTCGTTATCTTAAAGCTCTAACCAAAGCTCTCATGAACATAAGCTCTACACTCTAGTCTTGCATGTTTTCATAAACACGTTTTCAAAAGGCTTAAGTTTCAAAATGATCTTTACATGTGTTCTTATCCAAAAAGCCTTTGATTTCATAGATAAGTCTTTTAGAAAAGTTTTCCAAGTATTCTTATTTATTACAATTTGGGAAAACCTTTTAGACTTCAAGAGATTTCAAAACAAAGGTCAAAACATCATCTCTCATACTCTGAAAAGTCGGTCAACCGAGATTTTCTCGGATCAACCGAAGGATTTACTGAGAGTTGTTCTGTCAAAGTTCGGTCGACCTAAGCTTGGGTCGGTCGACCGAGATGTTGGTTCGGTCGACCGAGTTTTTGGTCGGTCAACCGAGTTGCTCAAGTTCGGTCATCCGAGACTTGTTTCGGTCAACCGAACTCTGTTTCTACTAGCCGTTTTTTGACCGTTGGAGACTCGATTTTCAGCCAAATTTGAAATGTATAAATACTCCAAAGCTAGAGAAACATTCCAAGGCTTGCATATCAAATATTCATTGATCTCTCATCAAGCCAAAACACTTTCAAAGCAAAATACTCTTCATCCTTATGATCTAAAGCATTCAAGAGTATTCTTTCAAAAGCAAGACAAAGAGTGGACTTCATATGTTCAAGAGCTAAATTGTTTGTGCTTCAAAGGTATACATTCTCACTTCTAAGAGTGATCCAGCTTTGTACTTAACCTATCTCATTCCCTTTCTAAGTGATAGGGTTATTTGATAAGTCCTACTTAGTGTGGGCAATTGTAAAAGTCCTACTTTGTGTGGGCAAGCTCTTAGTGAGTTTCTTTGTAAAGTGGTTGTGTTGTAAAACTCTTGTGAGTTAGCCACTAGTGTAAAGTCCTACTTTGTGTGGGCATTCTTCTTAGTGAAGTTATTGAAAATCCTTGGGTGCGGCTCAAGGTAGTGGATGTAGATTCTAAGTGAGTCGAACCACTATAAATCCTTTGTCTTGTTATTGGGTTTTGCTTTAGCTTTTATTCATCTTGCTCTAACTTACACAAGCATTGCAAAGAATTGAAAAAGTTAGAAAGTTTAGTTAAAACCCAATTCACCCCCCCCCCCCCTCTTGTGTTTTACACCTCTTAAATGCTTTGGATCAAACCTAACTATACCACTTCTCTTTACTTTAATAATTGTATACCTTGGACAGTTACTTACACTTTTTCATGTTGGCAACTTTGACTTAACAGAAATTCAAGGGGTTTTTAATAATAATAAAAAAATAAAACCTTTAAATTAAAAGGACATTATCTCAAAAAATATTGAGTTTGTTTATGCAAATAATCTTTTTGCAAAACACAAAAAAACTACAATCATGTACATTAAATGGCACCCCCAAGACCCCATACTTTTAAACTAAACAAGGATGGTTCATGTAAAAGAAATTCAGGTATTGGAGGTGGTAGAGGTATCATTATAGATGATCAAGGGGAGTGGATCATAGGATTTAGTTTCAACATTCACTCAACAACGAATAATGAAGCTGAAATCCTAACTTTACGCTATGGTCTAAATATAGTAAAGGAAAAGAATATACATCATCTGGAAGTTCCAATGGACTCAAAATTTGTTTTAGACCAATTAAGCAATCACAATAATATCAAATATTCTAACATTCTCTCTGATTGCATATTGTTAATTTCACAATTTCCAAACAATCAGCACACACCACACATTTCGGGAAGGCAACAAAGTGGTTGATTGTATGGCCAAGTATGGAAGTTCCTTTCCTTTGCATATCATCTTTTGCATATCAGCCAAATTTTTACAGCATTACCATCTTTTGCATATCAGCCATGGCTAAATGATAAGGCAGGGAACGAGTCTCCAAGAATTAAGAATATTAATTAAGTAGTTTTTAATGTTTTTTGTTTTTTGTTTCATTTTGTCATGTAATATGTACTTCTTCGTTTGTTTCTTCCTCTTGCTTATGTACTCTGATCCTCGTTTTTTAATACATCTTTATTTTACCAAAAAAAGATAAAATGACTTATAACTTGTTATCACCAAAAAAAAATTTTACGTCCTACAAGTCCATGGAGTGGAGGAAGAAGACGGAAAACAAGTTGTGAAAGGGTGGAGACTTTGGTGGCTTGGCAGGCAGCAATGTCGTTAGATCAAAGTTTTGAGTATTTTCGACATTCCACGGTTTTTCATTTTTTTGAATATTAATACTAGTATTGTTAAAATTAGCATGTCCACCCGCTTGTCTCGCTCTGTCATGGGCTTTATTTAAACATGGTAGACGCGTACATGCCCATTTTTTTAATGGGCCATCAAAGTAAATTCATGTACCCGCCCGCCAAATGCTTGCGGGCATCCTCTTTTTTTTTTTTTTAATAAACAAAAAGATACAAAATTCTATGTTCATAACTGATAGACTATCTATCTTTAAAAAAAAAAATACATATGGTAATTGATGTAGTAATTTTTAAAAATTTACTTATAACCCATCTATCTTCTAAGAGTGTCATTTCTTCTAGAAGAAATCAACATATGAATATATAATGGGTGTGATTGGATTGTATCTGTCTTGGGTTTGATCTGATTTGAGACTCAAACTAAAACCCAAAATAGCTTTGGATTGAGTCTGAAAATAAAACTTGTAGCTTTAAATAATCTAAAACCAAAATCTCATACCCAAACACAATCCAATCACACCCAATATAATATATTTCTAAAAAATTTTATTCATGGTAATTGATATGGTAATTTTGCTCACGAGGATTACTTGAGTCATTTATGTCAAGTGCAGATAATAGTAGAGAGAATCTTTCTTGGACTTGAATTTTTGAAATCTTGGCTCATGATTCTTTACTCCTTGTTCTTCAATCTCCATATTTGTTGCATGTTCTTTGCTATGATTTTCATAAAAAAAAAAAAACAAAAAAGTGGGTTCCCACGGGCCTGCTCGCCCTGTCCTGTTACAGGTGGACTGCTTGTGCGGGCTAGCCCGTTGATACCAGCAAATAAATGGAAATATAAATACAAGATTGTACTCGCCCATTTAACTAAAGGGGCAAATATGTCCACGGGTATTTGCCCATTTTGATAACTCTAATTAATACTAAATAAAATCTTGAAGTTGGGTTTTCTTTCAAAGATCAAAAGGACGATGAAGTAATTGTATGATGCTTACGCTAGCAATTTAACACTTTTTTTATAACGAAGACCTGGCGTTTGGATCAAATCTGCGATATTTTAAATAAATGGTGTGATGAGGACTTGGACATCATTGCGATAGTTTAGTATAATGGGCATAACTTTTGATCTAGAAATCCAATAGAGCTGATTCAAGTTGCATTGGAAAGCTAAGAGACAGATCTACAACTTTCATGAAGACCACAAGAAAATAGATTATGCCATTTTGGTGTCCTAAATCGTCTCTCAAGTTGCTACAACAAGCTGTCCAGATTTTTAGGCGAATTTATATCTTATTTTTCAAGTTTAGTTAATATTTAATTTTCAGCTTTTACTATTTTAATAATTCTGATTTTCAGCTTTAATAAAGGACATGTTGTTCATTAGTTATTTAGTTTATATCAAGTACTAGTTTATGGTAGCTTACTATACTTGTGTTTGCTTAGCTTTAGTCCAATCAGGACTCTTTTGTAAGTTCCTAGCTAAAATCCTCTTCTCTATTTAAGAGAGATTTCAGCCTCATTATTTATTAGATTAAGTTGATATGCAATATATTTTTGGAATATAATATGAAGTTTTTACCTTTCATGGTTCTTTCGAGAATCAAGGCTTTTCAAAGTGGATTATTTGATTTGTTTGGTTACTGTATCAACAAATTAGTTCCCTTGTTGTGGTGTTTCATCCTCCATTAGAATTCTTCTGGCAGGGTTGCTTGATACTCATGTTGTCTTGAGGTCTTGTGTGTCGAATTCTCTTAAAGTCCTATGCTAGTGTTGCTTGGTGTTCATACTGCCTTGAGGTATTAGTGAGGCATTCACGTGAACTATTTTCTAGTTAGAGAAAGATCATATATTTTACTTTGTGTTGAATCTTGATATAACTAAATTTGTCAAGGTTCTTTATCACCCACCAAATTGGAGAAAGGTGAATTTTGATGCTTCTTTTGCTGAAGGTACATATACAGTGACTTCTATCTCAAGGGATAAAAATGAGTGTTTTATTATGGCCTGGGTGGATAAAGGATTGGCTCCAGATGCTTACACAGCTGAAGCTACAAAAGCTCTTTCTCTAACTTGAAAATAGTTCACGTGAATGCCTCACTAATACCTCAAGGTAGCATGAGCACCAAGAAAACACTAGTAGAGTACTTTAAGAAAATTCTGCACCCAATACCTCAAGACAGCATGAGCATCAAGCAACCCTTGCATAAGAATTCTAAATGAGGATGAAATACCACAACAAGGGAACTAACTTGTTGATACAGTAACTAAACTAATCAAAGAATCCACTTTGAAAAGCCTTGATTCTCGAAAGAACCATGAAAGGTAAAAATCTCACATTATATTCCAAAAATATATTGTATATCAACTTAATCTAATCAATAATGAGGCTGAAATCTCTCTTAAATAAAGAAGGGGATTTCGGCTAGGAACTTACAAAAGAGTCCTAATTGGACTAAAACTAAGCAAACACAAGTATAGTAAGCTAACATAAACTAGTACTTGTTATAAACTAAATAACTATTGGACACCAAAGCTAAAATTGGGAATTGTTAAAATAGTAAAAGCTACAAAATAAATATTAACTAAACTTGAAAAACAAGATATAAATTCACCAAAAAATCTGGACAGCTTGTTGTAGCAACTTGAGAGACAATTTAAGACACCAAAACGGCAGAATCTGATCTTGTGGTCTCATGAAAGTTGTAGATCTGCCTCTTAGGTTTCTAATGAAACTTGAATTAGCTCTATTGGATTCCTGGATCAAAAGTTATGTCCATTACACCAAACTGTCGCAATGTTGTCCAAGTCCTCCTCAGTGGGGGCCGCATCCAAACATTTCTAACCAAGTCACTTCTTCTCTTTTGTCCTTTTTTTGCTGCAGCTTCTTTATACTCTTTAGCTAACAGAATACATACTTCAAATAAATCATTCCAATTTGCAGGAGAGGAACCAAAATAGATGGAGTTTCTTTCTTTCCAAACCTGTTCCATAACTACAACATCAAAGCTGGTAAACATAGCTATATCATATTCCTGTAAGGGGAACACTGAAACATGATTAAGAACACAATCAATCCATGCAACATAGACAAAGTATTTAGAGCATCAATTTTGATATTCCAATGAGATTTCCACCAAATAAGCACGGACAAAGAACATTGAAGGAAAATATGACGAAGCGAATCCACACTATCTATGGCACCACATAACAAACAGGATATATTACCAACATAAAAAATAGAGGAAAGTCTAGACTTAGAAGGCACAACATCACATAAAATTCTCCACAGAAGATGCTTGTGTCTCAGGTGTAATTTTGATTGCCATAATCTCTTCCAAATAGTCCTCGGGATAGCAAGAAGAAGTAGAAGCAGTAGTAATTCTATCTTGTTGGATTACTCGATACGCAGAGCGGACCAAGAATTCCCCTGACTTGGAAGGGGACCATACAAGAAGATCGGGTTCCAAACAAGAAGGAATATGTATACTAAGAATATTCTTGGCAATAGGATCAGAAAAAGACTATTAACTAACTAATCTTCCTGGAATTTGACACCGAATCAATAAGATCAGACACTTGCCAAGGGGAGTGATCATATTTCAAAGAAGAATGAGGTTTAAACTAAAGAATAGAAACAATCCAAGGATCAGTCCAAATCCCTAAATTAGTAATATTCCCAACTTTAAAGCAAGCCCATTTCCCAAGATTTTCCTTACTTTTCCAAATAGTTGACCACACCCAAGAGCCTTGCCCTCGATAAACCTGATCTTGGAGGAGGGATTGACCTCCCAAGTATTTGGATGACAACATATTCACCCACAACTTACCCTTGTTAGCAAACATATTCCAAGCAAGATTAGTGTTGAAAGCGAGATTAACATCACGGACTCGCCTGAATCCTAATCATCCTGCTTCTTTAGGTAAACAGATAGAGTCCCAAATTTCGAGACAAAGATATCTAGATTCCTCTGTCTTGACACCCCCACCAAACTTTTCGAATACTTTTATCAATATCATCACAAATAGATATTGGTAAGAAAACAGATTGCATCGCATATGATGGTATAGACTAAAGAATTGATTTAATAATAACACTCATCCTCGCTTGTGATAAACATCTCATCTTCCACCCACTAAGCTTACAAGTAATCTTATCCATAATATCTACAAAATATTTCCTCTTACTAGTAGGTTTATAAAAAGGAAAACCAAGATGTTTAGATTTATGATCACAAATAGACATATTAAGAATCCCACAAATAGTGTTTTGGAGCTCAATGGAAATATTAGGACTAAAAGACTTATCCACATTTACCTCTTGTTCAGACCAATCACAATAAAATGACAATCAGTTTTTGATATTTTCAGCTTCTTCAGACGTAGTCTGTCCATAGATAACAAGATCATCTTCATACACATGAGATGGGAAATAGAAGAACTGGTCCTGCTGATTTTAACACCATGAATACCACCCAAATGTTCTGCGGAACTGATGATCCTAGAGAAGAGGTAAAAAAAGAGAACAAAAAGAGTCAGGGACATAGGATCCCCCTGTCTAATCCCTCTTGATGCATCAATATTACCATAAGTAGAGCCATTTATAAGAACCAAGAACGAAGGAGAGGATATACACACATAAACAAGATGGACAAACTTATGAGAGAAACCATGATTTAACATAATCTGTGCAAGAACATTCCATTTCACACGATCATATGCCTTTGCCATATCGATGTTAATAGTCATAACACATTTCTTGCCTATCTTATTTTTAATGTAGTGCATAACTTCTTGATTAATGATCGAATTCTCAGTTATACATCTATCAGGAACAAAAGCAGATTGAGCCGGAGAAATGAGCTTAGCCAAAAAAATGTCTAATCCTAATAGCAAGACTTTTAGAAAGAATCTTATAACACACATTGCAAAGAGCGATAGGACGAAAATGCTCCACTTTTTTGGCAAGATTCTTCTTAGGTAATAATGCTAAAAAGGTTTTATTACAAGTACGATCCATAACATCATGCTTAAAGAAGACCTGAAAAAAAAATAACAACCTCACATTCGATAAACATTACTATTTTGTTCCTTTACCAATTTTAGTAGTTATTTCGATTTGATGGATCATATGGCCAAATGGTATGAATTTAGTCAATCTCCAATTCGACCATAATTTCACTTAAGACCTAAAAATGAAGTGACTCAATCCGAACAGCATTTGAATTTGCCTTGATTCCAAATCAGACTTAAGCAATTATTTCCAAAAACAAACTCTATTCCACTCCACTCTAAATTGATTTAATTCAGCAAAAAAAACTAAATTGTTTTAGACTATCAACAAAGAAAAATAAGAGTGTCTGAATAGCATTCATGCACAAAAAATACTTCAAATATATTAATGTAACAAACATCAGTTCCAAGAAAGAGGTAGAGCAGAAGAATATAATCTATCAGACACCAATAAAAAAATTATTCACTTGTTTTAACAAACAATACAATCTCTCATAAACTTTAGAAAGAAAAACTATATATATACACACACATTGGCGGACACAGACTTTAAAGACAGAGGGTACAATTAACATTGACAAAATAAATTCATAAAAGCATATAGAATATTTCATTACAATTGTTCCCTACGCGTTTTCATACTTTGATAATATTCTATAATTACATAATTCTCGATAGTATCAAACACATATTTCTCAACAAATGCAATTAAACTCTCATTCAACCACTGATCTCCAATTCGATTGCGTAGATGACTCTTGACAAAAGTCATTGCAGAAAATACTCTTTCGACTGAAGTAATAGCCACTGGTAAAATTAAAGTCAATGTCAAAAGTTTGTAAACTAATGGGTAAATTTGATGCTTGTTTTCTGCAAATAACCTCTATTCAAGCTCACTAAGACCCTGCAATCCTTGAAACTCTTCACTCATGTGCATGTCAAGAATATATGTATCAACTTGATCATCAAGTACTAAGATATGTCATGCATCAAAATCCAATGGATAGTATCCACATAGTCGAATCAATTTATTCTTGTCAAAACCAGCAAAGGATCTATTTGGACACAAGCACGCAACGCAAATGAGTAGGTCATTATTCACCGAAAAATTATTATTCAATTCTTGAAGTTCCATATCAATGATGACATAAAACATTTCAACACGATAGTGATGTAAATTTGTCACTTTCTCAAACCTTGAATGACCTATAGGCCTAAACATTTCTTTCATGCCAGGAACATTGATACTGTGAGATCCACAAAACAACGAAATAATCTCAATAAAAGAATCTCATCTATCATTCCTCAATGTTTGGAGCTGCAATTTATTGTATTTCACTAATTTCATAGCATTGACAATATCTTGATATTTCATTTGTAATGTTTTAGACAATTCATTTGAAATTCCCAAGATATTCTTCATGAGATGTAGATTAAATACAAATTCAAGATTTAACATCAACTCCAGTAAAATACGTGCATCACCTCATGTTCATGTACTTGTACGGTCAGTGCCAATCTTTTCAATAACTTCAACTACAGATGAAAACATGGTCATCAGATTAATTAAACATTCATAGTGAGAGCCCCAACGTGTATCCCCAAAACGCTTAAGGGTAGTTTCTTGATTAAGACCCTTCCCACTTGGTATTTCACCAACCATGAGTGCTTCAAGAATTTTTAGTCTCTGTTTCTCTCGAAGAAGATCAATCTGTTTTGCTGAACCTCCAATAACATTCCCCAATTTATGCACCAAAGTAAATAATGTTTCAATCTTCGAATGTTTCTGTGCCACATCTACAAGAGCAAATTATAATTGATGAGCAAAGCAATGAATATAATGAGCACTTGGATTTTCTTTCAATATAAGTGTTTTCAATTCATTATAATCGCCTCTCATATCACTCGCTCCATCGTATCATTGACCTCTTAATTAGAGATACTTAAACTATGTCTGGAGAATAATTGATCAATTGCAGCCTTAAGGGAGATAGTTGTAGTACTTGATACATGTCTGACACCAATACCTTGATATGTCACAGGATTCATCAACAAGAATAGAAAACAAGTTATCACTAGTATATTTGATAATCATAGTTAAAACTGTAGAAGCAATGGCACTCACAATATCTTTTTGAACACGTGGAGATGTTAATTTGAGATTTTCAGGCGCATTCTTCAAAGCTACCCCTTTAATTTAAGTATTATGATCACATAACTAGTGCCAAAACTCAAGAAAATTACCTTGGTTACTCGATTCTTCAGATTCATCATGTCCACGGAAGGTCATACCTTGTCGTAAAAGAAAGCGAACACAATCAATAGGTTCAACCGAATATAATCATTTTGAGTTTGATTAAATTGCTTATCAGGAGAAGATCGGATATTGTGTCCCTGATCTTTGAAAGATTCATATTTTATTAGAGCCTGGTTGTGTACACTACTTGATTTTGCAACGTGCTTTCTAATGAGTTCTTTCGTTTTCCAGTTTGAGAACCCATTGTTAACAAATGAACATATCCATCACAGAAAAGATAAGAGTATAAACAAAATACAACATCTTTTGTTATACTATACTCCAACCAACTAGAATTCTAATTATATTATCACATACAAAATCGCCTATATTTCGTACCCATTTTTGCGGCTGGAAATACATGATTTCTAGGTTGACAAGGACCTCTCTGAATATATGTCATCCGAATTAAATCTCAAACATTAACATCATAATTTTGTATTAGGATTCTCAATTCAGGATCCGAAGGCATTTGTTCAATATCGAATTCAAGTCTTTCATTCCTAACAATTTCGACATTAGTTTCAACTAAATCCTCTTCAACGTCCATTTTTGTATCAATTTCAATATAATTTTCATCTCCAAATTCAACCCTTTTATCTCTAACACCCCTTTCACTAATTTGTTCCGAACAAAACGCGTATTTACGTTTAATAACGAATTTATCCATAACTGTGCAAAAAAATAAAATGTACATAAAGATTAGGAATCAAACGATTTTCACAAGGAAAAAAACAATTAAAAAAACATTTATGCTTTGTTTTTCCAAGTGTAGAACCAATTTATTGAAAGTTTCAATCTTTATCCTTCATTTTTGTCACACCCCGTCTCCGGAGTGATGAAATGGCAGTGCCCCATTGGTTAATGAAGCACCAAAGTCACAGTCAGAGTTTACTAATTAAGACAATTCGATTATGAAATCCATAATATCCAAAAGTGTACATGCGGAAGCGAATAACTGAAAAGGAAAATTATTCTAAGTTGTTACATTTGAAAAAGGAAACTAAAAGTTCCAATCATATTAACTAAAAAAGAAATGACAGTGTTTGTAATATTTCCGGTTATGATCACTCCTCGTAATCCTCATCTGCAAACAGTAAAACGGATGGACTGAGCTTCGGTGCTCAGCGATGACCCAAAACAATAGTAATAATAATAATAATAATAATAATAATGATAAAAGACAGAGCAAAATCAGAAACAACAAACAGATAACACAGATTCCCGTTTTCCAAAACACCCATTTGGAAATGTATGCAAACGACTCAACCCAAGTCCCACGGAACTCAGAACTCAGAACTCAGAGCATGACAGTATTGTGCAGTAAAGAACAGATCAGAACATAACAGAGGTAGCAGAACATAACAGAACAGAAGTTGCACAGCTGCGGACGAACTGTGGTATCATCTGCGACCTGCGGATGAAGTGTTTGTCCGCGACAGACATAGTAGGCTATTGTCTTCGTGCGAACGAATGCGAGGACGAATGGTTGGTCCGCGACCTGCGTATTTCAGAAAAATGAATTAAAAACTTTTGCCCCAACTCAAAAGTAGTCATATAAGACTCAACCAAGCAGCAAATAATGACCAAAAGAAGAATGAACATGTAGGACACCAAATAAGCGAATAACCACATTCTTCGTGCCTAAACAAATTCATAATCGAGTATACGACAAGCACCACGCTAGGAAGGTTCAGTAATAACGGTAGTGGTCCCAATTATAAACCAAACTAGGACGGTTCAGTAACTCGCGTGGGTTCGCATTGCTCCCCAAACGAAGGAGCCAGATTTAAAGGTTCAATCTATTACATTGTCTCATCATCCCCCACCGAAGACTCCACAAAACCCTTACCGTATCTAATGATTGATCCCACTATATGCGGGCCCAGTACATAACAGAGCAGAAGACCACTTGGGGTCACAGAAGAGATCAAGACAGAATGCGGGCAGAACATGCTAACTAGTGATCTTAGACACGAGAGAGACGACTCGGTCGACTAAACCAATTAGGACTACAACGACGACTCCATATAAGACCCAATTCAGGCAATTACAGACAGATTCCCAACAGTCACATAACAATATAGAGCAAATATAAAACAGATTATAAGCATTTAACAATTAAAGAAGGAAATTCAATTAACTATGCCCAACAATTTATGCATTCTAATATCCCAATTACATAAATTACAAAATAACAATAACAAAATAGAAATCGATCATTACTCAGAAATCCCGAATAGAAATTAACATGGGAAGGGGTCCTCATCGTTAAAGAGATGAAAAACAAGGGAAAGAACCCGAATTTCAACTTTGGTTCAAAACGCTCCCGGGGCAAGAACTCCTCACTCCGATTCTCGAATCCACTCTCGTTTGCGCTCCCTCGAAGCCTTCGTGATTGCCTTCGATTCGGTATCTCCCACACTGAAAACTTATCTCTCGATCACCTTCAACGATTCTCTCAAGCTCTGGGCAGTTTTCTCTCTTCTCTCCCGGATCGATGTTTTGTTTCTGATGATTTTTAATCGTAATTGAAACCCCAGCTCCATGACCCCTAAGGTTAGGAAGTTAAAGTTTAGGTTAATTACATATTAGGTCCTTCTTCTTATATTATTTACTCTCATGTCCCCGCGCACCAAAATTATATGTAACATACATAACACATGAAAATTATCATTTAGCACATAACATTTAACATGACATTTAAATATAAAAATCAAACATGATGCAATTAAATCAATTAATCACATAATCAAATAATTCAAATTGGGGGAAAGATTCCGAGTATCACAATTTTCTAGCAATTTCTTCATAAACCCAGAAACTAAATGATAAAATTAATTGAGAAACATTCACAAAATAAAAATTGGAAGATTTAAAAAGTATTGAAGGGGGTTACCTATTTAATTAAAATCTTGAAGGATGACAATTGACATCAGTATCAGAATATTCATCGTTGAGAATTTTAAATAGAAAAAAGAATTTCAGATTAATTCTCTTTTCTACTCAATGAGAAACCCATAAGTGAGAGAGAAGAGAATTAAGATTGAGGCGTAAGATTGGTGGTAGTTGTAAAAGCAAAATAAGATATAAGAGAAATCTATTTTCTGCTCTCTTTAATTTTATTTTTTTTATTAAATAAATACTATAGTCTCTTACACATTTAAATTTGTTAAAATTTTAATTAAATTGGTTAAGATATAAGTGGTGTTATTCCTATAATTCACGAAGTACAAAATCTAATTTTAAATTGAAAAGTAACTCAAAATAGGTACACTAAAAAATGCTCATGGAATAAGATGTTACAAAAATAAAGCTAAAACTATAAATAAATAAATAAATAATTGGGGGGAAAGGCTGTATGTCTGCCACTATATATATATATCCTAAGACATCTTCATCATGGATTTTCAACAGATTCATTAATCAGCCATAATCCAACATAAGGAAATTTAGCCTATAAGGCTCATAAACAACAAATTAAAAAAAATAAAAAATAAAATTAAAATACTTACAAAATATAAATGCGAAGCCTTATGTACAACAAACTCTGAAGATTTATATATATATATATATATATATATATATTATTTTTTACTTTTTTATTTCAGTTAATAAATTTTTATTAGCTTTTTGTCTCTAAATGATTTTTGCCTTACTGTTTTTGTCAAATTAACATAAAAATGATTGTTTTATCACTTTTAATCACGTATTGTGAATATACCGCCGGATTTAAGGGTTGGGGAAAGCCTCAAATTGCAAGAAATGACCTTAAAGTTGGTGACATGTACATAACACATGATCAAAAGTGATTGAAACTCACCGGCTTTATACTAATTTGATAAAAATAACAACTCAAAAATAATTTATTAATAAAAATTAGCTAAAATGATAAAAATTTACTTAAAGAAAGAGAAAATTAAAAATATTTATGTGTATATATGACATTTTTCAAACTTTTTAAACGCTGTGTAAAGTTGGAGCCTGCAAATTTGCATTTAATTCTTAATCGTCTGAGGAAAATATCCCACATTTTTTTTTTTTTTAGCCTCATCGAGGAGGAGGAGAAGCCTCACCGGAGAGGAGTAATTTTATAGCTTCACCAGAGGAGGAGAACACCTCACCGGAGGAGGAGAATTATTTCCCCATGAACGGGGAGATACAGGAATCGAACCCAGGACCTATCGAGTTAAATCAAATATAGTTTCCAAAGTTTTGTGAGAGTTTCAATTGAGTGCCTTTTGATTTGATTGTGTCAATTGGAAGTCCAAATTAGGAGTTTCATCCAAATAGGGATTCAGTTTCTATGTCTGAAAATACTATTATCAATATCAAAACGCCTTTTTGCCTAATTAGGGGACTGGTTTGTGCTGCGAAAGAAAAAAGTGCTACCTAAAAAATGCGGTAGGAATCTTCTATTCCCGTTTAGTGTCACATTTCTTGTGCCACTAATAATAAATTGACATGTGTAAATTTTTTAATTAAATAAATTATAACCTAAAATAAATAGTGAAACTCGTATAAAAAACGTGAACATGTGTTAATAATCTATTCGCGGGATATAAAACGCGACACATAATAAGTACATATGATTTTTTTTTTTTTTTTTTGCTAAATATAAGTACATATGATTGTTTGCCCTAAAAATGCATGTTAACTAACCATATTTATTGTGGGATTGAACTTTCACGCGGTGGAGAGTGTAGGAGGCCGAGTCCATTGGGTTTCTAAGGATAATGAAACCTAGTGTAAAGGTAATGTTAGTGAGTAGTTTTATGTTGGTAGAGGAACCATTTTAAAAGTTATATTCAAATTAATATATGCACGTCAGTCAAAATGTTAATTTATATGTGCATTCATTGTTAGTGAGTAGTTTTATGTTGGTAGAGGAACAACTTTAAAAGTTATAATCAAATTAATATATGCACGTCAGTCAAAATATTAATTTATATGAGAGAATTGATGATTTTCTCATTTTATATTGCATTGATTTGTTTGAAATAACTTTTTAAATTTTTTTTAAAATTACTCATGAACTAAGATAAAACTTCTCTTAAAAATAAAATAAAACTTCTCAATGTTAAGTATCAATCATATTATGCAAGTTGGGTTTTGGTTAAGTTTGAAATAGGCTAATATTTAAAGAAGGACGTCAGGCCCAAATATAGCCCAAGCACGTGAGCTCAACCGTTTTGGATTTTTTATTTTTTTTTTTAATTATTCAATTCATCAAAAAAAATTATGAACAAAAAAAAATCATTACTACTATTCAATAAACTGGTAAAAAAAGAATATCTTAAATTTTATTTGAGCATAATAAGTTATGATCAGTTTTAGGAGACTAGTATGATATATTTTCTTTGAACATGAATGCCCGAATAGCAGGAAGTAGGGGTGTCAATCGAATTATGTGAGTTGAATTTGACATAGTTCACGCTCAACTCACATAAAATTATTTACGTATTTTGAATGTTAATCAATATTTGATGACCATTGAGTCAAATTACTCTAAAAATAATAAGTTATACTCTTTTGTTTAGTGCGCCTGCCACCTAGTATCCCCATGGTAAGATGAAACTAGATCCAGTTTCGTTTGAAGTCAAATTTGTTTTTATTGTGGAAACATTGACTATTTGTAAGAGGAATAGGATAGGGTAAAATGTGTGGGTCTCATAAGTTTAGTTTAGATATAAAAAAAATTAAAAAAGAAAGAAATAAACAATCCAATATTTTTTTTTGGTGAATAAGCTTAATACAACTTTTTCTCATGGATCCTATCATTAATATTTAATTAATAAGAAAATTATGATAATTTATTAAGAATTAATTTACTTTTCTTATTTTCTATGCAAGTTAAATATAGAATATACATTTTGCTATTCGATTAATATCCGGGGCATTTCTCTCCGCATGAACGGATACAAATTAGGTCGTCGAGTTACTCGATTCGACGGATATAATTAAAATAGTTATTTTAGATTTAAAATAACTATTTTAATTATAGCAGTTTGATCAAATGGTGCGATGTCTCAAACTTGTATCCACATGGTGGGAAGAAACACTCCCCTCCGCGCCTTATTCATACTACAAAGTATGCTTGTGAATTTGTTCTTCTAATTTTAAGTATTGAGTCTGTTTTTGAATCCTTGGGCAGCCTGCGTTTTTTGTTTGTTAATTTGTTTTGGCAAATTGGCGAAATAAGTACTCAAATATTATGCGTTTGGTGATAATGGTCCCCGTTCTTTTTTTTTTTTTGGTTTTTAGGAACATAAACTATTTGTGTTTGGCGAGAATGGTCCTTCCGTCCATCAAAGTTAATGTTAACTGTTAGTCAACAAAAAAATAAATGAAAAATAACAAAATTGAAGGGTATTTTGGGAAAAAATCTATTTTATTTTTTGCAAATTGGCACTAGAAGTACCAAAACATATTATGATTGGTTGTTTTGGTCCTCATCTTCATCATCAACCCACCCCAGCCCCACTCCAGCCCCCACCTCTGCGAATTCCCCCTCCCCTGCCCCTGCCAATTCCCCCTCCCCCTGCGAATTCACAATTTAGCAAATCTAATGGATTTTCTTTTTGTTGTCTAGTTCTTCTTCCCTTTTGGGGGTTTTGGTATAAATTTCATAATTTCATCCCAAGGATTCCTATATTGTTCCCTAAGAATACAATCAGTAGAAAATTTGTAATCAGTAAAAAAATATAATCAGTAAAAAAATGAGTACTCTATATTTGAACTGTGAATAAAGCCACCAAGTCCAAAAGATGCTTCTTCAATGAACCAAGATTTTCTTGAAACTGATATTTTTTTGAGAAAATTTAAACAACATTTGATCAAAATTAAAAAAAAAAATCAAGAACATTGCTTTCTGCAACAATTTCATTGATATGCTTATTTGAACAAGGGAGAATTTGGGTGTGATAAATTAGTATATGGCCAAACTCAAAGGAAGAATTTGGGTGGGGAAGTCATCATCAAACTCGAACAGGCGGCGAAAGTTTCCGATGGGCGGAGGGAGACGAAAGGGAAAGTCCCGGCAGAGGCACAGGCGAATGGGGGAGGTGAAGAAGAAGAAATGAGCTTTCTGTGCTGGATGAAAATTGGTGAATTTCATCCCTTAACAATTTGCGATTGGTTGTTTTGGTCCCTGATTTATATTTTTTGGTGAATTACCCAAATTAGCCTCGGTTACTCAAAGGGGTTTTTTTTTAAAAAAAATTATTTTTTACCGTAACTTTGATGGACGGAAGGACCATTCTAGCCAAACGCAAATTGTTTATATTCCTAAAAACAAAAAAAATAAAAACGGGGACCATTATCACCAAACGCATAATGTTTGAATACTTATTTCACCAATTTGCCATTTGTTTTTCCTTTTTCGAGTTTTTTTCTTTCTATAATTGTCCTCAATTGAATAATGTTTGTTAATTTATCATGTTTTTGGAGCAATATGTTTGAATTTGTTTATTTTATTAAGTTTTAGAGAGAGTGGGAAGGTAGAGAGAATTTATTTTTGTTCAAAAATTACATAATGGAATTAATTGGGGTCGAGTCTGAATTAGATTGATCGCATTATAACACTTATATAAAGCAAAATTTCATTTGTAAATAGAAAAAATATCAAATTATTTATAATAAAAATAACATATAAAACTACTTTTATAATAGAAATAATTATTTGCTAAGAATAATCAAGTAAATTTGGACCGATGGGGTATCAGTTTGTGAAACGGCCTCGATACCTTCCGCCTTTCTGTTTCTGTGGTTCTTTTCTCTGTCTCAAAGCTACAAGTACATAGTCCTTAGCTGCAATATACCTGTTTTTACTGTGTAATAAATATCCACACACAGCCAATTTTGTATTTTTGGCTTACAAAATTACAGACGCAACTGATTTGAGTTTTTAACCTTTGTTTGGACTTTTGGATATATCTTCTCCGACCCTAGAAATGTGTGTAACTTCTGCATATATTGCATGGAAAAGGGTGAAACTTAGAGAGGAGAGAAAGTCGTCCTAGATGATGATGATGCGATGGTGATGAGATGTAGTGTGAAGAGTTTTCCTAATTGAATTAATATTTGTGGTCAAAGAAACCGCAGTTCAGTAGGGGAAGTCTCGATTCGTGATCGAGAAATCTCGAATTTGACACCCTCCTAATACATGGGGCAAGCTTAAAAAGTCTCACTTTCTAGGACTATCTCATCTTCCTGTGAGGCAGTTATTTCTCCCATTCATGGGACAACCGCCCAGCCGGGCTTCAAAAAAAAATTTAATATTTGTGCTTCATCCATGATTAAATCAATTCACTCTATTTCAAATTATTTTTCATTTTCTTTTTGATAAATAGTAACTATACATAGAAAATAAAATTTATATAATAGTTTAAAAAATCATGATAATAAATAAATTTTTACACGCCAGGACAATAGAAAAAATATTAATACCAGCGAAAAAAGTAAAAACATAGCAGAGATCGTCGCAACATCTCATTCTCTGTCCATAAACATCATCGACAAGGTAGATTCAGTTTCAACATCTATCGTTAAAATCAACAATCTATAAGAGGTTGGGTGTATCAACTCTCTTATTGATTGTCTCGAGAAAAATACAGAAAATTGAGGGTTTCAGATCAAATCCCAAAAAATCCTTCAAGAAGCTTATAACAAATGCTCCAATTTAGAAGGATAATAGATAAATCTTGCATTTGAATCTTGAAACTTGAATAAAAACACCTAGAAGAACTCTAATGTGATTTGCGGCAGAAAAGAAAAGAAAAAGAAGAGGGCGCCAAAATAAATACGGAAAAATAGAAGATCCAGTCAAGATCAGTCCGGTTCCTATGCGGAACAGCTTTTTTTCCGCACGTGCGGAACAATATCAGCCGTCGGATGAGATTTTGAACGGTCCAGATCTGGAGAGAGAAAAGTTGCGGCTGACTTAAAAAATAATTAAAAAAACTTTTTTCTCTCCAGATCTGAGCTGTTAAAAAATCTCATCCGACGGCTGATATGGTGTCCCGCACAGTCAGCACCAAAGCTGTTCCGCATAGGAGCCAGGAGCAGTCAAGATCTGAACGGAGGTTGCAGCATGTTATAAAAATTATATAAATAAATAATTAAATCATATTCATAATAATAAAATTACAATATAAATATAACAAAGTCACTGTCCTAAAGACATGAATTTCTCCCTACGTGCAGGTGATAATGGTCAGTCACGACTTTAAGATAAAACATATTTCTCTTTGCCTCCACAATGAGCACGTTCACTGGAAGATTTCTCACGAACTAATTCAATCTAGTTTCCAAGTATAAGAAAGTAACTAGGCTAGGAAAAGAGAGCATTTTAGATATGTAAGAGTATTTTGTATTCTTAAGAGTTGTAATTTCTCAAAATTTCTATGTCTTTTTATAAGAGAGAGAGGAGGGGGGGTGTGTGTGGTGGGAATATCTTCTATAACTCCTTTTGTCATTAAAAAATAGGAGTTACAAAACATAAATGTGAAGATTACAAAATTAAATATAGGAGTTACAAATAATTTAAATGAATGATTTTAAATTCTTTTGAAGTTACAAAAATATGTTTTAATTGAAATAATAAATTGATTATAAAATTTGGAGCTTTCAAACTTTAATTGTAAAAATCCCCCACAAAGTTTAAAATTTCAAAAATAAACTTTGATAATAAGATTGAAGTATAAACTTAATTTAATAGCAGTGTCACAAAAGGTTAAAATTTCAAAACAATTTATACTTCACAAATTTTGACATTAACAATATATATCCCAGAACGTTTAAAACTTGAAAAATAATTTATCCCCTATAGTTTTTAAAATTTCAAAAGGAAATATTTGGACAACGTTATACTATGCAATAGGCATGAGTGTCTTTCGAACTTGAACCCACACTTAGTGTAAATAGTCTTAGTTTAAGAAACCATAATGGACTAGACCTTGAATTAGGTCTCTTGCACAAACTTCAACTAGTTACACACATAATATTGATTGAATATATATAGTTCTATATGCGGGTAGTGCGGTTTATGGAATCCACTGCTTTGATCACCTCGAAGATTGGATTCGGAAGCTATGGAAATTGAACATGCACATTGTTTCTCCTTAAAAAAAGCTAAGACACTCTGCTTTTTTATTATTATTATTGTATTGTTATGACGGAGGTTGCTATGGAGCAGCCCCGTCCTACACACTGAGTATTCTATGATGGAATTGTCGGGGCTTAGGGCAGTACCGCGCAATTCATAATCTTTAGAACCTTGTTAAGGTTAATAAGCCCTTATTAGTTTTTCTTATGGAAACAAAGCTTTTACGTTCTGATATGAATAAAATACGTGTCTCTCTTGGTTTTTCATCTGTCGTTATTGTGGAACATTGTGGTTTGAGTGGTGGTCTTGCTTTATTTTGGTCAGATGATATTTTAAATGTGCATTTGCTTAGTTTCTCTAGTGGTCACATTGCTGCTTGGGCTGAAGGTACACCTGGTTATAACTGGCGTTTTACAAGATTTTACGGGAATCCCTATCAAGAACATCGTCACCACTATTGGACCTTGCTTTGCCAATTGCATTCGTTATTTTAGTTACCTTGGTTATGTGCAGGTGATTTTAATAAAAATTTATCCCAACAAGAGAACGAGGGAATGAGTCTACGGAACTCATCACTTATCAGAGCCTTTAGAGAGGTAGTTTCGTATTGTAATTTTGTCTTGGATTTATCGGACCACCATTCACCTGGGTCAACGGCAGGGATTCGGACTTAGTTCGTGAGCAACTTGATCGCGGGTTTGCCAACGCTTCTTGTAGGAACTTATTTCCCTCGGTTATTGTCAAACACTTAACAGTTTTCCACTCAGATCATTTGCCTATCTTGATCACCTCGGCTAATTTTGGTAAAAAAATATGGTATACATTTCCTAGATATGATCCGTTTTGGATACATGACTCGGAATGTCAATATATTATTGAACATACATGGAAGCAACCTTTTCTAAACAATGGAAGTTGAGTTGTTTCGGAAATCACGCAAGTCCGAGATCAATTTCGAAGATGGAGTTCAAAGAAGTTTGGTGATTTAAGGTCGAAGATTGATGATAAACAACAAGAAATCTCGAATCTTTGGGGATCCTCTAACTTTACATCTCTTGAAAATCGTCGACTAAACAGGGAATTGAGTACTTTGCTATCCCATGACGACGAATTCTGGCAACAAAGAAGTAGGGCGGATTGGCTTTTCAATGGTGACTGAAACACTACCTACTTCCAGCACAAGACATCTTCGCGACGGACCCGTAACTTTATTGAACGCCTTCAAGCACCAAACGGTGAGACCCGTGACCAGCCCGAGGACTTATCAGACATTGCTTCCAATTACTTTGCTGAAATTTACTCTACCAGTAATTCGGCACCCCCTATTTTAGGGACCTTCCGCTACGCAGCATTGATGCTTCCAAGTCACAGCATTTTGCCGAGCCTTATACAGAGGCCGAGATCCTTGCAGCCTTGAAGCAACTCCCGACAAAAAAGGCCTAAAAATAATTGGCATATTTTTTGTCATAAAATTTCTTCATTCGTGCTTGGTTTTCTCAATGGTTAAAGAGATATAACGGGGGTTAAATAATACTTTTATTGTTCTAATCCCCTATGCGTATGACAAAGTTTCGCCCTATTAGTCTTTGTAATTCTATTTACAAGCTAATTTCTAGAGTTCTAGTAAACCGTCTCAAGAGTGCCCTTCACCATGTTATTTATCCCTCCCAAAGTGCCTTTCTCCGGGGTAGGCTTATTTCTGACAACTCTATTGCAGCCTTTGAAGCTTTTCATAGTATGCAAACTGATTTATCTGGGGGTAATCACCATTGTGCTGTAAAGTTAGACATGAGGAAAGCCTTTGACAGAGTTGAGTGGGGGTATTTAGAGCTCATGTTGGAAGTTGTGGACTTTCCTCATCGGTTCCGACATTTGATCATGCTCTGTGTTCGAACGGTCTCTTACCGTGTTCTTATTAATGGTAAGCTTCACGGCTTATCCGGCCATCTCGTGGTATACGACAAGGTGACCCTTTATCTCCATTTTTAGTTATATTATGTGCAGAAGGACTCTCAACAATGATTCGTAAAGCAGAATCAACCTAATTGATAAGAGGATTACGATTTGAGAGAGCAGGACCCTATCTAACACACTTATTATTTGCAGATGATTCACTCTTATTTCTTGAAGGTGATTGTAGGAATATTCAAGCCATCAAGCATATTCTCATTGACCATGAAACATACTCTAGCCAGTCGGTTAACTACGAGAAATCATCCATGTTTTTTAGCAAGAACTTTGATATGAAAATAGCTTCTGCTCAGAATTAGGAGTTCGCCTTGGTCAGGGATACTGCAAATACCTTGGACTTCCATTTATGATTGGGAATAACAGACACAGTTTTTTCGTATGTCAAAGATCGGGTATGGAAAAAGCTTCAAGGATGGAAGGAAAAATATCTCTCTCCGGCGGGTAAGAAAATTCTCATTAAATCAGTTATTCAAGCTTTTCCTACCTATATTATGCAAACCTTCTACATTACGAGCTCTATTCTGGACGAGATTATGGTTATGATATGTCGCTTCTTATGGGGCAAAGGAAGCACTGGGAAAGGGATTCATTAGCTCTCTTGGGATAAACTATGTTCGCCTAAGGCTCGAGGTGATTTGGGTCTCCGAGACATGGGCGCCTTTAATCTATCTTTGCTTGCAAAACAAGGATGGAGAATTATACGACATCTTGATTCGTTAGTGACAAGGATTCTTTGCTCCAAATATTTTCCCAATGGCAATTTTTTAACAACTGCTCGTGGGTCAAAATCTTCGTGTGAAATATACTCAAAGGAAGGCCGATCTTAGAAATGGGATTGAGATGGCGAGTCGGTAATGGAGCGATGATTAGTATTTGAAATGATGCATGGATTCCCATTCCTTTATCCTTTCGCGTATCTGGTTGTAATAAGCACTTATTACAAAATGGTACTGTAAGTGACCTTCTTCTTTCTTCGCATATTTGATGGAATGCAGAATTGATGCATACTCTCTTTTGGCCACATGAAATCGACGCGTAGGGATAGAAATGAATTGACCCGGCCCATAAGTAGCTCACGATTCGATTCGATACTCAGCTCATGAGCTAAATGAGTGACACATGAGCCAAGATTTTTGACTCATCTAAAATATGAGCCGAGCTTGAGCTAGATGGAGTTTGACTCATTTGGCTCATGAGCTGGCTCATATATATATATATATATATATATATATATAAAATAAAATAGCCTCACATACCCCTTAAAAAAGTAGCCGCACATCTCCTTAAGGAAAATAAACAAAGACAACCCTAGAAATCTCTTATAATCTTCTCAAAGTGTAAGAGTTATTGATTCATATCGAGCTTTTTTGCCCGAAAACAGTTCAAGCATTGAGTTGTGAAGGAGGTTGACTCGAGTCACTTATGACATTCAAAGAAACTCAAAGTATATTACTAATTTTCGTTTTTTATTGATGATAATAAATTGTTAGTCTGTAAAATACTTTTTTTATGATAATACTATATTTTTATCTTTTCAGGTGGAAAAACATGCCACAAAAATCAAATTGGTTATATAAGAAGACTTTTGAGACTTTTTACATTTATTAACAAGGGTTATAATATTTTGTAGCTAAACTTTTGTTGGTTTACATTGGTTTAATTTTATATATTGTTAAGCTTTTTTAACTGAATTCTTTACATAGTATAATTAGTAGAAATATATAAACTTCTATTGTATGCCATTGTGCTAATAAAATCTTTTGATTTATTTTGTATAAATTGGATATTAAGCTCAGACTCAGCTCAGCTCATTTCCACCACTATCGACGCGATTAAATCCATTCCACTTAGTGAAAGCAATGCCCCGGATCGGCTGATTTGGCACTTCACCAAAAATGGATGTTAGGTACGATCGGGCTACCATGTTACTATGACATCTCGTTCCCGACTCGAGCAGCAAGATAGTTCTTCCTCGGCTGCGGCAGAGGAGAAATTCTGGAATACTCTTTGGAAGATTCCCATTACGCCTCGCATCCTTAATTTTCTTTGGCACACCGCACTCGATAGCTTGCCTACAACATCCAACTTGGCCAAACGTATTCAAGTACCTTCTCACTGTTCTTCATGTGAAGCACCTCATGAAACTATTCTGCATTGTCTTCTTCGCTGTAAGTTTGCTATTCAAGTATGGTCTTATTGGGAGAAGAGATCTGGCTGGCATGATCTTAATGTTTCAAACTTTAAAGAGCTTCTGTATATTATTATGGAAAAGGGCTCTACGGAAGACATTACCCTCTTTGCTCATCTTTCTTAGCTCACATGGAAGGCTCGTAAGTAAACATAGGTTCTTACATCAAAACATAAATATAAAACCAAAAAGGAAAGTTATACTATTACATAAGTTCAGTAATCTTGTTCATCCCATTCCTCATCATAGTTACCATCAACCTGAGCTTCTGCAAAAGAAAGATATGGAAAAGACTGAACCACTACACTAGCTCAGTAAGCACCAACACCCTTGGGATGAAACATCAAATAAGACTCAAAATGGTTTCCCAACTTTCCCAAACTCATGTGAAATCAATGCATACTTTACTTGGAAAAAAAAAAACTAGAAATACACTTTAAAACTTGCAAAACACTTAAAAGAACTTATAAAAGACTTGGCTTAAAACGGAACAAAACAGACAATTTGCCTGAAACAGGACCCTAGGACGAGCAATCGTCCACGGCTTCGTCTGCGACCCTAGGACGAAGCATTCGTCCACGGTTGGGCAGAAAGCCCAAGTAGTTGCGCGAACGAAGCTAAGGACGATATACAGGACGAACTATTCGTCCGCAACCCCCCAAAAAAGTGATTTTCGATATAAAAACACATGTAAAATCTACATTTCTGCACCAAAACATTTTCCAACCCAAAATAACATATTTTAACACACTTCCACATACCAAATAAGACCCAAATAAGACCCAAATAATGCAATTAACCAAACTCTTGATATCTAACACTTATATATCGGAAATGTACTACGAGTACCATGAGTTACCCATGAAACAAACGGATATACGGAATATCAGTTACTACGAGTATGGTTCATGCAAGACACACATACTTCCACACAACCGAGCTCAATTATCCATTTCCGACTCTAAAGCAACTACTAGCAGCCCCTTAACGATTAGTCCCAATTAAGGAAGGGTTAGTGATATATTCATGGGTCTAGTATTCCCCTTGAACGAAGGGTCAGTGATTTTAATGATGCACTCCATTTTAGACTGCTAATAGCTCTAACACGACAATTTGTAGAGCTCCAAATATGTCTCTTCCTCACATCGATCCCTACTACCATATTATGAAGTTTTAGTAGAAGAGTTAAATCACGACAAGAGAATTCATCAAGATCAGCTACTTACAACTCAACCATATTCTGAAGATTTAGTAGAAGAGTTAAATCACGACAAG
Source organism: Vinca minor (assembly GCA_026122235.1). Lineage (NCBI taxonomy): Eukaryota > Viridiplantae > Streptophyta > Magnoliopsida > Gentianales > Apocynaceae > Vinca > Vinca minor. The sequence continues at coordinate 1,663,510 of JAOCZM010000115.1, read as the reverse complement.
AGAATTCATCAAGATCAGCTACCTACAACTCACTAGAGAATCGAGCTTTTACGCTATAAATAAAAACAAGTCTACTACAACAATACTTATGGCTGATTTATGCGCTTAATAGAGAGTCAAACTTTCACATTAAACTATCATAACAATATTCATTATCCATCAAAAAAAAAAATATCATAACAATATTCATGGTAGATTTATCTGCTGAACTATATATTGGTGATTCAAATATGCATCTGTGTTACCTTGTCTGGTTAAGGTGACAAAAGAATATTTTTCTCGATACGTATAAATACATTACGACAACTAATTTTTAATAAATGATGACTTATTTAAATAGTTTATATTGTCCGTTAAAAAACTAGTTTATCTTGAAATAAATTTATATACTTTTAAAAATAATTATTTTTCATTTTAAAACAGTTATTTTAAAGCTCAGCTATTAAATTAAATTGTTTGTGCATTATTTACTATGCAATTTTTAATTATTATCAGCACGGAATGTAAAATTCAAAACTTATTTTTTTAAAGCCAAAGTGCTACCTTGACATTTACTATGCATTTAGTTACTTTTTACAACATCTTTTAAAAGGTTTATTTTAAATCAAACATATTCTTTAATAAATAATTATTTTTTACAGTTTAATTAATTTTACAAATCAAGAAAGGGAAAGAAGCTTTGTCTTTGCTTATTTCTCTAGCATCATTGGGTCAGCCAATTGATTCCGTTCTCTATGAGACCCGAAAGTTTTTTTCACGACATGCACAATGCACAATGTTCAATCATTTTTCACATAAAATTAATTTTTATTATATTTAAATATTAGTCTGATTTTTATAACTGAGACCAAAGTTAAAGTTGTGTAAAAAAATAGGTCATTATGTATTGCATATGTTTTAGTAACAAATTTCTTAATTGAGACATGTGTCAAGATCAAATGAGAGTTTGCATGAGTATTTTTTTTCTTGATACAAGGATTTTCAGGTATTTTTCAAAATCATGTGGTGAAAGTTATAGGAAGAAGATCAAAAAGTTTTTGTGGATAAAGTGATCCAGGCAGATGATTGGTCTTCTAAGATGGATCCGGATTCTATGTGGAGAACGATGTCGCAGGATATTAGGAAAGTGGCCAAAGAAGTGTTCAGCGAATCTAGAGGAAATGGACAATTAGTTAATGATACATCTTAATGGAACAGTGTGGTCAGAGAAGCTATAAAACAGAAAAGAGTGTTATAAAGCCCTTAGGAACTGTAGAAGTGATGAAAATGTTGCAAAGTATAAGACCGCTAAGAGAGAAGCAAAGATAGCCGTTAGAAAGACAAGATCAAAAGTGTATAAGGATATATATAGTAAATTGGACACTAAGGACGGTGAGAAAGGTATATACAGACTTGCTTGTTTAAGAGAGAAAAAAGACAAAAGACATTGACGTGGTAAAATGTCACATTCCGTGCCCGTGTGATGACCTGACAGTGCCTCATCAGCCAATGAGGCACAGAACCCAGAGCAAAAAGATAATGTTTGTTATATCATATTATGTAAAGGAATACTAACAGACTTACATAAACATCAGAATTATAAATGAACCTAACATAAGTGAAAGGTAGGTCATATTAAGTGTTATTACAACTTATAAAATGTAAGTAAAGAGTTTCTAAACTATTACTTCATATTATAATCACTCCTCCAAATCCTCCACCAAAATATCATCATACAAATCATCAGGTACCTACTCACTGCAAATAAGAAAAGTAAAGACATGAGTTGCGAAGCCCAGTAAGCATCAACATCTTTTGGATGAAACGCTAAAAAAGACTCAAAATGGTTCCCAACTTCCCGAAATCAATGAAAACATAACATAACATAACGTTGCATAGCTTTAAATAACCTTTAAAACACATATAATACATGACATAACTTACAAAAGACTTGGATTTTAAATCAGATCTAACGGAAAGTCAAAATAGATCAAAACAGAGACATGTCAAAAATTAGGCTGTAGTGGTCTTCCGAGACTTGATCCGGTTGACTGGAGGGGGTGTCCGGTCCACCGAAGCTTAGGTCCGGTTGACAGAGCTCTTCCAAACCCCTTCCGAGATCTGGATAGAAGCCCCAATAGTTGGTCCGGACGATGAAAACAGTCCGGCCGACCAGTGAGGTCGTCCGAACTTCAGAACAGACCATTTTTAGTGCAAAATAACAAAGGAAATGTGCATTTCTGCATCTTTCGAATCCTAACCCCAAAATACTCAAATTTGATGCAAATGCACATATAATAACAATAACAAAACAAGAACAACTATGCTATAAACCGTACTCGTCGAAATCCAACATCTATACATCGAAAATGTGACACAAGCACCATGTGTTGCTCAACCCAGCATACGGACAAGATGTGTTGAATGATTGTTAAGCCTCTTCAACAAGATGTTTATGATCAGTACGATGCCGTCAGAGTGGAGGAAAAGTACTTTGGTCCTGTTGTACAAGAATAAATGGGATGTTCAAGATTGTTCTAACTATCGTGGCATAAAACTTATGAGTCATACTATGAAACTTCAGAAAGAGTGATTAAATATATGTTGAGAAAAATTGTGAGTATTTCAGTTAACCAACCATGGATGCAATTAACCTAATAAGCAAATGATCGAGCGTTATAGGGAGAGAAAGAATGATTTGCACATGGTGTTCATTGATTTGGAGAAAACTTATGATAATGCGCCTCGAGAAGTACTGTGGTGGGCGATGACTAAAAATGGTATATCCTGTAAGTATATTGACACTGTTAAGGATATGTATAAGGGAGCGAGTACGAATGTTAAGATTTGTTCCCGCACGACAGAGGGGGTTTCCTATTACTGTTGGTGTACATCAAAGCTCAATACTTAGTCCGTTTTAGTCTGTTTCTCTTTGCGTTAGTTATGGATGAAGTGACTCGTCATATACAAGACTTTGTACCATGATGTATGTTATTTGCTGACGATATTGTTCTAATTGATAAGACTAGAGTATGTGTTAAATCTAAGTTAGAGGTATGTAGACAAGCATTGAAATATAAATGCTTTAGAATTAGTAGAAGTAAAATTGAGTATTTGTAGTGTAGTGTCGGCCGAAATAGAGAGTAAAGTGTAATTAATTTGGATGACAAAAATATAATGGCGATTATGTTCGGTATTTGGGTTATATCATTTAGAAATATGGAGAGCTTGATGGGGACACCGTTATGCGGCGAAAACCCCTTTTACCTTTTCAAAGAAAAAAAAAGAAGAGACAATTCTCTAATACACCCAAGTCGGAGTGTACTACTCGACTTGGTTAAAGTTTTGATGTGGAGTTTTTTTTGTCAAATGAATATATATATATATATATATATATATATATATATATATATATATATATATATATATATATATTTTTGGACGTAAAATATTATTCATAATTGTACTAAATAATGAGTATCGTCAACTATTAGATCAACAATTAACAATCAAGCAAGTATCTCTTACGTTGGTAAAAATACATGTTCTATACCGAATTCAAATGGTACACAAATAGATAATTGGTAAATTGACGTCCTGAGTACAAAAATAATTTATCTTTTAGAAGTCGAGTTCAGAAACTATGTTTTCAATATCTTCTATCATAAAATAATTTAGATTTGGTGCACTAGGTCCTTCCGTAAAAAATCCTTCAGTCAACTGTTAATTTGGAATTTGAACTTAGTCAACAATAAAGTTATAAGGGCATTGTAATATTTTCAATTAATCACCTTTCCCCCCACCACAGCCACCCCCACCCCACCCCTTCCTTTCACATTCCTTCTTTGTCTCCCCATTATCTTCACCGTCTAACGCCGCTACCGCCCACCACCTTCCTTGCCATTTTTCTTGGCCCTGTTACAAGTTAAATAGAAAACCATAAGGCATACCCGAGCCACCATACATAAGGCATTAAAGAATCATAATTTGTAGCATAAAAAGAAAATACATCATGAATTTGTACAAGAAATATGAACATTCAGCAAAATTTTCTGGTTTGACATATGCCAGAATCACAACTTTTTGGTGGCTACCAACACAGACTGATGGAAAAGAACAACATTTTCTCCCACTGTGAACATATGTTTGGTCTTTATTTGTCTTCTCCAATAAAGCTTCCTGGGGATTGTCTATGATATTCAAAGACTATTAGTTTGACAACATTCCCAAAGTATATGGCTAGTTGATGATATTTGAAGGCACAATAAGAATTATGGGTTTAGTAGAGATATAAAGGCCACGATGCAGAGAAAAAATGGCAAGGAAGATGGTGAGCGGCGGCGACGGTGTTAGATGGTGAAGGTGGGGGAGGGGAGATGAAGAAGGAAGGGGAAGGGCGTGGGGTGGCGTGAGGGGGAGAGGGAGAGGGAGGCGTGGAAATTCTCTTTCCCCATTCATGTCCCTAACCAATAAGAATTTACTATATAAATATTTTTTTCAATTATATATATATACAAGGTGAATTGTGGTTGGTTGGGGACAGGGATAGGGATAGGAACGGGGACATAAATTTTTTTGCCGAGAAGGAGTTTAGTTAAAATACGAAAATGCCTTTATAACTTTATTATTATCCAAGTTCAAATTCTAATTTAACAGTTGATTAAATAATTTTTTGATGAAAGGATTTTGTGCACCAAAATTAAATTATTTTAGTATAGAAGAGGTTGAAAACATAATTTATGAATCTTACTTCTAAAAAAAAGTATTTTTGGACGTATGACGCCAATTTGCCAAGATTTTTTGAGTATTTTGTTAGGCACAGGCACATGAAATGCACGTCCCATTGGAAGATGGTATTGGGAAACTGAAATAGGGGTCAGAAATCAATAATGAAAAAGTCGAGTACTCTTTCTGACCTTTATTTAATCGTGTTTATACTATATTATTATTATTATACTAATAAAAGAGAACCTTACTGATACGCTATCTTTGTGCTGGCTGGGGAAAGATATCTCTTTAGATTTTGCTCTTAACTTTTTCTTCTCTCCCTCTGCTTCTACTTCTCCTTCTACTTCTACTTCTACTTCTACTTCTCCATCACTTCTTCTTACCTTTCTGTACTTATTACTACTTTAAACATCATCATAATCTCTCATCATTATAATATCATATATATAAATAGAGAGAGAGAGAGAGAGAGAGAGAGAGAGAGAGTGAGGGGGGTGTTGATGAAGAATGCAAAGCTTCTCATGTGACATTTACCAACTCTGATATGTATTGCCACTTACCTTTTTATCTCAGGTGCTCTTCTATTTTTTTTTCCTGTTATCTATGTTGAAAATAAAAGAAAGATTTATTCTGACATATATTACTATCTCCATTTCATAATATATAATATAAGTGTTTCATGACATATAATAAAAATTGAGAAAGTAAAAAATAAATTATTTTTTAATTAAAATATCTATATTATTTTCTTAAATAAAATTAGTGGCATATAAATAATATTTGAGAGAATAATATTGATATTTTAATTAACAAAATATCTTATTTTTTGTTTCTTTAATTTTCGTTACATGTTATGTATAGGTAGTATAAAATTTGCATGTGTTTATAACACCCAAATAAGTCTCAAGTTTGACAATCTATTCTAATAATAAAAAAGATTGCATGTTGTTTAATATGCATGAGAAGACTTTGATAAACTGTTTTTTTAATTTTTGATATTGTTTTTTGTTGTAATTATATTTGTAGAGGTGATGAAGGTGGCAGAAATGGGGGTCGCTTTATGGATCTTGAAGAGCTTCAAGATTCAGCTCCATTTCATCCAGATGATGCTGTTGATTTAAGCAGAAGTATGCTCTCCCCTCTCTCTCTCTCTCACACACACACAGACACACACTGGATATATATAATATTAATATTTAAAAATATATAAATTGTAGGTGCAGTATTCAATGATATGAAGCCAAGCAATGTTGCAGTTAGTAGCTCACAGTTTGGTGGACTTAACTCTGTATGTGAAGTAAGCTTTTCAGATTTTTTTCTTGGCCCCTTTTGATATTTCTTTCTAAAATATCAAGAAAAAATAATTTTTTTTGGATATATAGAACATGATGGGGGGTAGAGGAGTAATGATGGGTACAACAAGAGTGGTGGATACAGGGCAGCTTATTACAAGGAAGGGGACAAAAATGGTGAGTGTTGGAAGTGGTGGGACTTTGGGAAGTGGGAATTTTGAGAAGTGGGCTGAAAACTCTGCAATGGCTGATCATAGCCAACACACTGATACTTCAACTGATCTTGATACTGATGACAAAAACCAGGTCTATTTCTTTTCTTAGTTGTATCATTTTTTGTGTTTTTTTGAGTATGCATAAATGTTGTGGATGCTGAAATGAAAGAAACATTGTAATATGCACATAAATCAAAATGGTTCATGAGTCTGGCTTCTCTGATGTCTTTTGGCCTTGATTTGAGCGAATGATTCCGTAACAAACGTGGTGGTACACGAGACTTGTGGTATTCTGTGAGCAGCCAATTTGTGCATTCATTGCCAAAAGTTAAGTCAACCACAAATCCATTTGTTTTGGTGGTATCTTGGGATCAACCACTTTGTGGATTTATTTCCGAATGTCAGAGCTCCCCGCCCATACCATCAATTAATGGGATTTATGTTATTGTTTTTGTTTTTGTTGTTTTTTGTTTTTTGTATATTTCCATTTGATCCTTATGGTGACTTATTTAACCTACATGCTCCAGTCTTAAGAGGTCGCACATCTTGTGCCCTCGAGACATAGACATAGACATAACTAGAACTTTGACTTTGGTTGCGAGTATTTAGAGAGTTTTAGAAAAATATATTGAGTGCGAATTTAAGAACAAATAGCTATAATAATTTTAGAAAATGACGGGGACAGCCGCAGCTCCCCGCTTCCTCTTGGTTCCGTCTCTGCTTTGCCCCATGGGCACTTCCAAGGAGGGTTGGAGGGTGGTGGCAATGGAGGTTGATAAAGATGACTGTCATCTGGTAGTTCTTGAAATGGGATGTTTTCTACTTGCAATACTCTACTTTTGAAGATTGTTCAACTCCCTGCTGCCAAGATTCTTGAAATTCAGAACTTATTATTTTGCACATTGCTCAATTGTTGTCACAACTTTTATGTGAACCTTTTATTAATATTTTATTACTTGTCGTTTAATATTGAAACTCAAGTCTCTTGTTCTTTGCAAAATTGATTGGTCTAACCTGTTCATTTTTTAATTTTTTTTTCCTTTTCCTGTGATTTAGTTTCATGGGGTTCATATGGGAGCATATGCAGTAGATTCAGTGGAACAACCTGGAGGAAAAACTGGGGACCAAAAGGTTAGTCCGTCAGTTTCTGCTAGCTGTTCTATTGCTTCTTACTTGATTTGTTGTGAGGTTCTCAATGCAACTCTTGGTTCTTTTGTGTTGTGTCTTTCTGTAGACACTTCGAAGACTTGCTCAGAACCGAGAAGCTGCAAGGAAGAGTCGATTGAGGAAGAAAGTAATATTGCTCTATCATGAATCTTAATACCTGAATTTATTGAAAAAGCGAAGTGCTGTGTGGCTTAAATTTGTTACTTTAATTTTTAAGATATCAATAATCAGCAATAAACAAATGTTCATCAGAAAAGTTGGGTCTGCCTTAGTATAGGCCGAAAATTCAATTTTGTATTCACTCGAAACAATTCCTAGGCTTGGAGAAGCTTGGACGAAAGCCTAAAATAACGAAAGTGCATTAAGAGGAATAAAGAAGCCATTATGAACTCTTTGGAACTACTTTAACATGAATTTGGAAAAGACTTAGTTCTTGCCTGTTTTGTTAAGCTGTAAATTTGGACTTCATTTCTCGTTATATGCTCTGCCTCTAAACGTGTCGTTCCTGTTAATTTAGTCTTTATATATAGAAAACTGATTGCATATCACCTACAAGTACGAAGTTGCAAGTAAAAATATTGCTTTGCCTACTGAAAATTAGTACAAGGTGACAAGAAATTGAAGAACTTTATGAATAGAGATAGGAGTAATATAAAGACTAGTGACGCATGAACCGTATCAGGTTCAAGGCCAAAGCTAGGACTATGAATTTTGATGATTTGTTGTTACAATGCTAGTTTATCGATAGAGAGCCTCATTCAAGGATTCATATTTTGCTCGTTTACTCATAAGATATCCCTCGGTATTTTGTTGGCAACAACTAGTTATCCCCTCCCTCTACTTAATGTCTTGCTAAACGCATCCGAACTCTTCTGGTGTTCACTCTTCGCTTTCTCCACTTTGAGAAGAAAAATGAAAAGTCAAATCTTGAAATGTCACGTCTCCGATATTTTTTCTTTGGTTTCTTCTCCTATTTGATACATTTCACTAGTCTGCATATGAAATATATCATGAATGACATGTAGATTTTTATTTTGGATAGGCTTATGTTCAACAGCTTGAAAATAGTCGGATTAGGCTTTCGCAGCTAGAGCAGGAGCTGAAACGTGCTCGCCAACAGGTAATATTATCAGAAGTGAATACATGGATCTTTATTTTCTTCCATGTAATAGCTGCTTTAGCTTATTATTACTCGGATGCAGGGTATGCTTATTGGAACAGGCCATTCGGGAGATCAAAGTCATGTTTCTGGTGGAAATGGTTTGTCAATTCACTATTTTTTCACTATTTTCTTCTTTTTGTCGCAAATATTGATTACCATCTTCAATATATGTTTTCAAAACGTTTTCTATTTGTTTTCATCAACCTAGGATGGAGTAATTTTTTATTGATATCATATATACCTGGTTGAGGATAAAACGTTGTCCGAACACGATTGGTGCTGTCCAAACTAGGTGCTACCATGGTAGCGAGAGGGCAGGCGGTGACAATTGAGAGGTTGTTACTAAGCATTCCTAGTCACACGGGAGGAGAGGTCAAAAATTCGTAAGAAAAGTTAATATGGCGGAACTTTTAGGTCTAACTGTTGTAGCATCCTGGACAGGGGGTTTGGCATTTCAGCTGGATTATGCGCGCTGGCTCGATGAACATCAAAGGCTAATCAATGATCTTAGATCAGCCGTGAACTCTCACCTGGGGGATAATGAACTACGGATTCTTGTTGATGGAGTAATGTCACACTACGATGAAGTTTTCAGACTAAAAAGCATAGGTGTAAAATCAGATGTGTTTCATATGCTCTCTGGCATGTGGAAAACGCCTGCCGAAAGGTGTTTCATGTGGTTGGGGGGTTTTCGTTCCTCCGAGATCCTCAAGGTAATTTTACAATTTCTCCATTAGAAGCTCTCATTATAATGTGCAAATAAATCAAAATAGTTCTCTTGTCTGCCTTCTCCGATGCCTTTTGGCTTTGATTTGAGGGCATGATTCCGCAACAAACGTGATGATATAGGGGCTACTGTTTTAGTGGTATTTTGTAAGCAGCCACTTTGTGCATTCATTGCCAAAGGTTAGGTCAATCTCCAATCCATCTTTTTCAGTGGTATTATGTGAGAGCCACACTGTTCATTCATTGCCAAAAGTTATTTAGGTCTCCTATCTATCCCCGCCTGTACCCCAAGTATTGGGGACTTAATGAGTTATGTTATTGTTATTGTCGTAGAAACTCTCATTTTATTGAACTTTTTCCGGCGCATAGTTTTTTCTAATTTCTGAAAAATGCCGCTTAATGGAATTGCAGATACTCGGGGACCATCTCGAACCTCTTACAGATCAGCAGTTGATAGGCATATGTAATTTGCAGCAATCATCCCAACAGGCTGAAGATGCCTTGTCTCAAGGAATGGAAGCCTTGCAACAGTCACTTGTTGAGACCCTTTCATCTCATTGTCTTGGCTCTTCTGGTTCTGGAAATGTGGCTGACTACATGGGACAAATGGCAATTGCAATGGGCAAGCTTGCCACGCTCGAGAACTTTCTTCATCAGGTAAGTTCAAGAAGCCGTAAATTCATCCCCGAAGTACTTAATTACTTCCTCAAGCCCAAACAATTCTTTTCTGCTTGTTATTTTTTTACCAAATAGTCGCTTGGTTTTCAGGCCGATCTTCTGAGACAGCAAACTTTGCACCAAATGCATAGGATCTTGACAACCCGTCAAGCTGCTCGTGCCCTTCTGGTTTTCAGCGATTATATGTCAAGGCTTCGAGCACTCAGCTCATTGTGGTTAGCACGCCCGAAGGACTAATCTGCTAGTAGTATATCTGACTTGATTATAGTTATATAATGTTTTAGGTCCTGAATGCCAAGTATTCAACGCATCTCATTGCCCAGCACGAGACTTGAGGGGTAGAAGATGATGGCTTAGCGAGGTAAACCTCCTCTGAATCCTAGTACAGAATGAAAACTTAGTATAGATGGGACTATTGTAATATTAATCTAGATTAACCATAATATATTCACTTATTGATCTACTATAGGCTAAAGCACAAGTATTTCTCTCTTATAAGGATAATTTACTGCTGAAATTCATGGAAAACTAATGGTTTATAATCCATTCTTCTTATCATAGATTATTATTATTATTATTATTTTGTTACATTAGAGCAAATTTCAAGTGCAATTTTGATATCCATAGGTACATGGAAGAAGTTAGGAATTTGGCGTTGGGGGCAAAAATTGCAACAGTATACCGAACTACATATAAAAACTGCTGGCGAATTTGATAAAATATTTTGAACTATATATAAAATTTACTATATCTAATAGTATTTTTATAAATTTTGGGGGGCAATTGCCATCCCGCCCCCTCTGTCTTCGTCCCTGCATAGGCAATGGAAACATATTGAATCATGCTTTTACGTCTGCTACTGGCTTGTTTATCCTTCCTCCCTCACTACTCTTCCTTCCTGCACCATATTGAAACAGCAAATTAGCTCGAATAAATAGACCGAAAACTTGTGCATAAACAATTAAAACAAGAACACTTCTGATATGGACCGGGTCCACTGGACCATGTGGTTCAGATTTGGTCACATCACTGCATTTTCTTCTCTCTCATTATTCTGCATTGATGTGGCAAATCCCGACTACATGTATCACATATGATCCGATCCCATATCAGAATTTTCCTTGAAACAAACTACCTAATGAATTTTAGAAAAATAATTACTTTGTTTGTATCTTCTTCTTCTAGTCTTTACTGTCTGTGGTATAAACACGCCAGTCCCGTTTCCAGATTTCCACAAGTTGAACAACCAGCTAGGAACCGACTCGGCTTCCTCGTTCCCCGACCAGTTATAGTAGCATCCTTGTTGTATTGATGAAGCTGGGCTACTGTTGAATCTTTGTCGCGAAGTTTTTAACTTGTTTTCCTGCAATTCTTTGGTATCTTCGTCTTCTGCTGTTAATAACAAAACCTGATCTCTGAGTTCTGCATAGAAAAGATCATCTTCATCACATTCCCATATGCATTTATCGGTGTTCATCTTCGTCTCTGATTGAACACTAGCCATGGAAAACCTTGATCTGAATTCTTTGGCTTTCGCATGGAGTATTATATACATAGGTTAAGGCATCCATAGTGGAAACACGGTACTTTGAATTGTGGTCAATGGGAATAGGCAAAAAAATCGCCCTACCCAACTTGTGTACTATTTCAGGTATCCACTATTCAAAAATTGACACGTAGGCAAAGAAAATACATTTTGTTTTACGGGTTCTACTATTTCTTTTAAGTTATAAATTTTTTTAATTTAAAAATTGACACAGTCAATTTCTAAATGTTGGATACATGAACTTGTACATACGATTGTTAGCCATGGGAATATGGTCAGCCGAAAAGTATCCAAGTGGATCCATTAATTGAACCCAATCCAAGTGCATTTTAAAAAGAAGAAGCTAATTTTCAATTCAAACTTGAGTTGGAATGTACCAAAACATGAAGGTGAATGGCAATGAATCTAATAACTCCAATACATTGACTGTACAAACTTTATGGATATAATTAAATTTAGTGAATTAGAACAGTAAAATCGTTATACTTGCAAAGACACATTTTATAACGCGTTAAGAGTATTGGTGCTTTTTTAAAAAAAAAAAAAAAACAATTGGTACATATATAGTTGCTTAATTGAAATTTTAAAATGTGATTTCAATGAATGCAAAAGACATTGGATTTTAATAATATTTTAGTGAAGTTGATAAATGCATGAACTTTTATTATTGCTAATACTCAATCCGTCTTAAATTAGTTGTCCCAAAATTATTTTTTATTTGTCTCAAATTAGTTGTTCTATTGCAATCTCAATAATATTTTTACTTTATCTTCTCATATTTGATCTTATTTAATTTTTGTAGTTTCAAGTTGAATTTAGGAGATATTAGTGTTTCCAATGCCACACTTCCAATAAATGTAACGTCCTTTGAATATTTTAAAACTATGATTATAATACCGTCTGTCCCAAAATATTTGTCACGTTTAAGAAAATAATTTGAAAACAATTAAAATGAGAAAAAAGGTTTAAAATACCTCTTAATTAATTATCGACAAATTATTATAAGTTGTTAATTGAGTAATAAATTAGGTATAAGAGTAAAAAAATAACAATAAAGATGCATTAATTTTTAAATTATGTCAAATAATTTAGGATATCTAAAAAAATGAAACGTTTCAAACAATTTAGAAGGGGAACAATATTAAATTTCACGATTTTTTAATCCATATATTTTTTAATTGGAACAACTAAATTAGAAAGGAAGAAATGTAATAACACTAATACAAATGCTGAAGTCCTTATCATTCACTTCCATACCCTCCCTGCATGCGGCAAGATTTAATCTCCCTTCCTATGACTATCTTCTTTTCGTCTGAGACAATTCTCTCTTTCCCATATAAGACAACCGCCCAATCGGATTTAAAATAAAAATAAAAATTAAGCGTGCCTCTCAACTCTTTATTTACTATATTTAGTATTTATGCTAAATAAAAAAAATAAAAGATTTGTCAAACTTTGGACTGCTAGATGCCCAGAGAAAGCGTGCTCGTTGACTGATATTACTTGGGCCTACTTCATAATCATAATACATTCTCAATTCCTTATTAATTGTCGTTTAGAAAATTTTTATGTAAACAAATTATTAGTTGTTTACAACTTTAACATTAGCTGTTATTTTGTTTTTCCAATTATACCCTCCACCTTGCTCCATTTAAATCAAATCTTCAAATTTCTTCTTTGTTCCAAGAACTTCTCCGCTTCATGAATCCATTTTCCAACAACCAAATATTCAAAATTTATTCTCTTTTCCAAGAACAATTTTACTGATGTGGAGGAATACTTATTTATTCAACAAAACAATCGATCAAGAGGAACTTTTTTATCTCTCCAATTGGGTTACATAATTGCAGAGTTGAGTAAACTCAAAAAATAAAAAATCCAAAAACAGAATTTTGAATTTTTTCCAAATTTATTTGGTGTGTAAGAATTGTGCTACTATTTATCAAAATTTTATGTGTATTTTGGAAAATTTTGAAATTTTTTATCAGTTTCGCCCTCAAGAATTTTTTTTGCCTTTTTTATTGCCCCCAAAAAATTTATCAGTTTCGCCTCCAACACCAAATTCCTGGCTTCGTCCCTGCTGCTGACTTAGAGTCGAAACAGCGGATAGGAATACGGGCTTTTCTGTAGTAAGAGAATAGAGAAAAGGGGTAATATAGTATTTTTCACTGAAAACATACCTTAAACTTTAGTTTTTAATTTTTGTAAAGTGTCTGAAACGTCTTAAATAGAGGAATGGAGGGAGTATATTTTATTTATTTTTTTTGGTAGAAAAAAATTTGGGTGGGTTCGGCTCCGACCACCACTATGAGTCAGGGCAGGCCTTAGAGACCAAAATTCGCATACAAGGGTACTTACAGATCACCCACCAACACATCCCTCACATCGGCAACGAGAATTGAACACTTGATATTTGTACGGGTGTACCAAATTTTTACCATGTTGGTAGGGAGTATATTTTATAACGTACTATTTAAGAGTGTTGGTACATAGTTGGTTAATAGGAATTTCAAGATGCGATTTTATTGCGTGCCAAAAGACATCGATTTTTTCCTAATATTTTAGAGAAGATGAAAAATGCATGGACTTCTATTATGTTAATAAGATAATACAAATGCTGATTTTCTTGTTTTTCACTCTTTTTTATTTATTCTAAATAAAAAATAAAACGTTTGTCAAACTTTGAACTCCGGGACGTCTAGAGAAAGCTTGCTCGTTGACTGACTAGTTTGGCCGACTTGTCAAATAGCATAAAGCACGGTAGCACCTTTCATCTGGAGCATTTCCGTGTGAAAACCAGAGTTTGACTAATATGTTTTTGGGAAAAAATAAAATAAATAAAAGACTAGACTACTATTACGAACTCGACTGTAGTTGGATTAATTTATTTACTTAAAAATTCCTGTCTCAAGGATTTAAAATAAATTATTTTTAAGACAATATATTTGCTATATGAACTCAGGTAGCTTTATTTTTACTCAAAATCTGTAATATCCGGGACTTTTTACCTATGTGATTACGTGATTTAATTATGTTTATTTCATGATTTATATGTTTTACAATTTAATCATATGGATCATATGTTAAGTGTTATCTGCTATGTGAATTGTTAATGTGTTATAAGTGTTACAAATGTGTGGTGGAGTGTGAGGACATGAGGGCAATTGGTGAGAGTGAGAGGGACCTAATGTGCAATAAAAATAAAAGGAATTAATGGGAGTTATTGCATAATTTCTGCAGCTTTGGTAGTTACTAAAAACAAAAGAGAGAAAAAGGAAGGAGGAAAGAAAAGAGAGAATTTATGGATAGAACTTTGAGACTACAATTGAGTAAGTAATCGGAGTTCGTTTTGGACGATCCATATATCAAAACAACCGCGTTCGAAATATCTTCGAGTGAGCGCAAGCGGAATTCGAATCGGAGTTTAGAGTGAAAAGATATAGCACTGGGAGCAGGGCTATTTTTTGAAAAAATTCTGGTTTCGTATTGCTTGTTGATTTTGCTTGTTTACGAAGTAAGGATCCTACGCCTCTGCGTTTTCATTGTTAAAACTCCTGAATTCAGTCATTTTTATGTTAATATTAAAGCATGAACTGTTTATCATATTTCCGTGCATCAAAATGGATGAAGTGTTTGAGGACGTGAATGTTTGACCATATTATGCAGAGGATGCCTGAGAGGGGTCATATAAGGAGTGATCCTAATCTATGTAGTTGTTGAACTTTAGTCTTATTTCAGTTGTTTCATTTAAGACTTTTGAACTTATTTCATTAATGTAATACTTAGAATCATTTAATTCAGTATTTAAACTTTCGCTGTTGTACCTTGGATTTTATGGTTTAATACATAATGAATTCCATTTTCTAGTAATCTCTGTTGTGGGCTTTGGTGTCTCATTAGCAAATGAGACACTCTCATGTCACCATTCCGGTTACGGGATGTGACTTAAGTGGTATTAGAGCAGGTCGAACCTTAGGGTTAAAATATGGAATGAACCTAGGAAAACAAAACATAATGTGAGGTGTGTGACGGGTAGAGACCATGGACTAGGACGTATTTGTTTACTCCTCACTTTTTTTCTTACCGTTACATGTATGTTATGTTACTTTATTTGATATACATGTGTGTGACTTCTTGTACTCTCATTTACCATGCTATACTTGTATATGTTTCACATGTTCAACTTGTTATCGCTTTATTTACTTATTTAATTGTTATATTACTTGTGGGGGATTAGATAGACCCGAGTCAAGGAAGTGTTAGCCCGAAGGGCAAAGTGATCAATCTTGTTTTGATGATAACAAATTATTGATAGTTCTAATGTTTGTGTGAGCATGTTCTTAATGATAGGATCCTTAGCACTCACACCAACATTGATGAAAATGGTAAGTTAACTTCTTGTGTAAACTAAGATATGCATATTACACACAAGAAAGCTACACTTTGCAAGACTCCATAGCACAAGCATGAACTCAATCCACATGCTATGAAAGTACTTGCAAAGTCAAGAAGAAAGAAGATCAACATGTCATTAGCTATTCAATCCAAATGAAGAATCAAGTGGTATGCTCCTTGCCAAGAAGAAATGTGAAGTCCAATACACTACAACTCAAGATTTCTATAGGACTTCATCACTTCAAGAAAATGTTGATCAAAGGCTTCAAGTCAAAGCTCCAAGAAGAATTCATCTACAAGACTTGAAGACCTCCAAGAAAATTAGTCTAGTCTACATAGGTATATTATTTGTGACTAATCTTTCTTTGAGAATACTAGGATAAATAAATGTTTAAAGCTCAACAATGCATGTTTTCAAAATTTCATGTTTTTACATTGTTCATTATTTGAAAAGATTTTTGAAAACTAGTTGGACAATGCCTAAGTACTTTAAAATGTGTTTTATATCTTTACAAAACACTTAGGCATGTGCATGAGAACACTAGAAACTTAACTAAGTGTAAAATCTACTTTGGGATTGTCCTCCGGTCGACCTAGGCTTTGGCTCGTAGACCTGAGCTTTCCGGTCGACCAGTGTATTTTTGTCCTTATTCGAGTTTTGAATGTTCCAATGCTCCAACGACTATATTCTATCCGGACGACCGAGATATTAGGTAGGTCGACCGACCTTTGCTTCAGTAGACCTGACCACTGAATTGTGGTCGACCGAGATAGAGACAGTAGGCCTTTAACCTTTGATTTAAGGCACTTCGGTCGACCTACTGTCTAGTAGCGGTCAACCAGAGCTGTCAATTCAAGGCCAAAATTTTAGCCGTTGTGACCAACAAAGCTTATGTATTCTTGCCCTATAAAAAACTTTCAAAGCTGATTTTTTTCATAACTAATCAAGCCATAAGAGGGCATATGCATATACACTTTCTAAACACACAAGCTTACACTTTTGTGCTTAATTGCAAAATCATTCAAAGCATTTGTGGTGAGTTTAAACTTCATCTTTCCTTCTATTCTCAAAGAGTGATTAGAGCTTAAATCGTAAATCCATTCCAAGAGTGAATTTTTTGTAAGAGAGCTAAATTGTAAATTTCCTCAAAAGAGATAGGTTACCCAAATTTTCTCATTAGTTGAGAACTAGTTCTTTGTGAGCTAGCAAAAGCTTTTAGAGAGCTTCACTTTGTGAGTGGAGACTTTTTAGTGAAGCAAAAGTCCTAAGAGTAGGCAACAAGACCTCTTTGTGAGGTAAACACTCTTTGTGAGTGGAAACTTCTTAGTGAAGAAAAAAGTCCCAAGAGTAGGCACAAGTCCTCTTTGTGAGGACAAACACTCTTAATGAGTGGAGTCTTCTTGGTGAAGCAAAAGTCCTCATTTGTTGAGACAATTGTAAAAGGTAGAACCCACCTTGCATTTGTTGTGAAGGGTATCCATTTGTGGATGTTGAAATCCTTAGGGTGTGCCCTAAGGTAGTGGATGTAGATTCTTTGTGAATTGATCCACTATAAATCATTGTGTTAGTTTTCTCTATCCCTACTCATTTACTTCATTGTTCATATACTGTCTATAACTTGTATATTTGATTGTATGAACATATGTGCTTAGGATAGAAACTATCACATGCTTCCATGATTTATACAATTGCTTTACTTAAGTCATGTAAGTTGCCTTGATCATAATTGAATCACCTTATGTGCTTAAACAACATACTTGTTGTTAAGGTGAACACTTAGGCAAAAGAAGTTTTAGAAAAGTTTAAAAAGTTTTTAAGAACCTAATTCACCCCTCAAAAGGTATTTCAGGAAGTAGTGACGACTACGATTTGCCTATCGCTGCATTTGCTCGTCGGGGCAAAGGGGTGGAAGACGACAGTATATTGGGTCTACAAGTCAGCAACAACCTGATGTTCCTCCACCGCAACAACAAAATGAAACTGTTCGGTTTGTGACTCCACCACCACCACCACCACAAAATATTTCACCACCACCATAATATAACAATCCTCCACCGCCACCACAATACAATCCACCACCACAATACAACGCACCCCCATCTCAATATAATGTACCACAACCACCCCCACCAGCCAACACAGGGGCGGCTCCTGATGTAGCAGATGCCTTTGTAATGCTAGCCCAAATGTTCCAAGCCCAACAACAGCCACAAAATCAATTTGTTGGGGCTCCAAGGGGTCAGAGAGTTGAGGCAGATCCTGGTATGTACTGTTTAAAATACCTTATATGGTATGAACCTAAGGGGGGAGGGGTGAATTATGTTCTAAAACTTTTCGTCTTTTCTAAACTTCTTTTCGTTAAATGATCACCTTAACAACAAGTATGTTGATTAATCATATAAGGTCAGTTAATTATGAAGGCAACCTAGATGACTTATGTATTTATAAGCTACACATAGAAATACAAGACTGACTTATGAATATGATCTTTAAGGCACTAAGTCAAGTATCCTATATGCAAAAATTGTAGGTGCATACACAACAAGTCATACGACCAAAATCAAGTAAATATATAAACCAAGTAAATCAACTAACTCAAGATCAACATGTAGTGCAGATATATTCATTGCCTTGTTAATAATATATGTTGATGTAGTTCTGGTTAGCAACAACATGAGGGAAATTGATGCTGTTAAAGGCTTCTTGCATGACCAATTAAAAATTAAGGATTTGGGGATCTTAAATACTTCTTAGGAATAGAAGTGGCTAGAAATAAAACATTAATTGCACCTTGTCAGAGGAAGTATGTGTTGGATTTACTCAAAGAAGAAGGTTACCTAGAATGTAAACATGTTAATTCACCTATTGATTCGAAGACTAAGTATTCACATGATGACTCTGAGCCTTTCTTGGATGTTACAAAGTATAAGCAGATTATTGGAAAACTGTTATACTTAACTATGACCAAACCTGATCTATCCTACAATGTCCATCAGTTAAGTCAATTCTTAGATAAACCTACTTTATTGCATATGAAAACAGTACACAAGGTTCTAAGATACTTGAAGAAGTCACCAGACCTAGGATTGTTCTTTGCCTCTCAGACTTCTTTGGAATTAAAGGGGTATACATATAGTGATTGGACAGGTTGTGTTGAAACTAGAAGACCAGTCATTGATTTTTGCATCTTATTTGGGAATTATTTGATCTTTTGGGGGTCAAAGAAACAACAAATTGTTTCAAAAAGTTCTACAGAAGCAGAATATAGAGCTATGACAATGGTTACTTGTGAAATACATTGGCTTTTATACTTGATTGGGAGTTAAGCAAACAAAGTTTGTTCCATTGTTCTGTGATAGTAATAGTGATGTGCATATTGATGAAAATCCATTCTTACATCAGAGGACTAATCACATTGAAACTGATTGCCATAAGGGAAATATTTCAGACTGGAATCATAAAGCCTTTGCCTATTACATCCTACAATCAGTTGGCATATCTGTTTACTAAAGCTTTACCTACAACTAGATTTAAGTTTCTTGTGGAAAGCTTAGGATTGTTTAATTTGTACCAAACTACAGCTTGTGAGAGGATGATGAAGAATGAAACTGGAAATGATCACAATAAGCAAAAAAAAATTGTAAAGATCATGTTGATAGGAGGCTACAGAATGAATAAATCAATTTGTAGTTTGGGTAATGTTGAACATAGTAGCAGAGAAGTGGGTTGTTTATCTGTATTGAGCTTATGGAGTTTGTTCGGGTCTTCTGTATAGCATGTGACCCGGTCCATTTCTAGAATAGATATTTATCCTTGTCGATAGAATAGCTGAGCTTGAGGCAGTTTTTTTTTTTTTTTTTTTTTTTAAATCAGTTCATTTTCTTCATGTAAAAAAAAAAAAAAAAAGCTTAACCATTTATATTTACCTTTTGCTGAAATTTGCTACTGTTTTCTCAGTTTATAAGGATAATTTACTGCTGCAATTCCTTAAGAAGGTGATGAAATTATGATAATATGACCCCATTCCTCTATTATAATAGACATTTTTGGGTACATTAGAACATATTTAGGTACAATTTTGACATCCATAGGCTATGGAAACATATTGAATCATGCTTTTACATCTGCTACTGGCTTGTACCTCATTCCTCTCTCATTATTCTTTCTTCCTGCACCACATTGAAACAGCAAATTAGCTCGAATAAATACACCGAAAACTTATGTGAAGAAACAAATAACCTAATAATCAATTATAGAAAAATACTTACTTTGTTTGTAAGATTGTTTTCTTCTAGTCTTTACTATCTGTGGTATAAACACGCCAGTTCCGTTTCCAGATTTCCACAAGTTGAACATCCATGTGGGGGCCGACTCGGCTGCCTCGTTCCCAGACCAGTTATAGTAACATCCTTGTTGTATTGATGAAGAAGGGCTGCTGTTGAATCTTTGATACGAATATTTTAACTTGTTTTCCTGCAATTCTTCGGTATCTTCGTCTTCTGCTGTTAATAACAAAACCTGATCTCTGAGTTCTGCATAGAAAAGATCATCTTCATCACATTCCCATATGCATTTATCGGTGTTCATCTTTGATTGAACACAATTTCTATAAACCTCTATGAAAAAATCTTGGTCTGATTTCTTTGGCTTTCACATATGGTATATTTATATAGGTCAGGACATCAATGGTGGAGAATGGTACTTTGAATTATGGTCAATGGGAATTTGGCCAGCTGAAAAGTCTCCAAGTGGATCCATTTATTGATCCATATCAATGAAATATCTCTGTTTTTGTATGTTAGTACATGTCTGCATTTTTTGAACTAATTTTCAATTCAAACTTGAGTTGGAATGTACCAAAACAGGAAGGTAAATGAAAATGAACCTTTTTTTGGGGGACAAAATGAATATGAATCTAACAAGTCAAATACATTTATTATACAAACTCGGTCTGATTGGATTATGTCTCAGTCTAATATTTTTTTGTCTCAGTCTAGTCTCAAACTCGAACCAAATTATTCATAATTGAGTGTTTGAAATTTCATTTTCAGACTTTATCTAAAGAGAGTTTTGGTGTCAGTGTGATTTTCAAAATCAGACTAGACCCGACTCATGTACACCCTTGTAAATCTAATTAATTTGAGTTATTTTCATACAAAAAATTAATTTGAGTTATTATTTGTGTGAGACACATTTTATAACGTATTTAGGCTAACATTTTATAACGTATTTAAGAGTGTTGGTACATAGTTGCTTAATAGGAATTTCAAGATGTGATTTCATTGAATGCCAAAAGACATCGAATTTTTCCAATATTATAGAGAAGTTGATAAATGCATGGACTTCTATTTTGTTAATAATAAGATAATACAAATGATGATGTCCTTATTTTTCACTCTTTTTATTTATTATAAATAAAAAATAAAACGTTTGTCAAACTTTGGACTGCTGGACGTCTAGAGAAAGCTTGCTCGTTGACTGACTACTTGGGCCGACTTGTCAAATAGCATAAAGCACCTTTCATCTGGAGCATTTCAACGTGAAAACCAGGGTTTGACTTGGAAAAAATAAAATAAATAAAAGACTAGACTACTATTACGAACTCGGCTGTATTTGGATTAATTTATTTACTGAATATTTTTGTCTCGAGAATTTAAAAATAAGTTATTTGTAAAAGGCAATCAATTCGCTATATGAACTCAGATAACTTTATTTATGCTCAAAATCTACAATTTTAACGACAACTGATTTCTTGGATGAACTAACAAATAATATACTTTAAAAGTCTGAACATTGTAGATTATTCTCCTACAAATGAATCATCAATAAGTTTAAAAATAAATTCAAACACATTATCAATAAGTTTTAAGACGCAAAGTATATATATATATTGTTTAATGAAAAATGATCTTTGGCTAAGCTTAATTGACTAAAAATTGAATAAATTGGGTCAAAATTGGTCAACGGGACAAAAATACTCTTGAAGTACATTTTAAAAAAAAAATCAAAAAAAAAAGAGCCACAAAAGTAAAAAAAAGCAGCCCAAAAGAAAAAAAAAGCGGCCCAAAAGTCTCGCTACTTTTGAGGCATGTATAGGAGTAAAAAAGTTGGACTCGGCTACGGTGTGGAACACTAAATGTTCTGCGCCGTACAAAACAAATGGTTGCCTTCGGATTAAGAATCTAACGGATGAAATTATTTGGGTGAGATAATTAAAAAATTAAGTCCCACAATTTCAAATGATTTCAGTTGTCAGATTGTTGATCCGACGATCACAATTTGTTTCACACGGTAAAAAAGATACCGAGTTGCAAAAACTGCAGAAAGAAACACATTCAAGAGAAGTGATTGTGGCCATTGATGAAGAACTCGTCAACGATCCAGATTATTCTCTAGGGTTAATCTGGATCGCTGACGTGGCAAAAAAATTGCAACCCTAAGTCCACATAGTATACATATTTATATACCCTAAGTCCCTATAAAATATTATTTGCAACTATAAATACACACATTATATTATTTTTAGGTCCCTAATGTTATAAAACTTTAAAAATTAAACTCGCATAGTATATTTCCATTTCATAGATTGACCCACAAGTTTCTAATTAAATCTTTTAAATTCACAATTTGACCCAAAAATCATGAAATTAACTTTTTAGAAATTATAATTAGACCCTAACTAATAACATATTCATAGTGATCATCATATAATGAAATATATAAACCTTCGAAGTTTACTAATAAGTGATTGACGTATATAGTAGTATAACGAACTTTAATTGATTGACGTATATAGAACTATAACGAACTTTACATGTTTACTTTAATGAATTTATATTACTAATAAGTGATCGCCTTATATATAGAGCTATAACGAACTTTACATGTTTACTTTAACAATTTCATAGTATTAGCAAGTGATCGCCTTATACAGAATCATAATATTAATCTTTAAGACTAGAATCTTCTATCCACATTTAATATTTTATTCCATATTTTTACTAATATTAAATTGATTGTCTTTTCCTCTTTTGATCTCAATTTCATATTTCACTAACAGAATTTTTTAATAAGATTTATATATTATTTCTTGCTAAAAAGGAGAGTTATATATTAAAATAAATTAAAAATAAATGGAAAATGGTCAAAATTGCCTCCTCCTACACTGCCTCCCTTCCTTCCCCACACCACCACCTGCCCCTGCGCCACCACCAGCCCAGGCCCATAAAAAAAAACCCATATTTTCAACTACACCATAAAAATATCAACGGAAGCTCCCAAATTCAAGTTTAAATGGCTGGAAGATTCTCTTCACCTTCTTTGATCTGCTTCCTCTAGAAGCCATTTGAATTAAAAAAAAAAACCACAAAACTTATTCTGTCTTCTTTTTTTTTAATTTATTTATTAATTTCTTCCGCCAAAATGGTGGAATATTGTTGCAACAAAAGCTATCAGGACACAATGCCCAACGACCAAAACTCACACAGAAACAAATTAGAAGGTTCATTATTCCTCATCATCATCAAATATACATAAAAGCATGGAATTGAAACCGCGGCCGTTTCCTTTGGCTTATGGATTTTTGTTTTTTTTTTTAAAATTTTTTTTTGTGGTTCATGGAATTTGGGAACATGATTATTGATAATTTATGGAGGTTTAATTTGAGTTTTTCATCAAATATCATCAATTGAAAATGAAAATGAGTTATTGTTTTTAAGAATTTTATGATAAATTTTATTTTTTTTACCGAAAAATATTATTTGTTGCCGGAGAAGATGACCGGAAAATGTGTTTGGTCGCCGGAAAAGAAAATAAGTTGAAGTTGGATTTTTGTGTAGTAGTAGCTAGTAGGTGGGTGAGATAGCCATTAAGACAATTGGTTTGTAGAGTGGGATAAAAAAACAAAATTAGAAAAAATTCATTAAGGGTATAATTGGTAATGAAAATATCAATTTGAGAATTTTTGGGGATTTTAACCAATTGATTGGCTAAATCTTACCCGCCTAACACCTTCCTTGTTTGATTTCCTTCTTATTTGAGGATTTGTTTTGTGCTAGGTTTCTCATTTGAGATTATATATGGAGAAAAATGATATATATGGTAGTCTCTCTGTATATAGAAAACGTAGAAGATTTCATGTTTTGTTTGTAATTTGTATAACATATGCCCTAGAAAGAAAATAAATAGTAAAATAGAAAATTTCATGTTTACGAAGAGAGAGAAAAAATGGAAGATTGGTGAATTTAGTTTCCAAATATAGTGCTTTGATGATTTTGATCCCTGTTCTAAATTTCATTATTTTTGTTGGGTCGCCAAACATAATGCGTTTGGTGAATATGCTCCTTCCGTTACCATCTGTAACGGAAAAAATGAATTTTGATTATCATTTTTAAAATTGTGATATATACCGGAGTTATTTTCGGAAATTCATCCAAAAAAAAGGCGTTTAATGGCTGTATGAGCTAGTTGCCTGTGGATGAATTTTGGGCAGGCGCCGCGGAGCTTCCTGGCTCCTATGTGGAACAGTTTTTTGTTCCGCACTGCGGGACAAGATCTCAGTCGTCAGATGAAATTTTTTAACGGTTCAGATCTGGAGAGAATTTTTTTAATTTTTGAAGTCCAGCCGCAACTTTTCTCTCTCCAGATCTGGACCGTTCAAAATCTCATCTGACGGCTGAGATTGTTCCGCACGTGCGGAAAAAAAAGCTATTATGCATAGGAACCGGACTGGCCGCGGAGCTAGTGACAACTTTGTGTTTGTTCTCCGGGGTCCATATTCATTATCCGAGTTAATGCCATTAAGTTAATGTCATCGCTGCCATCAATGACCATAATTTCTTCATGAAAAAGCCCAAATATTAACTCTGAAGTTAATAATTCCCCCCAGATTTCATATCCATACCTTTGTGTGAACTGGGCTCTTTCCATTTTTCTGAAATTCGGATTCAGAGATCCACAAATCTCGATGTTTGTTGGAATTCTTCTTCCTGAGCTGTTTAGAAATTCTTTGAGAATTATGGTTGTTGTTCCAAGAGTCTTTCTTTGAGGGCCTTATCTTTGAAGTTTGTGTCACACCCCTTAACCAGAATGGTGGCATTATATTGTCTCATTGACACCAAAGTCCACAACAAAGATTACTAATAAGGCATTTTATTTATAAAATATCCATAATCAGAGTTAAATAGCATAAGTCTAAATTTCTGAGATGAAATGTTTCTACGTATTACATTTATTGAAAGGGAAGCCATAGTTCCAAAAGAAATGACTAGAAATGGAAAAACGTTCAATAACTAAGTAATTTATGATCACTCTTCAAATGACACCTCTCAGGCATAATCCTTGTAGTAAGGCTCACCATACCTGTCATATGTACAATAAAAGCGAATAGACTGAGCTTCGGGCCTCAATAAAGACCAAATAATTACATAACAGAGATATAACCGATAGACGTCATAATTTCCCATTTTCCAGAATACGCCTTTGAAAACACGCTTGACACGACTGATAAACGCTATAAACACTACACGAGTTCCACAGGACTTAGAACACAGAACAAAATTGAGCAGAACAGAACAGTCTCACTGCACAGCTGCGGATCGTCCGTGGGTACCTGGGGACGAATGGTTCGTCCGTGGTATCGTCCGTGGTAAGACAGTGGCCACTATCCTTCTGCGGACGAAGCCTAGGACGAATGGTATTTCCGCGACCTGCGATTTTCAGAAAATAAATGCAAAACTTGTGTACAAATGCACAAATTCCACACCAAAACTTCCTAACCCAAAAGTAAACATTTAGACTATATACAAAGCAACAAATAGTGACCAAAATAAGAACAAACAAGTAGAAAACAACAATTAAGCTAGATAGTCACATTCTTCGCATCTAAACGCTTACACAACCGAATGTACGACAAGCACTACACATTGTCAATCGGGGTACACCGATCACAACATCGTTTAGACGCTAAGAACATCACTAATGCTATGACATGACAATCTAACCACAAGAGCTCAATCATCTATTCACTTCCAATAAACAATAACGGTAATGGTCCTAGTTATAGTCCAAATTAGGACAACTCAGAAATATAACACGTGGGTTTAGTATGGACCCCCAAACGAAGGGCTCAGAGTTTAAGGATACATTCATTACATTGTATCATCATCCCACCAGGGAATCCACAAAACCACTACCGTCCAATGTTAGCCTCATCAGGTTAAGACCTAGAACATAACAGAACAAAAGATCTCTTGGGGATCTATAGAATCAGATATCACAGTAGTCGTTCTTAGACAAGAGCTCAATAGGGGGCGATGACTCGGTCGACCAAACCACATAGACTAAATGACGACAACCAAAGAAAGACGACCCAAATAATGACAACTAATAGTTCAACAATTACGAAAAAGGCAAGTTTATTAATGATCCCCACGATCCACAATTCGAATAATGATATATATATATATATATATATATATATATATATATATATATATATATATATATAGTAACAATAATAATAATTCAGATTATAACAATATGCAAGATTGATCAATTCCAAGGCAGGATTCAATAATCAAACGGTAAACATGACACAATCAATTGTTCGCAAATTCCATAGTTTAGGCAATAAATCATGCTCAATTTCTCCATAAACAATTCCAAAACAGTATCCAACATAATTATACAATTCCATACATAAATAACAGATCCTTACCCATTATGGAAGCAAAAACAGGAGAATCCCGAAATCAGCATTGACAAATTCATTCGCGGGGCAATAACTTTCTGCTGCGAATCCCGAATCGCGTTCGGTAGAAGGTAATTCCAAGGCGATCGTTTTGATATACTTTGAGTCGAAAACGGACGCCGATAGCCTACCCAACCGTTATCTCAAAGTTCTAAGCAAAATGTTGAGTTCTCAAAATTTTCTTTCCTTTTCTTCTTGGTGGCCACTGTTGATTTATTTTCTTGTTTTTTTGTTGTGCACGATTCCTAAGGAAACCAACGATCCTATGATCTGCTTTTTATTTTTCCTTTTATTTTCCCCCAACCCACGAATTCCTTTCTCTTTCTTTTTAATTTCATTTAATTTAATTTTCCTTATTCTCTATTTATTTAATTCCTATTTTATTTATTTTCTATTGTTATTATTATTACAAGAAATTGGAATTCTAAAATTTTCCAATTCTATGGAATTCCAAGAATTAGAATTATAAGAAATTCCAATTCTAAATAATTGAATTCCTTTGTTTAGTAACTTATGGAATTGATGTGGAATTTAAATAATGCATCTAGTGTGAAAAAACTAATGTTCCCCTAATACAAATAGTTGAAGTAAGAGATTGAAGGGCTATATGTTGTATGTGGTTTTTAAATTCACCTGAAGTTTTTTTTTACTTTTAAAGTAATAATGTTGTAATTTTTGTTTTTTCCTCGTATGATAATTTTTCAGTCATTTGTTTCATTAATTTGTTTTTTTGGTTGTATTTAACTTATGAAAAACAATAGATATATTTCTTTATATTTTTAACAATTAGATAATTATCTAAAAAAAATATTTTTACTTTATATTGAAATTCAAGAATCAAGAATTTATATTTCATTATTTTATTTTTTATTGTGTTGAACTTGTGAAAATAATAATCTTAATTCTTTATATTTTTAGCAGCTAAGTAATTATAGAAAAAAAATTTATTTATTTTTACTTTATAGTGTATATATTTTATATCTCCCGAAAACCTAACAACCAAACCAAACCGATACAAACCGAATGTTTCAGTTTGAGATTTTGTATGGTTTGGATTGGTTTCAAAATTTTCAAACTGAATATTTCGGTTTGGTTTCAAAAATGTGTAAAATCGAACCAACCCGAACCATGAATACCCCTACCCAAAGGCCAAATGTAATTTGTTTTTGCACGACCACTTTTTTTTTGGTTGAGAAAAATTTAGATGTATTCGACTTCCATCACCACTACGGGCCTACTTGATTTTGCAGGTAGAATAGCCATCTGCCATTTTTGGGGTTTGCATTAGACTGTCACTGATTTAACAGAAATGACAAAACATGGCAGACAAAAAAATGGGACAGCATTTTTGTTCGGGACGGAAGTGGTGTTCCAGAAATAAATCCCCATTTTCCTCTTCCCCTTCCCTTTTTGCGAACTCAAAACTCCCAAAGGCAAAAAACAAACCCAGCCCCCTCCCCCACTTCCCTGCTTCCTCCGCCGCTGCTTCTACCAACACCTTGCTTTCTCTTTTATCTCTCAATTTGTGAGGTAAAAAACAAATTTGAATTTGAATTTTTTTTGGGAAATATAAAACTATGTGTTGAATTTAATTATAAACATACTAATTATGTTTAGGAAATCAAAGTAATTTGTGGATATTGTAAATTATTTGTGAATTTTGGGTATTTGTGAAATAAGGGCAATTATGAATTTAGGGTTTTTGTGAATTTGGTAATTTGTGAATCTATGCATGCAGAATTGTGAATTTAGCAATTGTGAAGTTGTGATTGTGTGAATTTACACTTAGAGCATTTGTGAATTTGTGAAATTTTCAATTTGGTAATTTGTGAATTGTGAATTTAGGGCAATAGTAGATTTGGAGATATAACATGTGTTTTTTCTGATAAATTGTATGTATATTGTTTTTTTGTATAGATGGTCGTACCCGCTCATCTTCAGTCCGGTCCTTTTGATCTCACCGTTTTAAACAAACAACCGTCCCGTAGATCTTTAAGAATATGGCAAGGGGATGAGACACTGAACGAACCTTTAAAGGTTATTACGAGTTCAAGTAACTTTTACGCAGCGTATAGTAGAGAAACCAATCCTAGAGTAATAAACCCAATAGACCTAATAGGTTTTGGAGGATGCTTCAAAGTAGGTAATATGAATGTAGATCACGCTCTCGTGACTGCATTAGTTGAGAGATGGCGCCCGGAGACCCATACGTTCCACATCCGTTGCGGTGAGACGACCATCACACTAGATGACGTAGGATGTCTTCTAAGACTACCTACCAGGGGCCAGGTAGTCTTGTGGGGTGACAGTTACAATTTCACCAAGGGTCAATGAGTTGATCGCGTCTACGAGTTTTTAGGATTTCGCCCCAATGAGGCTGCAATCAGGGGAAATATTTTGCAACTGGTAGAGGTTTGTGCCTACATTAGTGAGCCCTTAGGACATGATGTTACTGACCGCGAGGTACAACAAAGGGCTAAGGCTTTGATCTTCATCTTGATGGGTAGTTTCCTTTTCCCAAATAAATCGGGGCTTGGACCAACATGCTTTATCTACTAACAATCAGTGGTCCCCTTGAGCTTGACACGACTTCTTGGGCCAGCGGTTTACTCGCACATTTGTACCTCCAAATTTGCATCTCGTGCATGGCTGATTCCAAGGACATTACCGGGTATTGTTTGCTGATTCAGGTTTGTCCAATTTATATAAATTTAAATGTGATTCGGTGATTTAAATGTTTAATAATCGATTTTGTTTGTTTTGACTAGTTGTGGGGGTGGGAACGTATTTCATTTCTCCGTCCGGCAAACCGAGGCATCATTCCAGATGATATCCCCGCCGACGGTAGACCTCACGAGGCTAGGTGTAATGTCTCCCGGAGTTTCCGCAACGCCCATAAATCGCAGCTGTTGGTGTTTCGCGAAAAGCTTGATTTGATGACTGAGACACAGGGGGTGAGTTAATTTCGATGTTCTTGTATTTTTTTTATTAACTAAATTGTTTTACATTAACATTTTCTTTTTGCGCAGTTCATGTGGAGGTCGTACCTTGATTCGGTATATGCAGAGAGGGTGGCTCGGGATACAGACTTCTTTAGGACGTGTCGAGCCCATACGCTACTCATCTGCTTCGAGATGGTTGAATACCACCTGCCCGACAGGGTCATGCGTTAAATTGGCTTCCACCAGGTGGTACCAATCACGGCAGGGACAGAGGGCTCTGTCGAGGGTTGAGACCTCCACACGGTGAAGGCGATATCGACAAAGAATTGGAAGACCGAGCACATTGCATACATTAAAATGTGGGATTTACGCGCCGATGCACTGGAGGCCGCTGCTCCCGCCCTCGGTAATGTTATTGCACCAACCCGGGAGTACATGGATTGGTACAATCGCATTACGGTTCACCGTATGACGAATCCCCAAAATTAGGATCAAAGACCAATCCCGATAGGTATTCAACCCACCGCTACAGCAGAGGACATTTTGGTAAGTTTTATTCGTATATTTTTCATTGTTAATATTTTTTTTTCCTGAATATACTAATTTTAATATTATGTTACAGGAAGAGTCGCACAGGGTGATGCTGGAAGAGTTCGAGATGCCTGCCACTCGAATTAATACGCAATACAAGTCATTCATCACCTAGGCAGGCAAAACGATTAAGGATGCCTTCATAGCAGCAGGGAAGTCGGTGACATGCCGATCGCGGGCTGCCGATGTTGTGGAAGCTGTCGTTGTGCAACCTTCTACACAGCTGAGGGAGCATGTTCCGGCTAGGGATGCAGTTGGGAGGTAAGGTACTCGTAGGAATCGCCAGGCAACTCAAGAGAATATTGTTGCGCGGCGCCTGAGGCAGCGTGGCGGGACCGTCCCAAACGTAGCAGCAATCGACTTAGTCTCCTACTCAATTCGAGACTCAGTGTGATGTACCCCCGAATATGAATACCAATTTCCAAGCATCGACACTTATTCTCCGGGTATTCAAACGGGGGGCCATCCTGGTGCGGGGACTTCTTCATTGGGACAGCCGGAAGTCTATTTTGGTGCGACGCCCTCGACTTGGACCAGACATAGACGCTACAACAGACTCCACGGCTCCAGCCAGATTCCCCTGAGGAGGCGATACGTATCGACACCGAAGGTGCATAATTCTTTGAAACAGAGCATGGTAGTGCTGTGCGAACCAGAGACGGCGACACATACTATCTCCGGACTAACACGAGAAGGACCCATAGATACACCCCATCGGGACTGTAGATAGGATTTACTTTGTATTTCATACATTTGTTTTATTCTTGTTACAAACAAATTGTTTTATTTATGACATACGCGATTCTTTTATTTTTTTTCGCTGTTCTTATTTTATTAATGAAGTCGGTTTCGTCAAAGTAATTTTTTTACACGTAATTTGGTAAATATTCTGCCTAAGTGAATTATTTTGTTGTAAAAAGACCCAAGTGTCTCAGGAAAATCGGAATTGTCACTTGGCATTTTCTGCCCGAAATGGAAAAATCCTTCAGTTTTTGGACAAATTTTCTGCCAGTTGGGGACGGAAGTCCCACTTCCCACTTCCGTCCCGGGGCCAAGACGACGTGGCAGAACTCCCAACCGAATGGACAAGTCTCTAAAAATCTTCAATTTTGAATTTTGAATGGACAAGTCTTTAAAAATCGGTCAGAAATGTGAACGAAAATACCAAAACCGTTCAGATATTTACGTTCAATAATGCATGGTCAAAAAAGCAAAATTGAGAAAAGACTAGATACTGCAAAAATGCTGTAATATGAGGACGGAAGTGGCAATTCCGTCCTCAGGTCACGGATTAATTAGAGTTTGTAGGGTTTGGTTTGGGTCGGGCAGACTCTGGTGGGATTCTTGCCACGTCAGCCAGGACGGAAGTCCCACTTCCGTCTTGCCCCACTTTCGTCCGGACAAAAATATTGCCCCCACCAAATTTCAATGCCATGTTTTGTCCTTTCTACTAAATCAGTGTCAGTCTAATGCAAACCCCGCCATTTTTTATCCACCGTGTTAGGTGAGAGGTACCCATCACTATGTTATTGTCTTCAATTAATTTTTTGTAATAGATACAATTCATTAAACCAACGTGTTAGGTAGGGGTGTTCATGGGTCAATTGGTTCGATTCTAAATATTTTTTAAATGAAAGCAAAATATTTTTATTTGAAAATTTTGAAACCAATCCATTCATACAAAATCTCAAACCGATGCATTCGGTTTAGTTTTGTTTGGTTTAGTTGTTCGATTTTCGTGAGATACAAAATATATTGATTATAAATTAAAAATAAAATAAATTATATATATATATATATATATATATAATTCTTTAGTTGCTAAAAAAACGTTTTAGGTGAGTGGTACCCATCACCAATTTATTGTCTTCAATTAATTGTATTTTTTAATAGATACAAATCATTAAATAATGTAGTCGGTACAGTTATGGTAAAAAAAAGTAATAATTCGGGTCATAAGAGTTTAGCTCTTGGCTCTTAAATTTTGACTCGCGTTAGAGTTTTCGTTTCAATTTAGTTAAAAAATAAAAGAGTTTACTTTTCAATTGTGCGTTTTGGATTGCCTTTTAAAATAAAATTTTCTTTCTCGAGATTAAAATTTTAATTTTTTTGTTAAAAAATATGAGACCTAAAAGTAAATGCATGTATTAGTTTTTGGGTAATTCTGTTATGAACCTAGTCAAATGGATCTTATGATATATAATTGTCCACACGCCAGTGACGGAGTCAGGATTTAAGTTTAGAAAGCCGAATAAAATGTACATTATATAAAAAATATTTGAAATAATAAAATCAATACATTAACTAAAGTGGTACCAACCGGTGTTTCAAGAAAGTAAAATCATCTAATATAGGGCAAAATAGCTATTCGGTCATTTTCGTTTTTGGAGATTGCGTTTAAAATCTCATTTGTTTTATTTTGATTTTTAAGGTCCATGTTTTTTTTTCGACCTACCATTATTGGACTTCCGTTCAGTTTTCTGTCTATTTTCCGTCAACACAGACATGTGACTCTCATGAGGGGTATTTTTAAGGGTATTTCAGACATTTCAATATATTTCCAACAAGAAAAACTTGAGTACTCAATCGTTAAAGAAAATAACTAAGAATGTCCAATTTAAAATAATAAAAAAATTTCCAACGGTAACTCTCCTCATCTGTAATAACTATAGAACTAATAGCTATAATTTAATTTTAATGCTTGTGTCATTTATCGAGGCCAAACTCCACTGTCTTTCAATGAAATCAGGCCTTGACTGTAACATTTTGATTCAGAATAGTTTGATTAGCTTTTATGTGAAATTTGGGTTGATTAATAATGCAAAAGGAATGATTAAGCTGAGAAGCTTGATTGTGTTTCTTCTAACATCAGGATTAAAGGGTATGTGCAGTCTGGTTGTTTGAATAATGCACGCGAGCTGTTTGATAAAATGCCTGTTAAGAATTGTGTTTCTTTGACCATTTCTTAATTCTTATCATTTTATGCTTCATAGAGAAGAAGAGAACTCCTAACTGTATCTTTGTATACGAAGTGGGAAGAACATGCAGTCTATGGGAAGTATCTATCGTGGAGTAGAGAATTATGAAATGTAATCTTAGTAGTGGTGGTGGTGCTGCTGCTGCTGCTGCCGCCGCCTGTATTAGTGGTGGTAATAGCGGTGGTGGTTCTAGATCTTTAAAAAAGATGAAGCAGAAAAAAGTCTCACAAACGGGATTATGTGTTGGACAACTTGAGAATATTAGATTAGAAGAACAATAAATGAAAGATGCAGCAGCTTTACAAGTTTTGACCCCTACAAATCCAATTCTATCACCTAGTAATTCTTCTTCATGTTTAGTTGTGTTTAGCTGGTGGTGAAGGATGGTGTGGATGAAGATGATGAAGTTGGAGGGAAAATGATTTATTTTTTGTTTAATTTAAATTGGGTGTTCATATTTATTTTGTTTAACAATTGAGTATCTAAGTTTTTTTTTGTGTGGAAAAATGTTGAAATATCCTTAAAATATATCTCACATAATATATCTCACATGTTGACCGCGTGACTGAAAAGACGGAAAATAGACAGAAAACTGGACGAAAGTCCTCTAATGTCAGGTCGAAAAAACAATATGGACCATAAAAATCAAAATAAAACGAATGAGATCTTAAACGCAATCTCAAAAAATGAAAAGAACCAAATAAATTATTTTACCTCTAATATAGAGTTTGAACAACAAACCTGACAGTACAAATACTGAGAAGTGTCGTTGGGCACACATAGTTATCGATCTCTGATATTTTTTTCTCCATTCTCTCTCTCTCTCTCCCCCATCCATTGGCATTCCTGATGCTCATTTCTCCTTTGCCTCTGGCCAGATTTGGCTATTGGCTCCGACCAATGATCAAATCTTGGCCAGTTATCTACTTTTGTTTAATTTTTATATATCTATTTTGTACCACAAATCATATGATATTTCTTTCAAAGTGTTTTTTTTTCAAGATTCAAGACATGAAGGTTACATCTGTCTCAAATCTTTACAGATCTAGACTTGTTGACTCAATCCCTAGGAGAAATCTTTCAACCCGGACTTGATTTGGGCCCTTTATCAACTTTCTACATCTTCCCGAGGCAATTTGTAGGACGGTTGATACGCCCATGGTCCTATAAATTGTCGATCTCGAAGGAAGATGTTGAAATTGATTTTCTCCTGCCTCTGTGGTTCAAGGATTGCGATGGAGATGTTGCGAAAAAGAAGATTATGTAGTTGTTTATCTCACTAGTTTTTAATTTAGTATCTCCTAACTACCCAAGTTTTCTTGGTTGTGGCTTTTGTCTGTTATCATGGTTTTTTAAATCATTGTATAACTTTTATTTTCTTGTAATTTCAGATTTTTCTTTGATTGTAATGGCCTCGGATACATTGTGATTAATGAAAAATTTCTTATTCATAAAAAAAAAAAGTGACAAACAAATAAACATTGATCCTAAGCTAACACACCAAACTCCCAAAATGCAAGAACCCTAAGCTACCATCACCACCATTAACCAAAATTCAATCATCAATCACGGGGAGCCAATTAGGCATTTCAATTGAGCCTATTGAGATTAAAGGTGTCTTAGTTCAGTGGGGCAGGTGCCTGCCCACGACCTTGAGGTCGTGGGTTCGATACCCTCCGCCTGCGTGCGGCAAGGTTTAATCTCCCTTTCTAGGGCTATCTTCTCCTCGTCTGAGGCAGTTCTCTCCCCTATATGGGGCAACCGCCCAATCGGGCTTAAAAAAAAAAAAAATTGAGCCTATTGAGTTTAAAATATTGGGTTTAGACCCAGACCCACTAAATTGAAACTCAAGTTGGATTTATATTGGATTGGGTCTAGATGTTTTCAATTAGAGTTCGAACTCAATCACATTGGGTCTTGGATCTAATTTGGGTCCGCTTACTAATTTATTTATAATTTTATTGATACTCAATTCTATCGATCAAAACGTGAATATTATTTTTAAATAAAATAAATAACGAAATATTTTGTGAAAAATAATATGCACCGTTCATTAGAATTAGCATTAGCATTTAGGTTCATATAAAATAAAAATAATTGGGTCTTTGGGTATTTTGAGTCTATACAATTATAATTTAAACTCACAATTCTTGGGTCTCATACTTGGTTTGGATCCTACCCATATGAGTCCAGACCCAATATAAATCTAAGCATAGAAAAGTCTATCTGGACCCAAATTAAATCTTATGAGTCTGTATCTATATCTAAGATTTGAGTCCAATTGACAGACCTAGAGCCAATAAATCATAGCAGATTCATTATCAAAATCACTCATAGCCCCCAAAGTCTTCAATTTCAATTTCATTTTCATGTAAATAATTTACAATATATACCAAAAATAATAAAAATAATAATAGCACAATCATAAAATTGAATAGGCATTTTACTTTAAAGAATTTCGCAAACGAGTAAGATGTTAAATTAACTATTCCGCCATGAATTTGGATGCAGAATTTGGTGCAAAAATTGTGGCTTCACTGCTCCGTTAAATGAAATATATATAGTATACAAAAATTTTGAGAAATCTTAGGGGCGCCCTCCTTATCTTAAGTCATTGTCTACACCATTATAGAATAAGGAGAGAAATAATATTGTTATGATATGAATAAATCTAAACCAAAAGATACATATAAACTAGTTTCAAATATTTCAAAAATTTCCTTCATTTTTAGAATGAAAGTGATAAAAAAAAAATACAGTGCTAAAAACTATTCATTCAGGGTAGGAATCTTCTGTTCCTGTTCAGTTTTTCAATCCCTATTCCACTAATAAGAAATTGATATGTATTAATTTTTTAATTAAAAAATTATAACCTAAAAAAATAGTGAAATTCGTAGGGGAAATATGAATACTTGTCAATCATCTATTCATATGGCTAAATAACGGGACACAAAACGAGAATAGATGATTTTTTGCCATTCAAACACACCAAGAACTTTGAAACTTAAATATTCATGAATTTTTTTTAATATAGTAATATAGACTTGATCTATATGAATTTTATGTTTCAACTATTTTTATTAAAAATATATAGAATAATTATTTCTCATGTGAATAGTTTTTGTCCACAAAGTTATCGATTTTTTTTTTTCAATAATGATTGTTGGATCAAAAAAGGATCAAATAGTATAAAATGAAAATGATTCTTAGAATTTAATGTGACTTTATGCCTTCTTGATCCAATTTTGATCCAATAATCACCACTTTTTGTTCTTGAAAGGCACAAAATTGTCAAACTGATCCATATGAAAAGTATTCAATGCCTATGGCCCCCCTAAAATTCCTCAAAATAACAAAAAGAAAAGAAAAAAAGATGACGCCAAATATTTTACTCCTTTTCGGTAGTACTATATTGCAATATCAGTTAATTTCAGTCAAGTCCCCTTGGTTAGTAGATAGAAGCATTTTAATTTGGAATGAGCATTTTTAGTTATATCATCAAATTCTTTGAAAAAAATATATAATTGTTGAAGTTGATGGAAAAACATGCATTAATATTATTATTTGCCTACAAATTCGTTTCTCAAAGAAAAATGAAAAAAAAAACATCATCTTTGGCTGATCCCGGATGTTCTAGTACATCTTCCAGTATACTCTCTAATACATCAATGATATTGCTCTATGTGTATTAATATCATTGGCCCGGAGTAATTTTAGAGATTTGAACCAATCACATCGTACCATGTCTAATAATATCATTGATGTACAAGAAGGGTATTAGAGGGTATATTAGAGGGTATATTAGAATATCTAGAGTTTCTTCAGCATCACCCAAAAAGGAAAATTCTTGTATGGGACGGTCTCAATGGGACATGTGAGACATAAATGCAGGCGGGACTTACAATGCAGGTGTGTCCTGAATGATTTTATGTGAAATGGAGTGTGGGGCCGGTCACATGGGACCGTCCCATGCCAGACTCACCCAAAAATCTAATAGTTCTTCTTTGCGTACAAATGTCTACTTCTTATGTAATTTTTTTTTTCTTTTTGGTTGCAGGGAATAAATATAATAGTACTTTTGTCTATTAATGGAACCCTAAGTCATGATAGAGTAGGGAGTTTACACCCGGTATTAGGAAGTGCAGCACATTGCTGAGTAGATAATGCCCCTAAAGATTTCTTATATCGATTCATGTCATTAGATGTGATTAAATTTTATGTTGCTCGTCACAAACCTTACTGCAACCTTTCTCTATCCGGATTTGAGACCAACAATAAGTGTAACAAACTAAAGTCCATGACACTTACATGCGGCGGACCGAGAGTAAGTATCACGAACTAAAGTTCTTAACACTTACTGGCGACGTTATTTTTCATATTATAACATCATGAAATTTAATTTATCCCCATAAGTAGCTACTCCATAACATAATTAAAGGCAAGTCAAAGATTTACCCCCGACCCAGTGGGGAAAGGGACATTAAAAACTCAAATTGAGAAACGACAAGCAACAGGTGTGACCGCCAAATGGAAGACCCCGACGCCTAGTAGATTGAAACTTAATGTACAAGGATCGTGGGTTGCGGGAACGGGAATTATCATGGTGATTTTGTAGCAGGCTTCTCAATGTTCCTTACATCTCGCCCAGCCCAAAGCATGCTGAAGTCATGAGTATACTTGAAGGTATTAGGTTCATCATCGATAAAGGCTACTCCCAATATAAAGTAGAAAGTGATT
The DNA here is from genome assembly GCA_026122235.1 of Vinca minor. NCBI lineage: Eukaryota > Viridiplantae > Streptophyta > Magnoliopsida > Gentianales > Apocynaceae > Vinca > Vinca minor. Next base: position 1,625,623 of record JAOCZM010000115.1, on the reverse strand, counting down.
GCATAAGCATTGTTAATAGCATGGTTTTGAAACCCGGACCGGACCGACCGTCGACCTGACCTCCCAGCGATCGGTTAGGTGCCAAAACCCGTTTTCGTCAAAAACCGCTCTGTTTTCACTGACCCGGTGGACCCGGCCGGTCGGACCGTTCAAACCGTAAACCGGAACGGTTTTGAGAAAACCGGCCGGGTCACAAAATACATTTTTTTTTTAAAATTTTCTGTATTAAAAAAAGGGAAGAAGAAGAAAAAAAAAGAGGGGCGGTGGCTGGGCGGTTTAGGGCTGAGGAGAGGAGAGGAAAAGAGAAAAAAAAGACAAAAAAAAGAGATAGGTGGCGGTTCGTGGCGGAGAGAGGGAGAGGAGAAGAAAAAAAGAGAGGGGCGGTGGCGTGACGGGGCGGTGCAGAGAGGAGAGGAGGAAAAAAAAAGGGGAGGGGCGGTGGCGGGGCAGAGGAGAAGAAAAAAAAGAGGGAGAAGGAGAGGGAGAGAAGAGAATGCGCCGGAGAAGGAGAAGAGGGGAAATGGGCGCCGGAGAAGAGAGGGGAAGGGGAAAGGGGCGCAGCGCTGGGAGAGAAGAGAGGAAAGGAAATAGGGTTTTTATCTAGGGTTGGCTAAGAGATTTAGGACTAAAATTTGCAATTAAAATATTATCACATAAAGCCTAAACAATAATTATAGTACAAACAAGTCCTAAAAAGTCTATTTTCAACATTTAGTTGGATATTAAAATTAAAGGAGATATTTAAGGGAATAATCAAGATAAAATATATCTGAACTAGCTTTACATTAACAATATTTTTTATTAATAAATATATATTATATATTTTTTAATATTTATGACGTCACCGGGTTGATGAACGGGTCAATGACGCTCCGACCACTGGTCCGACTAGTGACCCGTGACCCAGTAACTTTTCCGGTTCGATGTCCGGTCCGGGTTTCAAAACATTGGTTAATAGTATCCTCTGTTTGAAAGAGGATCTCTCTCCCATATGGCATTTTGTTAACTTGATTAGGAATTTGTTAAGGGACACATGTGCCAATATTTCATACATTCATAAGTATTGTAATTTTGCAACTGATGTATTGGCAAAGAATATTACGAGGACTAGATACTCGTCTCAATGTGTTGGAGACTCTCCAGAATTCCTCCTACCATACATTCTCTATGATTTTAATACATACCCTATTTTTTCTCCTAAAAACAATTGCTATCTCTAACTTCGCTCACTTTCTATATATCATAATATAGTGGGTAAGATTGATTTTAGTAATATATTCTTAAATCTTGAAAAATATGTATATTTTTTGGAAGAGATGAAAAAGTTATAAATGGATTTTCATTTTGATACAAATAGAGTATTAAACAAATGATACAGGCACGTTTGTAGAAAAATATATAATCCTTATCTTAAACTGAATGTCCAATATTTTTTTTTTCATTTTTGTTGTAGAAAATTAGACACAGAATTTTGAGACGGAGGGAATTAGATTTTTTTTTTTTTTTTTAAAGTAAGAATTGAATTCTTAATATATATAATCATCACCAGACTGAATTCTTAAGAGTTGGCATTGTAACATCAAGAGTTTTTTTCAATAACTCAAATTTAATTATTGTACACAAAATATATTGTTCTTTTTGTGCCCCACTTTTGTTTAATAACTCCTTTTCCATTGTAACCTTTTCTTTTTTTCCTTTTTATTTTTGAGAATTATTTAGTTTAACTTTATTTGGAAATTATTAATTAATTAGGATACTATTTGTGAAACCTCATCCCACATGGGATAACTTTAAAAGTTCTGACTGATATATAAGCACGAGCCTAAGCATTCATTATTATCTTGGGATATTCTTTTTGGCATAGCGAGTTCGATTGCCAAGTAGATGGTCGTGGGTGCTGTCATGCCCATGTGTCATGTTGCAGGCACGAGGCTTGACATTTTATGGTATCAGAGCCGGTGATCAGGCGGACGTGTGGGAACTAAGTGCCACGTCGTAAGCGATGGAGGTCACTTCTAGAATCCCGATGAAACTAATTGTCACACCGTAAGGGGTGGGGCCACCTCTAGAATCCTGATGAGAATTAAGTGTCAAGCCGTAAGCGGTGGGGGCCACCTCTAGAATCATGCACACCTGGTTGGTCGTGTGGTAACTATTTTTGGGGCGCCTAGCGAGGATGCTAGGTCATAAAGAGGGGTGAATGTGAAGCCTCATCCCACATGAGATAACTCTGAAAGTTCTGACTGATATATAAGCATGAGTTTAAACATTCATTATCATCTCGGGATATTCTTTTTTCATAGCGAATTCGAATGTAAAGTAGATGGTCGTGGATGCTACAATGCACATGTTTCGCGTTGCGGGCACGCGAACATAGAACGTGACACTTAATTATATTTTTATCCTCTGTTTAAAAATAGTCGTAAAATAGGATTTTCGGTAGAATCTTGAAGGACACTATTGAAATATGTATAAACTAAAACACAATACAGTTTTAATTGTATATAAAGAATGTATGGCGTATGATATAGTGTATGATGCATGTTGTAGGATTATAAGTTGACATAGATAATAACTCATTTTCTTATAACTTTTGTTTTATTCTACTTTGTTTGAAAATTATATATTTTTAAAATACTTACTAAATAGGGAATCTTTTTATTTAATTATATTTTTATTTTGTTCGATTTTTCTTATAATTTTTGGACTGAATTCCTTTACAAGATATCCATTGTGCTTTTTTCTTTTTCTTTTTCTTTTAAAAAAAAAAAAATTTGTATAAGCTTCTCAATACCAGTTTTTCCATTCTTATAGTGGCCTTAAGATAAATTCGGTTCAATGAGTCAGTGGAGAAGAAAAAAGTAATAGTACAATAATTGTCTCTGGCTTTGGTGTTGTAACTAAAAAAGCTTTTGTAATAGCAAGATTTGCCCCATTAGGTTAAGTACCTTGTGATCATTAGACTGAATTCTTAAGAGTTGAAATTAAATTTGAGTTATTGAAAAAAACTCTTGATGTTACAATGCCAACTGAATTCTTAAGAGTTGGCATTGTAACATCAAGAGTTTTTTTTCTATAACTCAAATTTAATTATTGTACACAAAATATATTGTTCTTTTTGTGCCCCACTTTTGTTTAATAACTCCTTTTCCGTTGTAACGTTTTCTTTTTTTCCTTTTTACTTTTGAGAATTATTTAGTTTAACTTTATTTGGAAATTATTAATTAATTAGGATACTATTTGTGGAACCTCATCCCTCATGGGGTAATTTTAAAAGTTATGACTGATATATAAGCACGATCCTAAGCATTCATTATTATCTCGGGATATTCTTTTTGGTATAGCGAGTTCGATTGTCAAGTAGATGGTCGTGGGATGCTGCCATGCCCATGTGTCGCGTTGCGGGTACGAGGCTTGGCATTTTATGGTATCAGAGCCGGTGACTAGGCGGACGTGTGAGAACTAAGTGCCACACCGTAAGCGATGGGGCCACCTCTAGAATCTCTATTTAGGTGTGTATATAGTACTAATTGAGTCAAATATTATCCAAGAAATTAAATGTTCTTGAATAAGGTTGAGATTATTTGGGGATGAAATTTGCGTCTTTGTAAAGATTTTACGTTTTTTGAGTTCTCGATTGTGACCCACCCATTCCGATGAAGTTGATAATCAAATTACCACATCCATTTCCAAAGAATGAATCGGTCGCCGGAATACTGATTTAGAATCAGCGGCATCACGGTAGGAAAGGAGAAGGATTTTAGGATTTTATTTTTTATTTTTTGTGAATTTTTTTTAATGTCTAATATGATTATTCATAAAAAAAAATATGATTTGTCCAAAATACCCTCATTTTTTTAGCTTTCATCAAAATGTAGCAGAGAAAATGGACGGAATGGGTAAGATTGATACGTCTGAATAGTTTAGGGGCAAAACTTGACCTTTTTTAATTGAGGGTCAAAAAAAAAAAAAAAAAGAGAATAGTTTAGGAGATGTGGACACTTTTTACTCTTATGTGAATTATTTTGTTCGATTTTTCTTATAACTTTTGGACTGAATTCCTTTACACGGTATCCATTGTGCTTTTCTCTTTCTTTCTTTTTTTTTTTTTAAAAAAAAAATGTATAAGCTTCTCAATACCAGTTTTTCCATTCTTATAGTGGGCATAAGATAAATTCGGTTCAATGAGTCAGTGGAGAAGAAAAAAAAAGAAGTAATATTACAATAATTGTCTCTGGCTTTGGTGTTGTAACTGAAAAAGGTTTTGTAATAGCAAGATTTTATGGATATTGGTGCTCTCAACTTGACTAAATTTTTTTTTATCGATCAAGAAATTATTTTGACTTTGGTAGACTTGATTCTTGATTGTTAAGGAGAGCTTGGTAGACTTGATTCTTGATCAACTGCTTTTTCCCGACTTGTTGAGGGTGGAGCTTGAAGTACACCTTGGTGATGAGGAGCTGGAATATGAAATTTCTTGCTGCATATCAGAATTCTCTTGAGGTGAGCACGAAAGAGATTCAATTGGTGCTTCCAATGAGTTCTCTTGCCATTTCCATTCAACAGTTTTTCATCGAATATTGCATCTATTGAGATGATCAACTTCTTTTTTTTAAAGTTTGTAGAGAGGATAACCTTTTGAATCATCACTGTATCCGATGAAGATAACACTTTTCTCCATTTTCATCCATCTTTTCCCGGTTATGTTTTGGAATATGAGAGTAAGCAGCACTCCCAAAAATTCTGAGATGTTCTACAATATGTTTTCTTTTATGGGATGTGCTGTGGTGCCGAATGGGTAAAATTTCGGCACCTAAAGATTAGATATAAGCGAATAAAAATTGACATGTGGAACAAAGTAACCTGCCACGTCATCCAATCAATTGACCGGTTACCTATCAAACAGGTCAACACACTTTTGTTTTACCAATTTTTTTTAATATTAGTAATTTTTGTATTTTTAATGGTAAAATTAAAACAAAAAATTGTAAATTTTAATGCATAACTAGTAAATGTTAAATACTACTACTTTATTTTATAATCTTACCATTTTTACTTTGAAAGTTACTATTTTTATCATTAATATTCATATTATATAAAATAGTAAATTTATTATTAATTTAGGAATATTAAATAATATTTTTTAATATTTTTTCTCATTATCGTTAAAAAAAGTATTCTTATTCTTATAAAAAGAAAATAATCTTGTAACAATACAACTTAAAAAAAAAAAAGTAACTCCAATTAATTCATCAAAACTATTAATTTCATTTTAAAAAATTACCAAAGTATGTGAAAAATCTACCAATTTACAGAATAGTAAAATTCAACCTAAAATGGTAAGATTTGTTCGAGTTTGAGTATTTATATAGTGATATTTATTATTTACCAAAGTTACTAATTGTTTAACAAAGGTTACAAACAATGTAAATAAAATTACCGAATTTGATACTAAACTTACCATTTATCATTTTATTAAAACATAGATAAAAATGGTAAAATTATAATTTAATTTGATATATTTTATTTTAAAATAGTAAGTTTTATTTTTCACCACATTTACCATTTTTATAAAATACATTACTATTTTTGTCCTTAAATTCACCATTGTTGTGTCTAAATTTATTATTTTATAGAATATAAATATTCATGATAAAAATAATAACTTTCAAAGTAAAAATGGTAAGATTATAAAATAAACTAGTAATATTCAACATTTACTATTTATTTATTCAAATTTACCAAATTTTGTCATAATTTTATCATTAAAACTACCAAAGTTACTTGTAGAAAAAAAACATTGTAAACAAAATTGTGTTGACCAGGTAACCGGTCACTTGACTGGGTGACGTGGCAAACTCTCATTCGTCCATTCCATATAATTAATTTTAAAAAAAAAAATCTGATAACCTGCAATAGCAGGTTACTTTATTACATGTGACAATTTTTCATTCGTTTATCTCCATTCTTTAGGTGCCGAATATTTTTCCATTCGGCACCAGAGCACTTTCCTTCTTTTATTCCAGGCTTTCATATGAGGTCATACCCCAAACTACTTTTGTCGGAGATCTATTCAGAATATAGTCAGCCGTATGAACGGCTTCTTCCCAAAGAAATTTTGGCAAATTCTTTCCTTGGAGCATGCTGCGAGCCATTTCGACGATTGCCCCATTTTTTTTTTTTGCCGCGCCGTTTTGGTGAAGTGTGTGTCTTACTGTTAATTGTCTTTTGATGTCATGCTCCTTGCAGAAATTTATGAATTCATTGCTTGTAAATTCTCCCCCCACGATCAGTTCTAAGAATTTTGAGAGAGTTCTCGATCTGTTTTTCAGTTAGGACATTGAATTGCAAGAAATGAGAGAATGCTTCAGATTTCTGCTGCAAGAAATACACCCACAACATACATGTATAATCATCCAAAAGTAATAATAATAAGTATTTTCATCCAACAATAGATGGATTTTTAGACGGCCCCCCAAATATGGGGATGAACAAGTTCTAATGGAACTTTGGCTCTCCAAGAGGATGTAGGAAATGGCGACCTGTGCTTTTACCATACATACACCCCTCACAGATTTTCTTGTTATCATTAATTGAAGGAAGTCCAATCACCATATCCTTCTGTTATAAGAGCTTTCTGCTCTAGTGCCATTCTCATTGGAAATATTTTGTTTGAGGACATTTTTACAGAGCACACCATCTGGCCTTTTTTCTTGTCATAGATGAGGCATTTATCATCTTCAAATTTCACAAGATTCGCCTCTTTGGACTGGTTGCCCCACACTTAGCAGATTTTGTGCCAATCCCGGGACATAGAGAGCATCATGAATAAGCTTAGAAGAGCCGTGTTTAGTTCTAACGACAATCGTTCCATTTCCTGCAACTTCTTGAGACCTTCCATATCCAGGAGTAATTTGCGATGCATTCTTTTCATCAAGACTGGCAAATGAATTTTTATCTTTAGTCATGTGGTTGGAACAACCACTGTCAAAATACCAAATCTCAAAAGACTCTTGTTGAGCACTCAAACAAGAGTAGAATAGTTGGCCAATATAATTTTCTTCCTCGGTGAAATTGGCCTCATTCTTTTGTCGGCACCAACAATCTTTTTCAAGATGTGTGCGCCTTTTGCACTTCTTGCATTTATATCGGCAATCTTTAGTGTCATGGCCACTTTTCTTGCACAGATTGCAATATGAGCCAAAGTGATCATTGTCCCGAGTACCTTAATTTCTATAGTTTCCTCTCCCCTTGCCACGATTTCGTGGTGGATCACCCTATTTGTAAAAATTTCTATTCTGGCCATTTTGATTTTTATTGTCTTCTTCGTTACTGAATTTCAGTTTGGCCTGAAATGCTTGTTCTAGTGGATTTTCTATTAATCTACACATTCTCTCCTCATGTGTTAGGAGAGATCTTATTAATCAGTTAAGGTAAGGGTAGATATATCTCTAGACTCTTCTATTGCATCCACTATATGATCATACTTAGCAGGAAGGCACCTCAAGATTTTTTGTATAATTTTTACTTCTGCAATCGTATCTCTATAGCTCCGAATTTGATTAATCGTAGTATGGACACGACTAAAGAATGATTTAATTGTTTCTCATTCCGTCATCGATAAAGTATCAAAATCTTTTCCAAGAGATTGAAGTTTAACAATGATTACCTTGCTGGAGCCCGTGTATTCATTTTGCAAAAATTTCCAAGCCTCCATTGTTGTTGTGGCTGCCATAATGCTAGGAAATATTGTATCAGCAACTCATCGATAGTTCAAGAATAATGCCGCAAAAATATCGCCTTCGATCTTCTTCATATTGTTTCTTCTTGCTTTCATCCCAAGACTCTAATTCAGCAGCATTTTTGGGTTGCTTGAATCCATCTTGTATCAGATCCTATAGGCATTGTGCTATCATCAAGGTCTTCATTTGGATGCTCCAATGTTCATACTTCTCTCAAGTAAATACTGGTGCTGAATTGCTTTGAATATAGGTGAATATAGTTGGGTTTGAAGAAGACATTATGTGTTAGTAGGAGAATGTTGTGAAATGGAGGATTTTAACTGATATGAATTTGTTAATGGAATGTTTGGATTATTCTAACACTAATTGCTTCCTGGTAATCCCTCTCGAAATTATTTTCAATCGGTTTCTGCTCTTTGTACGACGAACACCAAGTATTCTTAATCTAAATCCTAAATGTTAACCATCTTCTAGATCTTTAACCTCAAAGGGAAGATATTCCTGCCTACATTATATGGCTTTTAGAAATCCTTATCGAATTTAGGAAACTTTGAAAATGCAAATATGTGATATCCAGGACCTTTTGACCTTAGAAATTGCATGATCATAATTGAATGTTATATGATTAGTTGCTTTTACATGTATTATATTGTTGTACATATTGTTTAGGGTTGCTTTGTCGTGTTTGGTTAGTTTGAGGGCTTAAGTGAACATTTGGAGAACTTATAGGCAGGTGTGATACTTTGGAAGGGGTGTTAGTTAGGGTAGTTAGTGCAGGAAAAAACTAGAAGATGAAGTTAGAAGGAGAAAAGAAGAAATGAGAGAAGTTAGAGAATTCTGAAAATCTGAAAAACCTGAGTGATCTCAAGAAAACAATCAATTGACATAGCTATCGAAGTCTAATAAAATTCTTTCTTCTTAACTTATTACAAGCTCAAACTTCATTTGATGAGTTTTCCTATTTTCATCCAAGAAAAACGTCTGGACGATCATTATCAATGAGTTATCTTGAAAAAATCTAATCTTTATCATCACTAAAGACTAAAGGTTGACGATCTTGTTATAATCTTTTATATGATTATTTCTTGGTGCTATGATATTAAACTCCTAGTACATGTCGAACCTGGGACCTCCCCTCCCCGAATAAAAAAAAACTCCTAGTATATGTTATTGGTATTCTTCTTATTATTATTTTGCATGAATGTCTTAATCATATTTTATTGCACGAGATTTTTCTGCTTTTTTTTAATTTATATATTAGTTTACAAATGAGTTGAATTGAGTTGCTCGTGAGTCATGCGAAATTGAATTTGAGCTAAGAAAACTGACTCACATTAAATAAGATTGGGTTGAGTCAAGAGAAATTCGAGTGAACTGGATAATGCTTAACTCATTTCCATTCTTAATACCATAAGAGTTAATCATCATTTATGTCTCTCATGTATGTTTCAAAAGCAAGTTATGATCATTGACTATTATGTGTGCCATAATTGCCCCCAACAATTTACGTAGTGCTAAAACTACCCAATCTGGGCGGAATTCAGTGGAGGCGGCGGCGTTGCACACAAATGGCCCACACACGCGAATTCTGAGGGCTATCTTCATCCAAAAATTCTTCCCTTTCTTCTTTTTCCCTCTCTACCACCAACTCACATCTCCAACCACAACCACCATTTTCTCCACCACGCAAATTTATGATTCTTATTATCCAACAAGAATTCAAACAAGTTGGAGAGATACAACATTGGAGATCTTTTATATGACACTCTATATCCAATAAATGGTGATTAAATAAAGGGTTGATATATGGAAGGGATGCCCCAATTAAACACCAATGATTCAAATATGCTAGTTAATTGTTTTACTCATCCTGAGCCTCCTGGAACAGTGAATCCACCAATTAAGCACAAATGATTCAAACATGATAGTCAATCAAGAACGGAAGATTTTTTTGTTGTAATTTCCAGAGATTAAAGAACGGATTCACCTTATCGGAGCTTGAAGAAGGTGTTGGTCGGTGTTTCTGTTTGAGGGGGAAGGAAGTCGTAGAGATGGAGTTTGGGAAAGATATAGATCAAATAAGATATGTGGTCGGTGTTTAGGGAGAATAAGTTGTGAGTAGAAGGGAATCAGTTTTGGGAAAGAGAAAATTTGGGGATTTAGGGATTTGAGAATTAAAGGTGATGGAAGGTAATGGTTTTGGTGTGGTGGTGGTCAATTAAAAGGAAGAGATCGAGGTATTTGTGGATGTAGGTGGCTGCATGGTAGAGCGGTGATGAAGAAGATATTGGTTGTGGTTGGAGATGTTAGGTGGCGGTAAAGAGGGAAGGAGACGGCATGGAAGAATTTTGGGACGTTTATACCCTCAGGTTTCACATATGTGGTCGGTTCGTGAGTAGCACTGCCGCCTCCCACTGGATTCCGTCCAATTTGGGTATTTTTAGACCACACAAATTGTTGTGGGCATTTATGACACACAAAATAGGCAAAGTTCATAACTTGTTTTTTAAACATACGTGAGGGAAAAATAATGATTAACTCTAACTATAATATCAATCTTTTTTTTCTCTTGATGAATTAACTATAATATCAATCATTTAATCAAGTAATAGAAAAATAAAAAATAAAAAAAATCAAGTAATAGAAGTGTGTGTATGATGCTAACAAAGTTTTGGCTGCACCATAACCGGGCACAGAACCCGCAATATCAAGGAATCTTCAAGTAAGCGCGTTTTTGCATAAAGAAAAAACACTCAGCGCGGCATTCGATGCATTCACTTGCTATCCAAAAATTTATAAAGAAAAGACTTTTGGGTTTTGTGGCCATCTCGTGTCAACTCAGTTGAGCTCAGCCACTCTCGAGTGTCCCTTGCTATTTAATTACTACTAAAGCCTCAATCCAGATCTTCCAATTTCCTTAATCGAGTTCACAATCACTTACACCCATTTCACTAACTAGATCTAGAGAGAGAAATGGATTCTGGGGTGTGTTTTCTTTTGGACAATCTCAAAGATTTGGTTGTATACAACGTTAATTTGATGAACGGATCTGAAATCAACGCCAATACGCTTTCCGATGAGCTTGATCAACTGAAATCCTATGTCAAAAAGATTATAGAAGAGAAAGGGGAAGGTGATTTCATGAAGGAATTATCCAAAAATGTCCGGGTATTGGTTAACAGAGCTGAGGATGCGGTCGAGACTTATGTTACAGCCTTCAACCGGAATCGACATAGAAGTTCGCTTAGAGCTAGCGAGTTTGATAACGCGAAGGAGCTCTGCGATGTTAGGAACAAGCTTAATGGCATAACTAAAGATGTGACGGAACTAATTACCAGTGGCCATGTCAATCTTGGAGTTGAGGCCATCAAATTATCTGACAAAGGCGGCATTGAGAAGAAGGGCAAGAAGGTAATCCCTCCGTCTCAAATTATTGGTTTAGTTTGTGTTTTGCACGAGAATTAAAATTTAGTAATTAACATTCATTATACTTCTTTTTCTTCTTGTAGATGCTTTCCTTGAAACTTCTAGGAATGATTAGAGTTAGGGAGGAGAATGGATTTTGATGGATTTGTGTTTTTTTTTTTTTTTGAAATTGGGGGAGAAGATTTGATACCACAAAGTGCGTGTCGAATGTTGTGCCGCATTGTCAACTACCAAATCAAATAAACTAAGTTTTAATTAGTTTATCCATTATATTCAATTAGTTTTAATTAATTTACTTGGATATTCAACAGAAAATCAACCAATGTTTGCCATTTTAACATAACACTTGTCAAACGCAATTAATATTAATTGTGATTTTATAATATGTGTTAATTGTGATCGTGATTTCTTATAAAGTAAGAATAAAAAGAAAAGTTTAAATAAATCTGATTATATGTCCATTATATTATATACCCCTCCTCCTCCAAAAGGGTACCTAGTAAGAGAAAAAGGCTAATAATATTTTCTGATAAAAATAAACCCTAAACTTAAATCTTTGTTTAGGAAAAAAAAAACACATATGCGGAACAATTTAGACTCTCAAGAAAAACATTAACGGATCTAAATAGGCAGTCATTTACATCTAATAAGTTTTTGAATTTTTACGATGTTACATGAAATCCATAAAATCGACTCCAGGTTTTTTCATACGTCCTTTAATATATTGTCAATAATAAAATTGTTCAACATGTTTTAAACATCATTGGACTAAAGAATGTTCATGGGTATGAACCACTCGCATGCTTCAATGTGTGATAATTTTACTAGAAGATATATTTAGCCCATAAGATCCCCAACAAAGTTAGCTAGCAATTCCTTTTATAAAAATTAAACCATAAAATAAAAAAGTAATAAACTAAAACTTTATGTCATAAATTTCGTATAAGCTGCAAAACGACTTATAATAGGGAACAACTACATGCCTCTAAAACGACATATATTTTGGAACTGAGGGGTACCAATTATTTGTATTTTTCACTTGAACAGCATAGTGCCAACTTGACGATAGTGATTTTGGTTCTTATCATGAGAACGGAAATCAATTACTTTTCATTTTATTACTATGAGTATTTCTTTAGTTGTTGTGGCCTTTGACTATGATTATCTGTTTCTTGTGCCCGAAAAAAAAAGAATAGAAAAAAAGAAAGAAACATGATAGCATTAATCTTGTCTTGGATCATCTGATATGTCTCATCTTTTGTGGTTGCAGCCTATATTTGATGATAGCAATGATGTGGTTGGACTTGATGATGCAACGGAGGATGTAATTAACCTTCTTCACGGCGGATCGGAGGATTTTCAAACTGTCTCAATTGTTGGTATGCTTGGGTTAGGAAAGACCACACTCGCCAAGAAGGTCTTTAAGCATCCAACCGTTGAAAGTAAGTTCTCCGTCCGTGCATTTGCAGCTGTTTCTGCAAATTATAAAGCGGACAAAGTGTTGCTCGATATTCTAAATGCTATGGGCATAGACACTAAGAAAGTCAGAAAGCATGTGGACGACTATATTTATATAATTAGAGGTTATTTGGAAAATAGAAACTTTTTTATAGTCCTTGACGATGTCTGGACTCCAGAAGCATGGGATGATCTCAAAAGAGCTTTTCCCATAAACCAGAAGCACAGTCGAATCTTAATAACTACTCGAAACAAGCATGTGGCCGAATATGCTAGGCAAGGGAACGAACCTTACAACTTGCGGTTTCTCAACTTCAATGAAAGCCAGGAGTTGCTAAGGAAGAAGGTATTTGGGAAAGAAGAATTCCCAACCGAGTTGGAAAGGCCGGAGAAACTCATTCTGGATAGATGTGATGGACTACCACTATCTATTGTGGTAGTTTCTGGTATCCTCATAAATCACAGGAAAGAAAGTTTCTGGTGGGAGAGCATTGCTAATAACATGGAAGCTTGTAATCTTGCGACAGCAGACCGAACCAGATATGTGATAGAATTGAGCTTTAAGAACTTGCTTCCTCACTTGAAGCAATGCTTTCTTTATCTTGGGGTTTTCTGCGAGGGCTTAGAGATTCCATCGGAGATATTGTTTCAATTGTGGATATCAGAAGGCTTCGTGCCCCAAGCTAACGGGGAGGAAGCCTCGGAGGATATAGCTGAGTATTACTTGGAGGAACTGGTTGAAAGAGGTCTAGCGATGGTAGAGAAGAGAAGATTAAATGGTCGGATTAAATCCATACGGATCCATGATATAATGCTTGAATTTTGCAAGGTGCAAGGTCAAGTTGATGAGCTTTTTCGAGAAATAAAAATGTCTGAAGACGTTGGGAACTTGGATGACAATTTTCTCCTTTACATTAATTTCAACGTTGAGGAATACATTAGTAGCAAACCGTCAGGTAAACATGTCCGCTCATTCTTGACATTTTCCAAGGAGAATTTTGTTTTGCCCATAGAACAGACCACATACATACCTAGAGCCTTTAAGTTCGTCCGGGTGTTGGATATTAGATCCATCAAGCTAATTCGCTTTCCTGCTGAAATATATAATTACTTGGTCCTCCTCAAGTACATTGCTTTGTTTAGCGAGTTAAAGATTATTCCCGAGAAAATGACCAACCTAAGGTACCTCCAAACTATTATATTCATGACTACACAGCCTAAAGTTGAGATAAAAGCCAACATATGGAAGATGGAACGTTTGAGGTACGTAGTGACCAATGCGTCAGCAACTCTGCCGAGAATTACTGAAGCCTTGCACCCCAATAGCAACCCTGCATACACTTAGTGTAATCTCAGCTGAAAGTTGCACGAAAGAAGTCTTCGATAGGGCTATAGAGCTCAAGAAGTTGGCCATCAGCGGACCCCTAGCTGATATAGTGAAGGCCGCCGCTGCAGGTGAAGACACTTTGTTTGATTGTCTTCAAAAACTTGAATTCCTCGAAAATCTGAAGCTCGTGAATGATAAACCAGCTGCTAAAGTACATTGCCTTCCGAGCGAGAACCATTTCCCAGCCAATCTAACAAGGCTGACACTCAAAAACACCATGCTTGATTGGTCGCAGATGTCTACATTAGGAAAGTTGACGAAACTTGAGGTGCTGAAATTGAAGGACAATGCATTCACCGGGGCACTATGGGAAACCGAAAATGATGGCTTTCGTGCTCTCAAAGTTTTGCAGATTGCGAATACGGATTTAGTTAAATGGAAGACCTCAGCAGATCATTTCCCAAAATTGGTAAAGCTTTATCTTGTGTTTTGCACCAAGCTTGAGGCCATCCCATCTGACCTGGCAAATATATCCACACTCCTGTTGATTCATATTTTCCGCTGCAATTCTGCATTGGTTTCGTCTACCAGGAAACTTCAGGGGGAAACCGAAGCTCCCCTGCTGAAGCTGGAGATTTATCACCCAGACGAGTGATCACTTTAAACCGTGGCAGGTTAGCCATCTTCCTTTTTTATTGCCAAATGTTAGGTCTGTCTTCTATTCTATTCGGGATGTAATGAGTTATGTTATTATTGTTGTTGTATCTGAATGCATCATAAAGATGGTCTTTCGTTCCTTATTTGCTTTTACTCATTTTCAGGTCACTGCCAGCTTTGATAGAGGCTAAAATTTCTCTGTTGTTTCAATTTTTGTTGCACATTTCAAACCTTCGATTTGTTGAATTTTCGTTGCTTTTGTGTTTGTTTGATTGTTCAGTCTGTTTCAATTATGAATGTTGTATTTGTGGAAAATAAAAGGATTGAGGAGACTATATTGTTTTTCTTGGAGGATTTACTGTCTTTTTCTCCTTTATTATTTCTTTCCTTTTGTGTTGTGTCTTTCATTTTTATTTGTATTTGTTATCTCCAAAAAAATTATTTTACTTTCGGTATTATATTTTTTATACAATCCAATCAGCTCTTTATTATTTTCAAAACAAAAAATCTCAAAAAATAAAATATTATTATTGATGGGAAAGGAGGATGGAGAATGTTGAGTTAGAAATTTATTTTTCTGAGTTAGAAGTATTATGCCAACTGCGCTAGCATTCTTTGATCAAATACACATTTTCTTTCCCAGGAAGTGAAGGAATTTTTCAAGACATTGTAAGTGAAACAAACATTTAGGAGGTGATGAAACAAAACGATGTTTAAAGAACATGCTCAATTAAAAATAAAAAATCGAATTGATGAAGGTTAATCACTTTAGTTTTTTTCCACGAGATTGAAATTTTGAAATTGGAGATGAGACAAGGTTTGCGCGATGGTCAAGTGTTACTTGTTAGGTTTCATGTTCGAACCTCGAAAACAGTCTCTTTATAAAAAAATAAAGGTAAGATTGCGTATATTGAGACATTCCCCAAACTCTATTGATGTAAGAGTCTTGTACACTACGACATTTTTTAGATGAGGCAAGGTTTCCCCTAGCAGTGGGGAAAGGACATTTGTGTTTGGGGGATAGATCATTGCAATTATTGGTCTTCAATGAGGAATTCCTAGTAAGCGCGAGTCATCAGCTCACATTGACTACGTCCCTGCCCTTTGTACACACCGCTCGTCGCTCCTACGGATTGAATGGTCCGGTGAAGTGTTCGGATCGCGCCGACGCGTGTGGTTCGCTGCCCGCGACGTCGCGAGAAGTCCACTGAACCTTATCATTTAGAGGAAGAATAAGTCATAACAAGGTTTCCGCAGGTGAACTTGTGGAAGGATCATTGTCGAAACCCTCAAGTGCAGACCACCAGCGAACACATTCTTATAAACGTGGGCAGCGGGTTCTCTTGGCGCCCGTTGCCCCCACGCCGGCACAAAACATCAAACCCCGGCGCGGAAAGCGCCAAGGACTACTAAAAATGGACTGCCTTCCCCCTGCTCCGCCCGAGGAAAAACATCATTCCTATACCGACCTGCCCCCTATGTGGCATTCTCCCTGAAACAATTGAGCACCTTTTGCAACTTTGGCATGATCTTATACTTTACCACTACTTTACTTACAGTTCAAGTTTAACTTGCGCTCAATGGTTAAAAAATTGTTCAAAAAACAAGAAGATTTCCCCCTTCAACAATATTCCATAGAGTTGTATCTTCTCTTATGGCTGTTGGGCGTTATGGAATTTTAGAAATCAGAAAGTCTTCTCTCCGGATAAACCTTGTATTGACCCAACACAAGACACTATCCAAAGGTCTACTGAATTTCAAGCCTTGAGGGGGAATACGAGAGAGCAGAGGCAGCCGAAACTATCAAGGCGTCTTAGAAGAAACCACAGCCGGGTTGGCATAAACTCAATGTGGATGGTTCATCTCTAGGAAACTTGGGCGACTGGATTTCAGGTTTCCACAAATACTTGGGTATTTGCTCTAACAACGTAGCTGAACTATGGGCGCTCAAAGAGGGACTTAAGCTAGCTATCAGTATCGATACTCAGAAGCTAACTATAGAAATAGATGTTAAAGTGGTGATTGACCTTATACTTCATGCTGACATTACTACACACCCTTTATCTTCTCTTATTTCTTATTGCAGGGACCTGACCTGACTCATAGGGGAGACTAGCATCTCTCACATCTACAGGGAGGCCAATGCCCGTGCAAATGGCTTGGCAAAAGCTGGAGGACAGTCATTATCCTTCGATCTTGTCATTCTTGGCTTTTTCTAAGGAGAATTTTGTTTTGCCCATAGAACAGACCACATACATACCTAGAGCCTTTAAGTTCGTCCGGTGTTGGATATTAGATCCATTAAGCTAATTCGCTTTCCTGCTGAAATATATAATTACTTGGTCCTCCTCAAGTACATTGCTTTGTTTAGCGAGTTAAAGATTATTCCCGAGAAAATGACCAACCTAAGGTACCTCCAAACTATTATATTCATGACTACACAGCCTAAGGTTGAGATAAAAGCCAACATATGGAAGATGGAACGTTTGAGGTACGTAGTGACCAATGCGTCAGCAACTCTGCCGAGAATTACTGAAGCCTTGCACCCCCAATAGCAACCTGCATACACTTAGTGTAATCTCAGCTGAAAGTTGCACGAAAGAAGTCTTCGATAGGGCTATAGAGCTCAAGAAGTTGGCCATCAGCGGACCCTTAGCTGATATAGTGAAGGCCGCCGCTGCAGGTGAAGACACTTTGTTTGATTGTCTTCAAAAACTTGAATTCCTCGAAAATCTGAAGCTCTTGAATGATAAACCAGCTGCTAAAGTACATTGCCTTCCGAGCGAGAACCATTTCCCAGCCAATCTAACAAGGCTGACACTCAAAAACACCATGCTTGATTGGTCGCAGATGTCTACATTAGGAAAGTTGATGAAACTTGAGGTGCTGAAATTGAAGGACAATGCATTCACCGGGGCACTATGGGAAACCGAAAATGATGGCTTTCGTGCTCTCAAAGTTTTGCAGATTGCTAATACGGATTTAGTTAAATGGAAGGCCTCAGCAGATCATTTCCCAAAATTGGTAAAGCTTTATCTTGTGTTTTGCACCAAGCTTGAGGCCATCCCATCTGACCTGGCAAATATATCCACACTCCTGTTGATTCATATTTTCCGCTGCAATTCTGCATTGGTTTCCTCTACCAGAAAACTTCAGGGGGGAACTGAAGCTCCCCTGAAGCTTGAGATTTATCAACCAGACGAGTGATCACTTTAAACCGTGGCAGGTTAGGCGAATAATTCATCTTCCTTTTTTATTGCTAAATGTTAAGTCTGTCTTCTATTCTATTTGGGATTTAACGAGTTATGTTATTATTGTTATTGTTGTATCTGAATGCAGCATAAAGATTATCTTTCGTTCCTTATTTGCTTTTACTCATTTTCAGGTCGCTGCCAGCTTTTATTCTCGATTTGTTGAATTTTTGTTGTTTTTTATTGTTCAGTCTGTTTCAATTATGAATGTTGTATCTGTGGAAAATAAGGTCATCGATTTTTTCTTTTGGCCAAATAAAAGGATTGAGGAGACTATATTATTTTTCTTAGTGGATATACTGTCTTTTTTTGTTTCTTTTTCTCCTTTATTTTTTCTTTCCTTTTGTGTTGTGTCTTTCATTTTTATTTGTATTTGTTATCTCCAATGAAAATTATTTTACTTTCAAAACAATCCAATCAGCTCTTTACGATTTTCAAAACAAAAAATAAAATATTATTATTGATGGGACGGGAGGATGGAGAATGTCAAACTCGAAATCTATTTTTGTGAGTTAGAAGTGTTGCGCCAGCTACACTAGCATTCTTTGATCAAATACCCATTTTCTTTCCTAGGAATTGAAGGAGTTGTTCAAGACATTGTAATTGAAACAAACTTAGGAGATGATGAAACAAAACGATGTTTAAAGAACATGCTCAATTGAAATTTTCAAATTGGAGAGGCAAGGTTGGCCCTAGCAGTGGGGAAAGGACATTTGTGTTTATGCTAATCCTTTTTTAGCTTAATTGCCTCATTGCTGATGTGTTCAGTTTTTTTTTTTTTTCTTACCAACTCTAAAAAGATGACAAACGTGTTTTTTTTGGGCCAAGTAGATGACGAATTATTTAAATTATCCTATTATGTAACTTATGGAGTACTAAAGAAATCTTAATTTCAATTTTTTTGAGATAATTACAAAATTAGTCTTGAACTTTATCCAAACTACAAGACAAATCATATAGTTTGACGAAACTACAAAATAAACCTTATTAATAGCATTAGTGAAGTGTACCGTTACAGAAAAGATGAAAAAGACTAAAATGCCTAAGAAAAGGAATTAAAGGTTAAGAACGTTTATATGGTTGCAAAGGTTGTGTTTGTTACAGATTGAAACATCCGGTCCGGCTCCTATGCTGAACGCCCAAAATTTCGTACGTGCGGAACAATCCTAGCCGTCGGATGAAATTTTTGAACAGTCCCGAATCTGAGAGAGAAAAGTTACAGTGACAATAAAAAAATAATAAAAAAAAATGTTATATAATGAAAGGTAGAGATCATCAATTGGGCCTATTGGATCCATAATTTAGGATCCGGACTGCGACTCACTATAAAAAATATTTGAGTCAAGTCTTTACTATATTGGGTATAGACATTTTTAATCAAGGTTTGGACCCAACTATATTGAGTCTCAATGGGTCTGGGTCTACCCATAAACAAACACTAAAAAGTGATCATGGCAATTTCCCTCAAGCCTTGTACGTTCATTATGATCTGGAGATTTAAAATGAAATCACGTTTTGTACGTTCATTGTTGTTTCTTATATTGTGAAATTAAAAATATTATGTTCTATTTTTTCTCTCATTTTCTGTTTCGTAAATAAAAACTTGTAAAATGTTATTTTTTTTAAATTAAAAATTAAAAATAATGAATGGTGACATAAATTTCGGTATTCGATATTTGATTTGCATATAATTTCCTATATAAAATAATATAATTTTTCTCCAAATAAAAGCAAAAAAAAAAAAAATTATATTTGAACAAAAGGCATAAAACAAGCCTAATGTGAACCTAGCTCTTTTTTTTTTTTACAAAAATTAAGGTGATCCAATATATAGATAATTGATCTGAATCCACCATATATATATATATATATATTCATGATCCTGTAACTTGTGTACGATTTAACTTATGTATTTTGTCCATCACAATTATTGCAATCTATTTATAAGTCCAATTAGCTCTAAATTGCCCATGAGAAGCTGAAAGTATTCTCGTTTCAGTTTTAAAATATCAGTGGCCATGAAAATTTCCTCATCCCGAACCAATCATAGGATCCTGTTGATCTTCATCACCCTTTTGACTTGTCAGAGAGCTTAATGATCAATGAGAAGGTTGCTCTATTCATGAGCTTGGCTTTCAAATTCCAGTGGGCCTTAGTGGGTCTTGGTGGGTCTAGTGAGTCTTAGTGGGTCTTTTGAACCCATTATTACTTACTTTAATAATCCATGAGTCTATGCCTAATTAGACTTGGATATAAAAAGATAGGTTTGGACCCAAACCAGATATGTTGGGTATGGGCCTGAGTCTGGGTCTTTGAGCATAATTGACACCCCTAATGAAAGGGTACATATGTAATTTTACAAATAAATGATAATAATAACAACAAAAAGTAACACGCAACCATCACAACGATTGGGTTACCGAGGAGGAGAGGGAAAAGTTGCGGCTGAACAAAAACACGTGTTCTTCGTTAGAGAACACATGTTCTTGGTTAAAGAACACATGTTCTCCCAAGAACATGTGTTCTCTAATGAAGAACATGTGTTTTTGTTCAGCCTCAACTTTTCTCTCTCCTCGGGAACAAAAAGTAACACGCAAAGTTTATCCCTAAAATACCCCTATTTTGATACAGCCGTTGGATCAAAAAGTATAAAATCCAACGGCTGACAGCTTGTCCCGCATGTATGGAATTACCCCCGTTCCGCATAGGAGCCGTGACGTGAAACATCCCCTCCGGTTCGGCATAAAATTGTCTGTCCCGAAATCATGTCCCCTTCCTTATCTCACCACTAAAAATATGTCACATATCTAGTCGTCTATAACACAAACACCTCCTGCATTCCTCTTATCTCTTATTTTCTAAGTGTGACATGTGGCACATTTTTAGTGGTGGAATATAAAAAATAATTAATTGCATTAAATTACAATGTAGTCAGGGGAGTCATGAACTTCATTCCAAATACTATAATAATGTAGATAGTTAGTTAAGGGTTAGAATTTAAAATAACTGTTAAGTAGATAATAAAATGTCTATAACGTCTATATCATTAGTCCACGACACATTTTAGATGATAGAAAGACGAAATTATTGTGAACAGAAGGGAAAATGAAACCTTCTTGTCATCCCTTGGTGAGAAAATTAGATAGAGAGATGGGAGGTGATGGTAGCTTTCAATATATTTTTTCAAAAAAATTACGTTTCGCTTCTTTATTTTAAATTTGTTGTCCGTTTGCATAAAAATTGGATAACAGTAATGAGTTTAGCTATGAAAATGACTCGGGGTGATTTTTTGAAAATAGACAATTGCTTTTATTTAACCCTCTATATATGATTTTCTCACCAAGCACGTGGTAAGGAGATTGCAATTTTCCCCTCCCGTGTGAGGATAATTTTGGTAGAAGGTTTCATGGGCAAAATAGTCCTTGCACAATCATAGATAAAAATATTATGGACAATTCATTATCAATATAACAATCATTCTAAATTTTAACTGGTGATTAACAGTTAGTTAATAGACCACTAGTACATTATTTATAACATTTTGACTAAAGTGTATGAACCTCTAACTTTAGGATAATTTAATGCAATTAACCATATAAAAATTCAAATTTGTTTACATCATGATTCCTCAATCCAAGATCATTCAAGTGATTATCTAAAAGCAATTTTATTTTTATATATCACTTTATGTGTCACTCTCTACAACGCATTAATTATAGAAATTTTTATTTGTAAAATTAATAAATTTATAAATAATTAAGATATAATTAAAAATATTATAGGGAGTAGCATAAAAATACAATGTGATCTGAAATGGATTTGGGTAAATGTTGTGAAAAAATAGAGAAACCTTACCTTTCTACCTTTAAATATATTTTTAACAAATTCTCAAAACATGTAGAGCCGACTAATACTTCTCAAACAAGCTAAGATGAAAACAATTCTTAAAACATGAAAGTTTTTTACCCTTCAATATTGAAATCCTGACTTAACCACTAGGCATCTACATTCTACCATTAAAATTAAAAATATTATAAAGAAAAAGAGAAACGTTATCAATGTTACCTGTTTACAAGATCTCTATGAAGGCTGATGATAGCTTCTTCTTCTTCCGAAAAGGCTCCTTTCTTAAGGCCAGGCCTCAAATAGTTAATTCATCTTAATTTAGGGAATTGCATTGTACTGACCCAATTTTTGAATAATGGTCATGACATGTCACTCAAATTTTGGGGACAAACATTTTTATCCAGGACGGAAGTCTGGAAGTCCCACTTCCGTCCTGGCTGACGTGGCCAACTCCCAGTCGCGCCCTGCCACGTCAGCTAGGACGGACTTCCGTCCTCAACTCCCAGACTTAAAAACTCTTCTTCTTCTCCCCAAATCGTGAATCCCCAAACTCCCAAAGCAAAAAAAAAAAAACCCCTCCCCACTCTACCGCCTGAGACCCCCCGCCCCCCCCACCTCCGACGACTGCCGCCACCAATCATCTCCACCTTACTCTTTCATCTTTCAAACTCAAAGGTATAAAACCTTATTTGATTTGTTTTGAATTTTTTTTGAGCAATTTAACATATATGTTTTCATTTGAAGTTTAAATTGTTGTGCTTTTGGTTATTTAGAGTAATTTGTTCCCTATTTGAAGTTTTATACGTGTGAATTTTTGTTTGATTTTGTGAATTTAGGTCAATTACAAAATTAGGGAATTTATCAATTTAGGGCAATTATCAATTTGGGGGATTTTATGAATGTGGGTTTTTTGTGAATTGATGATTTTTGTGAATTGTTAATTTATATTTACTTGGGGGAATTTTAAATTTGGTGATATAACATGTGTAGTTTCTAATTAATTGTATGTTATTGTTTTTTTGTATAGATGTCTGTTCCTGCACATATTCTGCCTGGTCCTTATGATGCTAGTGTTTTAACCAAACACGCATCGCATAGAGCTCTTAGAATATGGGGCGGGGATGTGGAACTTAATCGTAGTT
Source organism: Vinca minor (assembly GCA_026122235.1). NCBI lineage: Eukaryota > Viridiplantae > Streptophyta > Magnoliopsida > Gentianales > Apocynaceae > Vinca > Vinca minor. The sequence goes on along the minus strand of JAOCZM010000115.1, from coordinate 1,602,774 downwards.
TGAAAATTATTAGTTTCGACGGCAATTTTTTTATGCCTACCAACACGAGGGCAATCAAAGAGTGATTCAGCTTATCGACCACATAGGTTTCGGGGGTTGCTGTAGGATAGGCAAAATAAAGATAGACCACGCTTTGGTCGCCGCATTGGTAGAGCGGTGGCGCCTAGAGACACATTCTTTTCACCTCTGATGTGGTGAGATTACTATTACCCTAGAGGACGTAGGATGCCTTCTAGGACTGCCCACCGGGGGCCACGTGGTGAGTTGACCTGAGGACTACAACCTCAGCAAAACTCAGTGGATTGAGCGCGTGCACACGAGTCTAGGATTCCGACCCCCACCCAAGTCAATTAGGGGTAATACCATCGCACTTGTAGAGGTGTATGCCCACATTAGTGAGCCCCTAGGAGATGATGCTACTAACGTGGCGGTAGACCACCAGACCAAGGCTCTGATTTTCCTCTTGAGGTCCACTTTCCTCTTTCCACACAAATCCGGGTCGCGGGGGAACATGCGGTATCTCCTACTAATTAGGGACGGAATCCTGGCATAGGACTAGCATTCCTGGGCTAGCGGTGTCCTTGCACATCTGTACCGCCAGATGTGCACCTCTGCACAGTCCGTTTCGAAGGACATAGCTAGATGTTGCCTATTAATTCAGGATTGTGTAAATTTTTATACGCTTTTATTGCAAGCATGTATTTTGAATATTTGCTGACTACTCCATGTTTTTTCTGTGCTAGTTGTGGGCGTGGGAGCGAATATCATGTCTCCGGCCAGCGAACCGCGGCCCGATTCTACATGATATTCCCGCTGACGGGAGAGCTTATGGGTCGCGGTGGAATACAGGCCGGAGTTTCCGCGACGCACCCAAATCGTAGCTGACGGTGTTTCGAGATCAGCTGGATCAGCTGACGGGCGCCCAAGGGGTAAGTATATTTCGGTAATTTCGTATTTTATGCTGAAATTAAATCATTTGTTTTACTCTAAGTCAATTTTTTTATGCAGTTTATGTGGAGGCCGTACCCTGATTGGGTAATTGCCGAGAGGCGACCCGGGATGAAGGCTTCCAGGCGACCTGTCGGGCACGCACGCCTCTCGTTTGCTTCGACATGGTTGAGTACCACATGCCTGACAGGGTTGCCAGGAAATTCGGGTTCCAACAGGGGATACCGATCCCGGCGGTGGCAGAGGGAACTAAAGCGGGTGTTGACGTTCACTCGTTCAAAGCGGGACCAGCAAGGAATTGGGAAACCGAACACGCCACCTACATAGCTATGTGGGAAGAGCGCGAGGATGCACTGGCGGACGCCGCTCCCATTCCCGGTAATGTTATTGTACCTACCCATGAGTACATGAAGTGGTACAATCACATTACCGTCACCTTATGACTAACCCCAGAATAGGGATCCCGGTCCACTCCCGACAGGTATTCAACCGAAGCAATTTTTGTAAGTTTCATTCTTTCCCTTGTTAACATTTTTTATTATTATTTAAAGTATACTAATATGTATATCTATGTTGCAGGAGGAATCGAACCGATTGATGCTCGAAGAATTCGAGAAGCCTGCCTCCCGAACCAACAGTCAGTACAAGTCGCTCATTTCCTGGGTGGCCAAGACAATAAAGGAGGCATTCGTGGCAGCTGGGAAGAGTGTTTCGTGACGATCCCGTGCAGCCGATGTAGCAGAAGCTGCTGTTATGCAACCGGTTACACAGCCGAGGGAGCATGTACCGGGAAGATCTCAGATTGGGAGGCAATGTACTCGGAGGAACAGGCAGGCCACCCAGGAGGAGTTTCCAGCGAGGCAACTTCGGCAGCGTTGCAGGGAACTGGAGCCGGCTCAACCAGAGGAAGATCCGACCCAGTCTCCAGCCCAGTCTCAGTTCCCCAGCCCGGCTGACGTACCCACTCGTTTTGAATACCAATATCCGAGCATGGGTACTTATTCTCAGGGTATTCCCACGGGGGGCATTTGGGAGCAGGGCCCTCTACTTCGGCATAGCCGGGCTTCTATTCGGGCGGGTCGCCTTCGTATAGCCTCCACATCCCTCAGACGCAGCATCAGACTCCGTTGCCCTTGCCGTTATACCCCGAGGAGCCGATATTTATCGACCCCGAAGGGGCGGAAGTCATCGCAACTGATCTTGGTAGCGCAGTGCGAGCGAGAGATGGTCTCATTTACTATCTGCGACAAGACCCGAGAAGCCCCGATCGATACACACCTTCGGGGCCGTAGATAGCATTTCATTTAATTTGTTTACATTTCATTCATTGTTGTTACGAACTATTTTATATTTTTTCGATTATTCCGTTGTTCGCTTTATATTAATACACAATTTATTCATTTTCTTACTCAAATTTTGGTAAATAATGTGTTTTGGGGATTTTTTATGTTGTTAGAATATCAACACAGGAAAAAAAAACATCAAAAACTGCAGCCTACTAAAAAAAACTAAGAGTTTTTGGCACAACACACTGCCAGGCCAGGACGGAAGTCCCACTTCTGTCGTGACTGACGTGGCGGGGTATGTCTGGGAGTTGGCCACGTCAATCAGGACGGATCCTGGACAAAAAAGTTTGTCCCCAAAATTTGGGTGACATGTCATGACCATTATACAAAAATTGGGCCAGTCAAATGCAATTCTCCTTAATCTACAACTCTTTTCACTTCTCTCTAAACCGGCAATTCTTGGGAGCAGTCGCCAATTCCAGTGTCCATACCTAGTAATATAAGCCCTCAGCTTTTGATCTTCCTCGGGTGACCATGCACCTTGCTTTAAACCACTCTCAGAGCTAACAGAGGGAGCCCTCATCATTTGAATACCAAGAAATTATTAACCCAAAAAAAAATGGAATCAAGTTTTCATAAGATGGAGATACAAAAATGACCAAATACACTTAATTTTTTATTTTATTTTATTTGTTTTTTATCTCTTTCAATATTATATACACCATGCACCTACCAAAACTATGACCAGATGTGCATTTGCATTGGCCATTTCTTATATAATATTTTATTCGCTCTGAAGTTTGTCGCCTCTTTCCTAAACTACTTAATTTTTTATATTTTGTAAACAAAACTTGTGTTTAGAATGCCAATTCAGATGTGTCTTCTACTATTATTTATTTTTGGGATACAATAAGACTAAGGAAAACTAATAGGTTAACCAGTGAGTACAATTTTTTAATTTATTTTTTTCTGAAATGAACCATTGAGTAATAGCTATTTTATTTTTTTGCAATAATTTCTGATTAACTTAAACTGCTACTTATTGATGTACACGTATAACGCAGACATAAAGAACATTAGGTAACATTTTTTAAATTTGTTTTGGAAGTAATCTTATAGTATCATATATTTATATTGGTGAGATGTATGAGATGAGACAAATATAAAGTTTCGAATCACATAGTGGCCATATATATATATTGTTTATTTCTATAACACTAAATTACAAACGTTGCCACCGACTGTCCTAGAGCCTCGGTCGATGAGTAAATCGCGATATATATTTCGGTGGGTCAAAGGTAACCAAAGGTGCAGACATATTCATGTGCACAAAGGGTGAGATATAACCCCCTCAAGCACGGTTCAGACCCTCGCTTTACTATAACTAGAACTACAAGAAAACAGTGTAACAGGGACGGACAAATCCGTCGCTAATCTTAGTTTAGCGACCTACTAATGACCGAATCACGTGGTCATGTATTTTTCATCGCTAAGCCAATTAACGACCGACCACCGACGGAATATGTAGCGACCGATTATTGAGTCGCAATATAGCGACGGATTACCGACCGACCGGTCAACATGGTTGACTTTGACTTTGACTTATTAACGACCGAATCCCAACGGATTATATAGCGACCGCTTATTGAGTCGCCATATAGCGACGGATTGTCGACCCGACTGGTCAACATTGTTGAATTTGACTCGTTAACGACAGAATATCGACCGATTACTGGGTTTCCATATAGCGCCGCATTACCGACTAACTGGCCAACATTGTTGACGTTTGACTTGGACTTGTTAGCGACCAACTAGCGACGGCGGCCTTAGCGACAAAATATTCCGTCGGTAGTGAGCGACGGATTAGCAACCGATGCATGTGCATTTGACTTTGAATTTAAACCTATAGCAACCGATATAACGGTCATTTTTCCGTCACTAAACGTTTTTTTGAATGGGTAGGATAAACCTATATGAACGAATTGTCATGACTATTATTCCCCTCAAAATGTGATTCCACCATTTTTGGGCATAAATGGCACCCTGTAAATAGTCGGGGACATTTATGGCACCATATATTTCTGAGGGGTAACAGTTGCTTTTGAAACATATATGAGGTGCATAAATAGTGATTATCTCTATATAAAATCTATTATGTTTTCAAAATTCGTATATCAAATTTATAATGTCTTCGAATTTTACAAAACAACATTGTCAAACAATTAGTTATATAAATAAATATAGTTATGTTATATAAATATATAGTTAAAATATATGATGAAAGTTATTGTGGTTTATTGGTTAGAGCATTTGATATCCAAATGAGAAGGGTTGTGTTCAAATCTGGCAAATTCATATTATACTTACTTTAGAGTAACATTTTCTTTTTTAAAAAAATATAATTATCTTAGGGCGGAAAATTACACCACCAAACTAATAATAAAAATTTGGTAATTTGCATCAGCTTTCTATACGAAGAGAGAATCCCATCACAAATTTTGATTAATTGGGGCGAAACATTTTGCGTCGAATGAAGCCCATTGCAAATATGGTCATTTACATTGACTTCCTATGCGCTAGGAGAATCTCATCGCAAATTGTGATTATTTGCGGCAAAACTTATTGTGTCGATTGAAGGCCATCGCAAATAATTCATTTTTCGCGACGAATTAATTTGCTGACACAAATACTAATTAGCGGTCGTAAATGCATATCACCAAACGACGTCGTACCGTTATTTGCGTTGGTGTGTTAATCCTGACGCAAATGATAGTTATTTGTGATGGTACACGCCCGACGCAAACAGTCTCGACACAAAAACCTATATTTCTAGTAGTCGAAGTACCCTCATCTTTTCGGGGACTATGGTTAGTAAGTTTCGGCGACGAAACTTTCATAAGAGGGGAATAATGTGATACCCAGGACCTTTCACCTAAGTTAATTTTATGATTTTGTGTTTATTAAATCATTATGTAATTTTCATTATGGAAAAATTTGCGCCCCCAGTCCAAAAACAATTTACCTTTTTGACGTAAGGTCCAAAAATAATGTTTTTACACTCGTCAATCCAAAAACAATTTACAATTGGTGGTGTCCATCCTTCCGTCAAAAAGTGGACTGGTCAACTGTCAATTTAAATTTTGAAGTTAGTCAACTCTTTTAGTCTGAGGAGTATTTTCGGAAATTTGTAATGATAGACCCGGACCCATTTTAAACCCATTAAACACCCACACCCGACCCATTTCGACCCGACCTCAATGCCCTAACCCTGAATTTCTTTATATGGGTTAGGGCATTGAGGTCGGGTCAAACGCCAAACGCCATTAAACACCCACATTCTTTATCGTCAAACGCCACATGCCACAAAACATTCCATTCATCATCATTATTATTCATCGAACCTGAGTCTAACCGAACCGGGGTTCGACAAATGGGGCAATTGGGCACCTTTGTGAGCCAAATATCCACAAAATTGAGATGAAATAGGTGTCTACTGTGACGCCCCGTCCCTCTCGGGCCGGGAGCGCCGCGTGCCTCTCGGCACTGGGTCCTATCTTTTACAATATAAATTACATGTGGATAAATTTTTTCTAAATTATTCTATATTCTATTCTATGGCTTCTTAAGTTGACTCCGGTCTTTGACTGAATCCCAATGTACAGATTTCTAATCCCAAGCTTTCGTTGCGCACTCTGATGCCAAAATCTTCTAATCTGGATGTGTCTAGCGTTGACTCAATTATTTGTCTTGGTTCAACTCTACTCCTCAAAATGTTCTGGTTCTATCCCTTCAATCCTGCAAGGACTAAAACAGAAAACAGAGAAAGGGTGAGCTATAAATAGCCCAGTGAGTCCCCAGTGAAGTGTGTGCTAGTGATTTTGAAACTCATTTTATTTCAGAAAGCATTTTCTTTATCTTTTTCCAAAACAATTTAGAAATTATTTCATTTTAAAAGAAACATTCTTTATCTGGAATATTCTTTCTTTTCAAGTTCAGAAATATCCACCGGAATAAGAAGACCATTCCGGGTATCAGATTCAGAAATAAAAGAGTGCATGACCGGCCAAGTCAATAGCTCTTTAGTCAATACCAGCCTCACACCAGACATATATATGATTTTCAACCTCATCCCCTGTTCTTTTCATGTAACCAGAACTGGGGTGCCACCAGACTGGAAACCAGTACCAACAGCTCCTGAGTTAAACCTCCTAACCCCGGAGACATGTTGGCCATCAGAATTAAGAACCATATGTGGTGCACGTAGGGAATACAGTCAGCCCTTTGCTTTCCCTGTCCCTAACGATTCCCACACAGGTTTGGGATCCCATTTCAATATCAGAAGTTTTCCCCAATCCAAAGGTTCGAGATGCCCTTGTACGGGTGACTAGCCTCGTACCAGTGCAAACCCCCAATGGTTGGTTGAGGGGCTATGATCTTTGTGCAGTGTAAGCGCCCTCTTCAATCATTTCAGAATTCCCGTGATGTTTCAAAGTTGTCATTCATTTACTTTTCAGAAATACTTTTTAGAAATACTTTACAGAAATACTTTTTCAGAAATACTTTCCAGTATTCTATTTTAGAAATACTGTAACTTTTCATTTGAAAACAGGTTCTCTTTTCAGAGATACTTTGCAGAATCCTTTTTCCTTTATAAACAGTTTCCATAAAACACATTTATAAAACAAGTTCTCCGGTTTTGAGAGGAAACTCACTTTAGCCTCTTATCGTTTGTACCTTCTTCCAGATATGAACCTATTTTGCAAATACCAATTCTTTAGAAAATACTTATGAAACTAAAGACATGCAAGCCTTAATATGCCTAGACTAAGTTTTTAGGCTTTTAGGGTCTTCTGGATAAATTCCTAAAGTTCAGGGACTAAAATGCAAATATTTATTCTATGATATTTCTACGCTTATGAAGACATAAATATATCATATAAATTATTATTAGTCTTATAAATGCTCCGGAAGTAGTTTATAGGCTTTAACGGGCCTTGAAAATGAATTATAAAACTATAGGGACTAAAATGTAATTTATAAAAGTTATTCCGAACTCCGAATATAAGTTATTTCAGATATATTTTATTTTAATTATTTCCTTAAGTATTTTACTTAATTTTATAGTCCAAATAAATATAAAGTGTATCATTTAGGACTTGATTGTAACATAGGTAATTGTTAGAGATCTTATGTGCTAATATTTTAATTATCTTTTTACCCCCTTCTAGATATTTCCCTACATACCCACTTCTACAATAAATCTCACCCACACTAGATTGCTCCTCCCTTCTCCCTTTTCACGACCTTTCCCCAGATCCCATTTCATTCTTCGTTCTGCTTCTCCCTTCTTCTTTTCATCTCTGCTCCAATCTCCTCCCCCGCCGCCGCTGTCACAGCTACTCCACCACCACTTCCCTCTGCTGGTTCATCTCTCTCCTTAATTATGAATCTAATTTCTCCTTTCTCTTCTTCTCTACTTTAATTTTTCCCCAAACTCTAAAATCCCTAAATCCCCAAATTCAAAATCCCTAATTTTTTTTTTTAAAATTCTTCTTCTTCTCTTATTCTCTCTTTTTCTTCTCTTTCTTTCCTCCGTTGCTCGGCCGCCGCGACTCCATCACCACTGCCGCCGCCTCTCCTCCGTCACCGTCTCACCCTCTCAGGTTTGTCTCTCTTTTCCTTTCTACTTTAATTTTCCTTTTTTCCTTGTTCTATTTTTGTTCTTCTTTTTCCCCCAAATCCCTAATTCTACTTTTAATCTCCCTCTTTTTTATTTACTTCTGATTTTTCTTTCTTCGTCTTTTCCGGCGGCCCTGGCGTCTTCTCCGGCAGAGGTAAGTATTTTAACTTTTCTCTTTCCTATTTATTTTCTGTTTTATTTATTTTTCTGTTTGGTTGGTTTTATTTTCTGATCTAGTTTTCTAATTTATTTCCTGTTTGGTAATTTCTGGGACTTTCATTGCTGCTATTCTTCTGTAAATGAATCATAGATGATGTATATTTGTTTCCAATTTTTCTTCTTCTGTTTCTCCTTTCTTTAATTTATTTACTGTTATTATTATCTAAATTTTCTGATTTGTTCTTATTTCCCATATTCACTATTATGCTACTGTGATTACTAGGACTCTTATTATAACTATTTTTATCCCGAATTTCAGATTGTGTTTTTAGCTCATTTCTAAATTTCTGATTAAATCAATTTGTTTTCTGTTTTCTGGACAAAACTCTTTGAAAGAAAATTATAATTTTTCTTCCAGTTTTCTGATTCTAAAAGTTCAGTTCAAGTAGAAATATTTTCTGAAAATCTCACTTCTGTAAATAGTAAGGTAATGATAAAATATTAAGAATAGCAAAACAATAATTTTAAACGCTAAGAATAATAAATGGTTTGAAGTTCTAATATTGAAACGCTATTGTTCGCTTTTCAATATTAGTACTGGATGTGTTTACTTGATCCCTAATGTTATTTAAAATGCAAATTTCTCTTTTCTAGTCTAGGATCACTTAAGAATTTAGACATATTCATCTGGTCACCCGTCTTAACCGGACGAAACTCCGATTAGAAAAAGTCTCCACCAGTGGGGTGGGTCACGGAGTGGTGGACAGTCTCAGAGAATATAGTCCAGTTCTTTCATGAGCCCGATTAACCTAAATTCGTTTATGGTGCAGGATCAAAATAACAGATTGCAATGAAGAGTACCTGTTTATCGTGGCCAAATTCACCGCCAGAGATTCCAGGTAGACAGAAGTTTATTATTTGGACCGGGATCTATTTTGGGAAGGTTTTCTTAGAGAGAGAGAGTTTTTAGGGAAAGTTTTCCCTTTTTAGAAGGTGCAAATGAAAATGCCTGAAATGCCTTCTATTTATAGTAGTAATTAGGGACCTTTCTTATAATTTCTTGTATTTGTAAGGACTTTTTATGTAAATAATTCAGGGACTATTAACGCTAATATTTTTTTCTTTCTTGGTGCGCAAGTACAAGATAATCATCAATATTTTTCATTTTTCTTTTATTTCTCAATTTTTTTTTTCAATTACTATTATGCCCTTATCTTTTAATAAAATTACTATTTCATTGTTTGGACTATTTTACCCTTGTTAATTAATCTAAATGACATTTTTAACATTATCAAATAAAATAATATAATACTAACCTTTAATTTGGTTCGAAATTAACGGGTCGTAATTACGGGTCGTCACATCTACAATCAGTTAATTTCCTACAATTATCACCTTCTTTAAAACCCTCCAAGCAAATTGCACAATCCTTAGAAGATTGGATTGATTATGATGATGATGCAGAGTAGCTGAGATGCGGAAGGAGTTCTTGAAGATCTTCTCTTGAATATGAAATTGGGTTATTGGCATCGTTTAAAAATGGAGGGAATTGCTGTTGGTGGTGATGATGGCGGCGGCGGCGGACGGCGGTGGTTGTGAGTTGAAAGTGAAGGAGAACAACGGCTGCAAAGCCTATAAAAAGGAGGAAAAGGGAAAGAACAAATCCCATAATGATACATTTGAAGAAGATGAAGAGAATCCTTCTAGTTTTGGATTCTGTAGTTGTCTTAAGACACCGTTGCGGCGGCGGCCGAGATGTTTGTGGGTTTCCATTTTCATACCGATGATTGAACTCTTCTTCTTCTTGTTGGATTTCTTGGAAATGGATTGGCATATGGGATTGTTGTGTGGGGTTTGGGTTATGAAATTATCTAATAAGAATTCAATATTGAATCGAATCTATGAAATATGAACAGAGGATAAATGGAGAATTTTTGGGGAGAAGATAAAGAAATTCAAGGTCGGGTCGGGTCGGGTGTGGGTGTTTAATGAGTTTAAAATGGGCCCGGGTCTATCGTTACAAATTTTCGAAAATACCCCTCAGACTAAAAGAATTGACTAACTTCAAAATTTAAATTGACAGTTGACCAGTCCACTTTTTGACGGAATGATGGACTCTACCAATTGTAAATTGTTTTGGGATTGACCAGTGTAAAAACATTGTTTTTGGACCTTACGTCAAAAAGGTAAATTGTTTTTGGACTTGGGGCGCAAATTTTCCTTCATTATGCCATGAATGAATTGTTATGTGTTATAGAAGATAATTGAAAGAGCTTCGAGTGAGCGTAGACGGAACTCAATTTGGAGTTTCCAGCCGAAATTTATTGCTCCACAAGCGGGACTGGACAGTGCAGTTTCGAGTTTTTATTTATTTATTACTTTCGTGAGAGGTAAGGACCCCATCGATATGTAATTATGTACCTAAAATCATACGTATACAGTAGGTAATGTTAGGTTATCGATTTTGGAGTGATTGAGCATTATATATTGCAAAAACTGTGGAATTTATGAGTCTATTGCATTAATTGGGCTTTATTGCTTTAATTATTGCGTAATTGCTTAGGGCTTGATTAATTTCTTTATAATCTGATTCGTATATTGTTTTACTGCTTTATGATACTTGCCCTTACGTGATTTGATATTGTGAAGTGATATTCGTGAATTGTGGATTGTTAAATGGGTCGTTGTTGAACTTGTCTAATTGTTTATCGCTTTGGTCGTCCGATTTGGTTGTCATCGTTTCAGTTCTATTTGGTTTTGGTTGACCGAGTCATCGCCTTCTATTTGAACTCTTGTCTATGACCAATTGATTAGCAGGAATCGTTCGTTTATATAGTGTTGTGTAAGATCCCGGGTGATATCGTGAATGTGAATTTCTTGGGTGAGTCTTAACCCGATGAGGAGATCATTGAGACTAGTAACGGTTTTGTGGAGTCCTTGGTGGGGGATGATGATACAACGTAAAGAATGGATCCTTAAACTTTGGAGGATCATACTGAACACACATGTTGAACTTCTTGGACCGTTACAGTCATTGTTGATTAGTCGTGATTAGATGATTGAGATCGAATTGCAGGATGTCATGTCACAGGGTAGTGATGTTCTTAGTGTCTAAACGATGTTGTGATGAAGTATGTAGTGTAGGCAAAGCATGGTGTTTGTCATACACTCGATTGTGTAAGCTTTTATATGCGAGGAATATGGATACTTAGCTTATTTGTTGTTTCAACTTGTTGTTCTTGTTTTGGTCAATATTTGATACTTGGTTTGAGTCTTTAAACTTGTATTTTGGTTTGGGTTTGATTTGGTGCAAGATAGTACACTTGTGTACAAGTTTTGCACTTAATTTTCTATTTCCCTCAAGTTGCGGTCCCGTAGAAGGACAGAACATACTGTTTTATCACGGACGAACTTGCGGATGAAGCATTGGTCTGTGACTACTTGCGGACGAACCATTCACCCGTGTCTTCATCCGTGCCCTATGCAATTCAGTTTTCTATTTCGTTTCTTTATGTGTTCTTGTCTATTGTTTTGTGGATACTGTGATGTGTATCTCAATGTACTTACAGTGCTATTACAGTGTTAAGTGCGTAGTGTATAATTTTGTTTCAAAGGGTATTTTGAGAAACAAGAATGTGCTTAAGTGTCTACTTGTGATTATTTGGTCCTTACTGAGTCCCGAAACTCAGTCCATTCGTTTTCTAGTATTTTGCAGATGATATAGGTGATGATTAATACTATGATGGTGGTACTTGGGAAGGAGGTTATGAAGAATGATTCATAACCGGCTTCGCATAGAGAGTTTTAGTTCATTCGTTATTCATTTACACTTAAAATTATTTCATTTATTATATTGTTGAACAATTTCCATTGTAATACTTAGATTCCGTTGTTGAACTCTTATTGCGGATTGCTTTACCATAATGGATTTCTTTTAGTAATCTTTGTATTGTGAGCTTTGGTGTCTCATCGACCAATGAGACACTGCCATGTCACCATTCCGGTCACGGGAGTTGACAAGTAAAGAGAAAATTTGGGGATTTTGAGATTTGAGAATTAATGATGATGGTATATGTAATGGTTTTGGTGTGGTTGTGGTAAATTAGAAAGAAAAGATCGACGTATTTCTGGAAGGAGGTGGATGCGTGGTAGAGCAATGGTGAAGAAGATGCTTGGTTGTGGTTGGAGATGTTAGGTGGTGGTAGAGAGGGAAGAATGAGACATGGAAGAATTTTGGGACGGTTATTCCATCATATTTCACATGTGTGGCGGTTAGTGTGCAACACCGTTGTCACCCACCGAATTCTATCCAGCTTGGGTATTTTTAGCATCACACAAATTATTGTGGGCATTTATGACATACAAAATAGTCAAGAGTTATAATTTAATATTGAAACATACATGATGGGAATAAATGGTGATTAACTTTAACTACAATATCAATCTTTTATTTATTTTATGAATTAACTATAATATCAATCATTTAATCAAATACTCCCTCCGTGTTTTGCACGGAGATTAATGTTTCATCAAATTCTATAGTGAAATATGGTAAAATGTCAAGAATGGCCTTATTTAATGTTAGTCACAATTTAATTGTACCTTCTCTTCTATATATATTTTTCTCTCTCCAACATTTAATATAAGGAGTACTATTGAAAAAATTATCATTAATGAACCCTTTATTTAAAAAGTGGACAAATAATTTGAGATATATTAAAAATGAAATATTGATAGATAAGTTGAGACGAAGAGAGTAATGGAAGTGTGTATGATGCTAATAAAGCTTTGGCTGCATCATAACCTGGCTCAGAACTCGCAATATCAAGGAATCTTTAAGTAAGCGCGTTTTTGCATAACGAAACAACACTAAGCGCGGCATTTTATGCATCCACTTGCTATTCAATTGACTCTTGAGTCTCCCTTGCTATTTAACAACTACTAAAGACTCAATCCAGATCTTCCATCTCAATAACTAGATCTAGAGATAGAGATGGATTCTGGGGTGTGTTTTCTTTTGGACAATCTCAAAGATTTGGTTGTATACAACGTTAATTTGATGACCGGAGCTGAAGTCAACGTCAATACGCTTTCCGATGAGCTTGATCAACTGAAATCCTATGTCATTACATTTAATGGAAGGATAATTTTAACACCTCGTAAATACATTTTTTTTTTGACGTCATGATGAGCGATTGCTCCACATTGGGGAGATAGAATAGCCCCACATTGGGGAGAGAATACCCTAGATAAGGTAGAATAAAGTTTACCGCAACGCCGACAGAGGGTATCGAACCCGGGACCTCGCGGTCACGGGGCGGTCAATGCCCCACTGGACTATTAGCCTCTTCGATAACCTCGTAAATACATTGAGAATGAAAAAAAAGTTAAAAATTACCAAAAATAATGAAAATGACTAAAGGAAATAAATTAAATAACATAAATGACTATGTATTTCTATTTACTCTTTTGTCTACCTAAACCATATTTGGAATCTTTTGGACATAGAATTAGAATATTTTAATTTCCTCGTATTCGTTTACCCGAGACAACCAAACAGCGCGTTAAGGAAACTTCCTTTTATCCTTTAATTTAAGCATCCACTTGCTGTTGAAAGAATAAAGAAATACCCATCTCCGGTCAACTCCTCAGTTGCTATTCAACTCCTCCGAAAGTCAGAAACGACGTCGTTTTCTTGTTTCATCAAATGGTACAAAGGTTATCAAAACGACATCATTTTTTATTCAGATGCTATTGTATCAAAACAATTTCGTTTAATTTTTCCCTTTTTCTTTCTGTATGTTTTTACAAGGAACTATAATGCATTTTTTTTTAATGAACAAACTATAATGCATTGATTACATCATTTATCGCTTATTTCATTGATTTTCTCACATATAAGTTATGATTGAGTTTCAAAATCACCATCAAAGCATAGGTTTTTTCATAATGGGCCAAGCCCGTCATTGTTTATTTTGGCTGAGACTTTTTTGGCAAGGACGAATTCATTTGTGAAATCCGTCCTGGTCCAACACGGATTCCATAAAACCGTTTTGGACTGAAGGATTCCACTTATTCTAAGGTTAAACCCGACTTTTCGCTTATGTACAGAGAAGATTTGAAGTTGTTGCACAGTCAAAGCTGTTATTAGCCAGAGGATGCAAGAAGTTTATTTCTATGAGATGAATAAATATAGAGAAAGTAAAGTAATTGTAGAAGGATGAGGAATTAAAGGTAGATAGGGTTTTCTAGTTCTCAATTTTGGTAGGAAAATGAAGATTTGTCTCAATTTAGCGTGGAAATGGTGAGTTAAAGAATAGGGCTGGTTGAGGGATAATTTTTCTCGAAAATGCTCATGGAGGAGAGAGGAAGGAAGTTAGACGTTATGTTACGTCATTACATTTAATGGAAGGATAATTTTAGCAGCTCGTAAATACATTGAGAATGAAAAAAAGTTAAAAATTACCAAAAATAATGAAAGTGACTAAACGAAATAAATTAAATAACATAAATGACTATTTATTTCTATTTACTCTTCTGTCTACCTAAACCATATTTGGAATCTTTTGGAGATAGAATTAGAATATTTTAATTTCCTCGTGTTCGTTTACCCCGAGACAACCAAACAATGCGTTAAGGAAACTTCCTTTTAATTAGCAAGATAGCCCAGTTGGTTCAAGGGTGACAGATTGTGTACAAGAGCACATGTTCAAATTTTGGCAGCCACAGTATGGAAGTTTCAACCCTCCAATGTGTGGGTGGCTTCTTGCGGTGGGCTAAGACATGGCCTCCCACCAGTCGAACCGCTGGATCACCTTGATTAACATCTTCCAAAATTTCTATCGGATCGGAAAGTGAGAGCCCTGGGGGCATGAGTATCGCCTTTTTGTGTAAAGGAAACTTCCTTTTATCCTTTAATTTAAGCATCCACTTGCTGTTGCCACATGAATTAGAGCATCCACTTGCTGTTGAAAGAATAAAGAAAGACATTGGACCCATCTCCGGTCAACTCATCAGTTGCTATTTAACTCCTCCGGTACCCAGAAATGAGGTCTCCCACTCCAATTGGATCTAAAATCAGTTCCAATTTCAACCCCTTCTTCATTCAGGAGAGAGAGAGAGAGACAGAAACATGGACGTTGCCGTGGGTTTTCTGCTGGAAAATCTGAAGGAATCGGTGATGCACAATCTGGATTTGATTTCCGGCGCCGGAGACACGGCTCAATCCCTTTGCGACGACCTCGATTGGCTTAAAAGCTATGTAAAAAAGTGCAGGGAAGACTATAAAGAAGACGATTTGCTAAAGGAATTAGCGAATAATGTCCGGAGATTGATTTATGGAGCTGAAGATATCATTGAAAAATACATCGCCACCGTGTCCAGGCATCAGAATCGAACTGCGGTTAGAGGTGCAATTCACGCTTTTGACCACCTTCTGGAGATAAGGAATATTGGAAAGGAGCTTCGTAATATCACTCAAGAGGTCCAGAAGCTAATTTCAGGCAAGGTCAACCTTGGAGCTCAATTGATGAAAGCCGACATTGGACCCCAAATAAAAGTCAAAAAGGTAATTTCACCTCTCTCTACTAGTTTTCAATACAAGATTACTCCATACTTTTAAAATTGATATTGGGTTGTGATTATTGGATCAATTTTTTTTTGGATCAAATAAGGATTAAGAAGGCATAATGTCATATTAAATATTAACAATCATTTTCATTTTATACTCTTTAATATTTGTTTGATCCAAACATTTTGATCTAACAATCATTACTGATTGATATTAATGGTATTACTTGCTCCCTAGTATCGGCGAGTCCAAGTTGACTCGAACGAGTCATAACATAACAGTATTACCGGCAAGGTTCTCAAAATTGCGAGTTGGATAGTACAATTCAGAATGTATAAATCGGGTTAAATTTTAAAAAAATCGTTGGAGTATAAGATCGTATAAAATCGTCGATCTGCATCGTAAGATCGTTGGATCGGACGAATCTGATGCGATTCAATTTTCTCCCTATTCAGACGGGTTGTTTTGGGTCCCTCGGTTAAACGATGAAAGGATTTAGTTGGATTTAATTCATTTTCTCTCAACTTCATTAACTATTCGTTTCTCACGGCGCAACTGTCGACTTTAGATTCAATAAAAAATCATGATTGGTCAGCTATCTTATTCATCATCCTCTTATGGAAATTTTGTCTGAAAGAATCTCAATCCTAGTTTGAATTGACATAAAATTATCATGAAATATTATTTAAATAAATTTGTAGGGTATTCCGATCCGTGCTACGATTCTGGTGTTTACGAGTTTTCGGATCCCTTCCGTTCGGAGTCAAAAGTATGATCTTAACAACCTTCAAAAATATCGTTGGAGGATAAGATCGTAGATCCATATCGTAAGATCGTTGGATCGGACGAATCTGATGCGATTAAATTTTGTCTCTATTCAGACGAGTCTCTCAATTAAACGATGGAAGGATTTAGTTGGATTCAAACTCATTTTCTATCAACTTAATCCCTATTCGTTTCTGACAGCGACAGTCCCTATTCAGACGAGTCTGTTTCGAGTCCTTCAGTTAAACGATGGAAGGATTTAGTTGGATTCAACTCATTTTCTCTCAACTTCATCCCATATTCGTTTCTCACGACGTCGCTGTCAACTTCTGATTCAGTCAAAAATAATGATTGGTCAACTATTTTTTTCATCATCCTCTTATGGAACTTTTATTTGAAAGAATCACAGTCCTATTTTGAATTGACATAAAATTATCATGAAATATTATTTAAATAAATTTGTAGAATCTTTCGATCCGTGCTACGATTCTCGTGTTTACGAGTTTTCGGACCCTTTCCGTTTCCAGTACATAAAATTATCATGAAATATTATTTAAATAAATTTGTAGGATCTTCTGATCCGTGCTACGATTCTCGTGTTTACGAGTTTTCGGATCCCTTCCGTTTCGAGTCAAAATTACGATCGTAACAACTTTGATTAGCAATCGAGACAAAAATGAGATACTGTCACAACTGTTTCAAAAAAATTGTCAAATCAGTTCTAACTCGACCTGACTCGGTAAAACTCGTCAAGTCAAGCCATGTTAAATCGTCTCAGAACAAAAAATGAAAAAATGAAACAAATAGTACATAATTGCAATAATAGTTAATAATTAAAACTAACAATCACCATGATCACTCTTTGCTTTATTCTATTAAATAAGTAGTTGTTACGTTAAATATCATTGTTTACCTCCATAAATGATACCATTATATTGCTTATATTTTTTGTTATTTTTACAAAAAAAAAAAAAAATCATATTTTTTTTGAATATTTTATACCAAAAAATCATGTATCACCGAATACGTAACCGAGTCGTATTTAGACCGGTAGTCTCTGAGTCGGCGACTGATGAACCATGCACTCCATTCCATAGTATAAGTTGTTTAGGATATCTAGCGAAAATTAATAAAGTAAAAAATAAAACACTTTAATTAAGATATTAATATAACTCTATTAAATAAAATTAATGGTATACAGTGGATATTTAAGGGAGTGAATTTTCTTATGTCCACTAATTGTCCCATTCACACATATACAACATTTTTTTTTTTTTTTGATGAATAAAAGATTATCCATTAATAATAAAATGGCCGGGGCCATTACAACCTGACAAGTTCCCAAACTCTTTCTCTAATACAACAAAAGAGAGGAGTTGAGAAAGGAAAAAAGACAAACAAGACAGTAAAAAAAAGTTACATAAGGTAACGGAAAATAACCCACACCCCAAGAGGTGGGAAGCAACTAAAACTACTAATTTAACAAACAAACAAAAGATAGTCTTCTCCGCAGCATCTTCATTGCCATTTTCGAACCTCAGAGGCAAGTACTTGGTTTCAACCTCTTTCGTAGACAGCGATTCAGAAGAACATGGGCTTATCAACGATCTAAAGAATCGCCTAGAAAAGAGGTGAAAACTCAAGAAAGGGCCCAGAACAGAACTGGGTATCCATATCTTACCACCGCCAACTAGTCGATCTAAGAAGATCAACAAAAGATCTTGCCCCCAAGTCTTGAATCTTGATGAAAAACGCATTAGAGAAGGTCCATCGATGTTTATGGTCAAAAGTAGGGGTGAGGATACCAAAAAAGGGTAGAGAATGGCTAGATCCAACCAAGAATGGTTGGATCTAGCCATGGAAGCCAAGAAATAAGGAAGCTTCAAGAGGAAGAAAATGGAGGAAAATGGGAGAGAGAATTTCAACATAATTAAAGGTTTTGTCAAATTTCAATGTTCTTTAAAAATTAAAAAGTCAAGAATACCCTTCAAATTTCAAGGTCTTGTACTGAATAGAGATTGGGGAGTAAGAAGAGTATATAGGACAAATCTTATAAATAAATACTTTAATAATAAAAATCAAATAATTTATGACAAGCTAAGATAGTGTTATGGATATTTTTTCCGGCCATTTTATTTGTTAGTTTTAGACGAACTACATTAGTATTTCATCCAAAAAAAAACTGCATTAGTAAAAATAAAATTTATAAAAAAAGTTAGCGTCCAATGAAAAATTGATGACTTTAATTCGTAATACTTAAACATAAAATTCAAAGTTTAACAACTTTGTGATTGTCAATTTTTTAAAGAATTTTTACTATCGAGAAAGAAAAGTGTCGAATTCAAGATATATTGCTTTAAACTATAAGTATTATGAAAATCGCGCTAGTCTTTCTTAAAATGTTTTATCTTTAATCAATGAAAGCTATTAAATGATCCTGATGTAATTTGGTTTTGGTAATTCGGGCGTGACCGAATTCGAATTGCGCGAAATTGGGACGATTTTAGTTAGATTAATTTTGAATTCGGTCTGACCGAATTCGTATTGAGTTTTTTAAATATATTAATATTAATAATAATAATATTATATAATAAGTATATATAGTAAAGTTAAAAAAAAAAAAAAAAAAACCCTTAATGCTGACCCTCCGTCACCCCCTCCCCGTCTGTCCATCGTCATATTTTTCTCAAAATGAAGCGGCTCTCCACCTACGTTGTACGCCTCTTCTTCTCCGACTCTCCGGCTCCGGCTCTTCTTCTCTGGCTCTCTGCCTTCGCCTCCACTGTCCGCTATCCGCTGTTCGCATGTCCCTCCCCGTCTCTTCTTCTCCATCCATCATCACTATAGTTAATCGGTATGTTTCATTTTAGGAGTTTTTTTGAAAGAAATTATTGATGATCAGTTCTTGAAAATTGTTGTTTCATGCCAATGTGTCCAAATTTCGTTGCTTTCGACGATTTAATTGTATTTTTTTAGTTTATTGAACCAGATTTTGCTCAAATTGGCCAAATCGGTCGAAACCGAATTCTGAATTCGGCAATTTGGTCAATTCGAATTCGGCAATTCTGCATTCGGTTTCGAATTCGGTCGGTTTTTGAAAGATTGAAAAAAAATGAAAAAACCGATTTCAAATGAACGAATTAGCCAATTCGAAATCGATGCTCACCCCTATCTGTGACTCCAGTGCGAAACGGGAGTAACTTAAGCACGTGCGGAATTTACTCTCGTCCGTCGAATTAAATTTTTTACGGTCAAGATTTATTTAAAACGAAACACCTGTCGTGCAGTACACCTGTCCTCATGCGATCTTTATATACGGATTTTTTGTTATTCCGTATAGGATACGGACTGCTTGGTGGAAAGCTCACGTGGACAATTGTACTAGTGCTCTACATGCCACTTCTTTATTTATCCTAGACCTTTATACATACCCCTGACCCGTCCAGAATTAAGGTGTGGACGATTATTTCTCTGCACTGTGCAGATAAAAGGACAACCACCCAATCGAATGGCTAGCGATTGTAATTAAAATTAGCTATTTTGATTTGAGAGGTTAAGGTGCGGAAGGATGTTTTCCATTCCTACGTGCGGGTGATAGCTGTCACTGTTCTAAAGACGTGAAGACCTCCCTACATGTGGGTGATATTTGTCAGTCATGACCAGTGTTGCAAAACTCGGCCTAGTCGGCCGATTAGCCGGCGACTAGTCGGTAGTCGGCCGGTGGCCGCCTAGAAATCCAAAAAATGGGCAAAAAATCGGGTCTTTGAAAAAAATGGTCAAAAGGCCGATCTAGTCGGTCAAAATTCCGACTAGTCGGCCAAAATTCCGACGAGAAGACAGAGAGAGAGAGAGAGAGAAAAATGTACCGTTCTCGGAGTCTCGGAGAAGAATCTGTGGCGGTGGCGGTGACGGGAAGAAGAAGAAGTAAGCAACACAGCGGTTGTCGGAGTCTCGGAGAAGAGGAAGAAGACCCTTGTCGGACTCGGAGAAGAAGACCCGCGGCGGAGAAGAAGACCCGCGGTGGAGAAGAAAGAGAAAGAAAGAGAAAGGCCCTTGTCGGAGAAGAAGACCTTGGAGAAGAAGAACCATGTCGGAAAGAAAGAGAAAGAAATCGGCGCCTCTGAGGAGGAGAACAAAAGGGGATGAAAATAATTTAGGGTTTTCTCCCTGAATGAGCATTTATATAGAGTGGACTAAAAGTGCAATTAAAATATTAGCATATAAAATCTCATAAAACACTTATGTTACAAACAAGTACTAAATGGCCTACTTTATATTTTTAATATTTAATTAGACCAAAAATATACTAGAAAACATTTCCGAAAATTATTAAAATAAAATATATTTAATATTTAGGGTCGCCGACTACTCCCCGACTAGGCCGACTAGTCGCTAGTCCCCTGTCTGCCGACCGACTAGCGACTAGCGACTTTTGCAACACTGGTCATGACTCTAAGATAAAACTCATATATCGTTGTCTCCACAATGAGCATGTTCACTGGAAGACTTCTCGTGAATTAATCCAATCTAATTGCCCAAATAAAAAAGTAACAAGATAAAAGAAAGTATAATGATTTGAAAAGGGAGAGTAAAATGTAGGGCGTTTTTGTATTCTCAAATGTGTCACAATTCTATCATCAACCTCCTCCTTTTATAGTGAAATAAAATCTGTGGTAACTCTTTTCTCATAAATAAAATAGGAGTTACAATATTGATTAAATGGAAGTTACAAACATAAATATTAAGGAGTTATAATATTTAAAATAGGAGGTTACAAATAATTTAATAGAGAAGAAATAAATAATTTAGGAGTTACAAATTTTGATAACAATGAGAAAATTACAACAATTAAAATAGAAGTTAAAAATTTTTAAATAATTTTTTTTATAATTTTTTTTTGGAGTTTTGAAACTTTGTTTCATAACAGTCCCCCACAAATTTTAAAATTTCAAAACCAATTTTGATAAAGTTAAAGTTTTTAAACTTTATTCTATAAAGGTTCAAAACTTTAAAAAACAAATTTGTCCCCACAAAGTTTGACATAGAATGAATAAATAAATAAATATGTTCCCACGAGGTTTTAAAACTTCAAAATGAATTTTCCCCCACATGGTTTAAAACTTCAAAAAATAATTTATCCCCATAAGTTTTAAAATTTTAAAAGTAAATATTTGGGCAACGGGGTATACTATGCAATATGCATGGTGTCTTCCGGTTGTAAACTCGCACTTAGTTTAAATAGTCTTAGTTTAAGAGAACTATAGTGGACTAGGCCTTGAATTAGGTTTCTTGGACAAACTTCAACTAGGAACACACATAGTATTGATTGAATATTTAGTTCTACTTGCACGTAGCACGGTTAATGGCCATGCGCTCTGATCTTGATTCTCGTGAGAGTCTCTAGATATTGCCCAATCTCATAGCCACGACCTCATGGCAACTCTCACTTAGGTGAGTCCTCCAAGGGTACATGTGAACTCTACCACCGCGAAAATATCCGCCCCAGTCTCATTAAGGGTTAATACCATCCTTAACATCACATTTCATAGCCAGTGTTGCAAAAGTCGCTAGTCGCTCGCCAGACAGGGGACTAGCGACTAATCGGCCTAGTCGGGGAGTAGTCGGCGACCCTAAATATTAAATATATTTTATTTTAATAATTTTCGGAAATGTTTTCTAGTATATTTTTGGTCTAATTAAATATTAAAAATATAAAGTAGGCCATTTAGTACTTGTTTGTAACATAAGTGTTTTATGAGATTTTATATGCTAATATTTTAATTGCACTTTTAGTCCACTCTATATAAATGCTCATTCAGGGAGAAAACCCTAAATTATTTTCATCCCCTTTTGTTCTCCTCCTCAGAGGCGCCGATTTCTTTCTCTTTCTTTCCGACATGGTTCTTCTTCTCCAAGGTCTTCTTCTCCGACAAGGGCCTTTCTCTTTCTTTCTCTTTCTTCTCCACCGCGGGTCTTCTTCTCCGCCGCGGGTCTTCTTCTCCGAGTCCGACAAGGGTCTTCTTCCTCTTCTCCGAGACTCCGACAACCGCTGTGTTGCTTACTTCTTCTTCTTCCCGTCACCGCCACCGCCACAGATTCTTCTCCGAGACTCCGAGAACGGTACATTTTTCTCTCTCTCTCTCTCTCTGTCTTCTCGTCGGAATTTTGGCCGACTAGTCGGAATTTTGACCGACTAGATCGGCCTTTTGACCATTTTTTTCAAAGACCCGATTTTTTGCCCATTTTTTTGGATTTCTAGGCGGCCACCGGCCGACTACCGACTAGTCGCCGGCTAATCGGCCGACTAGGCCGAGTTTTACAACACTGTTCAGAGCATCTCAACTTAGGGATGGGAAGGAGTTGTATCATTTACAATCTCCTAATATTTGATGCTATATAATGAGTCACGCAGTACGGGTTGTTCTACCCATTGAACCTTCTCCATGGGATCACCACTCACAAATGTTGGGTTACTCCCGAAGGTGACTCCCTTGCAGGATTAGTGCAGCCCATAAATAGATAAGGGACTTTACAACCTGAAATTAAACATTGGAGACTATACGGGCTAAACGAAATATTTTGGGAGACTAAATAGCCTAAAATTAAACATTGTAGACTATAGAGGAGAAACAAAAAATGTTGGAGGACTAAATAGGCTGATTTACCTACTATTTATCTTAGATTATAGTAAACACCCTTGTACGTTTAGGGAATCAAACCTATACAGAATTATTTTCCTCCATAACTCCGTTTAGGGAATCAAACCTATACAGAATTATTTTCCTCCATAACTCAAAAGCATTTCATCTAAAAGCTTTTAAATTAACTTAATATGTTGCTAATAATAATTCGTCTTAGAGACTTTTTACGACATTAGAGTTATTATCAACATAGCATCTTTATATATCAAAGCTCCATATGATTTAACATTTTCCTCTCGGGCACGAAAATCACAACTATCACTAACCCCTCACATTCCAAGAAATAAATATTAAATGCTATTTCCTTGAATACTTCATCATAATTCTTCTATGAAACATATTCTACATCTAAAACTCATTAGTTCGCAATATATAATACATTTATAACTAATTATAACTCAAGATATTCAAGAAAAAGACTTCACATCACAACACCAACTTAGAACCCCAAACTGTCACTAATTTTTAAATTATTTTCAAATTTATTTCCTTCAACGTTAGATTTTAGTATCACTACTTTTTCTAAATACCCCCAACATAAAATTGTTTCTCAACTTATGTTCCGTAAATCTTGATCTTATCAAAACTACATACCTAATCAACATGCATAACACTTATCCCAATAAATCTTCCAAGGATTCCAGAATCGACATAAAACACACCATATCTATGAAGGGTGTGTTCTTCACTAGTAGATTTCATGTTAGTAATGTACTGTTTTTTCCTTTCTTATAATCATGACTTTGCCAATCTCATTGATGTTGTTGTTCTTACTATTGTTAATTCTTCTTCTTGGTTATTGTTACAACAACAAGAAAGTCGTAATCCAAGTAATTTGGCATTCATCTTTGATCATGCACATGCACATTTTCTGATCTCTCTTGACTTTCATTCCAACAGCCTGTATATGATGAAAACAATGATATGGTTGGATTCCAAGATGCAATGAAGGATGTAATCGGCCTTCTTGAGGGAGGATCGGAAGACTTCCAAACCATCTCAATTTTTGGCATGCTCGGGTTAGGGAAGACTACGCTGGCGAGGAACATCTTCAAGCATCCAACAGTGGAATATAAGTTCTTTGTCCGTGCATTTGTTGAAGTTTCTCAAGATTACAAGCCAAAGGAAGTGTTCCTCAAAATTATAAAGGAAATTGGGATCGGCGCTAAGGAAATGGATACGAAATCGGAGGAAGACTTAATTAAAGTAATTAGAGATTATTTGGCAAATAGAAACTATTTGATAGTCCTTGATGATGTCTGGAAATCAGATGCCTGGGATAATCTCAAAAGAGCTCTTCCACCCAACCAGAAGCATAGTCGAGTATTAATAACAACTCGACAAAAAAACTTGGCAGAGTATGCTAAAAAAGGGAATGAACCTTATGACTTAAGGTTTCTAACCAATGATGAGAGCCGAGAATTGCTAAGGAAGAAGGTATTTGGTGAGGAGGAATTCCCGTCTGAGCTGGAATCCGTGGAGAAGCTCATTCTGAATAGATGTGATTGTCTACCACTATCTATTGTGGTAGTTGCGGGTATCCTCATAAATCACCGGAAAGATAGTAACTGGTGGAGGAAAGTGGCCAAGGATGCTGAGACTTATAATCTTGCGAAAACTGAGCATGCTGATATCGTCATTAAACTCAGCTTCAACAATCTACCTTATCACTTAAAGCCATGTTTCCTTTACCTGGGGGTTTTCCCCGAGGACTATGAGATTCCCGCAAAGATATTGCTGCAATTGTGGGTGTCAGAAGGATTTGTGCCTCTAGCTAATGGGGAGGAAAGCTCAGAGGATAGAGCTGAGGGCTACTTGGAGGAATTGGTTGACAGGAGTTTAGTGATGGTGGGGAAGAGAAGGTTAAATGGCCGGATTAAGTCAGTACGGATCCATGACACATTGCGCGAATTTTGCAAGGTGCATGGAAAAAATGAGCAGCTTTTTCGAGAAATAAAAATGTCCGAACAGAGTGGGAAGTCAGCTCAAAATGATGACTTTCGCCTTTGCATTAATTCTGACATTTTAGGCTACATAAGTAATAAACCATCAGGTAAATATGTTCGCTCATTCTTAAGTTTTTCCAAGGAGAGTTTACTTTTGCCCGTTGAACACATCTCACACATTCCCAAAGGCTTCAAAGCTGTCAGATTGTTGGACATTAGATCGATCAAGCTAACTCGTTTTCCTGCTGAAATATATAATCACTTGCTCCTTCTCAAGTTCCTTGCCATGTCTAGTAATTTGAAGATTATTCCGGAGAAAATGTCCAACCTAAGGTACCTCCAAACTATTATATTCATAACTACAGAATCTAAGGTTGAGATAAAAGCAGATATATGGAAGATGGCGAAATTGAGGCATTTAGTGACCAATGTACCTGCTACTCTGGCAAAAACTGCTGAAGCCTTGACCGTTAATTCAAACCTGCATACGCTTACTGTAATCTCAGCTGAAAGTTGCACGAAGGAAGTATTTGATAGGGCTAAAGAGCTAAAAAAGTTGGCTATCTGTGGATCGTTAGCCAATGTTTTGATCGCCTGCAGTGGAAAAGACAGTTTATTTGATTGTCTTCAGCAACTTGAATTGCTCGAGAATTTGAAGCTTTTGAATGATAATGCAGCTCCTAAAGTATATCGCCTCCCCACTAAGAACAGTTTCCCCACTAACCTGACAAGGCTAACTCTTAAAAATACCAAACTTGGGTGGACACAGATGTCTACATTGGGAGAGCTGGATAAACTTGAGGTGTTGAAACTGAAGGATGATGCATTTGTGGGAGAATTTTGGAAAACCGACGACGGTAGCTTTCCAGCTCTCAAAGTTTTGCACATTACAAATAGTACAGATTTAGTTAGCTGGAGCGCTTCAGCAAGTCCTTTCCCAAAATTGGCGCACCTTTATCTCGTGCATTGTGGCAAGCTTCAGGGCATCCCACCTGACCTAATAAAGAGAACATTCCAGTTTATCCAAATCTACTGCTGCAATGCTGCTTTGGTTTCCTCTGCTCGGAAACTTGTGTTGGCAAAACTTCAAGGGCAAGCCCAAGACAAGAGTAACAAAGTTCCAACCTTGAAGCTGGCCGTTTATCCTCCAGAAGATTGATTTCTTCCTTGGCAGGTTAGTACAAAAATTTACATAGCTTTCATCTCCGTTTTCGTATCCTCCATTTTCTTTGACTTGAGGATTTCCTTTGTCCCTTTCGTTGCTTTTACTCATTTTCAGGTCTCTTGGCACCCCCGGACTCCGCTAGTAATAAAAGCAAGGTTCTCTTGCCCATATCAGACATTCCGAGTTTCAAATGTTCATTGTCTCTGTGTTTTGTTTGTATTTATTATTCAGCGTCTTTCGTGAGCAAGCTTGTCGTGGATCAAATAAGGCCAGCAATCTTTCGGACAATAAGACTTCAGGAGAGGGCTCCTTTCTGCATTGTGTGCTTGGGAAAGTTGGAATCTCAATCTCAGTTCATGGCTTGCAGTATTTCTAGTTATTTTGCTGTATTTTCTTTGTAATGTAGTTCAGACTTATGGTCTTTCAATTAATGTTGTTGTTGTTTTCTTAGTTAATTAAGGGGCTAGTTCCACTTGACACTTCTGTTCTCTTCATGTACTTCAGATAATTTTTTATGAACTCTGGCTTTGTTTTTGCCTTTTCATATTCCTTAAAACTGTGTATTTGTGATGCTATAATTGGTGTAGTTGCTTACTAATGCCACATTACGAGAGAGCATAGTTTAAATATTTGTAATGAGATTAATTTCTTATTTCCACCTGGATAGCATAGGTGAGGACACTAAATGCTCACAGGGGGTAACAAAAAGAAAAATAATTACTTAAACAATAGTAAGTTCTCCGCTCTCTAATCTAAAAAAATAAAAACTTGTACAAGATGGTGCATTATATTTTTATAATATATAATATTTTATTCCGAGCGATTAAGATTGTGTTTACTCTTGTCTATCATAATGGCGGACAAAAAGGCTAGAGTGACTGGAAGGAAATTGCAAGTTTGTTGTTGTCAACTTCATTACTCTATTGACCGTGATTAGTAGTTAGTACATAATGAAAAAGCCTGCAATCCACAAGCCATGGCTGGTTTATTTTTTTTTTCTTCATAAAAGACGAAATAGCAAGGTTTTTTTTTGAATATCTTGTTGTTAAAAAAAACAGCCTTGCTATTTCGTATTTTGTGAAGAAAAAAAAAATAAACCAGCCATGGCTTGTTGATTGCAGGCTTTTTCATTTTACAAGCCATAAAAAAAAAAAAAAAACAGAATTGCTATTTCGTCTTTTGTGAAGAAAAAAAAACCAATCATGGCTTGTCAATTGCAGGCTTTTTCATTTCACAATACATGATAAGTTTGTCTGGAGGAATATCATTGACTTTGTCGCAACACCATATATAAGAAAATAGTTTTGTAGCATTGAACGCAAAAACTATTTTCTGTGCCTCAAGGAGATACCAGAAATAGCATAATGCTAAATCATTATTGAATCGACAAATCATGATTGACTTATAGCTACGCGATTACTAAAGGAAAATGTATTTCTACTCCATAATACATTTTCCTTTAGTAATCGCTCGGAACACAATTTAATATTTGTGTTTGACTTATAGCTACGCGATTACTAAAGGTGAATTGGGTTTTTATAAAAGTGGCTTCTTTTTCTTTTCAAACTTTTGGATTGTGGAACTTGTATTTGAAGTTTGGAGATAATAGAGCAAAAGTAAAACAAGGAAAGCAAGACACGTGATTTATAGTGGTTCGATTCACAAAGAATCTACATCCACTACCTTGAGTCTTACCCAAGGATTTTCAACCACTTCACTAAGAAAAGTAATTACACAAGTGGCTAACTCACAAAGAGTTTTACACAAATAACCACAATTATAAAATCCACTCGCTAAGAGTACAAAGCCCACACCAAGTAGGTCTTGACACAATAAATACCCTATCACTAAGAGAGGGAAAGGTGGAGATATATTGAGAGAGTTACACACTCAAAAAATGGAGAATGGATACCTTTTAAAGATCTTACTTTAATGCTCTTAGAACTTGGGATTCAACAATTTATGTCTTGCAAGTGAGATTGTGATTTTGAACTTTTCAACACATTGATAAAGTTGGATATGCTTTGAAAGTGTTAAAGCTTTTTGTATAATCAATGTATATTCTCTCTGGTTGTTGTGAGAAGATTCCTCTGCAATAGAGCTTTTATACTTTTCAAAAGAATTCAAAAAACAACTTTTAAAACGGTCATATAACGGCTAGTTTTCACAGAGTTCGGTTGACCGCAAGTGATCTCGGATGATCCGATCAAAAGGATCGGACGATCCTAAGTGTACATAGGTCGACCGAGACAGACAATTCCCAAAAACTCAACTCTCTGTTTCTAGTTCGGATGATCCGTGCAAGGCTCGGATGATCTGAATTTCCTGGGCTCAAGAGATGTTGATTTTTCACAAGTTTTGAAATCTTTTAAGGTCAAAATGGTTTACTCAAAAGTAACTAATACTTGAAAAACAATTTTCAAGATCTTTAGACAATGAAACAAAAGGCTTTTGAGAAGGGAACAAGTTTTAAAGACCATTTTTGAAACTGAGCTATAAGAAAACTATTTTTAAAGGTGCAAGACAATAGTGTTGTGATCCTAAGTTCATGTGAGAAATGGTTAGAGCTTTAAGATATATATAAAGAAATGCTAAGCTATTCTAACCACACCTTGAGAGATATGCCTTCAAGAATGTAAACATTTAGTCTTGAGCACGGCTTGATTGAAGTACTTAGAGCTTCCATCTAGTGAACCATTATTCTATCACAACGATTGAAACCATTAGATACAACATCAGATGTTTGTACATTATCAGAAACTGAGTTTGTTCACCCTTAGGGCTTATAATAAAATTTATAAGTAATTAAAATAAATTTATTGTTATGTTATATAAATAAATTTGGTTAAAAACTAAAACAAATGTGATGCATTGGTTTGAGCGTTATTGTTTGCAAGGAAAGGTTAAGTGTTCAAATCACATCAAACACAAATATTAAATTGTAGATAATGTATTTCCGAATATGATGGACAAGAGTAAACACAATCTTAATTGCTCGGAATAAAATATTATATATTATAAAAATATAATGCACCATCTTGTACAAGTTTTTATTTTTTTAGATTAGAGAGCGGAGAACTTACTATTGTTTAAGTAATTATTTTTCTTTTTGTTACCCCCTGTGAGCATTTAGTGTCCTCACCTATGCTATCCAGGTGGAAATAAGAAATTAATCTCATTACAAATATTTAAACTATGCTCTCTCGTAATGTGGCATTAGTAAGCAACTACACCAATTATAGCATCACAAATACACAGTTTTAAGGAATATGAAAAGGCAAAAACAAAGTCAAAGTTCATAAAAAATTATCTGAAGTACATGAAGAGGACAGAAGTGTCAAGTGTAACTAGCCCCCTTAATTAACTGAGAAAACAACAACAACATTAATTGAAAGACCATAAGTATGAACTACAATACAAGGAAAATACAGCAAAATAACTAGAAATACTGCAAGCCATGAACTGAGATTGAGATTCCAACTTTCCCAAGAAAACAATGCAGAAAGGAGCCCTCTCCTGAAGTCTTATTGTCCGAAAGATTGCTGGCCTTATTTGATCCACGACAAGCTTGCTCACGAAAGACGCTGAATAATAAATACAAACAAAACACAGAGACAATGAACATTTAAAACTTGGAATGTCTGATATGGGCAAGAGAACCTTGCTTTTATTACTAGCGGAGTCCGCGGGTGGTGCCAAGAGACCTGAAAATGAGTAAAAGCAACGAAAGGGACAAAGGAAATCCTCAAGTCAACGAAATTGGAGGATACTGAAAACGGAGATGAAAGCTATGTAAATTTTTGTACTAACCTGCCAAGGAAGAAATCAATCTTCTGGAGGATAAACGGCCAGCTTCAAGGTTGGAACTTTGTTACTCTTGTCTTGGGCTTGCCCTTGAAGTTTTGCCAACACAAGTTTCCGAGCAGAGGAAACCAAAGCAGCATTGCAGCAGTAGATTTGGATAAACTGGAATGTTCTCTTTATTAGGTCAGGTGGGATGCCCTGAAGCTTGCCACAATGCACGAGATAAAGGTGCGCCAATTTTGGGAAAGGACTTGCTGAAGCGCTCCAGCTAACTAAATCTGTACTATTTGTAATGTGCAAAACTTTGAGAGCTGGAAAGCTACCGTCGTCGGTTTTCCAAAATTCTCCCACAAATGCATCATCCTTCAGTTTCAACACCTCAAGTTTATCCAGCTCTCCCAATGTAGACATCTGTGTCCACCCAAGTTTGGTATTTTTAAGAGTTAGCCTTGTCAGGTTAGTGGGGAAACTGTTCTTAGTGGGGAGGCGATATACTTTAGGAGCTGCATTATCATTCAAAAGCTTCAAATTCTCGAGCAATTCAAGTTGCTGAAGACAATCAAATAAACTGTCTTTTCCACTGCAGGCGATCAAAACATTGGCTAACGATCCACAGATAGCCAACTTTTTTAGCTCTTTAGCCCTATCAAATACTTCCTTCGTGCAACTTTCAGCTGAGATTACAGTAAGCGTATGCAGGTTTGAATTAACGGTCAAGGCTTCAGCAGTTTTTGCCAGAGTAGCAGGTACATTGGTCACTAAATGCCTCAATTTCTGCCATCTTCCATATATCTGCTTTTATCTCAACCTTAGATTCTGTAGTTATGAATATAATAGTTTGGAGGTACCTTAGGTTGGACATTTTCTCCGGAATAATCTTCAAATTACTAGACATGGCAAGGAACTTGAGAAGGAGCAAGTGATTATATATTTCAGCAGGAAAACGAGTTAGCTTGATCGATCTAATGTCCAACAATCTGACAGCTTTGAAGCCTTTGGGAATGTGTGAGATGTGTTCAACGGGCAAAAGTAAACTCTCCTTGGAAAAACTTAAGAATGAGCGAACATATTTACCTGATGGTTTATTACTTATGTAGCCTAAAATGTCAGAATTAATGCAAAGGCGAAAGTCATCATTTTGAGCTGACTTCCCACTCTGTTCGGACATTTTTATTTCTCGAAAAAAGCTGCTCATTTTTTTCCCATGCACCTTGCAAAATTCGCGCAATGTGTCATGGATCCGTACTGACTTAATCCGGCCATTTAACCTTCTCTTCCCCACCATCACTAAACTCCTGTCAACCAATTCCTCCAAGTAGCCCTCAGCTCTATCCTCTGAGCTTTCCTCCCCATTAGCTAGAGGCACAAATCCTTCTGACACCCACAATTGCAGCAATATCTTTGCGGGAATCTCATAGTCCTCGGGGAAAACCCCCAGGTAAAGGAAACATGGCTTTAAGTGATAAGGTAGATTGTTGAAGCTGAGTTTAATGACGATATCAGCATGCTCAGTTTTCGCAAGATTATAAGTCTCAGCATCCTTGGCCACTTTCCTCCACCAGTTACTATCTTTCCGGTGATTTATGAGGATACCCGCAACTACCACAATAGATAGTGGTAGACAATCACATCTATTCAGAATGAGCTTCTCCACGGATTCCAGCTCAGACGGGAATTCCTCCTCACCAAATACCTTCTTCCTTAGCAATTCTCGGCTCTCATCATCGGTTAGAAACCTTAAGTCATAAGGTTCATTCCCTTTTTTTAGCATACTCTGCCAAGTTTTTTTTGTCGAGTTGTTATTAATACTCGACTATGCTTCTGGTTGGGTGGAAGAGCTCTTTTGAGATTATCCCAGGCATCTGATTTCCAGACATCATCAAGGACTATCAAATAGTTTCTATTTGCCAAATAATCTCTAATTACTTTAATTAAGTCTTCCTCCGATTTCGTATCCATTTCCTTAGCGCCGATCCCAATTTCCTTTATAATTTTGAGGAACACTTCCTTTGGCTTGTAATCTTGAGAAACTTCAACAAATGCACGGACAAAGAACTTATATTCCACTGTTGGATGCTTGAAGATGTTCCTCGCCAGCGTAGTCTTCCCTAACCCGAGCATGCCAAAAATTGAGATGGTTTGGAAGTCTTCCGATCCTCCCTCAAGAAGGTCGATTACATCCTTCATTGCATCTTGGAATCCAACCATATCATTGTTTTCATCATATACAGGCTGTTGCGATGAAAGTCAAGAGAGATCAGAAAATATGTATGATCAAAGATGAATGCCAAATTACTTGGATTACGACTTTCTTGTTGTTGTAATAATAACCAAGAAGAAGAATTAACAATAATAAGAACAACAACATCAATGAGATTGGCAAAGTCATGATTAAAACAAAAGAAAAGAAAAAGTACAGCTATGTTTGAAGTTTGGATATACGTTCAGCTACAATACGGGAAAATGGTGATTGGTACGTGCGGAACACTTTTGATGATCGAGATTGCTTGTTTTACAATACCAATTAGAATTTTTTTAACATATGTTATAAAAAGGTGATCTAGCAGCTAACAGATATTTCGCACGCAATTTTTTTTTAGCTTTCCCCACCGTAACTATGGTTCAAAGTTAAGGTATCGGTAGCCGATTCAGATGCCACCACAATCTTTTAGGTATAGAGTGTTCAAAGTCATCTGCTCTATTAATTTAGACAGCGACTCGGTCGTCATTCGGTTGAGTGTAGCGAGTTCGCGATTGAGTCATTAAAAATAGTTGATTTACTCTGAGTTTTTGCGAGTTGGTCTACTTCAGTATAAGACGAGTTGGCATGTCGTTTTTTTTTCCGCAGAAGGCTCTGTTCCAGAGCCAACTCGACCGAAAGTCAACTCAGATTCGGCCAAAACTTTGAACTATGACCGTAACTGGACTATTGGATTTACTAATTTTAATTACTACATTATTTTATATATTTTTCGAATTTTAGTAAAAACACGATACTAATTATATTTTAAAAAATTAATAACAAAATATAATTTTTTATATTTAAATTAAAATAAAGAATTCATCATTTTCTTAATTTTTTTTATTTATAAAAGTTTTCATCAATTAAAAATAAAAATTTAAAGAAAGAATAGCGTGATTTTCATAATATTTCTAACTTAAACAATAGGTCTCGAATTCAACATCTCTCTTTTCGATAATAAAAATTCTTTAAAAACAAATTTACAATCACAAAGTTGTTAACCTTTGAATTTTATGTTGAAGTATTACAAAATAAAGTCAAATCAATTTTTCATTGGAAGCTAATTTTTTTTATATTTTTATTTTTTACCAGTGTAGTTTTTCTAAAAGTAACAATTAAGAAGGCCAATTTTTTTTATCCATATCCCCATCCCCATCCCCATCTTAGTCTATCACAAATTATTTTCTTTTTCTAATTAAATAAAGTATTTATTTATAAGATTTGTCATATTTACTCTTCTTACTCTCAATCTCTATTGAGTACACTAGTTAATTGGAAAATATTACAGATTTAATAGATAGTTGACTGTCAAAGGAAAAAGGAAAGAAGAGAAAGAAAAGGATAAAGAGAGAAGGGTATTCTTGACTTTTTAGTTTTTACCAAACATTGAAATTTGACAAAACCTTAAATTATGTTGTATATTTGTGAATGGGAAAATTAGTGGCCATAAGAAAATTCACTCTTTTAAATACAATTTTAATAATAATAATAATTTTATTTAAAAGAGTAATATTAATATTTTAACTAATAAAGTATATTATTTCTTTCTTTACTTAATTTCGCTACATTTCCTAAACGACTTATATTATGTACTACCATTATTATAAATTATAAAGTAAATCAAATGTTTACATTTAATTTGAAAAGTACGCAGTAATCAGTTGAAACTTGTATTGAAAACTAGTAGAATCGGGTGATACATGGTTTTTTCGGTATAGAATGTTCAAAAAATTATAAAAATATTTGTAAAAATAAACAAAAATATAAGCAATATAATGGTATCATTTATGGAGGTAAACAATTATATTTAACGTAACAACTATCTATTTAAAAGAATAAAACGGTGCAATTACCAAAAAATAATAAAAAAGTTATAAATGGTCAATTTATATAGCATAATATAATTAAAAAGGATAATGTAATACATATTCCTAACTATTAATACCAAGTTGAACGTTTAAGAGGTTCGATATCTTCATCATATCCCGATCCTCTCTAATTATACTATAAATATGAAAATCAAGTTATCAATATTAAAACGAATAGGCAAAGAGTGATTATGTTGGTTGTCAACTTTTTTTTATCTAATATTGCGATTATGTACATATTTGTATTTTTCTTTCATCCAAAAAAAATATTAAATTTTTCTATTGAGACGAGTTAACTAGGGTTGACTCGCCGAGTCAATCTGAGTTGAAACTGATTTGACAATATTTTTAGAACAATTGTGACAGTGTCTCATTTTTGTCCCAAAAAACACTAATACGGCTATAACTCGCGCGTGTCAACTCAGGCTCGGCTATTAGGGAGCAAGTACCACATCATCAAGTGCTTTGCCCAAGTGGGTAAGTGCTCTCGGTCCCGGGTTCGATACCCTCCGCCAGGGCGTTGCGGTGAGACTTTTATTCTCCCGATCTGAGTACATTCTCTCCCAGCTCGTAGAGTGCATTTCTATCTCACGTTTCATGGGCTCCGCCTTCAGGGCGTTCAAGGGAGCAAGTACCACAATTAATATCAATTATAAGGTAAATCAAATATTTACATTCAATTTGAAGGAGAAAAAAAAAAGTAAGCAGTTGAAACTTGTATTGAAAAAAGTAGCAGGGAGAGGTGAAATTTACCTTTTTTACTTTAATTTGGGGTCCATTGTCGACTTTCATCAACTGAGCTCCAAGGTTGACCTTGCCTGAAATAAGCTTCTGGACCACTTGAGTGATGTTACTAAGCTCCTTCCCAATATTCCTTATCTCCAGAAGGTGGTCAAACGCATAAAGCACTCCTTTAACCGCGTTTCGGTTCTGATGCCTGGAGACGGTGGCTATGTATTTTTCAATGATATCTTCAGATCCGTAAATCAATCTCCGGACATTATTGGCTAATTCCTTTAGCAGATCGTCTTCTTTGTACTCTTCTCTGCACTTTTTAACATAGCTTTTAAGCCAATCAAGGTCGTCGCACAGGGATTGAGCTGTGTCTTCGGCGCCGGAAATCAAGTCTAGATTGTGCATCACAGATTCCTTCAGATTTTCCAGCAGAAAACCCACGGCCACGTCCATTTTCTCTCTTTCTTTCTCTCTACTGAATGAAGAAGGGAACTGATTTTAGATCCAATCGGAGTGGAGACCTCATTTCTGACTACCGGAGGAGTTAAATAGCAACTGAGGAGTTGACCGGAGATGGGTCCAAAGTCTTTCTTTAAAAAGCAAGTGGATGAATAAATTAAAGGATAAAAGGAAGTTTCCTTAACGCGCTGTTTGGTTGTCTCGGGGTACACGAATACGATAAAATTAAAATATTCTAATTCTATATCCAAAAGCAGTCCGGTTTCTATGCGGAAAAATTCTTTTTCCGCACTTGCAGAACAACTAGAGCCGTCGGATGAAATTTTGAACGGATCAGATCTGGAGAGAGAAAAGTTACGGCTGATTTAAAAAATAAAAAAAAAAAACTTTTCTCTCTCCAGATCTGGACTGTTAAAAAATCTCATCCGACGGCTGGGAGCGTGTCCCGCAGGTGCGGAACAAAAGGACGTTCCGCATAGGAGCCAGGAGCATACACAAGACTCCAAGTTTGGTTTAGGTAGAAAGAAGAGTAAATAGCTATTTAAGTCTTTAAATTATTTGTACTTAGATGTTTTGGGTACTTAACTATTTTTTTGGATAATTATATCATCATAGTTTTTAGGTGTGGCTAAAAATAAGTTGTCGTTACTTTTTGTGGTGATTTTCGCCCAAAATAGACATGTATCGAGCATGTAGCCAATAATATAGGGGCAAAAATGAAAGTTAGTATGTCAAAAAAATATGTGGGTCAAAATAAATCTGTCTCTTTATTTTTCTGTGTTCAAACATAACAAGAAAATACTTTGCACATAGTGAGGTAGTGTTTACTTTCATTTTTTGCCTTGGATTTAGGGATGGCAATGGGACCGGGTGGAGGCGGAAATCATGATCTCCAATCCCGACCCCACCTCTTAAATTGTATCCCCATCCCCGACTCAGTCCCCCCATCACTAGGGATGAATGGGGATCCCATCCTCAGCTCCAACTGGGAAAAAGCTGGGGATTTTTTCCTCAAATTCACACTTTCGTTCCATTGGAAGCCCAAACCTCGACTAGAAAGAATTAGGATTTTTTTATCGCAAATAGGAGCTTGAAATAATAATATATAATTGTAAAATAAAATATTTAATGCATGTAAACGAATATCACAATCTAAATTGATAATAGTTTGATCACTAAACGATATTAGTTTGTAGATACAACTCATTTGCTGCCAACAACATAATATAAATCACTTTGCAAGACATGTGACCTCTTCCCAAGAACATAAGATTGAGAGGACGAAGAACCTGTTGGTCTATTTGGTTGCTTCTCAATTTTTTACTTGTACTCATTAAACAAATCAAATCAAGACTTTTTAACTTTCTCAATCCTATTAAAGAATTCAACTTCACCATATATTTTGGGAAACACATAATTGACTAAACTCATCGTATATCGTTGATATAACACTAATATCTAAATCTAACTCTAATGACAAGAACAAGGCTACAAAAAGCTTCAAAATAAATCCTTCCCCTTTTTCTCTCTCTTCCCCCTGCTGTTGCTGGCCAGATTTGGCCATTGGCTCCGGCCAATGGTCAAATCTTGGTCCTTTTGTTCCGTTTATATTACTCTATTTTGTACTACGAATCATATGGAACCTTTTTCGGAGTTTTTTTCTTCAAGATTTAAGACACAGTGGTTAGATGAGTCTCAGATCTTCACAGATCTAGACTTTTTTTCTATTTTTCTAGGAGGATTTGTTCAACCCGGACTAGATCTGGGCCCTTTATCAACTTTTTACATCTTCCCGAGGCAATTTGTAGGACGGTTGATACGCCCATGGTCCTATAAATTGTCGACCCCTAAGGAAGATGTTGAAAGTGATATTTTCCTGTCCCTGTGGATCAATGATTGCGATGAAGATGCTTTGAAGGAGAAGATTATGTATTTGTTTAGTTGGCTAGTTTTTATAGTTGTTTTTCCTAACCATCCAAGTTTTCTTGGGTGTGTCTTTTGTCTGTTATCGTGATTTTTAAATCATTGTATAACTTTTACTTTCTGTATTTTCAGATTTTCCTTTGATTGTAATGGCTTCGACTATTTGTGATTAATGGAAACTTAATTTATTCAGCAAAAAAAAAAAAAAAAATCTAACTCTAATGGATTTAAAGAAAGATAAAGATAAGCACAAATATCTAAACATCATCATCGTACTTAATGCGAGAAGGAGCGAATGCAGTAGGATGGAAGAGGCGATGAGCGATGACGATGAAAATGGAGTGAGTTACTGTCACACCCCGTAACATGAAGGTGACCTGGCAGCGCCTCATTTGCCGATGAGACACCGAACCCATAACAGAATGACTAAAATTTGACATAACTTCATCATAACTTAAATGAACTTACATCATAAATAAAGTACTTCCAATGTAACATACTTGTTCTTACATAAATAAACATATGTTGATTATAAATACTTAGAATAATCCAGACTATTACATGAGATCATAACCCGTCAATCAACATACTCCCCGTCCAGATCTCATCATAAGGTTCTTCCACATAATCATCTGCAAAATTGGATAATGAGTGAGCTACACTAGCCCATTAAGGATCAAACACATTTGGGACTAAGTATCAAATATGAATCAAAATATTTCTCGATCCCAAAACATGTGAAATAATACATAGCTTTAGTTGAACATAAATAACCTTTAAAACACTTGAAATACACTTGACGTGACTTATAATGTCACACGTCGTAACTAGAGGGTGACATGGCGGCGCCTCATCTACCAATGAGACACCAAACCAAAAAATAAACTTAAAGAAATAATACTGCCTTAGAAAAATAAATGAATATATAGCTTACATATTATTCATACTTAGTAAAAATATCGTCATTACATGATATAATTCTTTTCATAATCTATAACTTCACATGGTCTCACTATCACTGTCCTCAACCCTTGTCCCTTCCAGATCATCATCATAATTCTCTGCAAAACATATAAAGTAAGGGGATGAGCTTCACAAGCTTAGTAAGATTCAAACATCCTTGGGATGAAGCACCGTTAGACTCAAAATATTTTCCCGACTTTTCAAAAAATCAAAACATGTTTTAGGATGATTCAAAACATAAAACATCACCCCTGAACTTTAGATAAAACATATAGACAAATGGAAATGCACTTTTCTAAAATTCTGAAATCAAACAACAAAAATACTTATTTTGGCCACAACACATACATCTTCCAACACATATAAACATGTCAAAATAATATACTCTCATATCCAATACACTTGATCATCATATTAGACATCATAAATATCAGTTTGACATGCATCACATATATTCACACAATCGAATTCAGTTGGCTGCCACAAACTCAATTACCCACTGGCAAGGTTATGCACACGAGCCATCCCGATCTCACCAACACATCTCTATCTCTCTCTCTCTCTCTCTCTCTCTCTCTCTCTCTCTATATATATATATATATATTACAGAGCAGTTATACATACGTATATTTATATCTATATATTTCTTCCATCCCTTTTTCTTAGATTTTCACATTTTTTTAATTAATTTACTAATTTTTATTGGTTGAGAATATTTAGGTTAATTAAATTAATTAAAAAATAACCTGTCTTAATAAAAATTAAATATCAACTTTTATTGGTGCAAAAAAATTAAACAATTTTATTTAAATTGGGAGAGGGGGGATTTGATCCCCCGACCTGCAAGCCGGATGCTACGCCATATTGCCAACTACTCTGGCAGGTATTTGACAATTATTTTCTATGATTCTTTTAATGGAATGCTAATTTAAATTTTATTTTGGTTGTAAACTCTTAATTGGCTTATAAGAGTATCCCACATGGAAAAGTTACATTGTGTTTTGAGTTTGACAATACAATAAAATATGGTACTTTGACATGTTTTGAGTTACAAAATTGGACTGACATTTTAGCCCATCAAATTAAGGAAGCCCGCTTATTTGCTTCTTATATTTTTTATTTATATAAATATAAATAGTTAAAGTTTTAATAAATAACGGGTAATTCAGATTACCGGGTCCTCTGAATTCCGATTGAACTTATAATCGACTTCGATTTAGCTCAGACTTATGCTATGTTCATTTTTTTGATTCTAATGGAGAATTTTTATTTCATAATATATTTTTAAAAATAAATAAATATGGATATTTAAAAAAAAAATCAATTCGCTTCGTTTATACTGCAAAAATCAAGTGAATCTTTTTCTAAACTCTCTAAATGTAAAGTATTAATTTGTAGAAATTTTAGTTTATAATAAAAGTTAAAAATATTAATCTAAAGTCAAATAAGAGAATTAACAACAATAAAAACTCCCACATAAAAAAAAAATAATTATTTTTAAAATTTGACAAATGACAAGACTATAAAAGAAAATTAATGTGCATACAATTTATACTTCCTTCGATTCAAAATAGAAGTTTTTTTTAAGAGTTATTTTTTTTTTGCAAAATATAGGTCTTTTTACAAAAATGGTGCATTTATTGGCTTATTTACCCTAACAATATTTTCTCCATATATATTCATATTTGTCAAAATGTATAGTTATCATGCAACTCTTCATTAATTTATTTGTTCTTTTGGAGTATTAATTAGGGGTACTTTAGTCATCTTGATTAGTATCTTAATTTGTGTGAAAACTCCTAAAAAGACTTATATTTTGAATCGGAAGGAGTATCTATCTTCTATCTATATTTATATTACAGAGTCTGTTTTCAGTTTCAGCCAATCACATCCTTCTAAATTCTACGTGAAATTTTCATGAATTTTTGTTCAATTAATTATTTTATAAAATTTTGATTGGTTGGTTAAAGTTTACTTTGGTTGTAAATTCTTAATTTGCTTATAAGAGTATCCCACATTGAAAAGTTACATTGTTTTTTGAGTTTGACAATACTATAAAAGAGTGTACTTTGACATTTTTGAGTTACAAAATTACTTTGATATTTTTTCTTTCATTAAACATTACGTTTCCGTGCATAGCACGGGTATTTTTGCTAGTATATATATATTACAGAGCATGTTATAAATACGTATATTTGTATCTATATATATTTTTCAATACTATTTTCTTAGATTTTCACATTTTTTAATTAATTTACTAATTTTTATTGGTTGAGAATATTTAGGTTTATTAAATTAATTGAAAATTAACTTATCTTAATAAAAATTAAATATCAACTTTTATTGGTGCAAAAATGTTAAACAATATTATTTAAACTGGGAGAGGGGGGATTCGATCACCTGACCTGCAAGCCGGGTGCTACGCCACATTGCCAACTACTCTAGCAGGTATTTGACAACTATTTTCTTTAATTCTTTTAATGGAATGCTAATTAAAATTTTATTTTGGTTGTAAACTCTTAATTGGCTTATAAGAGTATCCCGAATTATTAGCCACTTTGATCATCAACATTTTTTCGCCTAGCCACTTTGGTCAAAATTCAAGTTTTTTAACTTATTTCATCATTAAACATTTTTCGGCCTGCCATTTTAGTCATAAATGATTTTTTTAACTTTTTTCACCACTAAAGTTTTTTCTATCTTCCATTTTGATCACTAAAGTTTTTTCATTACTGCTATTTTGCTCACTAAAGTATTTTCATTCTGCCATTTAGGTCACTAAAATTTTTGACCAAAATGGCGGGATCGAAAAAACTTTAGTGACCAAAATGGCGTAATGAAAAAACTTTAGTGATGAAAAAAGTTAAAAAATTATTTTTGACCAAAATGGCAGGCCAAAAAATGTTTAATGATGAAATAAGTTAAAAACTGAATTTTGACCAAAGTGGCTAGACGAAAAAACGTTGATGATCAAAGTGGCTAATTATTCGAGTATCCCACATTGAAAAGTTACATTGTTTTTTAGTTTGACAATACTATAAAAGATGGT
The DNA here is from genome assembly GCA_026122235.1 of Vinca minor. Lineage (NCBI taxonomy): Eukaryota > Viridiplantae > Streptophyta > Magnoliopsida > Gentianales > Apocynaceae > Vinca > Vinca minor. The sequence goes on along the minus strand of JAOCZM010000115.1, from coordinate 1,561,511 downwards.
ACTTTGACATGTTTTGAGTTACAAAATTAGGCTGACATTTTAGCCCATAAAATTAAGGAAGCCCGCTTATTTGCTTCTTATATTTTTTGTTTATATAAATATAAATAGTTAAAATTTTAACAAATAACGGGTAATTCAGATTACCGGGTTCTCTGAATTCCGAGTGAGCTTATTATAGTCAAGTTTGATTTAGCTCAAACTTATGCAATGTTCATTTTTTTTTTATTCTAATGGAGAATTTTTTATTTTCATAATATATTTTCATTACATGTTTTGAGTTACAAAATTAGTTTGACATTTTTTCTTCCATTAAACATTACGTTTCCGTGCATAGCACAGGGTATTTTTTGCTAGTGTATATATATATATATATATATATATATATATATATATATATATATATATATATATATATATATATATCTACCTATATATATATTACGAAGCCTTATACATACAAATAATTGTACCTATATATTTTTACAATCCTATTTTCTTAGATTTTCACATTTTTTTAATTAATGTACTAATTTTTTATTGGTTGAGAATATTTAGGTTAATTAAATTAATTGAAAATTAACTTATCTTAATAAAAATTAAATATAAACTTTTATTGGTGCAAAAAAATGTTAACTATTTTATTTAGATCGGGAGAAGGGGATTTCGATCCCCGACCTACTGAGTCGGATGCAGCGCTGCATTGCCAACTACTCTGGCAGGTGTTTGACAACTATTTTCTTTAATTCTTTTAATAGAATGCTAATTTAAATTTTATTTTGGTTGTAAACTCTTAATTGGCTTATAAGAGTATCCCACATCGAAAAGTTACATTGTTTTTTTGAGTTTGACAATACTATAAAAGATGGTACATTGACGAGTTACAAAATTGGGCTGACATTTTAGCCCATCAAATTAAGGAAGCCCGCTTATTTGCTTCTTATATTTTTTGTTTATATAAATATAAATAGTTAAAATTTTAACAAATAACGGGTAATTCAGATGACCGGGTCTTCTGAATTCCGATTGAGCTTATAGTCAACTTTGATTTAGCTCAGACTTATGAAATATTCATTTTTTTTAATTTTAATGGAGAGTTTGTTATTTTCATAATATATGTTCATTGAAGATATCGAATCCAAACTTTAGAGAGGGGATTTCGAATCTCATATTCCGTGCAACCAATTTACGAAAAAGAACATATAAACATCAAATAGAAAAAAGACATAAAAAATTAAAAACAAGTATGAATAATAAATAACATAAAATTTACTAATTTTTATTGGTTGAGAATATTTATGTTAATTAAATTAATTGAAAATTAACTTATCTTAATAAAAATAAAATATCAACTTTTATTGGTGCAAAAAAAAGTTAAACTACTTAATTAAAATCGGGAGAGGGGGGATTCGATCCCCCGACCTCCAGGTCGGATGCAGCGCTGCATTGCCAACTACTCTGGCAGGTGTTTGACAACTATTTTCTTTAATTCTTTTAATAGAATGCTAATTTAAATTTTATTTTGGTTGTAAACTCTTAATTGGCTTATAAGAGTATCCCACATCGAAAAGTTACATTGTTTTTTAGTTTGACAATACTATAAAAGATGGTACATTGACGAGTTACAAAATTGGGCTGACATTTTAGCCCATCAAATTAAGGAAGCCCGCTTATTTGCTTCTTATATTTTTTTGTTTATATAAATATAAATAGTTAAAGTTTTAACAAATAACGGGTAATTCAGATGACCGGGTCTTCTGAATTCCGATTGAGCTTATAGTCAACTTTGATTTAGCTCAGACTTATGCAATGTTCATTTTTTTTATTCTAATGGAGAGTTTTTTATTTTCATAATATATGTTCATTGAAGATATCGAATCTAAACTTTAGAGAGGGGATTTCGAATCTCATATTTCGTGCAACCAATTTACGAAAAAGAACATATAAACATCAAATAGAAAAAGACATAAAAATTAAAAGCAGTATGAATAATAAAGAACATAAAATTTACTAATTTTTATTGGTTGAGAATATTTATGTTAATTAAATTAATTGAAAATTTACTTATCTTAATAAAAATTAAATATCAACTTTTATTGGTGCAAAAAAAAGGTTTAACTATTTTATTTAAAACGGGAGAGGGGGGATTTGATCCCCAACCTCTGCAAGTCGGATACTGCGCTGCATTGCCAACTACTCTGGCAGGTATTTGACAACTAATTTCTTTAATTCTTTTAATGGAATGCTAATTTAAATTTTATTTTGGTTGTAAACTCTTAATTGGATTATAAAAGTATCCCACATCGAAAAGTTACGTTGTTTTTTCGAGTTTGACAATACTATAAAAGATGGTACTTTGACATGTTTTGAGTTACAAAATTGAGTGACATTTTAGCCCATCAAATTAAGGAAGCCCGCTTTATATGCTTCTTATATTTTTTTGTTTATATAAATATAAATAGTTAAAGTTTTAACAAATAACGGGTAATTCGGATAACCGGGATCCTCCGAATTCGATTGAGCTTATAGTCAACTTTGATTTAGCTCGGACTTATGCAATGTTCATTTTTTTTATTCTAATGGAGAATTTTTTTATTTTCATAATATATGTTCATTGAAGATATCGAATCCAAACTTAGAGAGGGGATTTGAATCTCATATTTCAGTGCAATCAATTTACGAAAAACAACATATAAACATCAAATAGAAAAATACATAAAAATTAAAAGCAGTATTAATAATAAAGGACATAAAATTTACTAATTTTTATTGGTTGAAATTTTTTATGTTAATTAAATTAATTGAAAAATAAATTATCTTAATAAAAATTAAATATCAACTTTTATTGGTGCAAAAAAATGTTAAACTATTTTATTGAATTCGGGTGAAGTGGGATTCGATCCCCCGACCTGCAAGCCGGATGCTACGCCACATTGCCAATTACTCTGGCAGGTATTTGACAACAAATTTCTTTAATTCTTTTAATAGAATGCTAATTTAAATTTTATTTTGGTTGTAAACTCTTAATTGTCTTATAAAAGTATCCCACATCGAAAAGTTACATTGTTTTTTGAGTTTGACAATACTATAAAAGATGGTACTTTGACATGTTTTGAGTTACAAAATTGGGCTGACATTTTAGCCCATCAAATTAAGGAAGCCCGCTTATATGCTTCTTATATTTTTTGTTTATATAAATATAAATAGTTAAAGTTTTAACAAATAACGGGTAATTCAGATTACCTGGTCCTTTGAATTCCGAGTGAGCTTATAGTCAAGTTTGATTTAGCTCAAACTTATGCAATGTTCATTTTTTTTATTCTAATGCAGAATTTTTTATTTTCATAATATATTTTCTTTACATGTTTTGAGTTACAAAATTACTTTAACATTTTTTCTTCCATTCAACATTACGTTTCCGTGCATAGCACGGGTATTTTTGCTAGTATATATATATTACAGAGCATTTTATAGATACATATATTTGTATCTATATATTTCTTCCATCTTTTTTCTTAGATTTTCACTTTTTTAATTAATTTACTAATTTTTAGTGGTTGAGAATATTTAGGTTAGTTAAATTAATTGAAAATTAACTTATCTTAATAAAAATTAAATATAAACTTTTATTGGTGCAAAAAAATGTTAACTATTTTATTTAAAACGGGAGATGGGGGGATTCGATCCCCCCGACCTACAGGTCGAATGTTGTGTTGCATTACCAACTACTCTGGCAGGTGTTTGACAACTATTTTCTTTAATTCTTTTAATAGAATGCTAATTTAAATTTTATTTTGGTTGTAAACTCTTAATTGGCTTATAAGAGTATCCCACATCGAAAAGTTACATTGTTTTTTGAGTTTAACAATACTATAAAAGATGGTACTTTGACATGTTGTGAGTTACAAAATTGGGCTGACATTTTAGCCCATCAAATTAAGGAAGCCCGCTTATTTGCTTCTTATATTTTTTGTTTATATAAATATAAATAGTTAAAGTTTTAACAAATAACGGGTAATTCAGATGACCGGGTCTTCTGAATTCCGATTGAGCTTATAGTCAAATTTGATTTAGCTCAGACTTATACAATGTTCATTTTTTTTATTCTAATGGAGAGTTTTTTATTTTCATAATATATTTTTTAAAATAAATAAATATTGATATTTAAAAAAAATCAATTCGCTTCGTTTATACTGCAAATATCAAGTGAATATTTTTCTAAACTCTCTAAAACTAATGTATTAATTTGTAGAAATTTTAATTTATAATAGAAGTTAAAAATATTAATCTAAAGTCAAATAAGATAATTAACAACAATAAAAACTCACACATAAAAAAAAATAATAATTATTTTTAAAATTTGACAAATGACAAGACTATAAAAGAAAATTAATGTGCATAAAATTTATACTTCCTCCGATTCAAAATATAAGTTTTTTTAAGAGTTTTTGCAAAATATAGGTCTTTTTACAATAATGATGCATTTATTGGCTAATTTACCCTTACATTATTTTCTCCATATATTCATATTTGTCAAAATGTATAGTTCTAATGCAACTCTTCATTAATTTATTTGTTCTTTTGGAGTATTAATTAGGGGTACTTTAGTCATCTTGATTAGTATCTTAATTTGTGTGAAAACTCATAAGAAGACTTATATTTTGAATCGGAAGGAGTATTTATCTATATTTATATTACAAAGTCTGTTTTCAGTTTCAGCCAATCACATTCTTCTAAATCCTACGTGTAATTTCCATGAATTTTTGTTCAATTAATTATTTTATAAAATTTTGATTGGTTGGTTAAATTTTACTTTGGTAGTAAATTCTTAATTTGCTTATAAAAGTATCCCACATTGAAAAGTTACATTATTTTTTGAATTTGACAATATTATAAAAGAGTATACTTTGACATGTTTTGAGTTACAAAATTACTTTGACATTTTTTTTCTTTCATTAAACATTACGTTTCCGTGCATAACACGAGTATTTTTGCTAGTATATATATATATATATATATATATATATATATATATATATATATATATATATATATATATATATATATATATATATATATATCTACCTATATATATATTACAGAAGCCTTATACATACAAATAATTGTATCTATATATTTTTACAATCCTATTTTCTTAGATTTTCACATTTTTTAATTAATGTACTAATTTTTATTGGTTGAGAATATTTAGGTTAATTAAATTAATTGAAAATTAACTTATCTTAATAAAAAATTAAATATCAACTTTTATTGGTGCAAAAAAAATGTTAACTATTTTATTTAAATCGGGAGAGGGGGATTCGATCCCCCCGACCTGCAGTCGGATGCAGTACTGCATTGCCAACTACTCGCGGAGTGTTTGACAACTATTTTCTTTAATTCTTTTAATAGAATGCTAATTTAAATTTTATTTTGGTTGTAAACTCTTAATTGGCTTATAAGAGTATCCCACATCGAAAAGTTACATTGTTTTTTGAGTTTGACAATACTATAAAAGATGGTACATTGACGAGTTACAAAATTGGGCTGACATTTTAGCCCATCAAATTAAGGAAGCCCGCTTTATTTGCTTCTTATATTTTTTTGTTTATATAAATATAAATAGTTAAAATTTTAACAAATAATCGGGTAATTCGGATGACTAGGGTCTTTCGAATTCGATTGAGCTTATAGTCAACTTTGATTTAGCTCGGGACTTATGAAATATTCATTTTTTTTATTCTAATGGAGAGTTTGTTATTTTCATAATATATGTTCATTGAAGATATCGAATCCAAACTTTAGAGAGGGGATTCCGAATCTCATATTCCGTGCAACCAATTTACGAAAAAGAACATATAAACATCAAATAGAAAAAGACATAAAAATTAAAAACAGTATGAATAATAAATAACATAAAATTTACTAATTTTTATTGGTTGAGAATATTTATGTTAATTAAATTAATTGAAAATTAACTTATCTTAATAAAAATTAAATATCAACTTTTATTGGTGCAAAAAAAAGGTTAAACTACTTAATTTAAATCGGGAGAGGGGGGATTCGACCCCCCGACCTGCAGGTCGGATGCAGCGCTGCATTGCCAACTACTCTGGCAGGTGTTTGAAAACTATTTTCTTTAATTCTTTTAATAGAATGCTAATTTAAATTTTATTTTGGTTGTAAACTCTTAATTGGCTTATAAGAGTATCCCACATCGAAAAGTTACATTGTTTTTGAGTTTGACAATACTATAAAAGATGGTACATTGACGAGTTACAAAATTGGGCTGGGCTGACATTTTAGCCCATCAAATTAAGGAAGCCCGCTTATTTGCTTCTTATATTTTTTGTTTATATAAATATAAATAGTTAAAGTTTTAACAAATAACGGGTAATTTAAATGACCGGGTCTTCTGAATTCCTATTGAGATTATAGTCAACTTTGATTTAGCTCAGACTTATGCAATGTTCATTTTTTTTATTCTAATGGAGAGTTTTTTATTTTCATAATATATGTTCATTGAAGATATCGAATCCAAACTTTAGAGAGGGGATTTCGAATCCCATATTTCGTGCAACCAATTTACGAAAAAGAACATATAAACATCAAATCGAAAAGGACATAAAAATTAAAAGCAGTATGAATAATAAATAACATAAAATTTACTAATTTTTATTGGTTGAGAATATTTATGTTAATTAAATTAATTGAAAATTAACTTATCTTAACAAAAATTAAATATCAACTTTTATTGGTGCAAAAAAAAGGTTAAACTATTTTATTTAAAACGGGGGAGGGGGATTTGATCCCCCGACCTGCAAGTCGGATACTGCGCTGCATTGCCAACTACTCTGGCAGGTATTTAACAACTAATTTCTTTAATTCTTTTTAATGGAATGCTTATTTAAATTTTATTTTGGTTGTAAACTCTTAATTGGATTATAAAAGTATCCCACATCGAAAAGTTACATTGTTTTTTGAGTTTGACAATACTATAAAAGATGGTACTTTGACATGTTTTGAGTTACAAAATTGGGCTGACATTTTAGCCCATCAAATTAAGGAAGCCCTCTTATATGCTTCTTATATTTTTTGTTTATATAAATATAAATAGTTAAAGTTTTAACAAATAACGGGTAATTCAGATGACCGGATTCTCTGAATTCCGATTGAGCTTATAGTCAACTTTGATTTAGCTCAGACTTATGCAATGTTCATTTTTTTTATTCTAATGGAGAATTTTTTATTTTCATAATATATGTTCATTGAAGATATCGAATCCAAACTTAGAGAGGGGATTTCGAATCTCATATTTCGTGCAACCAATTTACGAAAAAGAACATATAAACATCAAATAGAAAAATACATAAAAATTAAAAGCAGTATTAATAATAAAGGACATAAAATTTACTAATTTTTATTGGTTGAAATTTTTTATGTTAATTAAATTAATTGAAAATTAAATTATCTTAATAAAAATTAAATATCAACTTTTATTGGTGCAAAAAAATGTTAAACTATTTTATTTAATTCGGGTGAAGTGGGATTCGATCCCCCGACCTGCAAGCCGGATGCTACGCCACATTGCCAACTACTCTGGCAGGTATTTGACAACAAATTTCTTTAATTCTTTTAATAGAATGCTAATTTAAATTTTATTTTGGTTGTAAACTCTTAATTGTCTTATAAGAGTATCCCACATCGAAAAGTTACATTGTTTTTTGAGTTTGACAATACTATAAAAGATGGTACTTTGACATGTTTTGAGTTACAAAATTGGGCTGACATTTTAGCCCATCAAATTATGGAAGCCCGCTTTTATGCTTCTTATATTTTTTGTTTATATAAATATAAATAGTTAAAGTTTTAACAAATAACGGATAATTCAGATTACCTGGTCCTCTGAATTCCGAGTGAGCTTATAGTCAAGTTTGATTTAGCTGAAACTTATGCAATGTTCATTTTTTTTTATTCTAATACAGAATTTTTTATTTTCATAATATATTTTCATTACATGTTTTGAGTTACAAAATTACTTTGACATTTTTTCTTCCATTCAACATTACGTTTCCGTGCATAGCACGGGTATTTTTGCTAGTATATATATATTACAGAGCAGTTATACATACATATATTTGTATCTATATATTTCTTCAATACTATTTATTAGATTTTCACATTTTTAATTAATTTACTAATTTTTATTGGTTGAAAATATTTAGGTTAATTAAATTAATTGAAAATTAACTTATCTTAATAAAAATTAAATATCAACTTTTATTGGTGCAAAAAATGTTAAACTATTTTATTTAAATTGGGAGAAGGGGATACAATCCCCCAACCTGCAAGTCAGATGCTACGCCACATTGCCAGCTACTCTAGCAGGTATTTAACAACTATTTTCTTTAATTATTCTAATGGAATGCTAATTTAAGTAAATCTATCTATCAATCTTCAATCTATATGTATCTTACAGAGTCTATTTTCAATTTCGACCAATCACAACCCCATAAATCATACGTGTCATTTTCATGGATTTTGGCTCAATTACTTATTTTTATAATTTTTTTGTTGGCTCGTAAGATTTTGCTACTAATAAAATAATTCAAAACTAATTATTATCTCAATTAAATCCTGATTATATATCATTCCTCCATTTATGCCTAATATCCCTCCATGTTACCCCAAAATCCTCACCCATTTCTATCATTAACTATATCATTATCGTAATAAAATACATTTCAAAATTTATCTTCCTAATTTTTATTATCTAATCTAACTATATATATATATATATATGTGATATGTCTATCTATTTATAGAAAGATTACCCAATCTGACCTTCCAAACTCTAATCTAATTTTATGGGAGTTTTGAGTTTTTAATTAATTTAGTAATTTTGATTGGTTGAGAAAATTTAAATTATTTAAATTAATTGAAAATCAACTCTTATTTTTTTAAAATATAAATATCAAATTATTTCTTCACTTATCTCTACAATCCTAAATTTTCTCTCAATTATCTTAATTTTCTATGATTTGGAGTTGTTTAATTAAGTTAAAAAGTTTGATTGGTTTAAAAAAATGTTCACTCAATTAATTAAAAATTAATAAATCACCTAATTTCACTCCAACTAAAGTGATTGACATCTTTTAACTTTTGAAATCATGTGTTTTTAGCAATTTACGTATGTTTTTGAATATTTTCAATTTACGTATGTCTTCTTTAATTTTAGCAATTTAGAATTATTTTTAATACCAACTTCCAAATACATGCATATTCCTATTTTTACGTAGAAGTATTGGTTCATTATTATTATCATTAGGATTTTTTTTAAGGAAATTTGATTTCGTAGTGCATTCGGATTTTTTCCCATTTGTTAATGCACTTTAAAATGCATTGACATATTTTTCGTCTCTTTATTTCGTAATTTGCAGGTTTTTTTGGCAGGAGAAATATTGTGTTTATTACCTAACCTAGGCTTCGATTATTTTTTCTTTCTTAGTAATCTAAGAGGGAAAGAATTGGTGATCAATGAATTTCAAGGTACAATTGTTTTTTATTTCATGTATTGCTTTATTATTATTATTATTATTATCTGAATTTATTTTTAAAAATTTGAGTTGGTGTGTGCATTCAGAGTTTTTAAAGTGTCCTAAAACGTATTAATTCATTCATTGCTTCATGTTTCTATCTTTTAAATTGGAGATGTTATGTAGATTCCCTAGACTTTGTTGTTTAATATTCATACGTTTGTATAGATTCACGATACTTCTATAAGAGTTAATGACTTATTTTTTGTACTTTTTAAACATTTTCTCTCCTTTTTACTATTATATTAAATAATTATATAACTAATTTTCTTGCAGAACCAATAATGTCTCTTTAGTTGTGACCGAAATATAATTCTTCTTGGTAAGATTTATCGTTTTCAAATATTTGGCATTTTACATATATTTTTTTAAAAGTAAAAACGTTCTTAGTATTATTGTAGCACCAGAAAATGTGACGTCGTTGCGTACTTTTTGTTAAGAATTGTTAATAGTATTAACAAATGGAGTCACTTTAACTAAAGGCACTATTTGATGTTTTTGAATTGTGAAAAAAGAAGAAGTGGGAGGCCAAGTATCTTAGGAGTTCTAAGAATGATTTGGGTGTCTAAGATTCAATATTAGTCCACGTGCTCTTTAGTTTACCATGTCAATCCTCATGTAAAAGACAATAATTATTCTAATTTATTTGTAAAATGTTCAGAAGTATGGAGTTGAGCAATCACTATGAATACTGCAATTGTTTTTTTTTCTATCTATTTGGACCTGACTAATCTTTCCAATGGACAAATGTGCCATGACTTCTGAAGCTATGCTCTAAAAAACGCATGAGCTCATTTAGTGTGGAATTGGATACATACAAGGGGTTTAGTCATCGTTTCTTTCTTTTTTGTTACATCAATTAAAATCAATTTCGCAATTTACGATCACATAAATAGTGCATCGAGATGAGGGTTTTTTTTTTTGTTTAGAATTTCGATTCAATCATATTTAGTATATTTTTGTATTTTAAATTTTGTAATCGTTGAACAAAATTTCATAGTTTGTATCTTAAGCATTGACGACTCTATATTATGATAGTCTACTTTCTTTGAATTGTCTCTCCTCACACTGGAGACAAGAACAAATGGATAAAACATGTCTATGACATTAAATAAGTTGTTTCCCCACTTTTGTTTTTCTAGCTTATTTATAGTCAGTTGTTCTTTTTTCTTCTCTATTCTTCCTTTGGCTATAATGTTCACCCAATAACATTTTTCACCCTTCACATATTTGATCCTGTTCAAATAACTATTATGTATTTTAATATTCATTATTTTAATAACTATCATTTGTCTTTACACACCATAATCTACCTTATGATGACAACTGTCAAGTGACTCAAGTCCCTTAGTTACAAGATTAAAATAGAGTTGTATAAAATTTTGCTTATATATATTTTTCACAAGTAATGTAATTTATCATGTACAAATGTTAATAAACATTTTTTTTTTTGTAATATTCTTCTTCTTATTTTTCGAAAAATATTATATCCCGTGCATAGCACGGGTTTTTAGCTAGTGTGTGTGTATATATATATATATATATATATATATATATATATATATATATATATATATATATATATATATATATATCTACCTATATATATATTACGTAAGCCTTATACATACAAATAATTGTATCTATATATTTTTACAATCCTATTTTTCTTAGATTTTCACATTTTTTTAATTAATGTACTAATTTTTTATTGGTTGAGAATATTTAGGTTAATTAAATTAATTGAAAATTAACTTATCTTAATAAAAATTAAATATAAACTTTTATTGGTGCAAAAAAATGTTAACTATTTTATTTAAATCGGGAGAAGGGGGATTTCGATCCCCGACCTACGAGTCGGATGGAGCTGCTGCATTGCCAACTACTCCAGCGGGTGTTTGACAACTATTTTCTTTAATTCTTTTAATAGAATGCTAATTTAAATTTTATTTTGGTTGTAAACTCTTAATTGACTTATAAGAGTATCCCACATCGAAAAGTTACATTGTTTTTTGAGTTTGACAATACTATAAAAGATGGTACATTGACGAGTAACAAAATTGGGCTGACATTTTAGCCCATCAAATTAAGGAAGCCCGCTTATTTGCTTCTTATATTTTTTGTTTATATAAATATAAATAGTTAAAATTTTAAAAAATAACGGGTAATTCAGATTACCGGGTCTTCTGAATTTCGATTGAGCTTACAGTCAACTTTGATTTAGCTCAGACTTATGAAATATTCATTTTTTTTATTCTAATGGAGAGTTTGTTATTTTCATAATATATGTTCATTGAAGATATCGAATCCAAACTTTAGAGAGGGGATTTCGAATCTCATATTTCGTGCAACCAATTTACGAAAAAGAACATATAAACATCAAATCGAAAAAGACATAAAAATTAAAAGCAGTATGAATAATAAATAACATAAAATTTACTAATTTTTATTGGTTGAGAATATTTATGTTAATTAAATTAATTGAAAATTAACTTATCTTAATAAAAATTAAATATCAACTTTTATTGGTGCAAAAAAATGTTAAACTATTTTATTTAGTTCGGGTGAAGTGGGATTCGATCCCCCGACCTGCAAGCCGGATGCTACGCCACATTGCCAACTACTCTGGCAGGTATTTGACTACAAATTTCTTTAATTCTTTTAATAGAATGCTAATTTAAATTTTATTTTGGTTGTAAACTCTTAATTGTCTTATAAGAGTATCCCACATCGAAAAGTTACATTGTTTTTTGAGTTTGACAATACTATAAAAGATGGTACTTTGACATGTTTTGAGTTACAAAATTGGGCTGACATTTTAGCCCATCAAATTAAGGAAGCCCGCTTATATGCTTCTTATATTTTTTGTTTATATAAATATAAATAGTTAAAGTTTTAACAAATAACGAGTAATTCAGATGGACGGGTCCTCTGAATTCCGATTGAACTTATAATCAAAGTTAAAAATATTAATTTAAAGTCAAACAAGAGAATTAACAACAATAAAAACTCCCACATAAAAAAATTATTATTATTTTTAAAATTTGACAAATGACAAAACTATAAAAGAAAATTAATGTGCATAAAATTTATAAATTTTACTTTGGTTGTAAATTCTTAATTTGCTTATTAGAGTATCCCACATTGAAAAGTTACATTGTTTTTTGAGTTTGACAATACTATAAAATTGTGTACTTTGACACGTTTTGAGATACAAAATTACTTTGACATTTTTTCTTTCGTTAAACATTACGTTTCCGTGCATAGCACGGGTGTTTTTGCTAGTATATATATATTACAGAAGCCTTATACATACAAATAATTGTATCTATATATTTTTACAATCCTATTTTCTTAGATTTTCACATTTTTTAATTAATGTACTAATTTTTATTGGTTGAGAATATTTAGGTTAATTAAATTAATTGAAAATTAACTTATCTTAATAAAAATTAAATATCAACTTTTATTGGTGCAAAAAAAATGTTAACTATTTTTATTTAAATCGGGAGAGGGGGATTCGATCCCCCGACCTGCAGTCGGATCTGCTATTGCATTGCCAACTACTCTGCGGGTGCTTGACAACTATTTTCTTTAATTCTTTTTAATAGAATGCTAATTTAAATTTTATTTTGGTTGTAAACTCTTAATTGGCTTATAAGAGTATCCCACATCGAAAAGTTACATTGTTTTTTGAGTTTGACAATACTATAAAAGATGGTACATTGACGAGTTACAAAATTGGGCTGACATTTTAGCCCATCAAATTAAGGAAGCCCGCTTATTTGCTTCTTATATTTTTTGTTTATATAAATATAAATAGTTAAAGTTTTAACAAATAACGGGTAATTCAGATGACCGGGTCTTCTGAATTCCGATTGAGCTTATAGTCAACTTTGATTTAGCTCAGACTTATGCAATGTTCATTTTTTTTATTCTAATGGAGAGTTTTTTATTTTCATAATATATGTTCATTGAAGATATCGAATCCAAACTTTAGAGAGGGGATTTCGAATCTCATATTTCGTGCAACCAATTTACGAAAAAGAACATATAAACATCAAATCGAAAAAGACATAAAAATTAAAAGCAGTATGAATAATAAATAACATAAAATTTACTAATTTTTATTGGTTGAGAATATTTATGTTAATTAAATTAATTGAAAATTAACTTATCTTAATAAAAATTAAATATCAACTTTTATTGGTGCAAAAAAATGTTAAACTATTTTATTTAGTTCGGGTGAAGTGGGATTCGATCCCCCGACCTGCAAGCCGGATGCTACGCCACATTGCCAACTACTCTGGCAGGTATTTGACTACAAATTTCTTTAATTCTTTTAATAGAATGCTAATTTAAATTTTATTTTGGTTGTAAACTCTTAATTGTCTTATAAGAGTATCCCACATCGAAAAGTTACATTGTTTTTTGAGTTTGACAATACTATAAAAGATGGTACTTTGACATGTTTTGAGTTACAAAATTGGGCTGACATTTTAGCCCATCAAATTAAGGAAGCCCGCTTATATGCTTCTTATATTTTTTGTTTATATAAATATAAATAGTTAAAGTTTTAACAAATAACGGGTAATTCAGATTACCTGGTCCTCTGAATTCGAGTGAGCTTATAGTCAAGTTTGATTTAGTTTGAAACTTATGCAATGTTCATTTTTTTTTATTCTAATACGAAATTTTTTATTTTCATAATATATTTTCATTACATGTTTTGAGTTACAAAATTACTTTGACATTTTTTCTTCCATTCAACATTACGTTTCCGTGCATAGCACGGGTATTTTTGCTAGTATATATATATTACAGAAGCCCTTTTCAGATTTGTATGTATATAATGCCACGTGTCATTTTCTATGATTTTATATTTTTATTTAGTTATATAACTTTTGATTGGTAAAAAAAATTGAACTATTTTATTTAATTAGGAGGAGGCGGGATTCGATTCCACAAATATGCAGGTCAGATGCTACACCACCTTGCCAGAGTAGCTGGCAGGTATTTGACGACTATTTTATTTAATTATTTTAATGGAATGCTAATTTAAGCAAACTTTTTCACGATCTCTAACAAATCTAACACAGTGGTTATGAAGGTATGAAGGAAAAAAACAGTTGTACATCTCAAAATTATTCTGCTATTACCTTCCCTTTGAATAATGTTTGATTTACTTAATTCTCTCTAATTTGATCAATGATCATATTTCTACTTTCTCTATATATGTTCATAGTTTTTTGAGAGAAACACTGATCAATAAATAAAGAAATCAAAGCTATCGTCATCCATCGTACCCTAAATTATATACCTCTTTCTTTTTACATTGTTTCTTCTATGATAAGTTTTCTTACTAATTGATAATGTATTGTTTTTTTTTCAATCTAGAAACTAACTTTCTATAATTCTGAATTCTTATTTCTGTTTTGGTATTCCTACGTGTTGTTTTAATAGAAGACATTATAAATACACACCAATTTCATGTGACTATAAGGGGAGAAGGCGAGGAAAAGATCAATACCTGACTGGAAATGTTTTACGTAGTGTTAGTTGATAAATAACTCAAAAAACGTACATCCCTCAGTCAAGCTCTCATTCAAAATAGGAATAGAAGCTGTCAAGTTCACTAACGAATTGAAAAAATCGTTCTTTTCCCTTGATATTTTTTTTTGTAATACTATAGGATCCACTCAAACAAAGTTATTAGACGATTTTAAATGGTTATAACAAAAGACAAACATTAGGCAAAGTGAAACAATACTTACACCAACCCTGCATACCAATAAGAAATTAAAATTTTTTGTTATAAGAAAAAATACAATTTAGTATGATATCAGAGGTGGACAAATATTGTGGGATAGGACAATTAGTAACTACCACTCTCAAATTTCCAATATAATATGTGAGTAGATAAATGTTTTTCTTATTTTAAAAATTAATCTTTAATTTTGATATTTTTTAAAGTTTGCATTAAATCTTTTAATGTTTATTTCCTTTATAGAAAATCTCAATCTTTAAGATTTCGTTAATGCTAAAATATTTTTATTTTACTTTATAATTTTATTTTAAAATTGAATCTTTAATTTTGATATTTTTTAAAGTTTGCAATAAATTTTCTAATGTTTATTTCCTTTAATAAAAATCTCAATCTTCAAGATTCTGTTAATGGTAAAATAATTTTCTTTTACTTTATAATTTTTAAAGTTCAATAACTCTTTACATAACTTATATCTATTAAGGGAATGAGTTTTTTTTTATAATACAAACGGTTCAAGAAGGGAACATTTTGCACAATATTTTTCTTGAATGTATAAGTGTTAAATGAAAACGGCATAATAGTTATTTTGTTTCAAGAACTTCTCTATTTTGGAGCGAAAGACTGGAAATGATTAAAAGAAGGAAGAATGAAAATTGAATATTTTTCAACTTTATATTGTTGTTATTACTACATATAAATTCACATTTTTTGTCAATACTGTTTTTCTTTAGGGTTAGAGGATTTTCAGGTCAAAGTATGATGTAAATTCCAGAAGTAATGTATGGGAGGGTTCCTATATTCTAGATGATTTTTTGGTTAATCAAACACACAAATTTGCTTCATAGGTTCAGCGGTCCTAACTTAGGTAGTTGCGCATGAATCCCTCTGCTCTTCCTCGGGGTAAGGTTGCGAGTTCGATATAGTTTGAGAGTGACTATTGTCGCATATTAATATTATTTTATGTTGGCAGACCACAGTGCAATTAGATTTCTACAGGATTAACTGAGTGTACTGAGATACCCACCTCCCAAATATTTTTTTTTGGGTAAAAAGTGCTCACGCCCCTTAAACTATTCTTTTTTTTTGGTTTTTGACCCTGAACTAAAAAGAGTCAAGTTTTACCCCCTAAACTAGAAAATTACATAATGATTTAATAAACACAAAATCATATAATTCACTTAGGTGAAAAGTCCCAGGTATCACATCATTCCCCTCTTATGAAAGTTTTGTCCCCGAAACTTACTAACCATAGTCCCCGAAAAGAAGAGGGTACTTCGACTACTAGAAATGTAGGTTTTTGTGTCGAGATTGTTTGCGTCGGGCGTGTATACCATCACAAATAACTTTCATTTGCTTCAGGATTAACACACCAACACAAATAACGGTACGACGTCGTTTGGTGATATGCATTTACGACCGATGATTAGTATTTGTGTCAACAAATTAATTCGTCGCGAAAAATGAATAATTTGTGATGGCCTTCAATCGACACAAGAAGTTTCGTCGCAAATAATCACAATTTGCGATGAGATTCTCCTGGCGCATAGGAAGTCAATGTAAATGACCATATTTATGACGGGCTTCATTCGACGCAAAATGTTTCGCCCCAAATAATCAAAATTTGTGATGGGATTCTCCCGTCGTATAGAAAACTGGTGCAAATGACCAATTTTTTATTATTAGTTTGGTGGTGGAATTTCCCGCCCTAAGATAATTATATTTTTTTAAAAAGAAAGTGTTACTCTAAAGTAAGTATAATATGAATTGGCGAGATTTGAACACAACCCTTCTCATTTGGATATCAAATGCTCTAACCAATAAACCACAATAACTTTCATCATATATTTTAACTATATATTTATATAACATAACTATATTTATTTATATAACTAATTGTTTGACAATGTTGTTTTGTAAAATTTGAAAACATTATAAATTTGATATACGAATTTTGAAAACATAATAGATTTTATATAGAGATAATCACTATTTATGCCCCTCAGATATGTTTCAAAAGCAACTATTACCCCTCAGAAATATATGGTGCCATAAATGTCCCCGACTATTTACGGGGTGCCATTTATGCCAAAAAATGGCGGAATCTGGTAAGAGGGGGCGGCGAATCACATGTGCGGTCCGCACAAGCACATTTTGAGGGGCATAATAGTCATGAAAATTCGTTCATATGGGTTTATCCTACTCATTAAGAAAAACGTTTAGCGACGGAAAAATGACCGTTCTATCGGTTGCTATAGGTTTAAATTCAAAAGTCAAATGCACACGCATCAGTCGCTATTCCGTCGCTCACTACTGACAGAATATTTCGTCGTCGCTAGTCGTTCGCTAACAAGTCCAAGTCAAACGTCAACAATGTTGACCAGTTAGTCGGTAATCTGTCGCTATATGGCAACCCAGTAATCGGTCGGTATTCGGTCGTTAACGAGTCAAAATCAACAATGTTGACCAGTCGGTCGGCATTCCGTCGCTATATGGCAACCCAATAAGCGGTCGCTATATAATACGTCAGGATTCGGTCGTTAATAAGTCAAAGTCAAAGTCAACAATGTTGACCATTCGCTCGGTAATCCGTAGCTATATTGGGACCCAATAATCGGTCGCTACATATTCTTTCGGTAGTCAGTCGTTAGCTTAGCGACGAAAAATATACGACCACGTGATTCGATCATTAATCGGTCGCTAATCTAAGATTAGCGATGGATTTGTCCGTCCCTGTTACACTGTTTTCTTGTAATGCTAGTTGTAGTAAGGTGAGGGTCTGAACCGTGCTTGAGGGGGTTGGATCTCACCCTTTGTGCACATTAATATGTCTGCATCTTTGGTTACCTTTGACCCACCGAAATATATATCGCGGTTTACTCATCGATCGAGGCTCTAGGACAGCCCGTGGCAACGTTTGTAATTTAGTGTTATAGAAATAAACAAAAAAAAAAAAAAAAATTTATATGGCCACTATATGATTTGAAACTTTAGTTTCGTCTCATCTCATACATCTCGCAATATAAATATGATACTATAAGATTACTTCCAAAACAAATTTAAAAAATGTTACCTAATATTCTTTCTGTCGGCGTTATACGTGTACATCAATAATTAGCAGTTTAAGTTAATCAGAAATTATTGCAAAAAAATAAAATAGCTATTACTCACTCACTGGTTCATTTCAGAAAAAAATAAATTAAAAAAATTGTACTCACTGGTTAACCTATTAGTTTTCCTTAGTCTTATTGTATCCCAAAAATAAATAATAGTAGAAGACACATCTGAATTGGCTTTCTAAACACAAGTTTTGTTTACAAAATATAAAAAATTAAGTAGTTTAGGGAAGAGGCGACAAACTTCAGAGCGAATAAAATATTATATAAGAAATGGCCAATGCAAATGCACATCTGGTCAAAGCTTTGGTAGGTGCATGGTGTATATAATATTGAAAGAGATAAAACAAAAAATTAAACAAATCAAGTGCATTTGGCCATTTATGTATCTCCATCTTATGAAAAGTTGATTCCATTTTTTTTTGGGTTATTAATTTCTTGGTTTTCAAATGATGAGGGCTCTGTCACGGGTCGTCTCTTGAGGTTCTTAGACGTACCGTGATGCCGAATGACCTTGGATCCTAGCCCCAAGTCACTCCCGGCTTCTGAAATAATCGAAAAGGGACAAACGCTTCACAATGGCAAATTCGTAAATAAACACAAAATAAATGGCACGGGACAAATTGCACGAAAATCACTTCATTGAATTGAATGCAAATTTACAGAGTTTGAATGTACAATACGACGAGAGGGAGGAGTCGTTTGCATGAGATTACAATTGCTTGCTTGCTTGTGTGTAGATTTTTATTCCCCTCTATAGGTGCTTAAAAAGCATTTGCCCAAATGCTAGGAGTTGACCACTTTTTTCCGAGGAGGTGGGAAAACTATATACCTATGCTATACACATGATATTCACAATCTAGCTCGTGCATTATCTTCAAAATGTTGTATAAGGATGACTTGCAAAGTTTGGGTCCCTTTGGACTTCATTAGGATGCCCAACGGCGAGTGCCAAATTGTTGGCCTGATGTGCACTGCCGCAGCATTCTGCTGCACACTGAGCGGCTGGTTGGGGCGCAGCTACAGTGCCGCTGCTGCACGCTGCTGGGCGGCTGGCTGGTGCATGCTAGGGCACGCTGCTGTGCGGCTGGCTGGGGCACGCTGCTGCCCGCTGGTGCACGCTACTGCACGCTGGTTGGGGCATGGCTACCATGCGACGTGCACGCTGTTGGGGCGCACACCACATGGTAACTTCATGCAACGACTTAGGGTGCCGAGCAGTGTCACGGTCGCTGAGAGATGCTATATTCGTGCGACCCGTGACATCCTTCTCCACCTGATTTGGCGACGCCCTCGTCGCCGTAACAGCCTTGTAGTTCTCTATCAGCGGTCTGAAGGCCCTCATATCAGATTCTCTCTCCCAAGTGTCTTCTTCGGTGCCACAGTGCCACGACCTTGCCAGCGTACCAAGAATTCCATATAGTTCCTCTTACCCCTTCTAGTGGTCCGAGCATCCAGGATTGCCTCGGCCACTTTCTTGCCCAATGTTGTTGAAGGGGGCGGATGCCGTAGGGTCGTGTCTACATTCTCTTGTAGATTTTCATGATAAGGTTTCAAAAGACTTACATGGAAGACTGGGTGGATCTTCATGTCTGGAGGAAGTTCCACTTTGTAAGCAACTCCCCCGATTCTCTTCAATATAGGTACGGGTCCAATGTATTTGGGCATCAGTCTTGTGTCTAACCCTTTGTTTCTCTGGGGCTCTCTTTTAAGATGCCTTTTTACCATCACTTTGTTAGTAGTGCCCTAGGACCATTAGCACATGTTGTGCGTTTTGTTATCTTTTGAGCATGTAATTGAATAGTTGATTTTGCTTTTGATTATCAAATGTGTGATTTGATAGTAAAACTCATTAGCTTATGTAATTACTATTCTAGAAGTCCCTAGTTTTATGTAATGCTTAATTACTATGAAATAAAACTAGTATGATTGTTGATTGATGATCTTGTTTTACTGATCATGTGTAATGGATACAAATCACATCATAGATGCAATATATAGGGATACATTGTATTGGACGTGATCCGCCAGAGAAGTAATACTTCATGGTCTTAAGTCATAAGTATTACTTCCTCAATACTATTTTAGAATCCTTAGACCTTATGTCTTCATTGATTCTAGTATGAATGGAACCACGTTTTGACTCAGTCGGACGTTACTTGTAACAGAGTAATCAATACGACTGATGATCGGATGTAGTGTCCTATCATAGCTTGAATGTGAGAGACATTGTAAGGAATTTGTCCCTCTCTATTATTAGAGAGAGATATCCATGGGCCCCTCGATAGGGAAAGACTGTTTAAATGCATGGCCGTGCTCAAATGTGTTTGATAAAGTGGTTATCAAATGCTATTTGTCGATACAGTCTACCTGGAGATCGAGCATAAATATAATTAAGCTTAATAAGGGTAACGACCACCATGCCTTATGCTTAATTAGGATATCGCGAGACAAAGGGATTAAATAGTAGATTGATATTAGGTTCCGTTGTAAATTCATTCACTTTGGGTAGTCACAATGTCCTGCTAGAGGCCGCTTGTGATTTATGAACTCACACTACTACTAAGTGTGTTTTCATTGCCACTGTGAGATGAACCTACAGGGTCACACGCATAGACGAGCTAACGAGCTTCATGTCCAGATTCAATGAATCTAGAATTTGTCTAGGTTCATTGTATCTGACATTTACCTTTCTGAGAATGATAAAGCGTTATCATTCGAATTAGAGATAAGGGGCATTTTCGGTATAGCTGGGATTACGTGAGAGTTATTATCCGATAAGGACTCCCACTACCAGTAGAATTCTAGGGAACGTGGGAGTTAGAGACTCCCACTGCTGAGAGGAGTTGGGGATGTGAGAGTTGGTTATAGGAACAAAATCTCACACCCTATATAATGATCTCTTGGCCGAAACCCTAGAGGAATATTTTTCAGCCGAAATATTATCAATCCTTTGAAATTAGATTTCGATTTAGGTCTCCCTTTTCTCTCTAAATTCGAACTTGAAAAGACGAAGAGCTAGCAATCGCCGCCCGTTTAGTCAGCGTGGATACCCTGTAGAGGGATATTCCGCAAAGGGAATTTCGTTGGTGAAAAGAAAGCTTCCAAGAATCGTCATCCTCCATTCAAGAAGTAGTTTCTTGAATCCGAAAATTGTAAGTTTTTACCGCTGTTTTCGATTCGTTTACGTATGAGCGGATCCTTCAGGGGAGGATCCATGGGTGTTTGGAACGAGTTTCCGCCCATGAATCCCTTTCACACTTGATCCTCGACCTTGAACTCCAATAAACGCCGCTTCTGAACGGCATACTTTTTCATCCGCTTCGCCGTCTTTTCAAGGCACATCTTCGTAAGTTCTACATTCTTCTTCCATTCTCCGGAGAAGTCCTGCGCCCGCGAGGACTTGACTCCGACTGGCGTGTCTGCAGTATGAGGTAGCAAAGGTTGTTGGTCAGTTACAATCTCAAAGGGGCTTTTGTTAGTAGCAGAACTCTTCTGCGAATTGAAGCAAAGTTGCGCCACATCCAAAAGTTCAACCCAATTTCTTTGATTTATCCACACGAAGTGCCGCAAGTATTCTTCTAGCATTCCATTATATCTTTCTGTTTGCCCATCTGACTCAGAATGGAATGCAGAACTCATGCACAATTTAGTACCAAGCCGCCGAAAGAGTTCGGTCCAAAATTTCCCTGTAAATCTCCCATCCCGATCACTGAAGATCTCTCGGGGCACTCCCCAAAACTTCACCACGTTTTGGAAGAACAGTTTAGCTGTCTCTTCAGCAGTCACATATTTAGGTGCCGGAATGAATGTGGCATACTTAGAGAAACGGTCAATCACCACCAAAATTGTAGCATTGTCTTCTATCTTTGACAACCCGGTAATGAAGTCTAGGGATACACTTTCCCAAGGTTTTTCTGGCACGGACAAAGGTTCGAGCAGTCCTCATTTCTTCTGTCGATCTACCTTGTCCTTCTGACAGGTATAGCAAGTCTTCACAAAATCCGAAATCTCATCCCGCATCTAGGGCCAATAGTATGCCCTTTCCACCAAGGCCATCGTGCAGTCCTCTCCTTTGTGCCCAGCCCACAATGTGCTGTGGCACTCCTCAATAATTCTTTTTCTCAAGTGTCCACCATTCGGAACATAGAGACGATGACCCCCCCCCCCGGTGTCATCAAAATTCCATCCTCGACCCAAAATCTTCTAGTCTTTCCTTCTCTTACCATCGACATAAGTTGTTGTCCGTTGGGGTCATTTGGCAAAAATCCACGAATTGCCTCTTTTGTGCCCATGGAGAATTCGCTACTAGCCAAAGCTGAGAGTTGGCTTGATGGAGCTAGTTTATCCCTTCGGCTTAGAGAATTAGCGACCACATTTGTTGCACCAGTTCTGTACTCTAGCGTGAAGTCGAATTCCGCTAGAAGTTCTTGCCAGCGGGCTTGTCGTCCCGTTAGTCTCGGCTGAGTCATGAAGTGGCTCACCACAGTGTTATCCGTCTTCACAAGGAAAGCAGCTCCCAATAGGTAATGTCTCCATACCCTCAAGCAGTGGACCACGGCAAGGAGCTCTTTCTCGTGTGCCGTGTACCTTCTTTCTGCTTCGCTCAGTTTTCTACTCTCAAAAGCTACCGGGTGGCCATCTTGTATAAGCACCCCTCCGAGGGCAAAGTTTGAAGCGTCAGTATGCACCTCAAATGGCTTAGTCATTTCTGGTAGGCCTAGCACCGGGTTAGTGGACATTTGTCTCTTTAGGCTCTCAAAGGCTACTTGACAATTCGAGTCCCAATTCCACACCGTCTTCTTCTTGAGGAGCTCGGTCAAATGTAAGGCTATCTTGGAATAGTCCTTTACAAAACGCCGATAGTAGTTGGCCAGCCCAAGAAATGATCTCAATTCGTGCACATTCTTTGGTGGTTGCCATTCCTCAATAGCTTGTATCTTCTTCACATCCATACGAATACATCCTGGTTCAATGATGTGACCCAAGAATGCAATTCTCTGTTGGGCAAAAGCGCACTTGGACAACTTAGCATACAACTTGTTTTCTCTGAGGCGAGCGAGCACCATCTCCAGGTGTGCTACATGTTCCTCCAAGCTGTTGCTATAGATTACAACATCATCCAAGTATACGACCACAAATCGGTCCAAACTTGATTCATCAATGTGCATAAGGTTGCGGGATCATTGGTTAGCCCAAAGGGCATTACCAGAAATTCGAATGCACCATATTTTGTCACACAAATAGTCTTCATCTCATCTCCCTTCTTCACGCGTACTTTCCAATAGCTCGAGCGAAGATCAATCTTCGAGTAATATTTCGCTCCACTCAGTTGATCAAAACAATCCGCCGGCAACGGTATAGGATACTTGTTTTTGATCGTGATCTTGTTGAGTGCCCGATAGTCCACGCACATGCGAAGAGCCATCGGGCTTCTTCTGAAATATTACTGGGGCACCATAAGGGGACCTGGCTGGAACGATGATACCGGCCTCCAGCATTTCCGTTAGTTGTTTCCGAAGCTCCACAAGTTCGGGTTGAGACATACGATAAGGGGCCCGAGCCGGAGGCGTCGTGCCTGGGAGCAGCTCAATTTCATGATCAATGTCTCTCTTTGGCGGAAGTTCCCGAGCGAGTTCTTTCGGCATGACATCTTCGAACTTGTGTAACAACCGCTTCACCACCGGTGGTATAGATCCCGACGTCTCCTCCACCTCTTCCCAGTTTAGGTGGGCAAGGAATGTTGGCTCTCCCTTTTTAAGGCCCTTTCCCAGTTGGAACGTAGATAGCTTGGGTTTGGCCGATTTCCCAACAATGACGGGCATGACATTCCCATAGAAAATAATCGAATCAGCATAGGGGAGCACTTGCGTCTTATTATCCCTCATAAATTGGAGACCCAATATGAGTTTGAAGTCATCCATCCGGGCTGCGGTGAGGTCCGTGCTCCCCACAAAAGGCCCCACACTTATCTTAACTGTCTTCGCCACTCCAGCAACCGTTTGAGGCGGTGAGTTTATGGCCTTCACCGTTTGGTTACTTTCTTCTAAAGTTAGACCCAATCTCTCCACTTCCGAGATGTCTATATAGTTGTGAGTAGCGCCGGAATCCACCATAGCTCGAATAGGTATCCCGTTGATGTGCACATCCACGTACATCAATCCTGGATCGCTTTTAGATCGAGTGCCTAAAGCTTCATGACCACCTTGGGTCGTTCGCATATTAGCTAGTGTTCCAGCAGCACCTCCTTCTTCCTGATATGCTTCCTCACGTTGCATTTGGGGTGTATCTGGTCCCCGTTGAAAACCATTCGCCGCCAGAGCTCCACCCTTGTAGGTTGGGCAATTTCTCAATGGGTGAGGCCCTGAACAGTTGTAGCACGACCCAGCAAATGGTCTCGGTGTGTAATTCCTCTGTGGGGCATCACCTCTATGTTGTCCCACGAAAGAGGGGGAGGGCCTATCTCTCCCACCTCTTGTGAAGTTCGGCCGGAACGGCTTGTAGTTCCCCGTCTTAGTCTGGAAGGTATTCGACTTCTCATTGTCCTTCCTCACGTCTGACTGAAAGTCTACTAGGCCCTCACCAATAGTTATAGCATCGGCCAGGTTCTGCACACGCTGGCGAGTAAGCTCATTCTTAGCCCACGGTTTGAGACCTTCCATGAAAACAAAAAGCTTGTCACTCGGACATGTCAGTAATCTGTAGTAAGCATGCCGAGAAGCACTTGACGTACTCTTGAATAGTCCCACCCTGCTTCAGTTCTCTAAGCTTTCGTCTAGCTTCATAGAATTTCAAAATTTTTCTCAAAATAATGTTAACATTTACAATATCAGTTAACATTAAATGAACTTTTACCATTTTTACCCATATTCTCACTCTTCTTCTAACCCCTTTTCGCATTTTCAAGAAGTAGTTAATGATGATATATTAGTCTTTTCACTTTGACTCTTATTGTTTTTAGAAATTTCATAATCTTTGTGAAAAATACAAATGTTAACGTGATTTTGCGATGAGGGAGTAATATATAACTTTTAAATTTTGCGAAAGGTGTCAACCTCGCCCCTTAGCTCCGTCCTTGGGGAATAAAAATATCGAACTTGGAATATATAATCTATGATCATAAATATTGTGTTAACTAAGATAACTTTCTTTAGCAACAAAGATCACTTTTTACTTCTTTGAATCTGAACAATGACTTTTCTCCAATTATCAAGGTTTTTGTTTTTGTTTTCTTTTCTTTTTATTTCACTGTAGGTGGTCAGCTATTGCAGCTAAACTTCCTGGACGCACCGACAATGAAATAAAAAATTTCTGGAATAGTTATTAGTATTCCTCAACTATATTCGTGCTATGCAAATACATAAACAAAATCTTCTATTGTTCGTTTTTAATATACAAAAATTATTTTTGTTTATTTAAAAAAAGATGTAAAAGTTAATTTTCTTAAAATTAACTATAATACCCTTACGCTGGATTTTACATTTTTACATCTAAAAACAGTTTTGATACATATATTTCTTGATATTCTTTCATATTAGCAAAAAATACCCGTATTATGCACGACATGAAAAATAAAAAATATAGGACGCACTTGATGTTGAAAACTCGAATGTGGTAGTTTAGTTGTACGTGTGATGATTTTTTTTTTTTTTTAATTCAGAAAAAGAATTAGGTAATAGCTAGGTTTCAAGTGATGTTTGAAAAGAGGGGAAAAACGAACCCACTCCATCAAAAAGTCTTTACGTCATTTAAAAATTAAAAGTATCCCAATTTGTTACTTGCGACAATTCTTCTTCATCAAATCATACTTGAAATACCTACACAAGTTAACTCAGTTGGTAAGGATTTGACATGTCCTTATAAAGGTCAAGCGTTCAATTACCGCTGCCGATATGATAAAATCGGAATCCTTGATCAAACCATAAGTAAAAGACTTTGCAGAGAATAAAGGATGGAAAAGAGAGAAAGATATTTGGGAAATTTTTTGGATTTTTCTTAATTAGAATTACAAGAGATCATCTCTATTTATACATGTAAAACTAGTAACAAACTATGATTAAAGTTACAGGCTGTGAGTAAAAGTAATTCTATTTACAAGCTACTTAATGTACATTGTGCTGTTATTTTAAATTCCTCTCCTTTGGCAGTTGAGCAACTTGCAGAGTAGCTTATCTGGCATGATTCTGGAAGGTTCTTTGATCACCAAGTTGCAGCTCCAGCTTGCAGTAGTTCAGCTGCTGTACTTTGTGCTTCTGCTGCTGTGCTGCTATTGCTCTTGTATCCCTGCTGCTGCTCAACACCCTCCCTCAAGCTGGAGCTGGTTTATAAATGGACTTGACTCTCAGACCTTGCAGCAATGTATGAAATTGTGATGGCTGTAATGGTTTGGTAAAGATATCAGCAAGCTGATTTTCAGTTGATAAACTCATATTTTCTATATAAATTATACTACTTTTCACTTAGTTTTTACCTAAAGAATATTATATTTCCATATTTTAGAGTCAATTTGATATTAAATTCTTAATATATTTATTTTGATTTGATATATGTATTTTAGGTATTTTTTTTATATATTTTTAAACAGGAGGAAAAATCTTCTTAAGCATAGATAAGGTAAGAAGAAGAATTCGTGTCTTCTTACAACAAAGGAGGGGTAAGAAGAATTTTTTTAAATCTTTGTTTTATTTAATATTATTCTTTTTTAATTTCTTGTTATTTATTTATTTTTTTTATTTCTTTGATTGAACTTATTTTTGCATGCAAACTAGGATTAAAATGGCAAATGATGGTATTAATGATATTGCTCTTAATAATCAAGAACCACCTAAAACTCTTAGAGATTATGCTACTATTAAGGTAGATGACTTTCATCATGCTATTTTAAGACCTGCCATAGCTGCTAATAATTTTGAAATTAAGCCTGCTGTAATTCAAATGGTGCAACAAAGTGTCCAATTTTATGGTTTACCTAATGAAGATCCTAATGTTCATATATCTAATTTCTTGGTTAAATTCTCTTCCCTGCGGCTCAATAACTACTTGGAATCAATTAGCTTCTAAATTTCTAAATAAAAATTTTCCACCAGCTAAAACCATGAAGTTAAGGAATAAGATAACTAATTTTAATCAAGAAGTTGGGGAAACTTTATATGAGGCTTGGGAAAGATATAAAGAAAATTTAAGAAAGTGTCCACACCATGAGGTCCCATTCTGGATGCAAATCCAAATATTTTATAATGGCATGAATGAACCAACTAAAAATATGATTGATGCAGCAAGTGGGGGGGTAGTATAATGGGTAAACCACCAGATGAAGCTTGGGAATTATTAGAGGATATGACATCTAGTGGAAACGAAAGTAATAATGAACGTAGTAATCCTCTAATAAAGGGAAGTGCTAATGGAATTGATGCTACTCAAACTATTTTAGCCCAATTAGCTTTAATCTCTAATAATTTAGGAATTGGAAATCAAGTAAATTGTGGAAATTGTGGTGGTAATCATTATAACGTGAATTGTCCGCATAATAATTTTTCCAACCTTAATTTTCATGAAGGGGTTAATTATGTAGGTCCTAACCCTAGGATAAACAATCCTTATTCTAATACCTATAATCCTGGGTGGAGGAATCATCCTAATTTTTCTTGGAGTCAAAATCCGAATCCTAATTTGAATCAAAATGTGAGACCTTCACCACCCCCTGGTTTTCCACCCACACCCGAAAGAAAACCTGATTTAGAAGACTTGGTTTCAAAGTTCATAACTAGTGCTGAAATGAGATTTCAAAACCAAGAAGCTTCTATTAAAAACTTAGAGTCTCAATTAGGACAAATGACTAATTTGTTAAGTAATAGGATTCAAGGATCATTGCCTAGTAATACGGAAGTCAACCCTAAAGATTGCAAAGCCATAACTATAATAAGTCGGGAGGAGTTAAAAGAAGAAAAAGAAATTGAGGATAAAAAAGATTTAAATATTAATGCTTCTGTAGAGTCTACGCCATCAATTTCAAAGAAGAAAAGAGAAAAGAAAGATAAATACCTTAATGTAGAAGTTGATTATAAAGCTTTACCTTTTCCTCAAGTGGTTGAACCCCCAAATCCTCAATTTAAGAAATTATTAGAAATATTTAAAAAATTGGAGATTAATCTTCCTTTTATTGAAGCAATTTCTCAAATGCCTAAATATGCTAAATTCTTGAAAGACATATTATCTAGTAAAAAGAGACTGCAAGATCGTGAGAAAATTTTCTTAAATGAAGAATGTTCAGCCGTGCTTCAAAATAAATTACCACAAAAACTCAAAGATCCTGGTAGTTTTATAATTCCTTGTAATATTGGTGATTTATTTTTTAAAGATGTTTTATGTGATTTGGGAGCAAGTATAAATTTGATGCCATATTCTGTTTCTACACGTTTAGGGTTAGGGGAAATAAAACTAACAAATATTACTCTTCAGCTGGCTGATCGTTCCATTAAATATCCAAGGGGGGTGATAGAGGATGTCTTGGTAAAAATTGATAAATTTATTTTCCCTGCTGATTTTGTAGTTTTGGATATGGAAGATGATGTGAATATGCCTTTGATATTAGGGAGACCATTTTTAGCAACTGCAAAAACCTTAATTGATGTGCATAAAGGTGAACTAATATTAAGGGTGGGGGATGAATGTGTCACGTTTAATATAAATCAATCAATTAAACATCCCCAAGAAAATAAATCTTGTTTTTCTGTGAGCACCAAAGATGTAATAGTGGCTAATTGTGTTCCGAATAAAAAGACTAGTGAATCAATTGAACACAATATAATTAATCATATTGCAGTAGACAATGAAAAACAAAAATTAAATGAGGGCAATAAACTTTTGGAAGCTAAACAAGAACCTAGGAGTGAGAATAAAATTGATGAGCCTCCTTGGAAATTAGAATTCAAAGCTCTATCTTCTAATCTTAAGTCTATACTCTCAGGTGCCGATAAAATTTTGTCTCCAATAATATCATACTTGTTAGATGAATTAGGAGAAGATCAATTAGTGAGAATACTTAGAGAAAAGAAAGAGAAGAATAAGTTACTATCTAAAAAGGATAAGGAGCCTAATAAATTTCATATGAGTCAAAATGTTTTGCTATTTAATTCTCGTTTAAGATTATTTTCAGGAAAGGAAAAATCAAGGTGGTCAGGCCCTTTCGAAGTCACACGTGTCTATCCCTCCGGAGCCATTGAGATTCAAGACAACGATAAGAGCAGGTTTACTGTCAATGGGCAACGCCTTAAGGAATATTTGGAGGGCATTCCATCCAACAATTTGAAGGATAAGGAATGGGTTCTCGACCCCTCTCCAAAAGAATAACCATTAAAGGAAGTCAAGCTCGAGACTATAAACGAGAACTACACTTTTTATAATTATTTTTATTTATTTCGTTTTTCCCTTAAAAAAAAAAAGAAAAAAATTATTAAAAAAAAAAATTCTGTTTTATTTATTTATTTATTTCGTCAATTTTACTTTTTTTTAATTATTATTATTATTATTATTATTTCGTTTTGACTTTGTAGGAAGATTTCGCCATACATTCGTTTTTCTTTCCCAGAGTACAAGCTTTCTTCCTTGGGATTCATCTTCAATTGACTTCTTGGCACACTTCCAGCTAAGTATTTTTATTCCCTTTTGTTTTTCTTTAGCACATTGAGGACAATGTTTATGTTAAAGTTGGGGGTAGAGATTACTTTTATGTTTATCTCAGAGCATGATTTATTTTTTTCGAAATTTCAAATTTATGTGCAATATATAAATAAAAAAAATTAAATAAAAAATTATACAAGATTGCGACCTCTCTTGATATTCTGTGAGCTATGTTAAGATGATGAATTTCATATGGATTAGATTGTGATTGACAAATTTGACACTTTGGGATTCCTTTGCTAATGATATCTTAGAAATAAAACAATATTTTCTTCAAAACATTTATGACCTATACATTATAGAATCTTGTATTTTGAATTAGATTTTTAGACTTTCTAAGATAACCCTTATCTAATTGCGATTTAATCTTTAGGTACCCTTATTTAATGTGCATTTAGTCTGACTTTTGAATATATATTCCTAACGAAAAATAAAGACCTCTTCGATATATAAAAAAAAGAAAAAAAAAGAAAAAAATATATATTCCCTATGTGTTTAATAGTATTTATGTCAAGTGATCAAAGCAAAGCTTGTCACACCTGCGATCCCCCATGGTCACCCTAGGGCAAGGTCGTGGGTTTGAGACATTTTGGATATTTGCTGGGCAATGTTTCGCTGCTCTTGGGTTTTATAAGTTGGCAAATGAAAACCAGCAAAATCAACGGATTTTACCAAGAGTATGAGCATGCGTAAGTAAGCACACCAATAAACGTTCAATAAAAATGTTCACATTCATTGGTGCCCCAAATATCATATGTAAATTAGAAGGAAAAAATATATTGAATGATGTCACATATTCTTTCTTTAGTTTTATATATCTAAGAGCCGAACCGAATGCACATTGAAAAATGGTACTCATAGATTAAAAATACAAGAAGAGGAGGTGTGAAGAATGAATGTTTATTTGTTTAATTCTAAGTACAAAAATTCTCAAATGTATAGTTGTCATGGTAAATCAAAGATTCACTTTTTCAAAAACAAGTTTTTCTTGTCTAGATTTTATTAGCTTTGGAATCCTATTTGTCATACATTGATTGAACTTTTCTAAGACTATACCTGATGATACTTGCTCACAGACTCACAAGATTGGTAGCAATATTAATAAAACTTTTTGTCTGAGATCTACATGAATTGTCTTCTTTGATCGAGGACGATCAAAATGCTAAGTTGGGGGTAGTTGATAAACTCATATTTTCTATATAAATTATACTACTTTTCACTTAGTTTTTACCTAAAGAATATTATATTTCCATATTTTAGAGTCAATTTGATATTAAATTCTTAATATATTTATTTTGATTTGATATATGTATTTTAGGTATTTTTATATGATAAATAGAAACATAATATTAAGAATTTTTATTTTAAGATTATATTATATTTTCTTAAATTTGATTTTGAAGGAAAGTTATTAATTGGGAATAAAATCAGAGATGGAATAGGAAATAAAGATCTCGTACCTTGGACCACAAGAATTAGAAAGTATTAACACCTCTTCACATCTCTATAAAAAGAGGGCATGAAGCCCTAAAGAAGAAACCCCGAATCAACGCCAAAGCAACAGCAAAAGGAGCCGCAAGACAAAGATACAGAGCAGCCACAACCTACCACCAATCATCTTGAGCCTGCCTTAAAACCATCATCTTTTGATCCGAATTAAAAAACCACACCAATCATCATCACCATTGCGTCATCGCCACCAATCACCATTGTTCATCACCTTGTTTCAATTGGAACTATTATCATCTCTGGTGCGGTGTTGAGAAGGAATCCAATTCGTGAAGATAAATTTCGACATCAAGTTGTAATCTAAACTCGTTCCTTTTTATTATTTTCTTGATTCGTAATTTTTCTCATGTCTAAATTAATTGCTATGGTTGGTTGCTACATGATGATTGGCTGAAATTTTCTAGTTGATTAGGCTTGTGAAAATTTTGTTGGAACGATGATTTAGTTTAGTATTTTTCCCTTAATATTGTGTTCAATATTCCCTTAATCCCTATTTTATTAATTATTTTTATGGTGTGTTTATTGCTTGTATGGATTTGATCACTCTATACATGATATCATAATTTAATTGCGAAGGACCGGGAGGTGAAGTAATTAATTAGGAACTAAGTAATAATAACTCGTAGTAAAACTGACTAGGAATAGATTCGGTTTCTATTGAGCGGTTTTCAAAAGTAGATAACTACGGGGATTGAAATTGGGGAATTCCATAAATCGTTAATGCTGTCTCATTAATCAATTTCACATAGACATATGGTTTTTGTTAATTGAGATTAGGGGGTTTATTGCAAGGAATTGAATAAAACCTAGATTAGGGAATTTTACCGTTAATGAATTAGGATAAATTTAAGGGAATTTGACACATTAAAAAGGGAATCTTTTAAACTAATCATTGGGAAAACAAGTTGGATCAATGTCCTAATCAACCTTTCTCTCATTCTCTGATATCTTCTTTCTTATTTGTTTAATTTAGTCGTTATTTAATTTTAAGCGTTAGTTAGTAAAACTCTAAAAAATATTTGTAGGTCTAAATTAGGATAATAAACAATTTTGGTACTTAATTATAATCTCTGTGGGATCGACACTTGTCTTACTTATATACTCAACTGGACACTAGTTCACTTGCTAGGATTTTGTGCATCAAGTAAGCAAGTGAACTAGTGTCCAGTTGAGTATATAAGTAAGACAAGTGTCGATCCCACAGAGATTATAATTAAGTACCAAAATTGTTTATTATCCTAATTTAGACCTACAAATATTTTTTAGAGTTTTACTAACTAACGCTTAAAATTAAATAACAACCAAATAAAACAAATAAGAAAAAAAATTATCAAATAATGAGAGAAAGGTTGATTAGGACATTGATCCAACTTGTTTTTTCTCAATGATTAGTTTAAAAGATTCCCTTTTTAATGTGTCAAATTCCCTTCAATATATCCTAATTCATTAACGGTAAAATTCCCTAATCTAGGTTTTATTCAATTCCTTGCAATAAACCCCCTAATCTCAATTAACAAAAACCATATGTCTATGTGAAATTGATTAATGAGACGACGATTAACGATTTATGGAATTCCCCAATCTCAATCCCCGTAGTTATCTACTTTTGAAACCGCTCAATAGAAACCGAATCTATTCCTAGTCGAGCTTTTACTACGAGTTATTATTACTTAGTTCCTAATTAATTACTTCACCTCCCGATCCTTCTAATTAAATTATGAGATCATGTATAGAGTGATCAAATCCATACAAGCATTAAACACACCATAAAAATAATTAATAAAATAGGGATTAAGGGAATATTGAACACAATATTAAGGGAAAAATAATAAACTAAATCATTGTTCCAACAAAGTTTTCACAAGCCTAATCAACTAGAAAATTTAGCCAATCATCATGTAGCAACCAACCATAGCAATTAATTTAGACATGAGAAAATTACTAATCAAGCAAATAATAAGAAGGAACGAGTTTAGATTACAACTTGATGTCGAAATTATATAAAAAGGTGATGATGCAGTGATGATTGGTCAATGGCGTGATGATGGTGATGATATGTGGCTTCTGGGGTTGCGGCTTGTTTTTGCTGCTTCTTTGTGTGTCTGATTGGTGCTCCGGTCGTGCGGCTCCTTTGGCTGCTGATCGGGGCCTTGGTTGATGCCGGTGATCAGGGTCTCGGGGTGTGTCTTCTTTAGGGCTTCATGCCCTCTTTTTATAGATATGTGAGGAATTGTTAACCCTTTCTAATTCTTGTGGCCCAAGTTACGAGATCTTTATTTCCTATTCCATCTCTGACTTTATTCCCAATTAATAACTTTCCTACAAAATCAAATCTAAGAAAATATAATATAATCTTAAAATAAAAATTCTTAATATTATATTTCTATTTATCATATAAAAATATCTAAAATACATATATCAAATCAAAATAAATATATTAAGAATTTAATATCAAATTGACTCTAAAATATGGAAATATAATATTATTTAGGTAAAAACTAAGTGGAAAGTAGTATAATTTATATAGAAAATATGAGTTTATCAGTGGATATAGGTAAAGGCTTCACTACTCCTGCTTGATATCTATCTCTGATGTAATGACAGTCAATTTCAATATGCTTAGTCCTTTCATGATATACAGGATTCTATACTAGATATATTGCTGACTGATTATCACAGAATAAAGGAACTGTTTTAGAATGTAAAACTTGTAGATCTTTAAGGAGATAAAGAAGCCATTGAATCTCACAAACACAATTTGCCATGGATCTATATTCAGCTTCTGAGGAGCTTCTAGCAACTGTAGTTTGCTTTTTTGCTTTCCAGGATATTAAAGAATTGCCTAGAAAAATGCAATATCCAGAAATAGACCTCCTAGTGTCTGAACATCCTGCCCAATCTGAGTCACAGTAAGCTGTGAGGATCATGTTAGAACTGCTAGGGAAGAAAATGCCTTGACCAGGATCTGCCTTTAGGTACCTTAATACTTTGTTGGCAGCTTGAAAATGATGTTCTGTAGGACAATCCAAAAACTGACTAAGCTGTTGAACAGCAAAAGATATGTCAGGTCTGGTGATAGTAAGGAGAGGATAATCATTCTTCTGAAGTTTGCAAGCATAATCCATGGGCACAGAAGATGGTTTGCAGCCAGTAAAACCAGAATTTGATAGAAGGTCTAACTCATATTTCCTTTGATTGATAAGAATCCCCCCTTTAGACCTAGATATCTCTATACCAAGGAAAAACTTGAGCTCACCCACGTCTTTTATACCAAAAACCTTGTTTAGATGAGCCTTTACAGATTGAATAGCATTGAGAGAAGTGCCAACAAGCACTACATCATCAACATAGATCAATAAGACAAGAAAACTAGTAGAATCATGTCTAATGAATAAGCTACAGTCACTCATAGATCTATGAAATCCAAGGCTGGCTGAGTAACTCAGAAGTGAGTTTGGTATTCCATTGTCTACTGGCTTGTTTAAGCCCATACAGTGATTTCTTCAACTTACACACCTTCCCAAGAGGGGCAGAATAGCCAGGAGGCAAGGCCATATACACTTCTTCATCAAGGTCACCATGCAGGAAGGCATTGTTGACATCAAGTTGATGAAGATGCCAATTTTTTACTGCTGCTAAGGCCAAAACAATTCTGATAGTTGTGACTTTTGCTACAGGAGAAAAAGTACTCAAGAAATCTATGCCTGGCTGTTGTGTATAGCCTTTGACAACAAGCCTAGCTTTAGGCCTTTCAATTGTGCCATCAGCCTTGTACTTAAGCTTGTATACATATTTGTTCCCAATTGCCACCTTCCCAGGTGGAAGGTCAACTAGATCCCATGTGTGATTAGCCTCCAAGGCTGATATCTCATTTGCCATGGCTTTCCTCCACATAGGAACAAGTATAGCTTCATTATAAGATTTAGGTTCAGAACTAGCAGTGACATTCATGATGAAATGTCTATAGTGATGAGACAGTTTATCATAGGACAACACCTTGTGCATGTGATGAGGACTAGTATGAACAGTGTTGTATACAAAATCCTTTAAATGTGAAGGTAGATTGGAAACTCTGGTTGATCTTCTAAGTTGAGGCTCAGAAATAATAGTAGTAGTAGTTAAAGAAGGAAAAGTAACATCATGTGTTGGTGAAAGATCATCAAAAGAAGGAGGAGTAACAACACATGGAACAGGATTATCATCAGGAAGAATGCTAGAAGGAAAATGAAATGGAAAAGTAGTTTCATGAAAAATGACACTTCTAGAGACAGAAAGAGTTCTAGATTTAAGATCAAGCAATATAAAACCCTTGCTATGTGCAGAATGACCAAGAAAAACGCATTCCTTAGCCCTAGGGTCAAATTTCCCTCTGCCTTGTGATAGAGTAGAACCAAAAGCTAAGCATCCAAAAACCTTTAATTCATTATAAGGAGGAGGTTTATTATGCAGAATCTCATAAGGTGACTTGCCTTGTAAAAGAGGGGTAGGAGATATGTTCACAAGAAGTGTAGCATGGAGTATGCAATACCCCCAATAACCACTAGCTGTGTTAGCTTGAAATTTTAGACCTCTAGCAACATTAAGAAGGTGTTGGTGCTTTCTTTCAACCACACCATTTTGTTGTGGTGTCTCAACACAACTAATTTGATGATGTATTCCTTTTCCAGAAAAGAATTCAGGCATATGGAATTCCAAACCATTATCACTTCTAAGAATCTTGACAGAAAACTGTGGAGCTGCAACTGTTTCATCTTTTGAAAAGACATATGTCCTAAAAGATGAAACAGTTGCAGCTCCATAATACCTGAGTCATCATTAGCAGAGTTTACAAAACTTGCAATCAAGGCTGCTGTAGCATTGTCAGATGTCTTCTGTCCTTGCATCTGCAACAAACTAATAAGCTGTTGACACAGGTTATTAGAAATAGTGCTACCTGCATCTCCTTGTGCTTTAGACATGTTG
Organism: Vinca minor; assembly: GCA_026122235.1. Classification (NCBI taxonomy): domain Eukaryota; kingdom Viridiplantae; phylum Streptophyta; class Magnoliopsida; order Gentianales; family Apocynaceae; genus Vinca; species Vinca minor. The sequence goes on along the minus strand of JAOCZM010000115.1, from coordinate 1,524,888 downwards.
TGAGATCCTATAGGCATGACATTGAAGTTGCTAGACTGATTGATAGATGCAGCAGTTCCAGAATAGCCATCAGTATTACCAAACTTCCCTTTTCCTTTGTTAATAGGATATCCATGCTTCTGGTAGCATCTGTCTATAGTATGACCTAGTTTACCACAGAAAGTGCATTGATGTCTCTTTGCATTAGTTTGATTGTTGAATCTCCTGTAAGCACCTTGACTCACAACATTGACATTGCTGTAAGTAGCATCAGAAGTTCCTTTCATGTTGACATGAAACTCAGTAGTTCCATGAGCTTGATAACTACTTCCTTTAGCAGCCAGAATAGGACTCTCAGCAATCTTTATGTTAACATTTTCAGTGCTCCTATTATTCTTCTGTCTCTCATGTTTTATGGCTAGACTAAAAGCTTGTTTGATTTTAGGCATAGGAGTCATAAGCAAAATCTGAGACCTAACCTGCTCATACTCCTCATTTAATCCTTTCAGAAATCTAATTACATATTCATCATCAGCATAGTTTTGCATATTAACATATCCTCCACAATCACAAGTAGGATTACACATGCATTTAGGCACTGGTCTAAGAGACAACATCTCATCCCAAAGTATTTTGAGTTTAGTAAAATAGGAGTTAACAATGTTGTTACCTTGCCTAAGAATCTGAATCTCCTCTAGAATATCACTGAGCCTATATGCATATCCTTGGCCAAACCTCTCAGCCAAATCACTCCAGATCTCATAAGCTGTAGCATACCATAGTACACTTTGCCTAATTGTTGGTGTCATGGAGTTTAATAACCAGGAAAACACCATATTGTTGCATTGTACCCAATTCTCATATTGTGGATTAGTCGGAAGCAAAGGAAGCATAGTACCATCCACAAACTGAATTTTATGTTCTGAAATTAGTTCTACTCTCATGGCCTTGCACCAATTTTGATAGTTAGTGTCATCCAAAGGTGGTTGAACGAGGACAAGAGCAACACTCTTGCTAGGATGAAGGAAGTAAGTACTATTTGTAGAAATGGTGGTTTCACCCATGATAAAATCAGAGGAAAACCAATCTGATTTCTCAAAAGGAAAAGGAGAGAAGAAAAAAAAAACACAGAACCTGAATGAAATTGGAGCAATCAGGATCAAATGTAAACAATATACCAATCAGAACTATAAAAGACTAAATCGAAGTTCAAAAATTCAAGGAAACAAGAATCAAGATCAATGAATCAAGGATTAAAGCAGGAATGACAATTCCAATCTTAGAACCTAAGCTCTGATACCATGATAAAATCGGAATCCTTGATCAAACCCTAAGTAAAAGACTTTGCAGAGAACAAAGGATGGAAAAGAGAGAAAGATATTTGGGAAATTTTTTGGATTTTTCTTAATTAGAATTACAAGAGATCATCTCTATTTATACATGTAAAACTAGTAACAAACTATGATTAAAGTTACAGGCTGTGAGTAAAAGTAATTCTATTTACAAGCTACTTAATGTACATTGTGCTGTTATTTTAAATTCCTCTCCTTCGGCAGTTGAGCAACTTGCAGAGTAGCTTATCTGGCATGATTCTGGAAGGTTCTTTGATCACCAAGTTGCAGCTCCAGCTTGTAGTAGTTCAGCTGCTGTACTTTGTGCTTCTGCTGCTGTGCTGCTATTGCTCTTGTATCCCTGCTGCTGTGCTGCTGCTCAACACGATACGAGGGCTATGTTTGTGGGTGATATGTGAGTACCCTTGTAAGCAACCTATGGTCCCTAGGACATACCCTGACCCGTTGTGGTGACCGAAGCCGAACCCATCCAAACTTTTAATTCACCAAAAAAAAAAAAAAAAATCATATCTGAAATACTGGGAAAAAAATTTATGGTATAGTGTCTTTGTAAGCTACCTCGGATCCTATTACACTCGAGACTTTCTTCGCAGACATATATAATTCCCCTGTCTCACCTGTTGATTAATTGATGAAAAGTTCTCAATTTCTTTAAAATCATAATCTCAGCCATGAACAAGCCAATCCTAACAACTCTGAATGGGTGAAAGTATACATTATGTTAAAGTAAAGAAATTCCGGTATGCAGCCTATTATAGGGGGATCAAAGTTTCAAGTAAAAAAATGAGACGATCAATTTCGTGTTTATACTTCTTTGAGGATATGAACTTCTATGAAATTGGAGTTAAGTCGGATCCATGTATTCATACAATTACAACTATTGATAAGGAAAAGAAGGTACCAGATGATTTTGTTGATAAACTTTATTCAACTGATTCTTATAGGAAGGCTTATCAGCTCATAGTCGATCCAACTGTAACAATATATGTAATCAAAATATATTTAATTGATTCAATGAACTAAGGAAAATTTCCCATATAAATACAAATAGAGTCCTAATACTAAACAAGTAAATTACTCAACAATGTAAGGAAGTTACTTTACAATTTAACTCTAAATAAATAAGGAAATTGAATAATAAACTAACTCTAAAATATTGCAAAGACTAAAACTTGTTGACACACAAGGCACTTAGCCAATAAATCAGATATGTCTTGTTTCATGCCTTTCCACCAAAAGTTACCCCGAAGGTCCCAATACATCTTTGTAGGCCCGGGATGTACTAACCACTTAGAAATGTGAGCTTCTTGCAGAATTTGGGTTCCAAGACCTAAATCAGAAGGTACACACAAACGACCCTGATACCTCAAACTGTCATCTTCATATATCCCAAAATCGGATTGTTCTCCCGACTGTACCACATTCCTTTTCTTTTCCAAATGTGAATCTGTTTTCTGCCCATCTCTAATCTAAACCAAGAGTGTCAGTTGAGCTACCAAAGCTGCCAAAATATTTTCAGTTTATTGAACGACCTCTAAACTTAACTTCTCAAAGTCTGAAATTAAACTCAGTTTCTCGATAATAAAACATGCTAGCTGCCCAAACTCTTTCTACTTAAGGCATCGGCTACCCGATTTAATGTCTCCAAATCTTCAGGGCAAATACTACCGCTGCCAATTCTAAGTCACGTGTTAGGTAGTTCTTCTAATTAGTCTTCAACTATCTAGAAGCATAAGCTATCACTTTACCATTCTGCATTGGAACACATCCTAACCCGATGCCCGATGCTTTACTGTAGATAGTAAAACCCCCAGATTCTTCAGGTAGTGATAACCATTCCTTCAATTTCTGAGAACTTCCCCCACAATCTGTCCCGCATTTGAGCTTCACCCTTATCTAAGTTAATTTTGTCAACGGTGCGGCAATTCAAGAGAAGTCTTCAACGAACTTTCTGTAATACCCGGCTAACCCAAGAAAACTGTGAATCTCTGCCACTAACATTGGTCAAGTCCAATCAACAATCTTACTTGGATCCACTGATACCCCTTCGACTAATATCACATGCCCTAAAAACGTCCTCAAAATCTCCAACACCGCTCTAAGGTGCTCTTCGTGAGCTTCATCCGACGGTGAATAAATCAGGATATCGTCGATGAAGACTACTACAAACTTATTTAGACAATCTCGGAATACTCGGTTCATCATGTCCATGAAAGCTGTCGGTGCATTAGTCAAATCGAATGACATAACACCGAACTCATAGTGTCCATACTGGGTTCCAAAGGCACTTTTGGGAATATCTTCGAGTTTGATTCTAATATGATGATAACCCGATCTTAAGTCAATCTTAGAGAAAACTTTTGCACCTTTCAACTAATCAAACAAGTAATCGATGCGAGGGAATGGTTATTTTATTAAGCTCACAGTAATCTTTGCAAATGCTCTTACTTCCATCATTCTTCTTCACAAATAAAATCGGAGCACCCCAATGTGAGACACTCGGCCTTATAACCTTCTTGCCAAGTAGTTCTGGGAGCTGATCTTTAAACTTCTTCAACTCCGCTGGTGCCATGCAGTATGGGACCTTAGAGATTTGCTCTGCACTAGGTTGTAATAAGATCTCAAAATCAATTTCCCGGGCAGGTGGAACACCCGAAAAATTGTTCAGAAAGACTTCCTTGAACTCCCTCACTATAGGAACGTCCTTAAGGTGGACTTCATTCTTATCATCATTTAGCACAGCGTAAGCCAGAAAAGCTTTGCAGCCCTTTCTAATACACTTCCTCACTACCATTCTTCTTTTTATTTGTACACAAAAATTCCACAACTTCATGATCTACAACTGTAAAGTGTATATTTCTTTCCCGGCAATCCACTATGGCATGATGAGCATACAACCAATCCATTCCCAAAATCACATCAAAGTCTACCATCTGTAAATGTATAAGGTTGGCTTCTAGTATCGTAGAGTCTATTTCTACCCGCCACCATTTTGTATCAAATTAGACTTTAAAATTTTCAGTTAGGTGTCATTACTCTATAAGTATCCAAACAACAAGTAGGGGAGGTCTTCAGTACTTTAGAAAATCTATGAGATACAAATGAGTGGATAGCTCCACAATCAAAGAGTACTAATGCAGTCATCGGGTTGATTAGAAGTGTACATGTGACCACATCAGAAGCATCCCCTGCCTCTTGCTGAGTTAAGTCAAAAACCCGAGCATTAGGCTTATGTCTTGTATCACCAACCTTTGCTGTCGCTGCTGAAGTATGTCCAGATGTTGGAATAGGCATGGTAAACTAGCTGACTAGGTGACTGGTCTTCCCGCATCTAAAGCAAGCCATCTTAGATCAATGACATTCTCATAAATACCTTCTACCACACTTGTTACACGTGATTGAGGCTTGATACCGGCTTAATGCCTCTGCAGTTCCTCCAATACTAACCTAATTGGCCGGCCCCAGTCCTTACACATGGTCCAAATTAGAATTATTGTTAGGACGTGAACCATGACCCTGTGACATGTTAGGAAAGTTTATTTTCCCACAGAATACCCCACAGTATAAAGAAAGCAAAAAATCACACACATGACATACTAGGCATAAATCAACAACAGTAATATCACATAACGATTAATCAACAAGCATAAATCAGTAAATAAATTGTACGACCTATGCCAGAGTCTCTACCCATCTCACATCTCACATGTTATCTACCAAGTTCATCATATATTTATTTCAGGTTTTAGCCCTAGAGTTCAACCTGCTATGATACCACTTATGTCACACCTCGGAACCGGGTGGTGACCTAGCAGCACCTCATATTCGAATGAGGCACAAAACCAAAGCAAAAATGATAAAGTTCACTACATTATACTATTTACGAAAAATTCAAGTCTTACATAATTATCATAATATATATATAAGTCCAACGTAAAAGTAAAGTGTATGCTATTACTAAGTGATATTACATGTTTAAGATACCATGAGTAAAGTGACAGTTAACTATTACATAAAGTTCATTATGGATCACTCCTCGGAATCCCCATCCCAAGTCTCCACGTAGTCACCACCATCAGGTACCTCATCATCTGCAATTAAGGAAAAGTAAAGACGTAAGCTATGAAGACAATAAGCATCGACACTCTTGGGATGAAACATCAAATAGGACACAAAATCGTTTTTCCCGACTTCCCATAACAAGTGTGAAAACATGCAAGTTTAGGTTCCTTCATACCTCACAGTATACAAATAGAAAACCTTACAATATAACCTTCAGAAAACACAAGGATGAACCAAGATAGAACGGATTTTCAAATGTCCAAAAGGCCTCTCTGGTCGACCTAAGCCAAATGTCCGGTCGACCGGTTACCATCTGAGATTAAGGCAAAAACATTGTCCAAAGCTCTAGTCGACCTCACAAGCACATCGGTCGACCACAATCAATCCGGACGAGAAAGTTTCCAATTCGGTCGACTGAAATCCACTATCGATCATCAACAGTTGGTCCCAGTAGTTTGGCCCGGATGATGGCTAAATGATCCGGTCGACCGGGCTGGTCGTCTGAGATCTAGTTACGCTCATTTCCAGTGGAATTTTGGGAAGGAAAAGTGCATTTATGCACATTCGAATCTCAACCCATAAAATACTCAACTTCGCCTCATATACATATATAATAACAAGCCCAAAACAAATAACAAGTAAGCTATGAATCGTACTAGTCGAAATCGAACACCTACACATCAGAATGAGACACAAACACCATGTATTGTTCATACCATCAAACGGACATACACAATGTTGGTCTTTTCGAATGCAATTCATGTTATGACTCAGCATTCACACGACCAAGATCGATCGTCTAGTCACAACTCTAAAGAAAATACTACAACGGTCCCCTGGTTTAAGCCTAGAAGGGAAGGCTTTAAAATGCAATACATGGGTTCAGTTTCTCCCCGAACGAAAGACCCACACTTTAAGGATCCATTCATATTGTGTCATTGCCCACCACTGTGGACTCAACAACGACCATTTGTAGTACCTAACATTTCTCCCAGTTAAGAACGGGCTCACAGATTTAACACATATCGAGAACTCCGGGTTCAACGACAACACACACATGCACACGAATGAATCCTGGGATGATGTCGATTCTAGACAAGTGCTCAAACTGGTGACGACATAACAATTAAGACTTCAAAATCGGTAAATACTCAACATTTATGATAACAAGATAGATATGCAAATAACATACGCAATTAGATTCAATGTTCAACATACAAGAATAATAATTCAACGTTTCATCCAAAGCAATAAATCATGCCTTTAATACTTCCAACACAAAGTTCCATAAGTATAAAGTAGACATTTCATGAATTTTAGTACCAAAATTATAATGGTGAAGTGTCTTACTTGGTATAATAAGCAAGCAAATTAATTTATAGAAAACCAGAAAACACAGCGACTACAAATCCAAATTACTCTTCGTTGGAAAATCAAAATGCACCTCCGTCATTTTTCACGTATAGCCCTTTCAGTTAGCTTTGAAACACACTAAGAATCACCCCAAACGGAGTTCATTTACTGCTTTAATTATGAATAATGCTCACAGCTCTCTGTTTTCCCCAGATTTTCTCCAATTCTCTATATTTTTCTTTCTTTTTCTTTAACCTATCTTTCTTTTTCAACTCATAAACTGCACTAAATACCAAGAGACACCTTTTCAAAAAGTGTCAAACCACTCCCATGAATTTTCTAAATGACACACGTAAGTCCCCAAGTTATAGATAATATTAAAGCCATACATAAACAACTTATTTTAGTATGCGTTATTAAAGAAAATTTCTCACTCAGAAAAGTGAGAAATTACAATATATTCTTATCTAATTAATAAAACTTTTTTACTTTACCAGGAAATAAAATAATATAAGTGATACATTGTACCGGAATTATACGAATAACTATAGAACAAGGACCTCACAAATTTAATAAAAAATATTCCAAAACCCTTAAATCTTACAGCGAAAATACACACACCAAAAATCACTAACACGAGGATAAACAAAACAATTTCTTTCTATGTTTTTTCTTTTGTATCATTTTTTATTACGATACATTGTCGCAACAATAATATACCAAACAAAATTAGCTGCACTTAGGACAGCCAAAACCCAAAAATAGTTGTCCAAACGGCTCTTGTTCAATGTCTCTTGAAACCAATTGTTCCTTCCTCCTCTTTCACTGATTCTTCCAACAACGTAAACCGATAAAACACTTCCTATAATTCCCAGACCAAATATTCCTTGTGTCATAAATATAATGTACTTTTTCATTGATGGAGAAGCCTTATCACTAAAGTAACCAACCATACTATTCTCAATTATTGAATCATGACCAGCAAGAAGAATGTATTGTGGAACTAACCAAAATGCAGTCATTGGGATCTTCCCGTCCGGTTTTTCGAGTAGCCCGTGATTCGTAATCACTCCAATTCTTCGAGTTTCGACTTTTGAAGCAGTTATGCAGCATAAAACAGACAATAGTATGCCTAGAGCAGGGGTATACCTTGACTTTGCGATAGGCGAAAAGGTTGTTGAAAACCCTAGTTTAGATTGTTCATAGATTACTAGTAGGATTGTTATGGGAAATTTGAGCTTTCCTACCTTATAATTCATGTGATTTGCTTGCTCAACAAAGTATGTGCTTCCAACGGATGTTATTAATCCAGAAATTATAAATGATATCCAAAATGGAATCATGCAAATTGTGATTTTTGTATCTTCTACTTGTGAAACTGTGCATAGCCTCCACTTTGTCTCTGGTTCTTCTACGATTGCAGCCTTCTCCAAGAACCTGTAGGGAGGATTAAAAGGAAATGTTCGAGTCAGGAGGTGAGTGTAGGGGCGCATGCAGTGTTTCGCCATCAGGGTCACATGCCCCTATTTAAAAATAATTTTTTAAATAAATATGGTGTATTTTTACTCCATTTAGATGACATATTTATTAATTACCTCACACAAATAATGTTAATTAGTGAGTGACTCCCACTACTCTCAGGTTTTGAATCTGCCTCTGGATGAGTGTTATCCAAAAGAAAGGTTTATGACCAATATCCATTCCCTTCCCAATCCCAACTTCTTTTGTCAAGTGTTACGTTATCCCAAAGTTTTCACTATTTTATTTAGGCTGTACATTATTTAAAAAGAAAAATTTACACGTGACATATAGTTGAAATGGAGACGGAAGAAATTTTGATATATATATATATATATATATATAGTTAGGACCTGTTAGTTAACCCAATTAGGAATTGAACTCAATATTAATCGATCACGAACTTGATTCAAGCCCTCTATTAAAGTTGTAAACTTAAGGGGTGAAATGAATGAGACAAAGGTAAATTTGCAGCTTAAGGAAAAAAAATATGTAGTTATAATTACGAAAAGCGTCAAATATTTTATGACATTTCAAAATAGCAAGAAAGTGAAAAAAAATGGGACGAATATTATTAAATGTTTAATTTCTTGAGAGTGTCAAATTAACATAGTTTGTCACGTCATCACATATTAATTAAGTTTTCATATTTCTTAATTCAAACCTAATCTCCATATTGATTAAATAGCTATTTAGGTTAGTAAAATAATTATGCTTAACGGTTTTGGCCACTTAACTATTTTTTATGAGCCTAGCATTTACGTATGACTAAACATAAAATGCCACCACTTTTTGTGGTGGCTTCTGGCCAAATTAGATGTGTGTGATACATTTGGCCAATAATGTAGTGGCAAAAATGAAAGTACGCATCAACTTCACTCCGTAAATCTTTACTTGTTAATGTTAGAGCCTTAAAAATAAATAGACATATTTATTTTGACCCAAAGATATTTTGACACTAACTTCTATTTTTTGCCCTTGGATTATTCGCCACATGTCCATCACGTGTCTAATTTAGTAAAAAAAACCACCACAAAAGTACTTGTGGTTCATTTTTAGTCACACGAAAATATTAGAGTGATTTAATTAGCCAAAAACAAATAGTTGAGTGTACAAAACAACAAAGTGTAAAATACTTTAGTGACCTATATAGCTATTTACTCTCTCAATATTTCATGTCAGAGTTTGTAAAAAATCACCACATAAATTTAATGAATTCAATTTTCGAATTCCTATTCAAATTTCAACTTTAAAACCACTCATTAAACTCCAGATTCAAGAATTTTCGGTATATTCATGCTTCAGTCTTCATATTTCAATTTTATCAAACATGCACTTAAGAAAAAACATAAAGATCATACCTGAAGCCCCGGATATGTGTGCCCTCATATTCATCGTATTTGTGCAGATCACTAACGTTGTCTGGATGTTTATGAAACATTTTGCAAGCTGAAGCTATGAGCACTCTGATAACATTTGTTAACAAACTCTGTCTCTCCTTATCATCATCAAAAACGTAAGTGCAATACCCTCCCAGGAAGAAAATTGTAGCCACCAAACTACAAATTGCAGGAACTCCAAACCGAATGGACCATGGTTTTACATATGGAAGTGCAATTGTTCCAATAACAGGAACAAGCACTATAACAAATATTCGGAATGATCTTTTTGTTGTATTTCCAATTTTCATTTCTTCCGGTGATTTTGGAGGTCCTTTCAGTAAGGAGATCATTCCCTCAACTGGTTGGAATTGTTTATCGGCTTCACCATTTTCATCGGACTTGTTATTGTCCTTTTGTTCGGATGCAAACGAGACCAGAGAAACAATGTGACCAGCCACTCCCACGGCTATTAATGCTAAAGACGTGTAGAAGAGTGTTTTTTGAGTCCGGCCAATGCATTCGGGTTTGTATTGGTTACATGTTCCGGTAGATTTTGAGAGCACCGGTGGTGTAGACATAGATAGTAATCCCAATCCCTGGATGTATATTTGAGATGAGTTATAAAAAATTAGTATAATTGTGTAAAATGTGTGAGAAAAAAAAAAAAAGATGAGATGATTTAGATCATTTATCTTTTAGTTAGGAAGGAAATGAGAGAAGTAAAAGTGGTGAGATCATTTTTTGGAGGTAAATTCTGATATAGACCAGGTACATTGAACCTTGAGATTTAGAACTAAACCAAATCACCATAGAATAAGGAGAGAAACAACTTTGTGATGATCTGGTTAATTCAGTACCACAAGGTCAACATGGATCTGATCCATATCAGAATTTTCAATTCTTGGAGAAGTTAAGAGGGAGAAAGTATTTTTCTAGGAGACAAAATGCATTATGGACAAAGTTGACCTTATTTATAAATTTTGAAAAGGGTTAGTAACAATTTAGACCCTTAAAGTATGATATGGTATCAATTTAGTCCAAATGATCGAAAAAGTTTAAATTTAGTCACTTTTAATGAAATAATTGTGTCAATCAAGTCCTTAAAAGTATAAATGCATTAACGTAGTCCTTAAAAATATATATTGGCAATTCAATACTTCTATCAAAATTCATTGCAAAATTGAAATTCAACATAACAAAATACATAAATTATTTATAACTTTTTCACTGAGGTGATAATTATTTTGGAAATTATTTACTAATTTTTCTCTTATATTCCTTTACATAGAATAAAGTAACTCAAGTTTGTGATATTTTTACTGTTAACTTATACCTAATTGCAAATAAAATGGCCATATTGTGCTTAAGTTTAATTTATAGGGACTAAATTGATAAACTTAATATTCAGTAACCTACAATATTCACATTTAAGGGACTAAAATGATTTATTTTCCCATACCAAATTGAAAGAAACTCATATTCTAAGTGACTAATTTGTCATCAACCCCTTTTAGATTAATTAATTAATTAATATAAACAACCTTTTGGTGGAAATTAAAATAAATGATTGTTTTATCTCTCCTTCTCTTTCCCTTGACAGCTCCACTCCCCTCCCCTCCTCTCCTCTTCCTTAAACTAAACAAAAGAGAAGTAAATACTTTCTCTCTCCTCTTCACATTTTGGATATTTTATTCCTTGTTTTCACAAAATAATTTCAATGAATAAGGTAGCGAATTCCAAAAAAATTAAAATTGAAGGACTCCGAAACAAATTCGGGTCAAGTAGGGATGAACTTTTACCACTGTATAGGTTGTGCTGGAGAGGACGAGCATCCAGAAATTGCCTCGAGAAATAGAATCCACTCCAAGAACAAACAACAAAGGCAGTGCTTTAGTGAGGCCACTATATACATTCTGAATTCCAGCAGCATGTGTAAATCCTAGTTTCCATACATCTGTTAAATATGTCTGCATTATCCACATTGCATATCCAGCAAACATATCTGCCCATAGCAGAACTGCAAATCAAATAAATATTCCAAAATTAGTTCGAACCTTGTCAACTATATAGGTTGTGAGTTCGAACCCTGTTAAAAATTTATATCGCATATTTAGAAAATTCCAAAATACCAAACAAATTAGTCGGACCAAATACCAGAGCACCAGTACCAAAAAATTTGCATCAAATTAACCAAATAGGAATAGAGATTTTCTGGAATGAGACCTTATTCAATAATGATGAAGCTAGAAAACTTACCAACTACAGTTTTGAAAGCCATAACCAGCTTTTGGATCCCTTACTATAATTCTTCTTTTGACAGGAGAAAGGTTAAATAAAGGAAGAGATAGTGAGGAAAGAGGGATCATGAATAATATGGAATCTGATGTGTTTCATCAGAGTCAACTTTTGAAGTCTTCAATGCTTAAACTATTTTATTGCCAACTTGTGTAAAGGAAAGAAACTGATGTCTCAGTTGATGCCTAAGGCAGAGAGAGATAGAGAAACTAATAATTCAATTCCTTAAAAATTTTATGCATTTTTATATCATCTATCTCATATTTTAAATCCAAGTTGCACATCTCCTCTGACAAAGAATTCAACATTTGTAAATCCAAAATTGAGATGGTATTAAATCTCAACCTTATTGTCTAGCGAAAAGTTTTTCTATATATAAATACAACTAATTTCTTCTGAACGTATGAGTTTTTTTTAAAGGAAATATTTGAGTTGTCGATTTACAATAAAATATATGAGGGTAATATGAGAAGTTAATGTTGTCAAAATGATTATTAAAACAAAAATTTTTATTGCTTTTAAAAATTTTAAATAAAAAATTGATTTTAGAAAATGAATAATTACTATAAAAAGTTAAATAACTATTTTTTCCCTCAGCAGAAAAAAAACAAGTTAAATGACAAATGGTAGTATGAACTTTTTTCTTTTTGTTTTTTTCTTTTGGTTCACATTCTTGTATGAGCTATATAGCTTACGAATGAATCCAAACAATTCTTCTATTCTCTCATTTTATAATACCAACGATTTACAATACGAAATAAAGAATAATAAAGCCTGGATAAACAGGAAATTATAAATCAAGTAAGACAAACCCTTGTTTGGTAGTAATTTAGCTATAAATAAAGAATAATAAAGCCTGGATAAACACGAAAGTATAAATCAAGTAAGACAATCCCTTGTTTGGTACTCCCTCCATTCCTAAATATAAGACTCTTAAGAAAATTTTAGAAAATTAAGAAACTTGTCATTTTCACCCAAAGTTTCAATATTACACATCTCTCTCACTTCTATAGCATAAAAAAAGAAAGAAAAAAATAGGGATGGCAATTTTTTAGGTCCCCATTCAATTTACAGGCCAGGGAATTGGTCCTTCAATTTGTAAATTCAAGGGCAAAATCCAAAATTGAGATGGTATTAAATCTCAACCTTATTGTCTAGTGAAAAGTTTTTCTATATATATATACTAGTAAATGACCCGTGCTATGCACGGGACACAAAATTTAGTGAAAGAAAAATGATAGTTATAATATTTTTGTTTGCTGAACTATGCAAAGTGTTAACCTGGGCCCTCCCTTACTCTCATTTCCTGCTTCACACAACAAAAGGAAATAAAAAGGTTTTAGACACACGACATTAAATTTATTGTGCATTAGATGTCTTAAAAATGTAATGATATTCTTCTTCTTACAGGTTTTGTGTACTTTATTCCTACTCTATATATTAATAACAAACATTTCAAAAAAATATCAGGAGTTCATGTTTAATCCCTATCCCCTTCCAACCAATTAATGATGATTGTTTAAAAAAAAATGAAAGAAATGTTTCACTAAAAAAAGTATATACACATTGTCTTTAAAAAAACTTTCTATAAGATGAAAAAGAAAAGTAATATAAAATAGGAAATACTATGCCCGGACAGCTCTCTTCAGGGATGTGACTGTTCAGAGCTGCCTAAGCAATCACGCCCTTTCTACCCTGAAGCTTTCTTCTTCAATCTTCATCAACTCGAAAAGTATCTTAACTGAAATTGAGTTATAAGAGAAGAATTTGATGTCTTCTTCAATATCTACACCAATTCTTCTTGAGTCATTCATACCCCTCTGCAACCAAACAATACTATATTTGCCATCTTACTCATACTTGCTTGAAATATGTATTTCCTCCGGCGAAATTTGAGGTATTTACTCAAAGTCTTATAAATTCAGAAAAACATAAGACCGAATAAAAGACAGAAAGAAAGAAGAGACATCTTTTACAATTCAACTTCTAATAAACCACTCATTAGACATGTTAGAAACTAATAGTTAACAGGTGCATAAGGAAACTTAGCTAGGCAAACGTCTTAAACTTAGTCAGAAGGACGACAATAGTAGCTATCTCTTAATATAACCCTTTTTATGAATGTCAAAAACTACAATCCAAGTATTCAACCAACCATAAGTATTGCAGTATGTCGTGAAGGCTTCACACATATAGACGATAAAGAAAATTACTTTTGGACTTAATCAATTCAGATCCTTACACGTTCACCCCAATAAATGTGAATGCTGAAAGAAAATATTGAGAAAAAATCTAAATAAGTTAAGGAAAACAAATAAAGTAAATAAAAAATAGAGATTCCTATAAATTGATTAGTAACCTTCCTTCGACTGAAACTTCAAATGGAAGTCAGCCAGCCAACAAAATCACAGGCAAAATGTACAAAAAATTATAAGTTACGGTCTAAGAGAACAAAAAATCATCTTCAAAAATTAAGAAAATGCTTTGATTTAAAGTGCAAATAAAAATATCAGCAAAACAAAATTAAAGAAACTTAATAAATGAACCAATGAAACAATTAAAAAAATAAAACAAACATAGATAAACAAACCTGAATGAATTGAACTATTTGATTAGCTAGCCATAGGAACTGTCTCACTCCCTGCACATAAAAATTATTCATTAGGATGGAGAGAAAAAAGGATGAAGACGCTTCTATGTGCAACAATTAAAAAGCATGTTGGTGTGGAAAAAATTAAACAAAACATTAACCTGCAAAACATAATTATCATCCTTAGATGAGTGAACTAATTGCCCAAGGAACAAAATTATGGTGGTAATGGAGAAAGTTTCATCTAGAAGAAGAAGAAAATGAATCCAATTTATGAGTTAAGGAAACAAAATACAATGATTCACTCAGAATTAAGAGAGATAAACAAAAAAAAAATACCTGATAATGGATGACTGTCATGAGAGTCAGGAAGAAGATGAAGGAGTTATGATGACCAATGTTAGAGAATGTTAGAGTAGTGTGGTAGTGACGGTGAAGATGGAGAGAGGAGATGGAGTAGTTTACGTGATGTGATAATGGTAGGAGGTTACTGTCAAATGTGGATGGAGAAGTAGTTTACGTGATGCGTTAGTGGGAGGTTATTGTGAGGCGGTAGGAGTAAAACTAATTGAAGTGAAATGAAAGTCAAACTCTTTTTAATAATTTTGAATATTATTTTTAATTGAAAAAGAAAAAAGGAATTTTAGAAAAAGGTGTATGTAATCTATCTATTGATGAAAAATGAAATTTGCATTTATCAATTACTATAAAAAAAAAAAATTGAGCGAGAAAACATCTTGAATTTAAAAAAAAAACACACACACACACATCTTGAATTCTGTAGAATTATTGGCCAGAAAAGTGGTTACAATCATGTAAAATATTTTAACTATCATCAAGTGCTTGGCCCAGTGGGCAAGTGCTTGGCCCGGGACCGAGAGGTCCCGGGTTCGATACCCTCCGCCAGCGTGCGGTATGCTTTAAAAAGTTGGCTCCCTTCTAGGGTTGATCTCTCCCCGCTCATGGGGTTGTTCTCTCCCCGTTCATGGGGTTCCGCCCTCGGACGTTCAAAAAAAAAAGTGGTTATAATGGCTAAGAAACGTGGGATGTAGGGATATAAATTAAGAAAGTTGCTTAGTGTCTTAAGATTAATAATTAAAATATAAAAAATAAATAAAATGAAGGAAAATTGATAGGCTGCCACGTGGCGCAATGTGAGGAGTAAAAATGAAAAGGGCTTCTGTAATATATATATACTAGCAAAAATACCCGTGCTATGCACGGAAACGTAATGTTTAATGAAAGAAAAAATGTCAAAGTAATTTTGTAACTCAAAACATGTCAAAATACACTCTTTTATAGTATTGTCAAACTCAAAAAACAATGTAACTTTTCAATGTGGGATACTCTTATAAGCAAATTAAGAATTTACAACCAAAGTAAAATTAAACCAACCAATTAAAATTTTATAAAATAATTAACTGAACAAAAATTCATGCAAATTACAGTAGGATTTAGAAGGATGTGATTGGCTGAAACTGAAAACAGACTCTGTAATTTAAATATAGATAGATACTCCTTCCGATTCAAAATGTAAGTCTTTTTAGGAGTTTTTACACAAATTAAAATACTAATCAAGATGACTAAAGTACCCCTAATTAATACTCCAAAAGAACAAATAAATTAATGAAGAGTTGCATGAGAACTATACATTTTGACAAATATGAATGTATGGAGAAAATAATGTAAGGGTAAATTAGCCAATAAATGCACCATTTTGTAAAAAGACCTATATTTTGCAACAAAAAATAACTCTTAAAAAAACTTATATTTTGAATCGGAGGAAGTATAAATTTTATGCACATTAATTTTCTTTTATAGTCTTGTCATTTGTCAAATTTTAAAAATAATAATTAATTTTTTTATGTGGGAGTTTTATTGTTGTTAATTCTCTTATTTGACTGTAGATTAATATTTTTAACTTTTATTATAAATTAAAATTTCTACAAATTAATACTTTAGTTTTAGAGAGTTTAGAAAAAGATTCACTTGATTTTTGCAGTATAAACGAAGCGAATTGATTTTTTTTAAATATTCATATTTGTTTATTTTTAAAAATATATTATGAAAATAAAAATTCTCCATTAGAATAAAAAAAATGAACATTGCATAAGTCTGAGCTAAATCAAACTTGATTATAAGCTCAATCGGAATTCAGAGGAACCGGTCATCTAAATTACCCGTTATTTGTTAAAACTTTAACTATTTATATTTATATAAATAAAAAAATATAAGAAGCAAATAAGCAGGCTTCCTTAATTTGATGGGCTAAAATGTCAGCCCAATTTTGTAACTCAAAACATGTCAAAGTACCATCTTTTATAGTATTGTCAAACTCTAAAAACAATGTAACTTTTCAATGTGGGATACTCTTATAAGCCAATTAAGAGTTTACAACCAAAATAAAATTTCAATTAGCATTCTATTAAAAGAATTAAAGAAAATAGTTGTCAAATACATGCCATAGTAGTTGGCAATGTGGCATAGCATTCGGCTTGCTGGTCGTGGGTTCGAATCCCCCCTCTCCCAATTTAAATAAAAATAGTTTAACATTTTTGCACCAATAAAAATTGATATTTAATTTTTATTAAGATAAGTTAATTTTCAATTAATTTAATTAACCTAAATATTCTCTCCGTGCTAAGCACGGGTCATTAAAAGTGAATTGAAGTTGGATTTCACTCGGAAAAGAACATACTTAATTATCTCTGGGAAAAAAGCATAAAGTAATTTCATTATATACAGTTTCAAGTATCAAAAATATTTTTTTCCTTAGGGAAAATATTTAATATATAGAGTTCATAATTAAGAGGAGAAAACTATAATTTAAGAAAAAAAGTGTTATATAATTCAAATTAAAACATTTCTTGACTTACATTAATCGATACAAAAAATCTTCCTTCCCAATGTGTCAAAATGGCCAGATCCTATCTTTGCTATTGCTTTTAATGATAAAATTATTTTACAATGAACTTCCTCAATTTCTTTTACCTTTTAATTACGAATTAATTTTTAAGAATGACTTTTAAAGTCATTTTCTGACTCCCAAAATATTTAATAGATGATGTAGATAATAAAAAGTTAAGTTACAGGGCGAGAAGAGTATCTCGTAAAAGTTGTAAGAGAAAAACAAAATTAATGTTAGTCATTTATTTGCTAATGTTAGTCAAAATTGGAAGATAATGTTAGTGTCACGACCCAAATCCGATCGGTGACATGGCAGTGTCTCATTGGTCTAAAAGACACCAAAGCCTACAACAGAGTTACTAAAAAGAAATTCATTTATGATATTAATCCAAAAATAAGAGTTGAGCAGCAGAATTACTATGCGTGGAATAATACTAAATGTTACAATTGAAAATTGTTCAACATTGTTATAAATGAAATATTCTAAGTGAGAATGAAATAAAAGAATTTATCTAAATCTATAATCCAAACCGATTATGAATCACTCTTCATAAGTCTCATCCCAAGTATCATCATAAGAAGGCTCGGCCTCTGTATCATCTGCAAAACAAACAAACATAATGGACTGAGCTACAAGGCACAGTAAGAATCCCACACCCTGGGATGAAGTAACATATAAGACTCAAAATACGTTTCCCATTTCCCCAAAAATACCCCTTTTTGAAAATACGCTTTTGACACGACACAAAACAAACCTCACGAGACTCACAACGTATGACAGAGGCGATGCAGTGCGAGAGCGAGCGAACGCAGACGAGAATGCACTGCAGCTACACTATGACCTTCCCGGTCGACCACACCCTCGGTCAGGTCAGCGGTGATAACCCTGAAAACACACAAATAGAAAGCAGATGCTCCCGGTCGACTAGTACACAAACCGGACGACCCGAAGGGACCGCGACTTACGAAAATCGGAAAAAATAAGTACAAAACTTGTACACAAGTGTACTATCTTGCACCAAGTCAATCCCAACCCAAAATACAGTTTAAAATGACTCAATACCAAGTATCAAATATGACCAAAACAAATGTTCGACTATACTTATCAAATCTGACACTCCATATCGGAATTCATGCCATGAGCATCCCATACTACTCATGCACTACAAACCAATAGTTATGCAGACAATCGAGCATAAAACGAACAAGACCAAACAAGTGAAAAGAAACAGTTAAGCTAAATAAATATACTCTTCACATCTAAGCATTTCATACAACCGAATCCACATCAAGCATGTCTGCCGTACAATATCCTCGGTAACACAATTTGCTTAGACATTACGAACATAGTTATCGCTATGACACTACAATCCCACAGACAAGCTCAATTGTCTAATCAAACCCATAATCACTGCAAACAGTCCCCATGTAATAACCCACTGAGGAAGGGCCACACAGAATCCACACAGAAATTCGCTGAATCTTTCCCCCGCCTGGTGGCCAAAAATAAAGAATACGTCCATTGTGTCATCGCCCACACATGAGCTCCACAATTTACTGTTAGCAGCCCTAACTTGTTTCTCCCCGCTAGGGTCCGGGTCCACATATCCACACAGAAATCCACACAGAAATATCGCGAACACCAGGTTCTAGCGATATATAAATGGGACGTATCCTGCTACAGATCTTTCATAAACAAAAGCTCGAATGGGGCGACGAGTCGGTCGACCAAAACCAGATAAACGACAACAACTAACCAAAGCAACGGAAAGACTACAATCATAGTATAGCAATTTAACACATGAAACAATTTATAAGCAACATTATCTGAAGAACATATGCAATGCAACACATCTATAACTTCATCCAATTTTGTATATAAAACATGTAAAAACAATTTTTAATTGACAACCAAAGTTAAAGGTACTGAAATATGTAATTTAGAGTTTGAAAAGCAAGGGGGTAAGATCCTTACCTTGTTGAATTCATAAAATAAAGCAGAAATTCGCAGCAGGAAGTCAGCCATGCTCAAACAGCAATATCTCTCGGCTCATAACTCGGAATTCCTCCCCGTCAGCGCTCACTCGAAGGAAATTTCGATATCTTCGAATTGATATGCTGTGGGTCGAAAACGAAGGTCGATAGCCCTCTCAAACGTCATGTCGAAGTTCTGGACAGATTATATACAATCGCAGAAAAATCTGGTTCTGCCTCCACTTATGAGATACATTACGGAAGATCTAACGGTTAAAATTTCAATCCCTCTGGTCAAATTGTAGCCCTATCAGTCTAGTTTATAAATAAAAAAGAATTACTCCGTTTGGAGTTCGTATGTTACCTGTACCGCGATTCTACCGTGACTGTGCAGAAAACAAAATTCAAGAAACCAGCCATGTTCCCGGCGCAATATCTTCCAACTCCGAATTCGAAAAGTGAATCCGACTTCACGCCCTCGCAGCCTGCTTCGTCGTGATCAATTTACATATAAGGTTCGTCGAAATCCGCCAAGAATTGACACTCAAAAGTCCTCTCAATGTTACAAAAAAACACACTCAAAAATCTCTTATTTTCTTCCTTCTCTCGCGGCAGCCCAGGAGACATTTCTCCTGTCTTGTTTTTGTTGCTGTGCACGTTTCCCCATATTGTCTCGCTGCCATGGTTGGTGCCTTTTCTTGTTTCTTCACGCGGCTGAGAGAGAGAGAGGAGGGGGGGAGAGCCGCCTCCGTTTCTTTTTCTTTCTTCTTTGTTTGTTGGCCTTCACGTTTCCCGAGAAACCACTACCCCAAAACCCACGATGCTCTGCTTTCCTTTTTCTTTATTTATTTTCTTTTATTTTTAATCCCCTGTAACCCACGAACCCCTCTACTTCTTTTTAATTAAATTCTATTTATTATTCAATTCATATAATTCCTATTCCAATTATTTATTTAGGTGAATAACAATTAAATCCCCCAACTACGAAACGTGAGTGAATCACCCCTCAATAAAACGTACACAAAAATAACACGTAACATGTTATAAAAAAATAATTTTACACGTAGTCACATAATCACACGAAATAAATCACGTCTACACAGTTACTCGCGAAAAATAAATTACACGTCAAAAATCACGTACGCAAAAGTTACGGTTATCACAGTTAGTCATTAATTTGCTTATGTTAGTCAAAATTGGAAGATAAGTAAATTAAATTGATGTACCATCATTCAAACCCAAGTAAATAATAGATGTATTCATATTTTTTTATTATTAATCCATTAATTCAATATCGTTAGCCGATATTTGAGGCTTATATTAACTAAAAAAAAAAAATTCTAAACAAAACGTGCTGGAAAAAAGCATAAAAATATGATGTTGGCATGAGCTACTATACCATCTTTTTGCTACATCAAAAATTATTTGGCTTCAATTTACATAGGATAAACAAACTCCAAAAGGAGAGTTATTATTTTTTTAGACTATTTCTTTTTACCAAAGCACATCTCACATTGATAAGAAAACAAAACACCCCGCAATAGAATGGAGTCATATCGCAAAATTATAAAGAAAGAAACTACAATTTAAGTTATAAAATTTAATAAAATAGCAAGTTGAGATAAAAATAAAATAAAAATGAATTAAATAATGGTGTAAAGTTATATTGTGTCCCTGTGGCACTCGAAATACTCCAGAGCTATTAAGTTATTAGAGGAGTCTTACTATCCATATCAATGAACTTCATTCTTCCTCCAAATCTACATGGAATAACTTGATTCACTAAAATATAAATCAATTTACATTTGTTTCTTCATATTTCATGCAGTCAATCTACTCACTCATACGTAGTAATAATAATAATAATAATAATAATAATAATAATAATAATAACAATAGAAGTCCAAAGTTTTAATGCTATAAAAGTTTAATGGGATTTAAAGTGATCAACAAAGTTCACAAAGAATTAAAAAATACATGAATAATATTCTTAGCTTTCATTGTAAATTGCTAGTTGACATTTTTACTACTACTAACACCATCAAGATAATATAGAAGACTGCAACTGAAATTATCTTCAGAAAAAAATCAATCTGAGAGGGCCAAGAAAAACATTGAAAGGATTTATGTTAAACTTCAAAAAAAATTGATGGATAGCGAAAATTAACCTGAGTACATAGAAATAGATTGGAGATAAACCTGCAAAATTGATAATAATATCTAAATCTGAAACAAAAAAAATGTTAATATTGACAAATCATCGAATTCACCTATCATTGAAATGGGATGTACGTTACAAAATACTATAAAAATGAAAACAAAACAAAACAAACATAGAACATATTAGTGAAACTGAAGAGACTCAAAAGCATAATCAAAAAATAAAAAGAAACAAAATATTTGTACCTTTATCTCTGTGTTGTTTTATATTGTTGCATGGACCAATGTAGAGAAGTATATCAATTGGAGTAGCTAACAAAATATTAAATTATATCTTAATCATTTATCTCTTCAATATCTCAAATTTGAAAAAAAGATAGGATAGACGAAGAGATTATGAGGGATGAAGGGTAGTGGGTTGGGATTGGGAGATTTGTTATGATAAAGAGGAATGTTTAATGATATAGTGAACATTTTAAACATGAGATAATAGGAGAGATTATAGGAGTCACAATATTTTGAATCAAAGGTAATTAATAAATTCGTTTGAACTAATTTAACATTTTTAATTATATTGCAAAGTAATTAAAAAGGTAACATTTTAAACTGATTAAAAAGTTTTTATATTGCAAAGTAATTAAAAAGGTAACATTTTAAACTGATTAAAAAGTTTTTATATTGCTAAATAATGATATAGTGATAAGTGAACATTTTAAACATGAGATTATAGGAGTCACAATATTTTGAATCAAAGGTAATTAATAAAATTCGTTTGAATTAATTTAATATTTTTAAAGCTGATTAAAAATTTTTTAAATTGCCAAGTAATTAAAAAGTTAAAATTATAGAAAGTATATTTGAATTTCAACGTCAATATTATTTCAATTTTCTAAATTAAATAAATGAAGTAAATTTAGATAGCAATCAGAACTTTCTAAAATAATTAATAGATTAAAATTAATCCAATTTTTTTTATTATTTGTAATTAAATGGCAAGAATTTAGGAGAAAGCACGTTTTGAAATCTTCCCAATAAATACTGTTATTATATAATTAATTTGAAAAACAATATATTTTTTGCAAAAACAATCGCAAAGGATAATACAATAAGTAAAACTCAAAATTTAAACTAATTTTAAATTTAATTGATCAACTGTAATCAAGGCATGATCAATATCTGTGTTTTTTCTCTCAAGTTTTAGTATAGAATTGTTTTCATTATTTTATTAATTTAATAGATAATAAATTGTTGGGACAAATCAAAAAATTTTAAACTAATTAAAATATCTAGAAAATTTAAAATTAGATTAACATCTTACTTTTAGTTGATAAACATTTTAATTTATTATTACTTTAATAGATGATAAATTATCTTAACCCATCAAAGTTTTTTAAACTATTTAAAAAACAAAATAATTCGAAATTATTTTTCAAGATTTTGAGAGAGTATTGGGGAGGAGTTTAATATTTAAAATTTATTAAGATAAGAATTAATTTATAATTAATTTAATTACCAAAACTCTTCTAAACCAATCAACTAATTCTAAAACAATTAAAACCATACAAATTCCACAAAATTACACATAGGATTGATATGATTGGTTGAATCTGAAAAGTGGCTCTGTAATATATAGATAGGTAGATAGATAGACTAGCAAAAATACCCGTGCTATGCACGGAAACGTAATGTTTAATGGAAGAAAAAATGTCAAAGTAATTTTGTAACTCAAAACATGTAATGAAAATATATTATGAAAATAAAAAATTAGTTAAAACTTTAACTATTTATATTTATATAAAGAAAAAATATAAGAAGCAAATAAGCGGGCTTCATTAATTTTATGGGCTAAAATGTCAGCCCAATTTTGTAACTCAAAACATGTCAAAGTACCATCTTTAATAGTATTGTCAAACTCAAAAAACAATGTAACTTTTCGAAGTGGGATACTTTTATAGGCCAATAAAGAGTTTACAACCAAAATAAAAATTAAATTAGCATTCCAATAAAAGAATTAAAGAAATTAGTTATCATACAGCTGCCAGAGTAGTTGGCAATGCAGCGCAGCATCCGACCCGTAGGTCGGCGGATTGAATCCCCCATCTCCCGATTTAAATAAAATAGTTTAACATTTTTCCACCAATAAAAGTTGATATTTAATTTTTATTAAGATAAGTTAATTTTCAATTAATTTAATTAACCTAAATATTCTCAACCAATAAAAATTAATAAAATTTATGTTCTTTATTATTAATACTGTTTTTAATTATTATGTCTTTTTCTATTTGATGTTTATATGTTCTTTTTCGTAAATTGGTTGCACGAAATATGAGATTCGAAATCCCCTCTCTAAAGTTTGGATTCGATATCTTCAATGAAAATATATTATGAAAATAAAAAAAATTTAATTAGGATAAAAAAAAATGATCATTGCATGAGTCTGAGCTAAATTGAACTTGATTAAAAGCTCAATCGGAATTCAGAGGACCCGATCATATGAATAACCCGTTATTTGTTAAAACTTTAACTATTTATATTTATATAAACAAAAAATATAAGAAGCAAATAAGCGGGCTTCCTTAATTTGATGGGCTAAAATGCCAGTCCAATTTTGTAACTCGTCAAAGTACCATCTTTTATAGTATTGTCAAACTCAAAAAACAATGTAACTTTTCGATGTGGGATACTCTTATAAGCCAATTAAGAGTTTACAACCAAAATAAAATTTAAATTAGCATTCTATTAAAAGAATTAAAGAAAATAGTTGTCAAACACCTGCCATAGTAGTTGGCAATGCAGCGCTGCATCCGACCTGCAGGTCGGGGGATCGAATCCCCCATCTCCCGATTTAAATAAAATAGTTAACATTTTATTGCACCAATAAAAGTTTATATTTAATTTTTATTAAGATAAGTTAATTTTCAATTAATTTAATTAACATAAATATTCTCAACCAATAAAAATTAGTAAATTAATTATAAAAGTGAAAATCTAAGAAAAAAGAAGGAAGAAATATATAGATACAAATATATGTATCTATAACATTCTCTGTAATATATATATACTAGCAAAAGTACCCGTGCATAGCACGGAAACGTAATGTTTAATGGAAGAAAAAATGTCAAACTAATTTTGTAACTCAAAACATGTAATGAAAATATATTATGAAAATAAAAAACTCTCCATTAGAATAAAAAAAATGAACATTGCATAAGTCTGAGCTAAATCAAAGTTGACTATAAGCTCAATCGGAATTCAGAAGACCCGGTCATCTGAATTACCCGTTATTTGTTAAAACTTTAACTATTTATATTTATATAAACAAAAAATATAAGAAGCAAATAAGCGGGCTTCCTTAATTTGATGGGCTAAAATGTCAGCCCAATTTTGTAACTCGTCAATGTACTATCTTTTATAGTATTGTCAAACTCAAAAAACAATGTAACTTTTCGATGTGGGATACTCTTATAAGCCAATTAAGAGTTTACAACCAAAATAAAATTTAAATTATCATTCTATTAAAAGAATTAAAGAAAATAGTTGTCAAGCACCTGCCAGAGTAGTTGGCAATGCAGCGCTGCATCCGACCTGCAGGTCGGGGGATCGAATCCCCCCTCTCCCAATTTAAATAAAATAGTTAACATTTTTTTGCACCAATAAAAGTTGATATTTAATTTTTATTAAGATAAGTTAATTTTCAATTAATTTAATTAACCTAAATATTCTCAACCAATAAAAATTAGTACATTAATTAAAAAATGTGAAAATCTAAGAAAATAGGATTGTAAAAATATATAGATACAATTATTTGTATGTATAAGGCTTCTGTAATATATATATAGGTAGATACTAGCAAAAATACCCGTGCTATGCACGGAAACGTAATGTTTAATGAAAGAAAAAATGTCAAAGTAATTTTGTATCTCAAAACATGTCAAAGTACACCATTTTATAGTATTGTCAACCTCAAAAAACAATGTAACTTTTCAATGTGGGATACTCTAATAAGCAAATTAAGAATTTACAACCAAAGTAAAATTTAACCAACCAATCAAAATTTTATAAAATAATTAATTGAACAAAAATTCATGGAAATTACACGTAGGATTTAGAAGGATGTGATTGGTTGAAACTGAAAACAGACTTTGTAATATAAATATAGATAGACACTCATTCCGATTCAAAATATTAGTCTTTTTAGGAGTTTTCACACAAATTAAGATACTAATCAAAATGACTAAAATACCCCTAATTAATACTCCAAAAGAACAAATAAATTAATGAAGAGTTGCATGAAAACTATACATTTTGACAAATATGAATATATGGAGAAAATAATGTAAGGGTAAATTAGCCAATAAATGCACCATTCTTGTAAAAAGACCTATGTTTTCCAACAAAAAATAACTCTTAAAAAAACTTCTATTTTGAATCGGAGGAAGTATAAATTTTATGCACATTAATTTTCTTTTATAGTTTTGTCATTTGTCAAATTTTAAAAATAATAATAATTTTTTTATGTGGGAGTTTTTATTGTTGTTAATTCTCTTGTTTGACTTTAGATTAATATTTTTAACTTTGATTATAAGTTCAATCGGAATTCAGAGGACCCGGCCATCTAAATTACTCGTTATTTGTTAAAACTTTAACTATTTATATTTATATAAATAAAAAATATAAGAAGCAAATAACCGGGCTTCCTTAATTTGATGGGCTAAAATGTCGACCCCTAATTTTGTAACTCAAAACATGTCAAAGTACCATCTTTTATAGTATTGTCAAACTCAAAAAATAATGTAACTTTTCGATGTGGGATACTCTTATAAGCCAATTAAGAGTTTACAACCAAAATAAAATTTAAATTAACATTCCATTAAAAGAATTAGAGAAAACAGTTGTCAAATACTTGCTAGAGTAGTTGGCAATGCAGTATGACAGATTCGACTCTGCAGTCTGGGGGATCGAATCCTCCCTCTCCCGGTTTGAATAAAATAGTTTAACGTTTTTGCACCTATAAAAGTTGATATTTAATTTTTTATTAAGATAGGTTATTTTTCAATTAATTTAATTAACCTAAATATTCTCAACCAATTAAAAAATTAGTAAATTAATTAAAAAAAGTGAAAATCTAAGAAAAAAAGATGGAAGAAATATATAGATACAATTATCTGTATGTATAAGTGCTCTGTAATATATAGATAGATAATATGGAAAAAGAAAAATCTAAAAATTAGAAAAAAATAAAAGAAAAATCATAAATAAATTAAAACTCATAACTTTTAATTAATATTTTTTTATTATTTTTATTCTATTAAATATTAAAAAAATTACAAATTTCTAAACTCTCCAAATCGAACTTGATTTTAAGCTCAATCGGAATTCAGAGGACTCAGTCATCTGAATAACCCCTTATTTGTTAAAACTTTAACTATTTAAATTTATATAAATAAAAAATATAAGAAGCAAATAAATGCAAATAAATTTGCTTCCCCACTCTGATGGGCTAAAATGCCAACCCAATTACTCACTCAAAACATATGATTATAAGTTCAATCGGAATTCAGAGGACCCGTACCATCCCGAATTACCCGTTATTTGTTAAAACTTTAACTATTTATATTTATATAAATACAAAATATAAGAAGCAAATAACCGGGCTTCCTTAATTTGATGGGCTAAAATGTCAGCCCAATTTTGTAACTCAAAACATGTCAAAGTACCATCTTTTATAGTATTGTCAAACTCAAAAAATAATGTAACTTTTCGATGTGGGATACTCTTATAAGCCAATTAAGAGTTTACAACCAAAATAAAATTTAAATTAACATTCCATTAAAAGAATTAGAGAAAACAGTTGTCAAATACTTGCTAGAGTAGTTGGCAATGCAGCGCAGCATTCGACCTGCAGGTTGGGGGATCGAATCCTCCCTCTCCCGGTTTGAATAAAATAGTTTAACGTTTTTGCACCTACAAAAGTTGATATTTAATTTTTATTAAGATAAGTTATTTTTCAATTAATTTAATTAACCTAAATATTCTCAACCAATTAAAAATTAGTAAATTAATTAAAAAAGTGAAAATCTAAGAAAAAAGATGGAAGAAATATATAGATACAATTATCTGTATGTATAAGTGCTCTGTAATATATATATACTAGCAAATGACCCGTGCTATGCACGGTACTCTTACACTGCTAAGCAACTATGAAAAAAATGAATTGTAAAGGAAAAAATATATTATGAAAATAAAAATTCTCCATTAGAATAAAAAAAAATGAACATAGCATAAGTCTGAGCTAAATCGAACTCGATTATAAGTTCAATCGGAATTCAGAGGACCCGGTAATCTGAATTACCCGTTATTTATTAAAACTTTAACTATTTATATTTATATAAATAAAAAATATAAGAAGCAAATAAGCGGGCTTCCTTAATTTGATGGGCTAAAATGTCAGTCCAATTTTGTAACTCAAAACATGTCAAAGTACCATCTTTTATTGTATTGTCAAACTCAAAACACAATGTAACTTTTCAATGTGGGATACTCTTATAAGCCAATTAAGAGTTTACAACCAAAATAAAATTTAAATTAGCATTCCATTAAAAGAATCATAGAAAATAATTGTCAAATACCTACCAGAGTAGTTGGCAATATGGCGTAGCATCCAGCTTGCAGGTCGGGGGATCGAATCCCCCCGCTCTCGATATAAATAAAATAGTTTAACATTTTTGCACAAATAAAAGTTGATATTTAATTTTTATTAAGATAAGTTAATTTTCAATTAATTTAATTAACATAATATTCTCAACTAATAAAAATTAGTAAATTAATTAAAAAAGTGAAAAACTAAGAAAAAAGATGGAAGAAATATATAGATACAAATATATGTATCTATAACATGCTCTGTAATATATATATATATATATATATATATATATATATACTAGCAAAGATACCCGTGCTATGCACGGAAACGTAATGTTTAATGAAAGAAAAAATGTCAAAGTAATTTTATAACTCAAAACATGTCAAAGTATACTCTTTTATAGTATTGTCAAACTCAAAAAACAATGTAACTTTTCAATGTGAGATACTCTTATAAGCAAATTAAGAATTTACAACCAAAGTAAAATTTAACCAACCAATCAAAATTTTATAAAATAATTAATTGAACAAAAATTCATGGAAATTACACGTAGGATTTAGAAGGATGTGATTGGCTGAAACTGAAAACAGACTCTGTAATATAAATATAGATAGATACTCTTTCCGATTCAAAATATAATTATTTTTAGGAGTTTTCAGACAAATTAAGATACTAATCAAGATGACTAAAATACCCATAATTAATACTCCAAAAGAACAAATAAATTAATAAAGAGTTGCATGAGAACTATACATTTTGACAAATATGAATATATGGAGAAAATAATGTAAGGGTAAATTAGCCAATAAATGCATCATTCTGATGGGCTGAAATGCCAACCCAATTTCTCACTCAAAACATCGGAATTCAGAGGACCCGGTCATCTGAATTACCCGTTATTTGTTAAAACTTTAACTATTTATATTTATATAAACAAAAAATATAAGAAGCAAATAAGCGGGCTTCCTTAATTTGATGGGCTAAAATGTCAGCCCAATTTTGTAACTCAAAACATGTCAAAGTACCATCTTTTATAGTATTGTCAAACTCAAAAAACATTGTAACTTTTCGATGTGGGATACTTTTATAGGCCAATAAAGAGTTTACAACCAAAATAAAATTTAAATTAGCATTCCATTAAAAGAATTAAAGAAAATAGTTGTCAAACACCTGCCAGAGTAGTTGCCAATGCAGCGCAGCATTCGACCCATAGGTTGGGGTATCGAATCCCCCCTCTCCTGATTTAAATAAAATAGTTTAACATTTTTGCACCAATAAAAGTTGATATTTAATGTTTATTAAGATAAGTTAATTTTCAATTAATTTAATTAACCTAAATATTCTCAACCAATACAAATTAGTAAATTTTATGTTCTTTATTATTCATACTGTTTTAATTTTTATGTTTTTTTCTATTTAATGTTTAAATGTACTCTTTCGTAAATTGGTTGCACGAAATATGAGATTCTAAATCCCCTCTCTAAAGTTTGGATTCGATATCTTGAATGAAAATATATTATGAAAATAAAAAATTCTTCATTAGGATAAAAAAATGATCATTGCATAAATCTGAGCTAAATCAAAGTTGACTATAAGCTCAATCGGAATTCAGAGGACCCGGTCATTTGAATTACCCGTTATTTGTTAAAACTTTAACTATTTATATTTTTATAAACAAAAAATATAAGAAGCAAATAAGCGGGCTTCCTTAATTTGATGGGCTAAAATGTTAGCCCAATTTTGTAACTTAAAACATGTCAAAGTACCATATTTTATAGTATTGTCAAACTCAAAAAACAATGTAACTTTTCGATGTGGGATACTCTTATAAGCCAATTAAGAGTTTACAATCAAAATAAAATTTAAATTAGCTTTCTATTAAAAGAATTAAAGAAATTTGTTGTCAAATACCTGACAGAGTAGTTGGCACTTGACAATGCAGCGCAGTATTCGACCTGCTGGTCGGGGGATCGAATCCCCCATCTCTCGATTTAAATAAAATATTTTAACATTTTTTTGCACCAATAAAAGTTGATATTTAATTTTTATTAAGTTAAGTTAATTTTGAATTAATTTAATTAACATAAATATTCTCAACCAATAAAAATTAGTAAATTTTATGTTTTTTATTATTCATACTGCCTTTAATTTTTATGTATTTTTCTATTTGATGTTTATATGTTCTTTTTCGTAAATTGGTTGCACGAAATATGAGATTCGAAATCCCCTCTCTAAAGTTTGGATTTGATATCTTCAATGAACATATATTATGAAAATAAAAAATTCTCCATTAGAATAAAAAAAAAAAATGAACATTGCATAAGTCTGAGCTAAATCAAAGTTGACTATAAGCTCAATCGGAACTCAGAGGACCCGGTTATCTGAATTACCGTTATTTGTTAAAACTTTAACTATTTATATTTATATAAACAAAAAATATAAGAAGCAAATAAGCGGGCTTCCTTAATTTGATGGGCTAAAATGTCAGCCCAATTTTGTAACTCAAAACATGTCAAAGTACCATCTTTTATAGTATTGTCAAACTCAAAAAACAATGTAACTTTTCGATGTGGGATATTCTTATAGGCCAATTAAGAGTTTACAACCAAAATAAAATTTAAATTAACATTCTATTAAAAGAATTAAAGAAATTTGTTGTCAAACACCTGCCAGAGTAGTTGGCAATGCAACGCAGCATCCGACCTGCAGGTCGGGGGATCGAATCCCCCCTCTCTCGATATAAATAAAATAGTTTAACATTTTTGCACAAATAAAAGTTGATATTTAATTTTTATTAAGATAAGTTAATTTTCAATTAATTTAATTAACATAATATTCTCAACTAATAAAAATTAGTAAATTAATTAAAAAAGTGAAAAACTAAGAAAAAAGATGGAAGAAATATATAGATACAAATATATGTATCTATAACATGCTCTGTAATATATATATATATATATATACTAGCAAAAATACCCGTGCTATGCACGGAAACGTAATGTTTAATGAAAGAAAAAATGTCAAAGTAATTTTGTAACTCAAAACATGTCAAAGTACACTCTTTTATAGTATTGTCAAACTCAAAAAACAATGTAACTTTTCAATGTGAGATACTCTTATAAGAAAATTAAAAATTTACAACCAAAGTAAAATTTAACCAACCAATCAAAATTTTATAAAATAATTAATTGAACAAAAATTCATGGAAATTACACGTAGGATTTAGAAGGATGTGATTGGTTGAAATTGAAAACAGAATCTGTAATATAAATATAGATAGATACTCCTTCCGATTCAAAATATAAGTCTTTTTAGGAGTTTTCACACAAATTAAGATACTAATCAATATGACTAAAGTACCCCTAATTAATACTCCAAAAGAACAAATAAATTAATGATGAGTTGCATGAGAACTATACATTTTGACAAATATGAATATATGGAGAAAATAATGTAAGGGTAAATTAGACAATAAATGCAACATTCTTGTAAAAAGACCTATATTTCGCAACAAAAAATAACTCTTAAAAAAACTTCTATTTTGAATTGAAGGAAGTATAAATTTTATGCACATTAATTTTCTTTTATAGTCTTGTCATTTGTCAAATTTTAAAAATAATAATAATTTTTTTATGTGGGAGTTTTTATTGTTGTTAATTCTCTTATTTGACTTTAGATTAATATTTTTAACATTTATTATAAATTAAAATTTCTACAAATTAATACTTTAGAATTAGAGAGTTTATAAAAAAGATTCACTTGATTTTTGAAGTATAAACGAAGCGAATTGATTTTTTTTTAATATCCATATTTATTTATTTTTAAAAATATATTATGAAAATAAAAATTCTCCATTAGAATAAAAAAAATGAACATTGCATAAGTCTGAGCTAAATCGAACTTGATTATAAGCTCAATCGGAATTCAGAGGACCCGGTCATCCGAATTACCCGTTATTTGTTAAAACTTTAACTATTTATATTTATATAAATAAAAAAATATAAGAAGCAAATAAGCGGGCTTCCTTAATTTGATGGGCTAAAATGTCAGCACAATTTTGTAACTCAAAACATGTCAAAGTACCATCTTTTATAGCATTGTCAAACTCAAAAAACAATGTAACTTTTCAATGTGGGATACTCTTATTAGCCAATTAAGAGTTTACAACCAAAATAAAATTTAAATTAGCATTCCATTAAAAGAATTAAAGAAAATTGTTGTCAAATACCTGCCAGAGTAGTTGGCAATGTGGCGTAGCATCCGACTTGCAGGTAGCGGGATCAAATCCCCCTCTCCCAATTTAAATAAAATAGTTTAACATTTTTGCACAAATAAAAGTTGATATTTAATTTTTATTAAGATAATTTAATTTTCAATTAATTTAATTTTCTTAAATATTCTCAACCAATAAAAATTAGTAAATTAATTAAAAAATGTGAAAATCTAAGAAAATAGTATTGAAGAAATATATAGATACAAATATATGTATGTATAATGCTTCTGTAATATATAGATAGGTAGATATATAATATATATATATATATATATATATATATATATATATATGTATATATAACCAATTTCTTCTAAATATTTCAGTTTTGTTTAAGGGAAATATTTGAGTTTCTGATTTACCATAAAAATTATGAGGGTTAAAAAAAATGAGAAGTTAATGTTGTCAAAATGGTTATTAAAACACTTTTATATCGTTTTTCAAAATTTTAAATAAAAATCGATTTTAGAAAATGAATAATTACTATATAAACTTAAATAACGATTTTTTTTTCCTCAGCAGAAAAAAAAAAACAAGTTAAATGACAAATAGTGGTATGAACTATTTTCTTTTGGTTCACATTCTTGTATGAGCTATACAGCTTACGAATGAATCCGAACAATTCTTCTATTCCCCATTTTATAACATCAGAGATTTATAATACAGAATAGAGGTAATAAAGTCTAGATAAACACAAAAGTATAAATCAAGTAAGACAAACCCTTGTTTGGTACTCTCTCCATTCCCAATTAATTATCGTTAAGTATCCAAATTAATTGTCGTTTAAGGTTCTTTTATTAGTTGTCAACCATTTATTTTAATTATACCCTCGACATTTTTTTTATTTGCGGCCTCTGTCATTTCTATTTTTTCCTTTCTTTTCTTATACTATAGAAGTGAGAGAGATGGGTAATATTGTAACTTTCGGTGAAAATGAAAAATTCTTTAATTTTCTAAAATTGTTTAAAGAGTCTTATATTTAGTAATGGAGGGAATAGTCTCTAATCTTGTTTTGGTTGGCATCCAGCCAGATGACTTGAGCAAATTCTTAAAAAACGAATAAATAATCTTAAAGGTGCATGTCTGAACGCTGAAATTAATGGCCTTGTATGAACGGACATATTGGCTCCGGATTGTCTCATCCATTGGCATTTTTTGAATAGTTGATTTGCCATAGAAATTTGCACTCCATCTCGACCCCTTTTATTTTTAAATATAAAAAATAAATGAATTTAAAGAACACTTCATCCCAACTTGCTAGGTAGAAAATTCTTTTGCAGAGTATTTGACTATATTATGATTTTGGAATATTATCTAATTAGCCCTTAAACTATTTATATTTCATCAAACTTGTCCTGAAAGTATTGTAAAACTAATCTTTTTAGTCCTAATAATTATTTTGGGAAGTGAATTTAACCTTAACAAACCCCTCATGGCATCGTGTGTCCTGTTTTCAGCTTTCTAACCCCCCCCCCCCCTCCACACAAAAAAAAGGTAGAAAATTCATTTGCAGAATATTTAACTAATTAGCCCTTAAACTATTATATTTCATCATAATTGTCCGCAAAGTATTGTACAACTACTCTTTTTAGTCCTGAAAATTATTTTGGGAAGTGAATTTGACATTAACAAACCCCTCATGATATCGTGTGTCCTGTTTATCATCTTTATATAAAAATTTCTATTGAAGAATCTAAGGGATGCATTCAATTCAGATTCTATGTGACTTTTAAGGACTTTAAAAGTTTATAGGTATTCAATTCTAATTTTAAGAATTTTACTAAAATCTAGATGTATTCAATTCAAACGGTAAATTATCTGTTGAAATCTATTAGTATTCAAAATTCTACAAATTCTCATAGATTTCATTAAATGGATGATTGTGATTGGTTATCTAGATAATGATTTATATTGAGAAATCTCTTCTTTTTCCTCAAGATTATGAGCTTATCTTATTAGAATGAATATATTTTAATAATTTTATCTAAGATTAGAAATTCTGCAGTGATCAATTTCGTTAAAATTCAAAGTAAAACTTCAAAATTTAGTCACAATTTTCTTCTTGGTAAACTTCAAATGGAAATTAATAAAGAAAGAAAAAAATTTCTTCCCTGACTAACCACAAATTTCCCGTTTTCAAACATGAATTTCATTTTCCTGAAATAGAAAATCAAAGGGGAAAAGGCAAAAGTTGAAGAAACTGAAATTCAAACAA
Source organism: Vinca minor (assembly GCA_026122235.1). NCBI lineage: Eukaryota > Viridiplantae > Streptophyta > Magnoliopsida > Gentianales > Apocynaceae > Vinca > Vinca minor. Next base: position 1,490,185 of record JAOCZM010000115.1, on the reverse strand, counting down.
AACTCATTACAAAACATACTCTAAATTAAGCAAAAGAAAAGAATCACAGTGTACAAACCTTAAACAAAGAAATAAAAAGGGAGTAGCTTCGTGATCTCCAAAAAGTCATTTTATATTGATGATATCTTAGTATTCTCTAAGACAATAGAGGATCATATTAGACACTTGGAAATATTCAAGAAATTAGTAATAGCCAATGGATTGGTGATTTCTAAACCTAAAATGGTTTTATTTCAGACCAAAATAAGATTTTTAGGTCATAATATTGAAAAAGGTGAAATAATACCTATAAATAGAAGTATAGAATTTGGATCGAAATTTCCAGATATAATTACTGATAAAACTCAGTTACAAAGATTTTTAGGAAGTTTAAATTACATCCTACCCTATTATAAGAATTTGGCAGAAGATACTGCAATCTTATATGATAGATTAAAAAAGAATCCAAAACCTTGGACTGAAAGTCATACTAAGGTTATACAAAAGATTAAGGGAAAAGTAAAAACTTTGCCTTGTTTGATGATATCTAATCCTAATTGGGATAAGATTATAGAAACTGATGCCTCTTATATAGGGTATGGTGGAATCTTGAAACAGGTTAATCCTGAAAATAAACAAGAAAATTTGATTAGATTTCATTCAGGAAAATGGAATGCTAGTCAAAAGAATTATGCAACTATAGCTAAGGAAATCCTAGCCATAGTCAAATGTGTTTTAAAATTTCAAGATGATTTATATAATCAGAAATTTATAATAAAAACAGACTGTCAATCAGCTAAATACATGTTTAATAAAGATTTCAAACATGATGTTTCTAAACAAATGTTTGCTAGATGGCAAGCTAATTTAGCTCCTTTTGATTTTGAAATTGTTTATAAAAAAGGAGAGGATAATAGTCTTCCAGATTTTTTAACTCGTGAATATTTATGATCCATTTAAATCCAATAGTTCAAACTATGTATTATGAACAATGGGTTTATGAATACTTAGCAAACGATAATATTGATTTAAGATGTTATGAATTTGAAGATGAAGTTATACTTCCAAATATTGAAACATTTGAAGAGATTAAAAGATTAGACACAGAAATATTTTCTGAAGAGATAGAGATTGATCTATCTAATGACCCTTATAATATTAATAGTCAGATTAATAGTCAAATTGATTTGGGATTTAATGATCCTCATAGTTTTCCTTATAATAGAAATATGAATAACTATTTGTATCCAAATGATGTAGTAATGTCAGGTTAAAGAGGAAATTCCTCTTATAGAGGAAGAGGAGGAAGAGGCAGAGGATCTGAAAGGGTTCTTGCTCAACATGGAAATAAGAAGTTAATAGCTTCTGATATTTCTGGTTTATCCAGAGATAAAGATGAATTTGAACAATTCAGAGCTTGGAAATAAGCTTAGAAAGGTGATACCTCTAGCAGCTCAAATGCTCAATCCTTCGCCAGAATAGTGGAAGAAGGAAAACAGAAAGATGAATTGATGGTTAAAAACCGTGAAGAAAGAGTTATTTTACTCTTGAATGATGATGATATCAAATGGGAAGATCAGCCCTGGATAATATATGAGAAATACCTCAATAATATGGGTAATACCTTTGAGACTTATAAATCTCAGAAATATTATGAAATGATACTTTCTGATAATGAATGTGAGTTTAACCACTTCACAGGAACTAATAAAGAGATTTATAATTTCTCCAAAATTATAATAACGAAGATTATATCTATTGAGAATTGGGGTATATCTCCATTTTTACAGAAAAATCGTTCTTTATAAAGAATGTCCAGTTAAAATATAATTACTGGGATTATATTCAGGCATTTGATAAAGTGTTCCTATATGAGAATGGCAAGAGAAGCCATACATGGTTTATAAAGCTATGTTCTCAGATTTATAATCGAAAAATTCCAAACTGGTTTATAAGCTGGTGGCAGTTCTATGGAGCTTCTGAGGAAATTTTACCTCAAATATTTAAGGAGTATTATATGGAATATATTCAAGTTACTCCTAATACGTCTGAAAGGGCTAATCCTGGTTATAATCAGATGAATTTCTTTATAGAATTTTCAATCCCGTATATATGGCGGAATGATCCTAAAATTGGTTATGATCATAATAATTTATTATGTTTAAAAAGATGTTCATACACAAGATTTTGGGATACAATGATGAAGGAGGATCCCAAGACAAAGCAATTAAATTGCTTGGATACTCTTGATTATATCAAACAAATGCTTGATAAGTATAATGATATCAGACTTCAAGAAAGTCTTACATTCAGATTTGGAGGTGATACTCAAAAGGTGGAAGAAATGAATCTTTCAAACCAAGAAATTGTTGCTAAATATATTAAAGACTTAGGAAAAGTCTTAGCAGAAAAGAAGCAGATGGAAAGATTGGAAAAAGAGAAAAGATCTGCAACAGGAAGTGATACTTCAATGACAAGTGTCAATAAATTTCAAGGATTGGATGATTTTGAGGATGCTCAAGATCCAAATGATATTGAAATTGATCTTGATGATGTATTAAAAACATTAGTAGAGTTCATAACAGGAAGCTTGGACAAATCCAATAAAGGAAAAGACAAGATAGATGAATAGAAAGGAATCTTTACTTTTCAAAATATTGCCGACAGAATTATATTCACTACTGTTATAAAGTAGAAAATATTCGCCTTTATAAAAAGGAGATGCTTTAATAAAGCAGCAATCATGTAAGATACTGTAGAATTTTAAGTTTTTAATTTAGTTTGAAGTCCGCAGATATCTATATAAGGCGGATGTAGTTTCTTTGTAAATTACACTTTTCTTTACCAGCTCTCTTCCTACTTTGTAAAAATACCATATCAATAAGAATCTTCAAGTTTGCTGTACATAAGGCTTCTCTTTAAATTTCTGTAAGTTTTTAATTTTTGTTTTTATTTTGTTTTATTTTATTTTATTTTGATTATGAGCCTTATAGGCTAAATTCTCTTGTGTTGAATTATGGCTGATTAATGAATCTATGAAAACTCCATGACAAAGATGTCTTAGGACTAGGGGTTTTCCAGAATTCTGGCGTTATGATTAGAATATGAGCAAGTATGAAGGTTTGTTTCAAAAATCTATAGCCGAACTACTGTTAAGCCTGTTTAGCCCGTTAAGCCGTTGAGAGGATGAAGGCGTTAGGGTGTTAAGGCGTTGTGTAGTGGCTGTTTAGTTCTGAAATGGCTTCTTTATACTATGCATAATCTGTAAAACCTCCCATGTATGCTGGTAGCTTAGAGATCCTGACCCCCTGATGGTATCAGAGCCATGAAGTTTTGATTAGTTCATTATGAAGTTTCATAATTCAACATAAGTTTTATGAATATGTCTTTGAAGTTTAAAGGAATTATGACTAATAAGTCTAATGTTAAAAACACAGTTACTAAAGAATCTGAGATACCTCAGAATTTAGATCTATTAAATAGATGGACAATTCCTAAGGTTGAACCTAGGACAATTTACCAGTTAGGAACTTTTGAAAAACTGGGTTTAAAACAAATTGTTAAGACAACCGAGGAATCTATTTCCTTAGATAATGAAGAAATGATAATTCATTTGTTAAATGAAAATGATATAAGACCTTATAGGTACTCAGAACATAAGTTTATACATATTGGATTAGTGCAAGTTGCATTTAAACCTTTAACTTTAGAAGGTTTACCTGAAAGTTTTATAGCAGCTTTAAGAGATGGAAGAAATTTAGATTGGAAAAAATCAATCATGGGTGTGTTACAATCCAGTCTGGCACATGGACCAGTATATTTTAATGTTTATCCGAATTTACAACTTTCATTAACTGATAGCAATATTCTTGATGCTTTAACATTAAATGTTAAGACTCATGGTTATAATTATGCTTCAGGATCTGAAGTAATTTGTATTTGTTATAGGATTTATTTTAAGCCTTTATATACTTTAAATCCTCACTGCAAATTGGCAGATAAAAAATTAAATGAAACAATTATAATTGAGACTAATTTTAGTAGATCTAATATAACTACTAGAAGATCTATTAAATGGGATGAAATAACTTTCCCTGAAAGTTGGCAGATAGATAAAGCCATGAGACCTCAGCCTGTTATACAGACAAATTTATTAAATGTAGTTCAAACACCAGAAGGTTCTGTAACTTTAAATTTTGGAAATAATAATAGGTTGAAAGATGTTTCTAGATCAACCACACCAAGATCTTATAGATCGTTTATTTCTCCATTAGATCCAGACATACCTGGACCCTCAAGAATTTTTGAAGAAAATCTTGGACCATCTAGGTTATCTACCTCTTATATTAGAGAAGATAAAAGAGATGATAGTAGTAATGAATCTGTCAAGGATAATAAGGTTGATGGATTGAAATTACATGATGATAATGTTTTAAGAGCCTTTAATAATAAAAAGGATGTAGAGACTCTGTCTCAAATGAGTTATAATTTAGGTAATGGATAGTAAACCTAAAATAGATTTTAGTTTTGGCTCAGAAGCCAGAAAAATAATAAGTAATGAATTTAAATTACCCAAATGGGAACTTTTTAGGAATTATTTCTTTAAGAATTTTGATAAAATTCAACAAAAAGAATTTTATGAATTCTGTGAAATACATAACAAAATAATATATTTTGTTCCTTGGTTTTATTCTACCTATATTCAAAATTATATTAATGTAATTGAAAGAAACTATAAACTATTAAATGGTGAAATAGTAAAGGATGTTAATCCTCCATTACAATCCTTTAAAATGGATAAATGTGATTTTTTAGCTTTATCAAAAATATTTGAAGATGAAACTCTTAGTGTTACTACTAAGCACATAAATGGTTTAATACAACAAAATAATTTTGCTAATCTTAATTTAAATATATTAGGAGAACAAATGGTTTCTTTACATAAGAAAATTGATAGTGTAATAACACTAATGAATAGTAATATAACAGTGGTAAAACCAGAAACTGTTGAACCAATTAAGGTAGAGACTAACTTACAAAGTCCTCCTGAGATAAAAGACTTTAAGTCGAAAAAATCTTCTGTATGGGAGAAGGATGTAACTGATAAGTTAGTAGAAATATTGAGTGGACAAGTTTCGAAGTTAAGTTTGAATACTTTAAGTAATGATGATATAAACTCTTTTGGTAGGGATTCTGATGAATCATCAGAAGAAGATAATATTAATGTAATACTAAAGGAATCTAATGATAATATCAATGCTATAGTAAATGAGAAATGGGCATCTAAGCCTACTCAAAAGAGGTATTATTATACTAGGCCATCGCCTATGGATACTCTTCAAGAAGAAGATTATTTTGAGCTTAATAATAGCTATGGTGGGAAATATATCTATGAATGGAACATAGATAATTTTACCCAAAATCAAATTTTTAGTCATATGCATAGAATGCTTATGTATTCTACTATTTGTAAAAATGAAGGTAATAGTGACCTTAATATTGTGTAAATGATAATTGCAGGATTTACAGGCCAACTAAAAGGTTGGTGGGATAATTATTTAAAACCTGAAATTATACAAGGTATTTTGAGAACAGTTAAACTAGAAAATGGTGAAACCAAAGAAAATGTTGTTTATACCCTAGTAGTTCAAATTATTGAACATTTTACAGGAACATTTTCTGAAAAATTATGATACTATTAGAACCTTATTGCAAAATCTTAGGTGTAAAACACTTACTGATTTTAGATGGTATAAGGATACTTTTCTTAATAGAGTTTTACAATTACCAGAGAGTGATAGTACTCACTGGAAAGCTAAATTTGTGGATGGTTTACCCCATTTATTTGCAGAAAGAATTAAGAAATCATTAAAAGGTAATAAACCTACAATTCCTTACCATGAATATACTTATGGAAAATTGATAGGGACTTGTACACAGGAAGGATTAAATCTTTGTAATGAAATTAAATTAAATCAACAATTAAAAAACCAAAGAATTGTTGAAAGAAAACAATTAGGTGAATTTTGTGGCCAATTTGGTATGGATATGCCTGCTTATAAGCATAAAGGTAAAAAGAAAATTGTTGATAAACCTCCTTATTATAGGAAAAAGAAAAGAAAATATTCTAAGAAGAAATTAGAAGAAAAAGCTGATAGAAAAGAGAAGAGGAAATCCTCTAAAAATATAAGAATTATAATAAAAAGAAAGACAAAATAATTGTCTGTAATAAATGTCATAAAGTTGGTCATATTGCAAAAAATTGCTGGACTGAAAAAGAGATTAAAAATCTTGAGTTTGATGATGAAATCAAAGATAAATTATGCAAATTATTGTTAGACTCAACTAATAGTTCAGAACAGAGTGATGATAATTTAGATATGATAGAAAGTGACTATTATACTAGTTCATCAAGTGAATCTGAATGTGAACCTTGTCAGATAGGACAAGCATGTATAAAATCTCCTAAAAATGATGAACAACTTTATAAGATGATATCACAATTTCAAGATGAAGATCATGAAATTAATGTTTTAGAATCTGATCATTGGATAGAATTGTTAAAAACAATTAAGGATCCAGAATTAAGATTAAAAATGATAGATCAGATGGGTAATACACCAAGTACTTCTAAAAGTAAAAATAATAAAAAAGAATTTGATATTGATAAATATAAAGAAGAATATAGTATGTCTGAAGTTCATAAAATGATTTTAGAAAATAAAAATTCTAAAGAAAAACCAACTTCAGTTAAGGATATTATCAAAGAGATTGATAATCTTAAATCTGAAATTAAAGATTTAAAAAAGAAAAATATAGAAAATGATACTAGAATTTCTAATTTAGAAACTCTAACAATTATAGATAAAATCGATAAAGACTTTAAAAATAAAGCAAAGGAAGAAATTCTTAAAGAAACTAATAGTGAAAAAGAGGAATTTTTACAAACTCTTGAGTTGGTAACTCTACAAAAATGGCACATAAAAATTACTTTGTTAATAGGTAATTATTATTCCCAGGAATTCACTGCTTTAGTAGACAGTGGTGCTGATTTAAATATCATACAAGAAGGGGTTATACCTACTAAGTATTTTGAAAAAACCACCCATAATATAAAACATGCAGGTGGAGAAAGAATGGATATAAAATATAAATTATCCAAATCTATGGTTTGTAATGATGGCAAATGCATGCCATTAAGTTTTTTATTAACTAAAAATAAATTATCGGTTCCTGTGATATTAGGACAACCATTCATTAATAAAATTTATCCTTTTAGATGGATAGATAGAGAAAAAATTGTAGCAACTTATAAAAATGAGCCGATTACATTTAAGTTTATAACTAGACCTTTTACTAAGGTATTAAATAATTTATATGATGAAATTATACATAAAGAAAAACAATTAGGTTTTCTTAAATATGAAGTTAATATGCTTACTATTGAAGAAAAATTGGATAATCCTAAATTAAAGGAAAAGATAGTTAATATAACTAATCAGTTTGCCTTAGAAATTTGTAATGACCATCCTAATGCTTTTTGGGATAGGAAAAAACATATCGTAAGTTTACCTTACGAAGAGAATTTTAATGAAGAGGATATTCCTACAAAGGCTAGACCTTGTCAGATGAATGCTGAATATTTAAATTTGTGTAAAAAAGAGATTGAATCTTTGTTAGAAAGAAAAATTATAGGACCATCTAATTCTCCTTGGTCTTGTACTGCTTTTTATGTTAATAAACATTCAGAAATAGAAAGAGGTGTACCAAGATTGGTAATTAATTATAAACCTTTAAATAAGGTATTAAAATGGGTAAGATATCCCATTCCTAATAAAAAAGATTTATTGGATAGGCTATATAATGCCTTGATATTTTCTAAATTCGATTTAAAATCAGGATATTGGCAAATACAGATCAATCCAGTAGATAGGTATAAAACTGCCTTTAATGTACCGTTTGGTCAATATGAATGGTATGTTATGCCTTTTGGATTAAAAAATGCTCCCTCTGATTTTCAGAGAATTATGAATGATATTTTTATGAATTATACTGATTTTATAATTGTTTATATTGATGATATCTTAGTATTCTCTAAGACAATAGAGGATCATTTTAGACAATTGGAAATATTCAAGAAATTAGCACCATGTTTTTTGGATTTTTAACAAATTGATTTGATTTCAAAAGAAGAATGACTGATAAACATATGTGGTATTTGGAAATTCAACACCATTGTATCAATCACTTCTTTATTTTTGTGTGTCATTCAAATAATCAATAGACTTTATAAAAATAAAAACCGCAACATTGATGCGGCCAAAAAAACGTTTATCTCCGTGTATGTTCTCATTTATTTATCCAATCACTCATAATTTTGCACGTATAAGCATAATGCTTAAGGGCTAAACACTATTGGATAAAATTTGGCTAATGGGAAAATATGACCATTTTATCCTTTACGGTACTTAGAATTTTGCTGTAAAAAAATTCAAAACAATTTGATGACATGTAAAAAGACACATGACGTGTCTTTGAAATTCGAATAAAAAAAGCATAATAAAAAAAAAAAAATTATCTTCAAAAGCTGACTTTTGAGTGATGATTGTCAACCATCACATCAGTCAGCCATGTAGGAGTGGTTATGTTCTTTTGGCTTTTGCTAGGGTAGGTAGCATGGGTCCTACATGTAAGAAGTGTATTGATTACTTAGCAAAAAAAATAAAATAAAATGTATTTATTGGTGTAAAGTGTTAAATATAGGTCCAAATATTACAAGAAATGACACAAAATTTTCCACACTCCACCAATTAAAATTTCCCCATCCACCATCGTTTCTTCAACAGAAGGCTGGAAAAAAAATACTCGAATTATGTCTACACTAAATGAAGAAGTGGATGGATTTTAGTGAGTGAGAATGAACAATCTCCTATTCAGGTAGATGATTCCGAAGCATTTTTTTACGCTAGTGAAAATGTGTACTGATTGTAATACGTAAATACTGTGGTTTTTGAACAGATGGAGCAGGAAATTCTAAATGCCAATGTTATGGATTCAAATCAGGTATTCTCGGATTTAAGAGTCGGATATTTTTTTAATACTTTAGATGAGTTATATGAATGTTATCTTCAATATGCTAAAGAATGAGGATTTAGTGTGGAAAAAAAATGCGGATCCAAAGTTGTAATAGTGATGTTAGAAAATACACCTGCATTAGTTGTGACAGAGGTAGAAGTGGAGTTAACAATAAGCGCACTAAAAGAATTAATTGTCCTGCAAAGTTGAATGCAATATTAAGGGATAACGGAATGTGGGAGGTATAAAAAAATAAATGATATGCAGAACCATGAATTGGTACCGGAAATGTCGAGGTTTATGAGAAGCCACCGTAAATTATCGTCGACAATAAAGAGAAATTTGGAAGATAATGATAGGGCAGGTATTAGACAATGCAAAAGCACTAGAATGTTAGAAGTTGAAGCCGGTGGACAGGAAAAATTAAAATTTCTTAGTAAAGAATGTCGTAATTATCTTGATGCATTTAGGAAAGACGGACTGGGTAGAGGAGATGCGGATTACATTTATAACATGTTCAATAGAATGCAGTTGAAAAATCCAAATTTTGTATATTCAATTCGGATTGACTGTGAAGGTATGATTGACAGTGTGTTTTGGGTGCACCCTCATGGTCGGAGTGCGTACCAGCAATTCTCAAATGTAGTTAGTGTAGATTATACACATTTGGTTAACATATGACGTTTGTTTGCATAGTGGGTATTAATCACCGTGGTTATTCAATTTTGCTGGGGTCAGCCCTTATATGACACGAGGACATTGCTACATACAGATGGTTTTTTAAGACATGGTTGGACACTGTGGGAGGACAAGCTCCTGTTGCTATTATGAGTGATCAATGTGAAAGTATTGGTAATGCCATTAAAATTGAGATGCCAAACACAATTCGTAGGTATTGCATTGGGCACATACTTACTAAAATTCTAGAAAAATTTAAAGGCATCCAAGAATATGTCCGTGCAAAGAAACAATTCAAGACCATAGTTTATGAAAGCTTGTGTAAGGAAATGTTTGTACAGAATTGAGAATTATTTATTGAAAGGTATAATCTAAATGAAAATCAATGGATACACAAATTGTTTGTTGAGAGAGAAATGGGGTTCCTGTTTATGTTAATCACATTTTCTGGGCTGGGATGTGTCTACGCAAAGGAGTGAGGGAATGCATGCTTTCTTCGATGGATATGTACGTTCTACGAGTACTTTGAAACAATTTGCGGAACAATTTGAAATTGCTTTAAAAAATAAAATCGAGAAAGAAGTTGCTGCAGAGTTCAAAACAAAGAGCCTGTTGGTTAATTGCATAACAAATTATGGGTGGGAGAGACAATTCCAGCAGTGTTACACAAACGAATTATTTGAGGAGTTGCAGGGTGAAATTAGACGGATGTTGTACTGTCATGTGGGTACCGATCAGAATGAGGTTGAGGATGATGTGGGTGATGAGGATTTTAATTTAGATGGAGGAGATTATGAGAAAATAAGAAGGGAAATCAGCCTATTTAGTCCCCCAGGAATTTTTGGTTAGCCTGTATAATCCCCAATGTTTAATTTCAGCCTAGTTAGTCCCCCAGGAATTTTCGTTCAGCCTGTAAAGTCCCCCAGGAATTTACGTTCAGCTTGTAAAGTCCCTTACCTAGTCCCAGATTTTTTGTATTTTGTAAATTTTATAGATTGAAACTGACCATTATTCCCCCGCTCATTAAGCACGAGGATGACATGAATTTGGGGTTGCCCTGATTCCGCCACAGAAGAGGCGGTGGAACCTCTATATGCAACCTGTAAATAGATAAGGGACTTTACAGGCTGAAATTAAATAGGTAAGGGACTTTACAGGCTGACCGAAAATTCCTAGGGGTATTTACGGGCTGAACGAAAATTCCTGGGGGACTAAACAAGCTGATTTCCCAAATAAGAATAGCGGAAAAATCAATTACTACCCATGAGTACGTCAATGATTATGTGTACACAATGATGTATAAGGCTGAAGGTTGTATTTTAAAATGCAACTGCCGAAAATTTGAGTCAAAGGGTATTTTACGTGCACATGTTTTATCAGTTTTGAGGCAGAAAACTGTTGTGAACATTTCAGAAAAATATATGTTGAACAGATGGAGAAAGTATGTTTTTAGGAGGCATATATTGATGTTTAATGATGACAGATATCCTCAAATGACTCCGGAATACAAGCGATTCAAGCACTTGGAATCCATTTTCAATCAATGTGTGGAGCTTGCGCTTTCTACTGATTCGCGGTATGACATAACAAAAATGTATTTGTAATACATTTTGGATGAGCTTAAGAAATTCACTCCTCTCGCAACGGAACAATTAGTAGACAGTATTGATTCAAGCATGGGTATGGTAGAGACAATCCTTCAAAATCCGCGAGTTACAGGTACGCGTGGACGGCCCAGGACCAATAGATATAGAGGATGTATTGAGAATTTAGGACGTGGCAGTCGCTGATATCGGGGAGGTCGTGGTAATCGCGGACGTTCAAGGATAAATACAGATGAATTCAATGTAAAAATACCATCTACACAGGTACAACAATTTACTTTTGTCATTTTAAATTGGTTAATAAAATTTATAAATAAATATTTTAATTTTGTTATAAATATTTTTTTCTAGGAATCACAAGGGGATACATTGATCGATGTAAATATCGGACTTGCTGAAAATTAATTTTGGAACACAAAAGTTTCAACTTGAATTTTTATCTTGAAGTTGCTTGGAGCAAAAAGTCCAATGACATGACTGTTGTGAATGATTGAGCGATGGTGGCAGTGAAGTGACGGGTCAGCAAGCGATGTCACAGGGGTCTGCCTTGATTGGGTGGTGGTGGTCAGGGGGCAGGGGCAGGGGCAGGGGCAGAGGTAGGGGCAGAGGCAGGGACTTAAGCAATGGCAGTGCTACTGGCCTATTAATTAAGACTTTTAGGATGTATTTTTGTTGAACCGAGATTTCTCTTGATGAAAAAGGTTTGTTTTGGGATGTTTTCTTAACTTTTTAATTAACATGTTATTATTTTCCTTTTCTGGACCCAAATGTTTATCATTTAACATCCTATTTAACATATGTCAGCTAATTTTTTTTTTTTTTATTTTAAAATGGAAATAGCAAAAAGCAATACTCGTCTCATTTAATTTTTTAAAAAAAAGGAAATAGCAAATTAAATCTAAGTTTTATGATTGAAATTAAAAAGTAACATATTACAGACCAAAATATAAAAATTAAAATGAATAGTAATATTGTTCATAATTTAAAACTGAAATAAATCAAGACCAGCGCCCGTTGACAAACATGAAATCGTGGTGAACTCTTAATTCAGAGATATGGTGATCACCTTCCTGACCTGGATAGATCGGAAAAATTACGGTATACATATCCCTGGATTTGCCTTTTAACATAACCGGACCACCATCCTTCACGAGTCATGGCGTCTACCGGTTCACCTCTCCTAAATCTAAACTTACGAACAAACGGAGGACGTGGACGGATCCAATTGAAAGTAAGCTTCTCCTGGAGGTGATTCATCTCTTCGTCGTCGAACGACGTTGAATATTTCACTGTATATCTGTTGTTCCCATGCTTTGCAACAACGGTACCACGGTAAACCAAAGTATAAAACCCCAACGATCTCAATTTTTTCGCCAACATGATACCGAGGTATGTATACTCAACAGGTTGTCTGGAACTTGACATTTTCATTGGTAAAAAAAAATCATATTAAGAGAAATTTAAACACAAATCAAAATTATATCATACTATTAACTAATTCCAAATTAAAAAAAAAAAACAGAACACATATCATATTTCATCAATATAAAACTGAACATATTTCATAATATATAAATAAAATAATTAATATCAGGACATAATTCTCAAAAAAATATAAAAAACATAACAGAGAATATTTTGTAGAATAAAAAAAACAGAAAGTAGTTCTTCAGAAACAGAGCATTTTTCTATAATTCAAAAACATAACACATATCATATTTTGTCAATATAAAAATGAACATATTTCATAGTATATAAATAAAATAATTAATATCATGACATAATTCTAAGAAAAATATAAAAAAACATAACAGAGAATATTTCGTAGTATAAAAAACAAAAAATATTTCTTCAGAAACAGATTGTTCTTCAATTCAAAAACATAACACAAATCATATTTCGTCAATATAAAACTGAACATACTTCATATTTCATAGTATATAAATAAAATAATTAATATCAGGGCATAATTCTCAGAAAAATATAAAAAACATAATAGAGAATATTTCGTAGTATATAATTAAAATAATAAAATCAGATCATAATTCTCAGAAAAATATAAAATACATAACACAGCGTATTTCGTAGTATATAATTAAAATAATAAATATCAGATCATAATTCATCTACTTTGAGTATTAAGGATACAATATAAATTTGAAACACACAGTAAAAACAAAATTCATAATTTTATGAAAGTAAAAGACTTTCAGTAGTAATGATACAGATTTACCAGAGAATAAGATGAGTTGCTAAGACGATTGGAGAGGAAAGTTGGAGGCTGAAAAAAATTCTAGATGGGTCTGTTATTTATAGTTGAAACCCCTTGGAATAAGTTCTCCTCCCCCAACACTTCACGTTCTCCCCTCAGAAACCCACCCAAAATTATTTTGAGTTTTAATTTCCCAACTGAGACACGGCACCCAACTTTAATGTGGAATCTAAAAGGTTTTTACACTTAATGTTGGATTATTATTCTGATATCAAAAAGTTTCCTTTCCTTATTAAAAAATAATGTTATTTCATAATTAAACACAAAATCAAAAGTATAAAAATAACTAAACATTTGTTTGTGATATTTTGCAGCAAACCAGTATATCTTTGCTCGATCTTAGTAATTTTTTCCAAAATGATTTGCAAATCTTTCTTTGAAGATGAAATATCAGTTTCGAACCCCTTGAGACCACCACCACAGTGTATCATAGAACGTTCGTATTCATCTTGTATCCATCGGAAAAAATTGCATCTCAAATTCTTCTCCTAAAAAATGAAATGTACCAGATTAAAGTAACAAAATAATGTGATTTGAAAAATAATTCACGTTCTAAAAATAAAGAAATAAATACCTTGTAAGAATGACATCCAAAATATTTTCTACCTCTGTTTTTAATTGTGTTTGCAGTAATAAGGGGAGATGGATATCCGCAGTTTTTGAGAATAAAAGAAAGAAGAAAAATCGGAGGAGAGGAAAACAGTCTATGTAGTATGAGTTGTTGAGGTAGAAAATCGATGTGGATTAAAGTAGGAAACACTTATTGTATCGCATCTCGCGGGTCATCATAGTACCGTTGTATTTTAGTTTAGTTAGTTAGTTAGTTTAAGGAAAAACATATGTCCTCACTTTAGCGTCGGCTGCAAAAAGTAAGCATGTAGTATAATAAATTGTGACCGTTCGATTATGAACTACAGACAGTCAAGATCTACGTATAGGTTTTTTTTTGGATCGATGACGTGGCATACACAAAATTTTAAATTTTGAGAACCCTAAGTACTCAAACATTCTACATATTGTTTACCCTAAGTCCTTAAACTATTTTATAACATGTTGCATCTGGCCCTGTGTTGTATTTTAATTAATTACTTATGGACCCTTGTATTTTAGTTTTGTTTATGAATTGACCACTCAAATTATAAAGTACATAATAATTTTCAAAATTAGTTTGTATTATAAATTTATTGATGTATTAAGTAATGTTAATGTTATTCAATGATGTTTATAGAATCGTGTTTGTATTATAAAGTCCAAATAAAAGGGACTTGAACCAGCATGCCACTATGAATTTAAACAACTATGAAGTCGTTACCCCCACCCCCACACACGCACAAAAAAAAGAAGAAATATATACGAAATGAACTCTAATTCGACGCTAAATTAAAATAGTTGACGAAAAAGAGCCACAATAAATTAGCAATATGGCAATGGAGGAAGACATAGGAGACATCAAGTAGACATATAAATCAGTTCTCTAAGAATTACCAATTCTACAAGCATATATGTTAGAAATCTTCATCTAATACCACCTACTTTGAATAAATCTGAAGGCTACAACTCTTACCCGTCCCAGGCATTCAGACTATCGAAAGAATAAGAAGCTTTTCAGATCCATGACGTCCTTAAAACGTGTCCACAAATGATCAAGTTCGTTATACTCATTGGCATGCTTTTGTGTTTTGCTGAAATCTTCTCTTAAGAGCACGAACTCGTACATAATTTGTTCAAGGACATGGAGAGCTTTATTCAACAACCTAGATTTTAATTATTTCGAAACATC
The DNA here is from genome assembly GCA_026122235.1 of Vinca minor. Classification (NCBI taxonomy): domain Eukaryota; kingdom Viridiplantae; phylum Streptophyta; class Magnoliopsida; order Gentianales; family Apocynaceae; genus Vinca; species Vinca minor. Next base: position 1,474,797 of record JAOCZM010000115.1, on the reverse strand, counting down.
ATCAGAGCCAGGATGGATGTTGAATCATTTTCTGTGTTTGGTGCAACTATATTTCAATATTATAAAGGAATGAAATTAAATATAATATGACATAAATGCCCTCGTAGCTTATACTGATCATAATACCTTATTAAACATACAATTTACAAAATTTTACTTGAATAGCATAAATATATATATATATATATATATATATATATATATATATATATATATACACACACACACACACACACACACTAGCAAATGACCCATGCTATGCACATAAATACTGAATTTCAAATTATTAATTTAATTGTTGTACAAATGTATTTAGAACAAAAATTCGTTAACTTTAATTTTTCGGAAAACTAATAAGAAAATTCAACATTATTAGGTAATATTACTTTTATTGAGTAACTCACAAATGTAAAGGTTAACATTGTGTGCTTCACATTTTGAGATAATGCATCTTCTTCTATAAGAGCAAGCAAATTTTATGCTCAAGTTTTTTTTCGCCAAACTTGCATTGTTGTAAGATCCATTTTATTAAATATTTTTATTCCCTAAAAGATAAAATTAGTCTAATAGTATATTAATAAATTATTTAAAGGGCATTTATTAATAGTAATGTTTATTGGGAAAAAATGGATCAAACATAGATATAAATAATAATTAAACATCTAAAGTCATGAACATAAAAAAGATGAAGAGATGAGTAAATGTTGGAATAAAACATTCTCATAAATTTCCATAAGTTCACAGAAACTTCCCAATAAATTCCCTCAAAAAAAAGTTCCTCCCAAACTTTATAATTTTTTGACAAATAGGTCATTTTTTAATGGCAATCTTTTAAGAAAAAACGCTTTTGTAAAAAGTCTGTTGGGTATGGCTAAAAAACTTAATTCGTAGAACCAAAATAGCAAATCAAGTCTAAATTAAGTTTTGCCTAAGACTTTGTACCTTGCAATCAAATAAATCGAAACATTTAAAATAAAAATTAAAAGTGCCTAGCAATGATCAATAGATTCAGCTATCATAAATCAATGCAAAAAAGCAAAAATTATACTAATAATATAAAATAAATTTAGAAAATTAACACAAGGGCCATAAGTAATATGATGGTACATAGTTATCAGAAACTCAAATATTATTTAGGCTATATACTTTAACAAATACAACATTGCTTCAATCCGGAATTTAATGTTTCACTTAGACTTAAGATGAAAATTAATAATCGAAGGCACGGTAGCCCAGTGGGTAACATCCACTGCCTGAGACCGAGAGGTCCAGGTTCGATACCCACCTCACACAAGGGGAATGATTTAATTGTCATTTCTTTGGGTTCCCTTGTGTGAGGTCTTATATTCCCCTCACGGGGCACCCGCTCAGCCGGGCTTCTACTACTCCTCCTCTGGTGAGGTCGACCTCCTCTGGAGAGGTCTAATAATATATAATTGTAATAAACTACACCATACTTATAAATGGTCTAGTTTTTTTTTTTTTTAAAAAAAAAAAGATGAAAATTAATAAAAGTATTTTACTTTTAATAAAGTTTTCTTCTTGCATTATTAGTTAAGGAAGTTTGATACCCTTAAATTACGCTTAAACTAAGGAACGTTAGTAGTGGAAGTTTATATGAAAAAATATTACTCCTTCCGTCCCATTTTGTTTGTCCACTTTTCCATTTTGGGTTGTCCCAAAATTATGTCCAATTTCCTTTTTTAGTATTGCATTTAATAGGGTAGTTTTATTAAATTCTCTAAAATACCCTCATAAAAATAATAATTATTGAATATATTGGAACTACACTCAATGGTAGTTTAGGAAAAAAATTTATTGGGAATGATTTAGAACTAGCAATTATTGTGTCCCCTTAAAAAGTGGGAATTTCAAAGTTGGACAAACAAAATGGGACGGAGGGAGTATTATTTTAGGAAATGAGTAATTTAATTCTAGCCATTCTAAAAAAAAAATCATAATGGACATAATTTACTCTACAAAACTCATAATGAGATTTCTTATATCATGTAATGTTATCTTTAGAATCTAAGGATTGATAAGGAATAGTGGGTAAGATGATATACCTTTTGATGAAGCAATTTTCATTATAACTTTCAACCACCTGTGTGAGAGAGAATAAAATATCCAAATTAGCAAACAAAAATAAAAGAAAAGGAAGAGTAAGTGGACAACACATATTTGAACTTTTCATGTTTGATTCAAAACAAAACAATAAAAAAAATCATCTGACAACAAACTTCATTTTGATTACCCAATTCGAAAAAACAAATTGAGTGTTAAGAGTAGAGTAAGCAAACATACTAACAGTGAAATCCACAAATCGTTTCAATCCCGCTATAAATTCTTGACTATGACGTGGTCCACCATTTGTTGTCGAATCCATATACATCCAACTACGATCCTCCATTATATACACAATATCTGCATATATCAAGTCTTAATAATTAAATGCGTATTAACTTTGAATCTTATGTTTGATGATTTTCAACCTTATTTTTAAAGTAATTATTAACGTGTGATAATGATTAAGGATTACGCTTAATCTACGTGTGATATAAGGTAAGTGTTGAAAGATTAATGACAATTACTTTATAAATAAGGTTGAAAATTCCCTTTCAAAATGGAGTAAATTTATATTAATTTTCTATAACAGGGGTTGTAGAAAATTCCCTTTCTTGTGCTGAAAGATTAATGATTCTTGATCATCTTTTTCAAAGATTCCTAGTCTTTTTTCCAGATTTATCAGAGAACCTTTTAGATTTATATTTATTACGCAACATTCTAAGTAAAATTCTAAGTCTAAGAAGTAGTGGACAAATAAAAAAACAAGAGGGGAATTCATTAACTAGAACTTATTGAACGACCTTATAAAAAATAAAAAATTTTCATTTTAATGAGATACTAAAATAAGAAAATCAAAAGAGTCAAAATTCAAATCAAATAAAAATAATATAGGATAAAGTTCTATTAGTATAGAAAGTATTTACCCGATATTTAATCTACAAAAATATAGATTATATCATCCAAGAAATTGAGCGATTCCTTATTCCTTCTTTCTTCTAACTTTGAAATGAAAGTCCGGATAAATACTGTCAAGGAGGAGGTGTTCTGAATCAATCAATGAAGTTCATTTTTCAAAAACATTACCAGAGAGTGGAGTTTTTTTTTGAAACGGCAGAAAAGGGATTTCTCATTTAGACGAAAAAAAGAGTATGATTCTTAAGAACTCAACGGGCCTTCCCCCTTGAATCAGACAAACAAAGAAGGAAATCCCGTTGAGTTCTTATGCTTTCATGTCTACAACTCAATTGATTCGATTACTAGAGGGATGAACCCAATCCGGAATATGAACCATAAAAGAAAACACCTATTAAACCAATCACAAGAATACCAGTTACAGTACCTATTATCCAAAGAGGAATCCTTCCAGTAGTATCGGCCATTTCCCCCACTTCCCTCCACATTTCATCAAGTGTTCGTGCTCGAGACATAAACAGTCATGGATAATTATGAGATGAGATCCTTCCGAATGCGCTAAGAGAATGCCTAGAATTATTAGAATTCTTATTTATTCTCTTTCGTTTTCTTAATTGAAGAAATAATTGGAAAATAAAACAGCAAGTACAAAAATGAGTAATAACCCCCAGTATAGACTGGTACGATTCAATTCAACATTTTGTTCGTTCGGGTTTGATTGTGTCATAGCTCTATAATTCGGATGTAGGTTTATCGTTGGATGAACTGCATTGCTGATATTGATCCCAAAAAAAAGACGGTAGGTACAGCTAGGCCGTGAACAGCCAACCATCGTACTGTAAAAATTGGATAGGTTCGATCTATAGTCATTAGGGCCTCCTAAAAAGATCTACTAAATTCATCAAGTTGTTCCAAAGGATCAAAACGGCCAGTTATTAATGGAATTCCCTGCCGGCTCTCCGTGAAATACTCGTTTGGCCGAGGACTTCCAAACACATCATAAGCTAAACCGGTGCTGACGAATAACCAACCCGCAATGAATAGGGAAGGTATAGTAATGCTATGAATAACCCAGTATCGAATACTGGTGATAATATCAGCAAAAGAACGTTCTCCTGTGCTTCCAGACATGCTGAGCTCCACATATTCTTGTACAGTCAAAGGGGATCGATTCCGTAAAAGATGAGGATCAGTAAATGGCAATTCACCGAAACCGCATCCTTGTTAGATCGTCAATATTGTACCGAGGGCGTCTTTAGAGTATACCGAATCAGTATAGCTATCCTTCTTCTGACACAGCAACGCAATTTCATTTTAATCAGTATTGAAAGTGAGTGCTAAATAATTCCCTTTTAGCTTTACTTCTTCTTTATTGATGTAAAACGATGCTCCATTCAATAGAAAATTCGTCCAATGCAAGAGATTATCGTATTCCCACACTTTAAGTAGATGCGAGATCTAGAAATTTCCCTTTCGGAGTTGTAGAGGCAATTTTTTGTTGGAATCTTTTTTTTTATTTTAAAAAATTTGAATCGTCCAGTAACAAATAAAACAAATAAGTGTAGTAGATCGTATTCCATCAAAGAAAGAGAAGAAAGAATAAAATAATTGGAATCAATAGTTGTGATGCATTCTTGTACTCGATCGAGAACAAAAGGTCTAGCTAGAGGGGTGAGCGAGGCTTTAGAATATGGAAAGATAAAATGTGTAACCTATAAAAGATAATAAATCAAAATTATTAGTTTTAGAATCAAAATAAAAAAAAAAAGATTTCTTTGAGTGATCGTGTAATAACTTTTTTCTTCTCATTCAATCAAGATATTATGCGAATGAACCTATTGCTGAATCTAATGAGTTAAATTGAAAGTAAAGTGAAAGGTTTTATAAGGTGTTACTCTTTGCTCTAAAATCGACAATAGATTCGATAGAATTAAAAAATAGAAGAAACGGTCAAAAATGAAGTTACATGACCCAGCTCTTAGTACTTATTATTTTATTGGTTTATACAAGAGTTACTCAATGAATCGGTTGATTGAACTCGCAAGATAGATAGATATTACAGATGATGAATCGATTTCATTTTGTCACTTTATCTTTGTTAGTGCCGTCTATAATGATAGATGAATAACAAACTTTCAATTGAGCTTCTTCTTGCAATTGGTATTTTTGCGTATCCTCTTATTTTGAAAAATGGAAACTTAGGTAAGTGCTTTATAAACATATGTATAAAAAAACATATTTCATTTAGCTCCTTTATGCTTACTATAACTAGTTATTTTGGTTTTCTACTAGCGGCTTTAACTATAACCTCCGCTCTATTTGTTGGTTTGAGCAAGATACGACTTATTTAAAATTAATATTTGAAATGAATAATAAATCTTTCTGCGAGATTTCATGTATTCTATAGTTACTTACAGCCTCAATTGTCAATTCTTGGTCATTGAGATTCATGTCAATTCGGATTAATATTTAGGTATAGATATTACCTCTTTTTTTTCTTTCAAACAAATTGAAATGATTGAAGTTTTTCTATTTGGAATCGTGTTAGGTTTAATTCCTATTACTTTGGCTGGATTATTCGTAACTGCATACTTACAATACAGACGTGGTGATCAGTTGGACCTTTGATTAAGATCGATTAACATCTCTTTTTTTTATTGACCTCCTCTTTTTATTTAATCCATAGGGGGTCAAATTCCTATTGCTGTGCAAGTACTGAATCCAGTTCAGTCTAATTTGATCTAAGAATAAAAAAATCACGCTCTGTAGGATTTGAACCTACGACATCGGGTTTTGGAGACCCACGTTCTACCGAACTGAACTAAGAGCGCTTTCTTATCTGAATATACAGGGCTGTAAAGAAAAGGATTACCCCAATCCATTTTATTTTGTATGCATAGTATCGTAAAAATGAAAGATTATGCCCAATTTGAATCGATCTCAGCCGACCCTCGTTACTGCTCAAAGGAGCGTAGGGATGACAGGATTTGAACCTGTGACATTTTGTACCCAAAACAAACGCGCTACCAAGCTGCGCCACATCCCTTCCATTGTTCTACAGTGTCATTGTATAGAATTCCTGTCTTCTTTTCCACATCGTTATTTCCTCCGTTGATATACGCAATTTTCTACCCATTTTGTCTTTTAACATATAATAAATATTAAAAGACTTGTATACCAAAATACATGAGTATTTTTCGGAAATGCTCGGTAAGGGGGATATGCTTTTTTCTGTTTTAAGAAAAGGTAAAATCCTATTTACTTTTACTGGATCATTGTACAATTTAATATATTAATAATAGAGGAATTCAATTTGAATTAGGGATTGCGTGTACAACTCAAAGCGGTCCTTAACTACTGATTTATGTATTACAATAAAAAAAAAAAAAATAGGAGGGTTTTCAATGCGAGATTTAAAAACATATCTCTCTGTGGCACCAGTACTAAGTACGCTATGGTTCGGGGCTTTAGCAGGTCTATTGATAGAGATTAATCGTTTTTTTCCGGATGCGTTGACATTCCCCTTTTTTTCATTCTAGTTATTGACATGGGAAGGAATAAAGAAGATTAAAGATACAATCAAATATCTGTGACTAACCCCCCCCCTCTCCTCTTTCCTCCCTTATCTTTCCTCCCTTATTTTAAAATTTTAATTAAAATAAGGGAGGAAAGAGAAAAAAAGCGGATTCAACATATGCGAGGCTCAGGTTCAATAAATGAATATTAATAATAAATAATAGAGGAATGGGAATAGAATAGAAAATGGGGGTCTAAGGAAAGAGTATTATACACGATATTTAAATGAAAAAATGAAAAAAGAAATACTGTACTTCGATTTGAAATCGAGTTTCGAAATCTTTGTATTACTTATTATTTTAATTATTTTATTTACTATGACTTTCATTTACTATGTACTTTGATCTTTCTTTTATAATTAGATTTCAAGTTTGTAATTTATAGTTGTTTTCCTTCCCCTTTCTTCTTCGTTTTGAATCGAAAATAGAAGAGTTGAATAAATCCAAAATCCAAAGGAGGTTCATGGCCAAGGGTAAAGATGTTCGAGTAACGGTGATTTTGGAATGTACCGGGTGTGTCCGAAACAAGGTTAATGGGGTATCAAGAGGTATTTCCAGATATATTACTCAAAAGAACCGTCACAATACGCCTAATCGATTAGAATTAAGAAAATTCTGTCCGTATTGTTACGAATATACGATTCATGGGGAGATAAAAAAATAGAGCGAACCCAGTACCTATATGTTACCTTACCCCGAAAAATGACATTATATATAACATACTTAAATAGAAAATAAAAAAATAAACAAATCCTATTTGGCAAAATTCAAATCAAGAAATAGGATATCAAGAAATAGGATTTTTGAGATAAAGATAAGGAATAAACTAAAACAAACTATGGATAAATCCAAACGACCTTTTCTTAAATCCAAGCGATCTTTTCGTAGGCGTTTGCCCCCGATTCAATCGGGGGATCGAATTGATTATAGAAATATGAGTTTAATTAGTCGATTTATTAGTGAACAAGGCAAAATTTTATCTAGACGAGTGAATAGATTGACCTTGAAACAACAACGATTAATTACTATTGCTATAAAACAAGCTCGTATTTTATCTTTGTTACCCTTTCTCAATAATGAGAAACAATTTGAAAGAAACGAGTCAACCGCTCGAACTGCCGGTCTTAGAAATAGAAATGACTAGGCTTGTTTTGGAATCATAATTTGAATCCGAACTCAAAGGCAGATTGGTGTTTTCCGAGAATCCAGATTTGATTATCGGGTCGTAAGAAAAAAAAAGAATCGGAGAAAGCTTTTTCTTTTCTATTGAGCGTGTTCATTCATTTTGACTATTTCAGCATATTTTATTTTATCCTAGTAATTTCGACTCTACCTTCCCGGAGTTCATTCTCCGGGAAACTCTGTTTAAATTATTCCAGTGGATTCTTTAGAACCTACTTCTTTTATTATCTCATTGGAAATCATATAAAGACAATTCCTATTTAATATAGCTATTTGCGCAAGTATTTTACGATTAAGAAGCAACTGTCTCTTGTACAGATCGTGTATTAATCTACTATAACTATAGGATACTCCGATTTCGCGGATTACTGCGTTTATCCGAGTGATCCACAAACGACGAAAATTTCTCTTTTGACTGCCCCGATCTCGATGAGCCGAAACCAAAGCTCTTATTTTCTGTTGAATAATAGTTCGAGTAAGTCTTGAATGGGCCCCTCGAAAGCTTGATGCAAATAAACGAATTTTTGTTCTACGTCTCCGAGCTATATAACCCCGTCTAATTCTAGTCATTGAATAGATGAAACTTTCGCGAATAACTAATTTATTTCTTTTCTTTCAGTTATTCTTTTCCCCTTTCCTAATCTATTAATAACAAAACGGATTTTTCCAATGTATAAAATAAAAATTCCAATGGCTTTGGCTACTATAACCTTCCTGACCGCGATTTTTTAGGCATTTTGATGCGAAATAATAAATTCTATTCTGTTCTAGGTGTCAAAAATAGAAAATAGAAATGGATAAAGAAACTGCGGGTTCCTTCGTTTCTATGGTGACTTCTTAAACGGTGAGGTCTTCTCTATACACCGGAGCCTTTACTTACTTCATTTAATCAACGTTATTGGTAACTTGTACAGTTCACCCTTTTTGGCTCTACCCATGAATTATCCAGTAATAGGCCTTTCACAATGAGATCTACCTATACAGTAACGGTATTTAATTATAAAAGTTAGCTGGGTAGCTGACCCTCTTAGTCCGTTCTTGCTAGAGTAGGAGCGATAAATAGAAAGAAAATTTCCTCCGCTTAATGGATAACCATTTGCTACCAATGGAGAATTGCTTCTCATCTTAAATTGAGATGATTGGATTTGCACCAACGGAAACCATAAAATTTATACACAATGTAGGAATATGATAACTTTGATTCCTTTTCGATAGTGAATGGAATCCCTTCTTACATTCTATCCTATTCACTGGTACTGATCATTGATACTGGAAAGTTGGGTTTCTTGCTTTTGTACCCGCCCATGATATGATCTAAACGAGTCGCACATACACCCGAGTACATGTTCCTCGACGTTGAGGACATCCCCGAAGAGCGGGGGATTTCGTGACATTTCTGATGGGCTGTCTTGTATTTCTAATAAGTTGTTTAATAGTTGGCATGCTGAATTCTATACATAATGGGCTGGTTTAGATTGATCCTAACCGGATAATTATGAATTACTTCCATTTATTTAATAGAATAGCAAAATCATAGATACAATCTCAAATCGCGGATTTGGGTGAAATCCGTCTTCTTTTCATTCAACCGCTACAAGATCAACAATTCCATCTGTTGCTGACATAAAAACATCTCTTTCCATGTCTTCGGATAAACCCATAAAGGTTTACCTGTTCTTTGTACATAAACCCTTGTGAGGGTTTCACGCAGTTTCAGTAATTCTTCCGCTTCCAGGATAAATTCTCCTGTTTGTGCCTCATAAAATGAACTAGCAGGTTGATGGATAATTACCCTGATATAAAAAGAGTTCATCTATCTCGCATGATTAATCGACGAGAAAAGAAAGATAAAGACTAATAGGAAAAAGATAGAATTGAACAACCGTACGGGCATCTTTAGTGCATTGCATATGATGCATACGGCTTTAAAATAAAATTGGCCTTTACCCTCCATTCAAGAAAGAAAGAGAAAAGTAAAATAGACCAGACTCAGATGGGTTAAATGATCAAATTGCCACCCTTCTTTTTGTTTTTGGAATAGTTAAAAAATACTATGATGGCTCAGTATATATATATATATATATATATATATATATATATATATATATATATATATATATATATATATATATATATATATATATATATTGTCTGTGATTCAGACAATCCCAACATTTCTTTTTGATCCAATTTTTAAAGAAAAAATCTTGTTTTTTTTCCCGCACTCCTTGCATAACATAAATATTGTTAAGAGCCTTCCGGTGTGAACAAAAAGGGTTTGTATGGTCCTGGAATATGGGTGTCCGATCCTTATGGAATTCATTTATTTCTTTCAGGAGTGGTTTGCTTTGGTTTTGGAGCATTTCATGTAACGGGCTTGTATGCTCCTGGAATATGGGTGTCCGATCCTTATGGACTAACAGGAAAAATACAACCTGTAAATCCAATGTGGGGCGTAGAAGGTTTTGATCCTTTTGTTCTGGGAGGAATAGTCTATCATCATATTGCAGCAGGGACGTTGGGCATATTAGCGGGTCTATTCCATCATAGTGTCCGCCCACCACAACATCTATACAAAGGATTGCGTATGGGAAATATTGAAACCGTACTTTCCAGTAGTATCACTGCTGTCTTTTTTGCAGCTTTTGTTGTTGCGGAACTATGTGGTATGGTTCAGCAACTACTCCGATCGAATTATTCGGGCCCACTTGTTATCAGTGGGATCAGGGATACTTCCAGCAAGAGATATTATGCGGAACCGTTGTACGAATACAAAGGTTCGGCTTGAAAGCCCGATCTTTCTCTATCTCGAACAGTTTATGGGGGAATATAAACAACCTTTCTCCCGCAAGGTTGAATATCAATGGGGGCTGAAACACCACAATAAGTATAAACCAAACTTATTGATACAGTAACTCAAACATGAATGAATTCTACCCAGAGAATCAAACACAAAATAACCAAGGAATAACCTTAAATCAATATATCAAGTCCAACAATAACATGGCTGAAATCCCTCTTAAATAGAGTGGAATTTCGTCCAAAAATAACCCACAAATAAGTGTCCTTTAAGGATTAGGACTCTACAACTCCTAGATAACTAAAAACACTACCTAACATCAAGGACAACATGTCCTATTATTTAGCTAGCTTATTTTGGCCAACATGGCTAATTAAACAATATAATAAATCTGAAATATAATTAAAGTCTAGAATAGACTTTAATTATCAAATGACTAAAATACCCTTTCAACCGTTTTCCTTCCAATTATGTATATTTCCTTCAAATGATATTCGATGGCTTTGATCCTTGTGTCTAGCTTTCTTTGAAGGTTTCTTTACCTCTTGAACCTTTAGATTAGAGACTTTAAACACTTGGAACAAAGGCTTGACTTTGAAGCTCGTATTTGGGATGAATGAGTTAAGGATGAGGTCATTTATCCAAATGACCTCTCTAAGCTTCATGGCTGGTACCGTATCAAGATATATCGAAGAGTTAATGCTGGAATAGCATAAAATCAAAGTTTATCAGAAGCCTGGTCTAAAATTCCTGAAAAAATAGCTTTTTATGATTACATTGGAAATAATCCGGCGAAAGGGGGATTATTCAGGGCGGGCTCGATGGATAGCGGGGATGGAATAGCAGTTGGATGGTTAGGACACCCCGTCTTTAGAGATAAAGAAGGACGTGAACTTTTTGTACGTCGTATGCCTACTTTTTTTGAAACATTTCCAGTCGTTTTGGTAGACGGCGACGGAATTGTTAGAGCGGATGTTCCTTTTCGAAGGGCGGAATCGAAGTATAGTGTTGAACAAGTAGGTGTAACTGTTGAGTTCTACGGTGGTGAACTCAACGGAGTGAGTTATAGTGATCCTGCTACTGTGAAAAAATATGCTAGACGTGCTCAATTGGGTGAAATTTTTGAATTGGATCGTGCTACTTTGAAATCCGATGGTGTTTTTCGTAGCAGTCCAAGAGGTTGGTTTACTTTTGGACATGCTTCATTTGCTTTGCTCTTCTTCTTCGGACACATTTGGCATGGTGCTAGAACCTTGTTCAGAGATGTTTTTGCCGGCATTGACCCGGATTTGGATGCTCAAGTAGAATTTGGAGCATTCCAAAAACTTGGGGATCCAACTACAAAAAGACAGGCAGTCTGATACAACACTGCTGTGGTATCTTTTGTCTCTATTCTCTTTTTCGAATTTTTGTTATAGGGTACCAGAGAAATCTTGATTTGAATCATCACTTTTTTACTCTTGTTCTTTCTTTATCTGCGAGCAGGCCCCCCCCAATCAAAATAAACAAACAGGTATGGAAGCTATAATTGTAAACCGCGATCGAATCTATGGAAGCACTGGTTTATACATTCCTCTTAGTCTCGACTCTAGGAATAATTTTTTTCGCTATCTTTTTTCGAGAACCGCCTAAAGTTCCAACTAAAAAGTAAAAAGGTGAAGTGATTTTTCAGTATCTCAATTGAAGTAATGAGCCTCCCAATATTGGGCGGCTCATTACTTTAACTAGTCCCCATGTTCCTCAAACGGATCTCTTAGTTGT